>CM035412.1:111023859-111046359 GCA_020310875.1 Ceratopteris richardii | reverse complement strand
GAAATCATAAATGGAATCAAAGCAGACGACAAGTGGGAGTCATTCACAACAGCCATGGATTTATACATGGATATGCATGTACCCGACCTCAACACACTCATGGGCCAACTCTTCACTCATGAAGCGAAGATTAACAAAGGTGGTGAGTCCTCAAGAGGTAATCAAACTTCTGCCTTATATTCTGATAAAGCTAAGGTCAAGGACAAGTCAAAGAATAGGAAGAATGAAGATGAAGGTAGCTCTTTCCAAGCAAACTTTGCAGGTAGAGGAAGATCTAGAGGAAGAGGCAGAGGTGGAAAGCAAGGGAGGGGGAGATTCCAATCATCTCAACCTTGCAATATATGTGGCTTATCTAATCATACTACTGAAGAATGTTTCAGGAACCCGAGGAACTCAAGAGGAAGAGCATTCAATAGAGGTGGCTATGGATCAAATAGAGGCAGATACAATGGAGGCTACAACAACAACTACTACAACAACAATTACAACAATAACAACTATCAAAGTGGCCATAAAGGAAGGAGAGACTACAATAACTATGCAGATGAACAAAGTCAAGAAGATTCATTATTGATTATGAATCTATCAGCGAAGAAGGGTAAGGATGATGATCACATATTTTACATTGATTCAGAATGCTCAAACCATGTTGCAAGAAATGTGGCTTTACTTTCTGATTTGGAAGATCCTCATAACAAGCATGAAGTGCAGACAGGAGATGACACAAAGCACTCAGTGGAGAAGATAGGTAATGTGAAGACATCAGATGGGAATATGAACCTCTTAAGCAAAGTCTTGTATGTCCCTACAATTACCAAACATTTAATAAGTGTTGGACAGATTGTTGAAAAAGGATTGCAGGTTAGATTCAACCGATTTGGAGCATATGTTGAAGACCCAAGGCAAGGATTTCGAAGGATTGTCAAAGGAGAAAAGACAGGAAGGCTTTTCACTTTTGAAGTGGAAGATACAAAGAACATAGCTTTGTTTAGCTATGGATCTCAAACTCTAAGAGAGTTGGAGATATGGCACAAAAGGCTTGCTCACATTGGTGAGAGTACACTCGAACAGATTCGCAGGGACCAAAGTGTACTTGGTTTGCCTAATATCACAAGGCAACACATGATTTATAAGTGTGAAGCTTGTCAACTCGGCAAGGCTCATAGACAACCTTTCAATAAGAAACGATATATGTATCAAAATCCTTTGGATCTAGTGCACACCGATGTGTGGGGTCCAAGTAAGCAGCCATCTATATCAGGCTCAAGATATTATGTGTCTTTCATAGATGATTGTAGCAGGTGGACCATTCTGTTTTTCATGAAGCAGGATGAAGTGTTTAATTGCTTTAAGAAGTATATTGCTCTTGTTGAAAACGAAACAGGTAGGACTTTGAAACGACTCAGATCAGATGGTGGAGGAGAATACTTCTCTTCTGAATTTGATGCCTTCTTGCATGAAAGAGGCATTAAAAGGGAAGTCACTACAAGGTATACACCCGAACTCAATGGTGTAGCAGAGAGGAGGAACAGAGCTATTGTCGAAGCTGCAAGGTCCATGCTCAATGAAAAGGGATTGCCAAACTACCTATGGGCAGAGGCTGTGTCTACAGCCACATATCTCATAAATAGACTTCCATCTAAGTCACTAGATGGAACCACTCCATATGAAGTGGGGAATGGAAGAGGACCTAGTCTATAGCATTGTAAAATCTTTGGATGCTTAGCCTATGCTCACATTCCTTCTCAAGTAAGAGGGAAATTGGATCCCAAGGCAGAGAAGTGCGTATTTATTGGTTATGACCAAAACAAAAAAGGATATAGATTGTACAATCCAACCAATAAAGGATTTTCTGTGAGTAGAGATGTAATTTTTAATGAAAACAAATCATGGTTTGATGATGACAGGAAATTGAAGCTGCCATATGACTTGGATGAAGATTTTCCATCACTTCAACCAAAGGAGCCAAAGAAGATTGAAGAAAGCGATTCGGAGATTGACCTAGAAGACTTGGAAAGACTAAAGCTATGTAAGAACAAAGGTAAAGCAAAGATGCAGGATGCTACATATGGACCCGAGAGGTCACATCAACCACTTAGAAGGTCTTCAAGGGAGAAGAAGAAACTAGAGAGGTTTGGTTATGATACTTCTTTGGTCACAAAGCACTTAATCTACATTGCAAAGGATTCAACCAATGAAGAACCTACCACATTCAAAGAAGCACAAAGCAAGAAAGCTTGGAGAAATGCAATGGATGAAGAAATGGAAGCCTTGAAGGAGAATGACACTTGGAAGCTTGTACCTAACAAGCCATCTATGAAGGTAATTGGATCTCGATGGATATACAAAATCAAGAGGAATCGAGATGGAAGTACAAATAGACACAAAGCAAGGATAGTTGCTAAAGGTTTTGCTCAAACCCATGGTATTGATTACGAGGAGAATTTCTCTCCTGTTGCAAAAATGCCTACAATTAGGGTTCTACATCTTGCTGCATCTAGAAATTGGAATGTCTATCAACTTGATGTAAAGAATGCTTTCTTGAATGGATGGATTTTTGAGGAAGTGTATATGGCACAACCTCCTGGATATGAGGATTCACATCATCCTAACTATGTATGCAAACTAAAGAAAGCTTTGTATGGATTGAAGCAAGCTCCAAGAGCTTGGAATTTCATGACTTATTTGCAGGACCAAGGATTCAAAGCTAGCAAGGCGGATACCTCTTTTTTCATAAAGAGGAATGGATCTGAAGTGATCTATTTATGTGTGTATGTTGATGATATTATTATCACAGGCAATGATCTTGAAGGAATCAAACAGGTAAAGAGTGAAATGAAGGAGAAGTTCAAAATAAGTGACCTCAGACCACTCACTTATTTTCTTGGATTGGAGTTGATCTACACAGATTCATGTATATACATCACACAAAGGAAGTATGTACATGACATGCTCATCAAGTTCAAGATGGAAAATACCAAGTGTGCAGGTACACCTATGGAGCAAAATCATAAGCTTAGTGCTTATGAAGGAGAGCCAATTGAAGACATCACAAGCTATCAAAGCTTGGTTGGAAGTTTGAACTATGCAACGCTCACAAGGGTGGATATATGCTATAGTGTTAGCATATTGAGTCAGTTTATGCATAAGCCAAGATATATTGCGTAACTATTGTCTTACATCGTATTAGAGCTGTAAGGTTCGAATAGCTTGAGAAGTATCACTACTTTAGTCTACTAGCAGACTAGAATATCACTAGATTATTCGAGTGGTTACATGATGGCTACATCATCAAACATTGGTCTTGGTGCTTTAGCTAATGTTAATGCTGCACCAATTCGAATTCGCCCACCTCCATTCACTAACACTGTAATTTCGGACTCCTATGAATTACTTGACACTGTCATGGGACCGATGGGATTGGATCGAGAGCCTATACCAGTTGAAGATCCAACAAATTCATGATTGATGATTCAACAAGATCGAGATCTTCTACGAGCTTGGAAGAGGCAGAATGTTGATGCATTATGTGCAATTGTCACTAGTGTAAGTTATTATGTGCTTACTTTAGTTCAACATACTACTAAAGCACATGAGGCTTGGGGCATATTGGCTCAACAATATGAAACCAAGAATCACACTAGGATACAAAATTTAGAAAATCAGTTGCCAAATGAAAAGCATTCTGATTCTGAAAAGGCTGAAGATTTTATCAAACGGATAAAACATCTTCAAGACCAATTGGCTGCAGTTGGTATTGTTATAACACCATAAGAGCTGGCTTGAAGATGTGTATGTGTTCTTCCAGCAAAGTATGATGGATTAGTAACAACCCTTAACACTTAGGTAACAACAACTCCCCTTACATTTGAAGAGTTTTGTGCGATGCTTTTAGAAGAAGAGATGCAGGTGAAGACTCGGCAAAGTACAAGCGATGCTGCATTCTTAGCAAATGCAAAAGGTAAGGTTGTTCTGATGGATCAAAGAAGAAGCCAAAGAAGAAAAAATTCACAAAATGTTGCTTCTATTATGAAAAGAAAGTCCATGCCATCAAGGACTGCAAAAAGAAGCAAGCTGATGAAAAGAATGGGACTATAAAATCATTATGGAAGAACAAAGAGTCTACAAACAAAACAAAGATGGAACTTTGGGTAGCTATTGAAGAGGTATGCTCATCTGTTCAAGCTCGTTTTGATGAACCATGGATTTTAGATACTAGAGCTAATCGCCATATGAACAGTAAAAAGGATTGGTATAGTTCCCTAGTGCCTCTGCGGGAATCCATCAATGTAGTGGTAAGGAATGACTCCAAGTGTCCAGTGAAGGAACTGGAACCATCTCTTTTATCACTTTTCTAGGTGTTGAGAAAAAGTTATCCAATGTTCTCTATGTACCTACACTTATAAGAAATTTGTTGTTAGTTTCTGCAATAACAGATCGTGGACTCGAAGTTCACTTCAATAAGAGAGGTGCATAAATCATGGACTCATCAGGTAATGTTGTAGGGAAAGGCATACCACAGGATAACTTGTATGAGTTAAGTGCTTTAACTGCTAGAGAAGATAAAGATGTAAGCAGGTTATGGAACCAACAATTTGGGCATCTCGGATTTGCAATTTTGAAGGAGATGCAAAGAACAGGGATGGTTGCTCATTTGCCTACATTTTTAGAGTTGCAGGAACCTTGTGAAGCTTGCATGATGGGAAAGCAACAACGAAAGGCATTTCCAAGAGAGACCAGCAATCGACCTCAAGCTCCTCTAGAGTTGGTACATGCTGATCTCTACAGTAAAATGTCTACAGCTGCTTTAGGAGGATCTTTCTACTTTTTGTTGTTAGTCGACGATTATAGTAGAAAGATGTGGGTTTATTTCATTCGAGAGAAGGCTGATGCTTTTGAAAAATTTAAAATGTGGCATAAGTATGTGGAAAATGAATCAGGAAGGAAACTGAAGAAATTCAAAACAGATAGAGGAGGTGAATTCTTTTCAATAGAATTCAATAATTACTATAAGGACCATGGTGTGAAAAGGCAACTTACCACAGCTCATACAGCTCAACAAAATGGCATTGTTGAGCACAGGAACAAGACAGTAGTTGAAATGGCTTGTTGTATGTTAAAGGCTCAAGAAATGCCTGATTCATTCTGGGCAGAAGCAGTCAATATAGCAGTCTACATCCTCAATCAAAGCTACACAAAAGCACTGAAGGGGATGACTCCTCGAGAAGCATATTCTGGCAAAAAGCCTTCAGTTTTGCATTTCACAATTTTTTGTTGTTTCTGTTATGCACATATTCCTGATTCAACAAGATCAAAGTTGGATTCAAGAAGCAAAAAGTGTGTCTTCCTAGGATATAGTGAAGAATCTAAAGCATACAGTTTGTGGGATCCTGAGGCAAAGAAAGATTTTTGTCAGCCGAGATGTGGTGTTTGATGAACGACCATACTTAGTAGAAGATAAAAGGTAAATCTACTATCTCATCAAACGGAGAAATATCTCACCTTGTGCCTATCAAAAGACAGGTTAAAGTTGAGGAGGAGGAAACATATGATCCAGAAATTTCCTTAATAAAAAGCCAACCAGTTGTAGTTGCACAGCGTAACCACTGCCAAAGTGGGCACAACAGCTCTTTGATGATCACAATCCACATGGAGATGTACGAGAATCATCCTCAGATGGATTACGAAGATAAAAGAGAATAGAGGAGCAAAGAAGAGCCTCAAAACGCATTGTTAACATGGCTTTAATGGTAGATATCATGGGCTCGATAAAGGAACCTAGCACCATTGAAGAAGCCCTTGATGATCCAGGTTGGAGAGCGGCAATGCAGTCTGAGTATGGTAGTATACTAAAAAATGATACATGGGATCTAGTGGACTTGCTGCCAAAGAAGAAGGTAATAGTACTAAATGGATTTGGAAAGCTAAGTATAAAGCAGATGGAACATTAGAAAAGTATAAGGCAAGATTAGTTGCACAGGGTTTCTCACAGATTGAAGGACCTGATTCTCAAGAAACTTTTGCATCAACAACACGCATGACAACTATTCGGACGCTACTTGCAGCAGCTGCACAAAAGGCTTGGCCTATTTTTCAGATGGATGTCAAATCTGCATTTTTGAATGTTCACCTCAAGCAAGAGGTATATGTATCTCAACCACCAGGTTTTGAGGTGCCCAATTCAAAAAAAATAAAGTTTGCAGGTTGAAGAAAGCTTTGTATGGACTTAAGCAAGCTCCATGGGCTTGGTACCAACGGATAGATAATTTTTTCAAAAATATGGGTTTTGAAAGAAGTACTTCTGATGCTAATTTGTATGTAACGAAAAGGTATAGCCAGCTAGTTGTTGTCATTGTATATGTAGATGATTTGATCATTACAGGAGATCATCAAGAACTCATGAATCGAACTCGGATCAGCTTGGGAACTGAGTTTGAAATGACAGACTTAGGTCTACTCCATTTTTGTCTCGGAATTGAGGTATGGCAAACGAAGGATGGCATTTTCATCTCACAACAAAAACATGCCAAAGAAATTCTCAAGGCATTCGGAATGATGGACTGCATATCAACTAGCACACCTATGGAGGTAAATCATAAGCTATCTATGGATGATAACAAGCCTAATGTAGATGCTAAGAAGTATAGAAAGCTTGTTGGAAGTCTTATTTTTCTGTGCAACACTAGACCAGACATTTGCTATTTTGTTGAGGTATTAAGCAGGTTTTCCAACAAACCTAAGGAGATTCACTGGAATGTTGGAATTCAAATCCTAAGGTACATTGCACAATTGTTGGATTTTGGTATTTTTTATACCACAGGTGATACACTCCAAGGATACTGTGATTCAAATTGGGCTGGAGATTGTGATTCTAGAAAATCACTTTCTCGATATTGTTTCTCACTTGGTTCAGGAATATTTTTTTGGCTAAGTAGAAAGCAACCAACCCTCCCACTCTCCTCCACTGAAGCAGAGTACAACGCAGCTTGTTTTGCCTTTTGTGAGGCATTCTAGTTAAGGAGAATTCTTGTAGATCTAGGCTTTCCATCAAATATGCTGACTCTACTCAAGTGTGATAATCCAAATTTGTATGGCTATTGCAAAGAACTGAGTATTTCATGCTCGCACCAAGGACATAGAAGTACAGTACCATTACATTTGTGAGCTAATTGAAGATGAAATTGTGGAGCTAGAATATTTCCCAACAAAGGCAAATTCTGCTGACATATTCACTAAAGCACTTGGAAGAGAACAACTCAACAGGCATCTTAAACAGATGGGCATAGAACCGAGACCTACTTGATTTATCATCGATAAACATTGAGGGGGGGGGTGTTAGTATATGAGCAATGTCTACCCCTCATGATTGTATGCACATTTTGTAAGGCCCCCATTATGAGGACAAGCCAAGCATGCATTACCCAATTGATGGGAATCCCAACTTGCATGTTGGATGAAGGTCATATTGGACCATGTAAGGTATTGTAAGGAAAGGGAATTACCAGGGTCCACAATGGTGGGGTCTCGGGTAGCGGTGAGGAGCACTGGCTGGGGGGTCCGAGGGGGCCAGCGTGCCCCCTGGCTTGGGGATCCCAAGGGACCAGCGGGACCTCTCGCGCAAAGGGAAAGGGAATATTCCATGGAATATTCCCTATCAGAGTCAGAAATCATTTATATTTGTTAGGTTGGTTCAACTGGTCTAAGCCGTGTATGGCAATTACACGGGCGGTGGTCGCCCACACTTTACCGCCCATGTATAGCCATCCACGTAAGGCCACCCATGATCCTATATATACATGACTTCTGCACTACCTGAGACACTGAATTAAGCCAGCATACCTCTACCTTGTATCTCCCTATCTAGAGTTGTCTACATCACCATTTAAGCTCTACCTTGGGAGCGCACATGTGGACAATGCCATCATCTTTGTTCTTGCTGCTAGTAGAAAATTGTTGAGATTCTCCTATATGTGTTATCTTCTCTGCTATTGCTCCTGTGTTATATTGCGTAACTATTGTCTTACATTTTCTCCATTGGAAGCTTAAAAATTGAGTCTTCTAAGGAGATAAAGATCACTCAAATTAATCACTCTACAAAGAAATGTGCATTAAAAGATAGGAAGTTACAAAAAATTCACTAGGTGAAGATAATGATGGAGGCTGCTACTTTGCGAGGTCTCTACTAATTAGTTTTAGAATCTTCTCTTCGTTGAGTGGATCTTTTCAAAAATTCCATGCGATTACATATAATGGAAAACGTAGAAATAAGTATCATAATTAGCAACTTCAAGAGGTTTGGAAATTGGAACCCTCCTCAACCATACTTATTGCACCGTTCTTGATGAAGAGATTGATTGAGTTGGAGCCTTAAAAGAGTTGTTTTTGTGTGTGTGGGAGCTAGAAAAGAGCACCGAGATAAGGCCGTTCACTTCATCTTAATACCACATAAAAGTTTTGATCCTCATAGTAGGCCTATATAAGGCCCATATGAGCCTTGTCAATTGGAGGTGGCATGCATCCTTTCTTGTGTTGTTGCCCAAAATGCTTGTACTAGCCTAGGAATGCAAAAAAAAAGTCATGCCACAGAAACACGAGGATGGGCCCTGTAAGCGTTTGCAGGGCCTATCCCCACGTTTCTCTGGCATGCCTCTTTTGTGCATTCCGAGGCCATTGCATGGACTAGTTTCCCAATATTGGAAGTCTATGTCCTTCAATTACAACCTAAACTTGCGGAAGTGTGGAGTAATCTTCTTATGTGCAATGATTAGAGAATATCTAGACTCCTCTAGGTGGATATAAGCATGCAGCGATTTATAAGTACATTTGAATGTTCATTAAGATTGTTTATCTATTGGTCAGAGGGTTTGCATGAAGGCACCCTATCAAAGGTAAATCATATGCTCCAATGTGCATGGCATATGGTTTAATGGCGTGGAAATGCGAAAAAAAAAATAGACTTGCCATAAAAACATAGGGATGGGCCCTGCAAAAGTTTTCAGGGCCCATCCTTGCGTTTCTATGGCACACCTTTTTTTTTGCATTCCTAGGCCATTGCATGCATTTTGGGCAACAACACTTTAAAGAACTACTTGGAAAAGATAGATTGAATTGTGCAAAACTTATGAGATTTTGATATGACTTCAAAGATACTTTTAGATACGTAGGTGAAAGGAACTTCAAAAATGTACACTAAGAGACAAACACTTGGGAGAGCAAATATAATAATAAAATGATTATATTAATCATTTGGGATATATAAAAAGTTCTTCAAGCAAGACAATACAAATGTTAAGGTTTATTCGCTTTAATTCTTCTAGCTAGCTGCATATCTTTAGGTTGTATTATCACTCTCTTTGCATGGATAGCACACAGGCTAGAGTCCTCCAACATTGAGATAAGATATGCCTTTGGAGCTTCTTGGAGGGCTTCAATGGCTATCCTTTGGATACGAAGGCTAGCACAATAGCTTTCGCTCTCTGCCTTCACAACTCTTGCAAATGACCTTCGTGGAATAAGAAGCTCCATAGACTTTTGATCATGTCAAATGTCTGTAAAGGCTTTGGTTTGCTTTCTGCACCTTTGCAGTGCTCTTGCATTTGGTGGCATGTTCGGTTGTGGTCGTTGTTGTCTAGGATGCCGTTGATAGTTCTTCTTTCTTCTTGGAGCACGCCTACTTGGTCTCGCCTGATCATTTACTTGCTCTAACCCACCTTGCTCTCTTTCTTCAATGTTTGGTCTTTGTCCTTGTCCTGCGGGGAGTGTCTTGCCTCCTTGTCTTACTCGATGGTTCACACGAATATGATCATGGGTCCATGGTAGCTTGTTAACACTTTCTTCATTCGCGGAACTCTCTAAATTTGATGTTTTCTCCAATGCAACTAGTCTTCATCCTCATTGTTTGGGCTTTGCCTTGAGTGATGTCCTTTGTGAGGGCTCATCATCAGATATAAAAGGGGAATATTGCATTTCTTGTGTTACATCTCTCTCTTGTTGTGAAGCTCCATCCCCTAGTGATGGAATGCTGCCAGAGTATGTCCCTGCATCCATGTTTTTTATAGAAGAGGGGCTTGTGGTTTGATGCTTCTTGTGGGGTGTCATCCATGGTGGGCATGAAATACCTTGCACATGGCGAGGGTAGATGACATGATCCTTTCTAATAGTATGCTTTGTGCATACCGTTCTCTTCGGAAGTAAAGTGGTAAAATGAAGAAAGACACCTTTGTTTATAGCCTTTCACTTAAGAATTATCCAATTCACATTTAAATGGATTAAAATTAGTTTTAAAATATTAAAAGAATATTCATAGAAACATTGAAAGTTTATTTGACGTGAAAGGAGTTATAAAGTCCTTGAAAAACGTTTTGATAGAAAATAATGCATTTTAGGATTTGGGAAACTATTTCCAAGCAGAACCATCACGGACTCTTTATGCACGCCATTGGGCATGATGTACTAGTCCTGATGATGATATCCACTTCTCTCTTGAAATATCATGTTGTATCTTTCTTGTAATCGTTGCTATTCATGACACACATGCTCATTCCATTACATATTGTTGTAAAATTAGCGCTTTTGTGTAAAGAAGCACCCATTGATTGTGTCTTGTGTCTATCGATGTATAAACCTAGATGAGCTGCTACATAAAGATACATCCTAAAAGTTAAAACAAATCTTGCATGATTTATTTACACCCCAAGAATCCTCACCGGTACGGTGATAACAAAATTTAAAATTTGATTAGGGATGTGTTGATTCTCCATGAATTTGTTTGGTATGAGATGGCTTGAGCGTGTTCCATGTTCATATACAAATGGATTGAAGTGAAAGGGATCCTACGTAATTTGTGTGGATGCACCGTTTGTACATCAGCACGATAGAGAGGAACGCTAACGGCAGAAGAGACTTGGGAGAGGAGTATCCAAGAATTTCAGCATAGAATCAATATTACGTAATGCTTCATTGGTACCAGAAAATGAAGATTAAGAAAATGGCACCAGAATTCTAGTAAATATTGGTTTGCGGACGCTCCAAACGTTTTATCTTGAACGATGAAGAGAAACAACAAGAGTAACCTTTTGCTGATCATTGTAACGGAGGGGAAATAGTCATCAATTTTAGAGACGATCAAACAAGAATATATGACGTTTAGCACAAAGTGAAGATCAAATGCATATCGACTGTTTGATTAATGTGGTAGATGAAAACAACCAGTAACAGAAGATAGACAGAGTACATAAGTCAATGCGAAGTTCACTTCGAACCCTACAGCCCATGAACATGTAGAATGACTCAAACCTATCTATGATGCCATAACTCAGATGCTGAACTGGATAGTCGAACCAACCTACGGTGGCATGGCTCAGACGGTTAACGACTAGATGATGCAGTACTGCTGCTCGACAAGTTTCCTTCACTCATAGACAGGGATGACGGTGTATCGGCATAGGAGCGGCGGGGCATAAAAGAGGGATTGATGGCGTTTGCGAAAGATCGAACGAGGCTGGAAGCGATGGCAGCTTTCACTTGGCCTCTGTAAGGAGGCGGTCTATGCTCATCAACGCTTGTCATAGACTTAGAAGCTTATTAGTCTACTCATCTCTATCTCTGCAACGGTCACGCGCACACCGCATCTGTAGACTGTTAGTCATGTAAGCCCTTTATATGTTGAGGGAGGCCAGCTTGGCCCACAATTCAAGAAGAAGATAATCATCATCATCACCATCACCTAAGTACAAACTATACTTTTAAAAGAGAAGGGTGCATCAAAGAAATGATTGCGAATCTCTCTGCTCGTGGTATGGAGTATTGGGTCTATCATAAAGGCAAGGAGACTTGCGGAAAAAGGCTTGGATTAACGCACGAGTACATGCTTCGGTTGGCATAATTAAAGAAGCAACTAACAGTTGTCAGTTCACGGATAAGAGCCATTCTATATTTTTGAGTACAGATCTCTTTTCTACATGTATTTGAAGAGAACTCTTTGAATGATTAGGAGACTGCCTTTCTAAATAGCATATACATTACACTGGAAATCTATGTTGAATTAGGCACAACTTTCTCTATCTCTTCACCCAAAAAAATGTATTGCTATGAACTTTTACCAACGATACTACTTTGTTTATTTTTATTTTTAATTTTAATAAAAGGGAGTTTGGCAATACCTACTCTCCCTGATTTTAATTAAATAAAAGAAGAACACAAGTGAATAGGACTAGTGCCCTCGGGACCCCCCAAGTCCCACAAGGCAGGGGCAACACTAACACGTCAAGAAGTCATACTTTCGTGGTAGATCTTACAAAGCTTACATGAAGTTATAGAGGAGGTTGATAATCCTCGCATCCCCATCATGTAGAGCCCACTTGGTTTTAAGCTTATTGTTGACATACTTTAGCTCTTTGTGATGTCTAAAGGGGGGGTTTTCTTAGAGTTAGCAATTCTTTTGTCGAGAAGGAATAAGGACTTCTCGATCGACCACTCCTTAGGGGTATTGCCAAACTTATGAGTGCATCTTTCCCGCTAAATCTTCCAATGAATCCCTCCCTTGATTGCATTCCACAATGCCGCAGAGCAACCGATCGCTTCACCAATAAGGGCTAGCTTCCAATTGATTTGTTCAAGGAGCCCTAGAGTACGACCAAGGACCCTCCATAGCCGAAGGGATTAAGGGCAAGCAAAGAACATGTGACCAATATCCTCTTTGCTATGGCAACATTACTTGCACCAGGGCGGAACACCATAGATCTTCTTAGCTTTTGAATGGGTCCATTTTCCACGGCATAAAATTTTCCATAGGAGGACCGACTTTCTGTTTTCAATGAGAGGGTGCCACATAGACATAAATTTCATATCCCATCGAAGTTGCGTCGAGATGAGACACCATTTCTTGTTGACACTAATGTGAATGTCATTGCGAGCTTTGACATATGGAAGCTTGGAAAGGTGATTAACATTATACCATTTAAGGCCAAGTAGGTTCGCAGCATCCTATCCCATAAGTAGTTGGTTTTTAGACTGGTCCCATGCATGGCGTCTCCTCAATAAAATATTCCATTCCTCATACGTGACTGTAGCACTAGGGTCAATGTCCTCAAAGTCCACCCATCTGTTTGTGTCGTCTTTCCAGAGGTGCTTCCATTGTTTGAATCCCTTATTCAAAAGTCTCTTGGCACTTAAGACATTCCAAGGCTCCGCGTTTTTCATGCCTTGGATCGGGAACCAAATAGAGTCATTTTGTCTTATACCTGTAGCCCACTTCCAATCTTCACTGATTCTGATGTGAGGTTTCAATCTATTCCAACTCATCCAAAAGGATCTTACCAGGATCGATCCTTTTGGTGCGATCGGAATCAGAGAAAATAAGAGGGTGAGGATGTCCAGATTTTTCCATCCAGGGTAGCCCAATAGAGTTATCCCATTCATGTTTCTAAAAATTAATGTGGCCCAAGAGGAATCTCTATTGGACTAGGCCTTAATCATCCACTTTGCTGCAAGTTTATTATTCATGCTGCCAATGCCCATAATACCTAGACCTCCACTCTCCTTTCGGCTAGTGCATATGGACCATTGGATTTTAGGCACTCCCCTCCTGCTGTGTTCCCCAGTTCAAAGAAAGTCCCTATAAATACTTTCCAATTTGGCTAATTCTTGATCCTTCGGTCTCCAACAAGAAAGAAAGTATATGATTGAGGATATGAGGAACGTGTTGATCACCATGGCGTGGCCAACAAGATTAATTTGCAAACCCCTTCAATAGTTAAGTCTATTATTAAGTGTGGTGAGGGCCAAAGCCTGCCTTTGTTCCATAGTAACACCGAATCCCATGAGGATACCAAGAATGAAAACGACCTAACCCGATTCAATGTTTTGGCATCCCTACACAATGAGGAGATTGGGTTGATTCCCTTTGGTAGCCCTAAATGCAGTCTTGGAATGGTTAATTCTAAACCTAGAGGCCTCACAAAAAGTGTCGAGGCACCACCAAAAGGTTTCCAAGCCGGTATCATCATTGTGAAGAAAGGCATTTGTGTCCTCTACAAATAGCCTCATGGTCATTTGCCTAGATTTATGTGGCAAAGTGATGCCTCTTATGCGACCAAGCTCCATCCGTCGCTCCAGAAGTGGCCTAAGTCCTTCTGTGGTGATGCTGAAGAGGAGCGGGGCCAATGGGCAGCCTTGCTTGATTGATTGTTTTAGTTTGATTGCCTTTCAAAGTTGCCGATTGACATTGATTTTGGTTGAAGCATTACCAAGGAGAGTGGAGATCATCCTTAGGAATCTCTGACTACACCTGAGGTCTTTCAATGATTGTAACATATAGTCCCATTCCAATCTATTGTAGGCTTTATCAAAGTCGACCTTGAGGAGGACAATGTCCTGATTAGATTCTTCAGCAAAGTCCAAACCTTCCCAAAAAACAATGATGGCTTCCAATATTGACCTTCCCTTAATGAGGCATTTTTTGTCTTTGCTAAGCCACTGGTCTAAATGGAAGGATATCCTGTTGGCAATGACTTTAGCAAGAATCTTATATCGGGTTTGAAGCATTGTGATAGGTTTCCTGTTCTAAATTTTGTTCCTTCCACCTTTTTTATGAATATGTTTGATGATGTCGTTGTTGAGACAAGCGGGAAGGGCACCAAACTCGAGTGCCTCAAGCCAAACAAGATGCAAGGGGATGGCCACCACATATTTGAATGATTTAAAGGACTCATTAGTGAGCCATCAGGCCCTGGGCTCTTGCTATTCGAAAGCGAATCAATAACTTCAAGGATCTCTTGTTCGGAAACGATGGTATCAAGCAAAGCACTCAAGTTGCATGGGATTCTATGCAAGGAAGTCTGAGAGATGGTGGCCATGCAATCCCACATATGGGGGGAGAGGGGACAAGCACCACCCAAGGGACTCGTGAAGTGTGCATTTATAATGACAATGATCTCTTCCTCTATCTTACATTCCATGCACCCCATTCTTGTCAAGTAGTAGCGGGACCTTGTCTCTAATTTTTTTTCGTCTTAGAATATTGCAAATCTCTTTGGAAGGTCTACCTGCCTTACCAACCCACCATCCCTTAAAATAAATTTGAAGATTTTTCCTTTTGATCTCCTCCTCCTATCTTAGTCTTCCTCTGATATTTTGGAGTCCCTTCTCAAATTGAATCTTCCCTTTATTAACTTCTTCATCGAGTCTCCGGAGCCGGCAGTATAGGTTTTCTCTACGTCTTTGGCAAATGGATTTGAGAACCTTCGTGGTCCTAATCAAGATCTAATGAGACTTTTCCACTGCGTTTTTCCAACATTTGGCTGGAAAGGTGTAGACGAGGAAGGCCTCAAGCCAAGTGTTAGCGATTTCTTGATGGATATAGGGAAGTGAGAGGATAAACGGATTGTGTGAAACCAAGGTGCCTTGGGAATTTTAGATAGAGGGCGGAAGGTGAGCACCATTGGGTAATGGTTTGAGATGGTGAGGTCGATACGTTGCGTTAGGCTAGGAGGACCCCATGCATGGATGCGATTCTGTGAAATGTAGCTTCTGTTGAGTCTCGCTTTCCTCATGTCCTCACCCAATTGAAGATTGGACCAAGAAAAACCATTCAATTCTTTGACTTCGACCACATCCAAAAACAGTTTGGTTTAGTCCCATGTCTCTTTCTCTTGGCCATTGTTGTTCTACCTATCACAAGGGTCTTCCACCATATTGAAGTCACCACAAATCATGACATTTTGAGAAAACAATACCAAAGAGGATCAAGTATCGATCCTCACAGCGTCCTCGTTTGGAGCATACATAGAGATCAGGGAGAATTGAAAGGGGGTACTGAATGTAACTGCCATCCACCTATGACTTCTGTCTTTGCTGGTGTAGTCAAGCTTATTATCCTAGACGCGACTGATACCAATGGTAGTTCCACCAGAACCACGCTAATGGGTCGTGGAAAACCACACATGGGACTCAGAGATGCCCTTAAGTCTTTTTTGAAGGTGTTCTCCTTCAATTTTAATCTCTTGAAGACAAATTAAATCCAGGTTTAAGCTTATGTCATGGAGCCGTTGACCAATAAGAGTGGTTCTTGTGGGGTTAATTAGCCCCCTAGTATTTAGTGAAGTGATGATCATTTCTTGCACTTCCTTCATCCCGAGGGTGGGACTTCCCTTTTTCCCTCTTGGAGTCTTCGTTCTTTCTTGAGGGGGGATGGTCCTAACCATGCACCTTTACTTTAAGGGGGATTTTCCAAGGCATACCTGCCAACTGTTTCCCCTTGCGAGAAGCCTCCTTTAGGAGAGATGGAGAGGTCATTTCTGGTATTGTTGTTCCAATGATGGAACTTTAACTGTCCATATAAAACTCGTAAAGGAAGTAAGGGAGAGTGGGGAGCTCGACCCAGAGAGGGTACTGAAGGGGTTTAGAGTTGTCCGGCCCAAAATTGGGGGCCCATTTGAAGAGGTGTCTGGCTGGAAGGAATTGGCACTTACTCACTATTATGCCACGAGGGAACCACTCTCTACTAAACCATTGGCACACAATATCCAGTGGGGGCCTAGGACCGAATTGCTAGCCAACGAGGCGAATTCTCTTGAGCTCTTCTTGTGTTGAAAGGCTTACATCGCGATTAAGTGCAATCCGAGGGGTCGCCAGGGTCTCTCTGGAACTAGTGGCAACATCCGCCTCACTAGTGATTACTAGAGGTAACTTACTAATAATGAGGGAAGGGACCCTCGCGTCCATAGAGGGGGCCACAAAAGAGAAAGGATCTTAGTCTTCTTATATCCGAACCAAAATGCCCACGCATCCTAGCCTGAGCTCTAGATGGCCGAGAAGAAGAACCCTTGAACCTTTATATCTTCTTAGAGATGCTAAGGAACCAAAATCTTTTGTTCTTAGAGATGGTAAGGAACCAAAGCTCAATCTTTTTTCTCATTCACTCAAAACAAATGAACGATACGCTCAGGAGTTGCCTATCGATCGCACGCCATTCGTCCATTGAAGTCTCAACCGTTGCAGTCGTCTAATGAAGTCTCGGTCTCTACAGCACTCCAATCTTCCGGTCACGCTTTAGGAATTTTAGCCACCGTAACTCACATCCCATACCTTCCAAAGCTTCCCATCACGTTAGCTATTTAAGAATAGTTCGAATGCAAAGAATTGGAAGGGAAAGTTGAAGCTAAAATGCCTAACTATTCGTGACAATCACAGCTGGCGAAACCTTCGATTTTAAAACTACCTGTGTAAAACGGAGAGCACTCCGCGAGTCTGCTTACCACGCACACAAGACTGTGGCCGCCTCTCCACACGTGTACAGCACGTGGCTCAAGAAATACAATGTACTACTCTATCGATCGTGCACCATCGTCAGTCGCGATGGATAGCACACAATCACTCGTGACAAAGGTCGCAATGGACAGAAACTCACACGCGGTCAATCGCGGTGAGGACGCGATGGACACCAAGATTCACGTTGTCTATCAATCGCGATGGGTCGCCAAAGTTTGCGATGGACACCAAGCAACGGTCAGCCGCATGTCAATCGCGACGGGTTGCCAAAGCTTCTTTCTGGTGGATAGCGTGATGGATTGTGTTGGCGGCATTGCTTCATCAATTGTCGCAAGCAGCCACGAAAAGCCTGGCCAAGGAACTTTTTTTTTTTTTAAATGGAGGTTCGGCCGAGGCCTACTCCCCCGGGCTTTAACTTTTGAAATTAACAACTGTACAAGGAAGGGCATAGTACCCATGGGACCCCCCTTATCCCACAAGAACAGGCCAAGGAACTTCGGTCTTCAACCTCATCAGACAATTAAAATCTCATGCCACTAAGGACCTTCCTCCGCATCTTATTCTGTTGTAAAGCTTTTAGATGATAGGTCTTCTTGGTTTGCAACGGCCTATTCATAGTCGTTCAAGTTGCTAGTGCATCTTTCTTCACTCATAATCGAATTTCACAAAGCCACAGAAAACATATTGCACCTCTAAGTAAGGCTTATTTCCAGTTTATCTGAGTCTCTAAAGACAACACTCATAGCAAGGTGATTGCCAATCCACTTCAATCAGTTTCTAAACCTCTTTCTCGTTAGAGCTATGAGTGCATGGCCATCGTATAGCAGATTAGACCTCAAAGAATCCCACAACACATTGTGCACTCTCTTGATTCTCCCTTATCAGACTTCACGATCTTAGACTTTGGACCCTAGGGAGATCAATAAGTTGGATACACTATGTGTTCCCTAACGATTTTTGTGAAATTCATGATAACATTAGAAACCATCTCATTCTATATCCCATGTAGTTACAAATTCTTCTTTTTTGCATGACATGTAGTTTTAATTTTTTTGATAGCTCGTCTTGGCTTGCATTTCATTTTACATAAATCTCAATAGAGAATGGCCTATTCATAGTCCTCTAAGTTGCTAGCAAATATTTCTTGCCAAATCTTCCAAATAGCTTCACCCATAATTGAATTCGTCAGTAACACTACAACATATGAGGGGCATACTGACACTGCCTATACCGTTGGGCATTCCCGCCATCGGTATAAATGTTGGAAAAGTCCACTTAAAGATACCAAGGGTCAAGTGACCGTCGATATGACCATTTAAAACCGATCATCGGGATGTCTCTCAATTGCCGGTATAAGCATCGGTATGAGCGTCCGTATATGCAATGGTATAAGCATCACTATAAGCGTCGGTAATTTACTAGAAGTTACCGATGCCCATACCGATGCCCATATTGACGAGTATACCGAGGTCGTGTTTTAAACATACCAGGAACCCGAGAGCAAAACTCTACATTTTTCCTATGTTTTACATTGAGTATTGCTTGCTTCTATCGAACTTGTGTGTGCAAACCAAATTGTGACCTGAATTGTCTTGTGCACACACACATACACACAGATCTCTCTCTCTCTCTCTACACACACACACACACACTTTCTCTCTCTTTAGATCTCACATCTTCGTAACTGGTGCATGCAGTCTTAGCCTTTGTCTTTCTCTATGCTTTATGTTTTATAATTTCTCTTCTCTTTGATTTTGTAGAAATTTTTTGGCATTGATTCTTTGGAATTCGACAATAGACGATATACATTATGCTTTGACGACAACGATCCAAAAGAGGGACATACCTATAAGTGATTGTTTTATTCTCTATTGATACAGAGAGAGAGATGAGAGAGAGAGAGAGAGAAAGAGAGAGAGAGAGAGAGAGAGAGAGAGAGAGAGAGAGAGAGAGAGAGAGAGAGAGAAAGAGATAGAGAGTGAGATAGAGAGATAAAGAGAGAGAGAGAGAGATAGAGAAAGAGAGAGAGAGAGAGAAAAGAGAGATGAAAGAGAGGAAGATAGAGCATACATACACACACACACATACACACACATGCATACAAACACACATACACACACACACATATACACACATGGATACACACACACATACATACACACATATATAGACATGCATGCATACATACACACATATACACACATGCATGCATATACACACATACACATATACACACATGCATACATACACACACACACATGCATACACACATACATACACACACACATATACACATATGCATACACACACACATACACACACACACATGAATACAAACATACATACACACACACACACTTACACACATGCATACACACACACACATACATACACACATATACAAACATGCATGCATATATACACACACATATACACACATGCATGCATAAACACACATACACATATACACACATGCATACATACACACACACATGCATACACACATACATACATGCATACATACATGCATACATATACACATATGCATACACACACACATACACACACATGCATACACACACACATGTACACACATGCATACATACACATACATACACACATATACACAAATGCATGCATACATACACACACATATACATGCATGCATGCATACATACACACATGTACACACATGCATACATACACACACACATGTACACACATGCATACATACACACATATACACACATGCATGCATACATACACACACATATACACACATACATGCATATAGACACACACGCCTACATATTCTTATTAGCACATATTAGGAATCGCAAGACCTTCCAACACACTTAGGAAGTACTCTCATCATATTTCTCATCAAATACAAAAGCGAGGAAGAATCAATTATGGATGGAATTTACAACTCTAAAGAATCAACCAAAGCAAGGAGTGGCTGATTGTGTAACCAAGATAAAAGATGTGGTTGATCAGCTTGCAAGCATTGGAGACGAGATATAAAAAGAACACATAGTAAGGCAGATCATTAATGGTATCAAAGATGATGATAAGTGGGAGTCCTTCACCATAGCAATGGACCTCTACATGGATATGCAAATACCTGACCTCAACACCTTGATGGAGCAACTCTTTACCCATGAGACAAAGCTCAATATGAATGGTGAAAACTCTAGAGGTAACCAATCTTCTACCCTTTACATAGATAAGAATAAAGCTAAAGATAAAGATAAAAATAAGAAAAGTGAAGAAGAGGCTAGTACCTCTCAAGCTAATTATGCAAGAAGAGGAAGAGGTGCTAAAGGAAGAGGAAGAGGAGGAAAGCAAGGTAGGGGGAGATCCTTTCACCTTGAAACATTTGTGGTCTTACCAACCACACCATAGAAGAATGCTTCAAGAATACAAGAAATCAAAGGGGAAGAGACTTCCATAGAGGTAACTATGGACAACCCAAAGGCAGATACAACAATGGTAGATGCAACTACAACCATAACTACAATCAAGGCCACAACAACAACAATTATTAAGGAGGTTTCAGAGGAATAATGGAATACAACAATTATACTGAAGACCAAGAAGGTTCACTACTGATCATGAGCATGACATCCAAACAAGATAAAGATGATGAGCATCTTTTCTATATTGATTCAGGTTATTCGAATCATGTGGTTGGAAATGTAGCTTTATTATCTGACCTTGAAGAACCTAAAGGAAAGCATGAAGTAGAGACATGTGATGATACTAAACACGCAGTTAAGCAAATTGGAAATGTCAAAACCTCTGATGGTTGCAGGAACCTTTTGAGTAAAGTTCTATATGTGCCAACCATAACCAAAAACCTAATTTGTGTTGGATAGATTGTTGAGAATGGTTTACATGAAGTCAAATTCACTAAGCATGGAGCATATGGGGAAGAACCTCAACAAGGCTTCAAAAGGATTACTAAAGGTGAGGAGTCTGGTGGATTATTCACATTTGAGATTGAAGACACAAGGAACATAGCACTATTTGATTATAGAGATCAAAACTTATCTCAGTTAGAAATATGACACAAAAGGCTAGGACACATAGGAGAAAGAACTCTGAAGAAAATATGTGGAGATCGAAGTGTCCTTCGAATTTCCAATGTGACGAAGCGATATATGATATACAAATGTGAAGCATGCCAATTTGGCAAATCTCACACGCAACCATTCAAAAGGAAGGGATACATTCATGAAGACTCTTTGGAGCTTGTACACACTGATGTGTGGGGTCCTAGTAAAGATCCATCAATCTTCGGTTCAAGGTATTATGTTTCATTTATTAATGATTACCATAGATGGAAAATCCTTTGAGGTGGTGAGTACTTTTCACATAAATTTGATTCATTTCTATTGGACAGAGGCATAAAGAGAAAAGTAACAACAAGATATACTCCAAAATTGAATGGAGTTGCCAGGTCTATGTTGAATGAGAAGAAGCTACCTAATTACCTGTAGGCAGAGGATGTTTCCATAGCCACCTACTTGGTCAATAGGCTCCCATCCAAATCATTGGATGATATGACATACTTTGAAGCATGGAATGGCAGGAGACCCTCATTAGACCATTGCAAAATATTTGGGTCCATTGCTTATGCACACATTCCTTCACAAATTAGAGGTAAACTTGACCCTAAAGCTGAGAAATGTATATTCATTGGGTATGATCAGAACAAAAAGGGCTATAGGCTACACAATCCCAGTAATGAAGCATTTATAATTAGTACGGATGTAGTGGTTGATGAGAATAATTCATGGTTTGAAGTTGATTGCAAGAAAGTCAAGTTACCATATGATTTGGAAAATGATTTTCGAAACCTCCCTCAAGAAGATCAACAATTAGTAGAAGATATCAACTTAGAGGATGCAAGGTAGATTGACTTCAAGGCTTGGGTGTCAAGAGGCAAGATCAAACTCAAGCAATTAGAAGACATACCAGAGCTAGTCTTCAAATCAAGCACTCAAGAGATCACAAAGAGAAAGCAAAAAGCCCATAAGGAATCTACTTTTAACAAGATCATGCAGCAAGCATTCTAGTACTTCACCTACTCAAGGGAGGTTCTCCTTAGGAAAATATACCCTTTAACACTTTTGTGAGCAGGAAGATATCAATGATTGCACGGAGTTGTGAATACTCAAGAAAATATTAATGACAAAATGACAATAATGGAAGACCATCTACTCCTTA
>CM035412.1:110993859-111018859 GCA_020310875.1 Ceratopteris richardii | reverse complement strand
AACCTTTGCAGGGTCAACGGTTATCCCTTCAGCAGATACTATGTGACCTAGAAGAGTACCCTTGGTGATCAAAAAGTGACATTTATCAGGATTTAATTTCAACCTTGTTTTGAGACATTGCTCAAAAATTTCTTTTAGATTTTCCAAATGATCATGGAAATCTTGAACTGCTGCTCTTCTATCTGTGCTTGATATTGAAATGTTATCCATGAAAATGCGTAAAAAGGTTGTCAACCATTTGCCCAATATTAGATACATTGTTCTATTAAATGAAGCTGGCGCATTCTTTAAACCAAAAGCCATGCGGGTATAGACATAACTACCCCATGAAGTTACAAAAGCTGTTTTATCCCTATCATCAGGATGGATCACTATCTGATTGTAAGCGTTGAACCCATCCAGGAAGCTATACAAAGTGTGACCAGCTACTTCCTCAAGTACTTGCTTTGTGAAGGGCTGAGGAAATCTATCTTGAACAGTCAAGGCACGAAAATCAACACAGACTTTTATTTTTCCACTACTTTTCTTGGGTACAATAACCATAGAAGAAAGCCACATGGAATGTTCTACTGGAACAATTATACCTGCTTCTTCTAGTTTTGTAATTTCCACTTTTATCACCTCTGCATACTTTGGATTGAGTCAATATGGCCTACTTCTTGCAGGCGCGGCTCCCTCAACTAAGGGTATCCGATGTAATCCTAGCTCCTCTGGTATCCCTGTTAGAACTTTGTAGGACCATGCGAAGACATTTTTGTAAGCAAAAAGTAAGGAAGTTACCTTCTGTAGTAAAGGAGGATAATGCCATAGCCAGGAGGCCAAGTGGTAGTCTGCCAAGGGTGCAGGGGGAAAATCAACCATGAAACCGTCTATACTGGGTGATTGGATCAAGTGAGCTAAGTGTATAATCTTCAATAAGTCACTTCTTATTTTTGAATCCATCCTTATAAGTTCATACAGACTAAGCTTGTGATGAATACCTTTCAAGATCTGTTCAATGTTTACCTCATGAGTGTCTTCTTGCAGACTTGTTGGTTGGTCCCTTAGAGAAGTAGCCATCCTTTCATAGGCTCCTTCAATTTCTGCTTAGCCCTTCCACCCAAACTTCTTTTCTTCCTCTTTATCCTGGAATCCTTGTTGTTCCTCTCTATGGATTGCTCCTGCTTGTCTGGCTCTAGTCATCATGGGCATTGTAGAGGATGAAACAACATAAGACTGAGTAGTCATACCTTCTTCCTGTGGAGAGACTGCAATCATGTGGATTGGAGCAGGATAGCTTCTTGGGTAGTCCTTGGTATAGTGATCCTTAGCCTCTGGACAATGCTAGCAAGGAGGTGCATCTTCTGGAAGGGAACACCTATTTTGCATATGACCATACTCACCACAACGACAGCACATCAAAGGTCTATTATATCTAGGCTTCGCAGTCCGATTCTCCTCTCTATTAGGTGCATTTGAAGTACTAGCATAATACGAGTCCAAGGCTTGAGGATTACCTAGTTGCTGTGTACCCTTGAGGTAGTAACAGTCTATAGCTTCATGGCCATCCTTTCCACAAAATTAATAGCTTACCTTGTTGGCACAACTAGCATTGGAATGTCCATTGTTGTTACAGATTGTGCACCAAATCTGCCTGTTATATCCTGAGTGGTCCGCAAATCTTCCAACTCACGTCGAAGTTGGGCTACTTCATCATCACTACGGCGTAGTGGTGGCAAGACCTTATCTTCTTGTTAAGTTTTTTGCATTCTCAATGCCTCCAGTTCCTTTCTCAGTTGCCCAATAGGGTCCAACTCTGTTGCATAATTCGGTTGTGTATCTCCTTCAAAATGTTGCCTAGCTTCTTCAATGCGTGATGCTGCTACAACAAAATCATTAAGGGTTGCATCCAGTCTGAGAGACTCACGTAACTTCTACTGAGATGACGTCGACAAAGCTTTTTCTATCCATTTTTTAACCAAGAAATCACCAGGAGCATGTGGAAGACGTGCAACCAGTGCTTTTGTCCTAGTGTGAAGTTCATGGAAGGATTCACCTGGTCACAACTTTAACTTCTCTAGCTGATCTAGAGCTCTTTCGGAGGAGTCACTTGGCCGAAATGTCTGTGAGAATGCCGTCTTCAAAGCCTCCCATGTAGCAAAGTGGCCATCTGCATATTGACTGTACCATTTGTCTGCAAGACCTTCCAGGGTGGATGGGAAGAGTGCCAACATTGCATCCTCTCTATTCTGCAAACCTCGTCCACAGCATAAGGAGATGAATCTCCTCACATGATCATCAGCATCCTCATAAGCTTGTCCCTTGAGGTAGGGAACTTGATATTGAGTCTAGAGAGTAAATGAGAGAGATCCTCCATTTGCCCTGGTGTTTCTTCTGACGTATCTGAGGAGAAGTCTAACGTTCTCCTATGCTTCTCCTTTGATAGTGGTGTCGCACCCAAATCAATAGATAAATTCGAGGAGGGTAGAGGGGAGCTTGGTTCACTAGTCGAAGACATAGCTGACTTATTAAGGCTCCTTCCTACATGAAGAGGCTCCTTATCTACTCCTGTATGGGTCATGTACCTACTTGCAAATGCAATAGGGCAAAAATACTGAAAAAGAGAACTATTTACTATCCTCAGGGCCTCTCACAGAAATGCAAGGGTCCCACTGGGCGTGTTAAACTGTAGAGGAGGTACTGGAGTATCTACTTTTAACAGGAGCATGCAGCAAGCATTCCACTACTTCAACTACTCAAGGGAGGTTCTCCTTAGGGAAATATACCCTTTAACACTTCTGTGAGTAGGCAGATATCAATGATTGCACGAGTTGTGAATACTCAAGAAAATATTAATGAAAAAATGACAATAATGGAAGACCATCTACTCAGTTCGAATCAGATGATTACAACATAGGCAAAAGAGATGCTCAAAAGTTCATGCTCTGGGCTAACATGCCACTCCAGAACTAAACAACATCAATACAAGGGATTCATCCAATCCGTACAATGGACACAACTAGATGCAGACTAGCACTGATGAATACAAAGTATGAAGACTTGATCTAAGGGAAATAGCACGAAATACCAATGATTCACACTGAATGACAAAACCAAGCCACTCTCTCTACACTATAGTGCTATTAGCCCTCACTGGGAAGCCCACGCTCTGTATCCTCACCACAGAGTGACTTCTTACAGTAGGCTTGTAGCCACAAAGTGCCAAGAGAGGACCCCTGTACGTACGTATGTAAATGTGTATATCTGAATGTATATCAAATGAACACAAATCCATTGCTTTTATAGGCTCCAATAGGCCAAGAGGGCCTTGCCAATTCCTCACGTCCACTGATCATGTGCCAATTGATTGCCCAAAACTGAAGGGATAGATCAAACATGCCACCAGCCTTGAATTGGATCCTCAAAATTAGGCAGTCGTCATGAATGTTTGGCGGCAATAGTCACTTTTCCTCTTCCACTTTTACCCTTTACACTTTTACTGACCTTTTTGTATGCAAGTTGAGATCCCCATTTTGTGCCGCCCGTGATATTTGAATGAGCCTAAGAAACATATCCCTTACATTTGATAGATGGTGTTTCCAAGAATAATCTCAATGCTAAGATGCCCCAACCCCTCATACAATAGTCCTTGAATTCCTTATCACCATCCAACACCTTCAATTAGCTGGCATTTAAATATTCCTCACAAGTTATTGGATATGAATACGACCTTCACATAGTCATCTTCTCCTTTTGAAGTCTTCATGTGACATTAAAGCAATGAGTGAGATTACTAAAGGGAAATTTGAGGTGGCCAAAGGAAACATGGAGAGAGGGGTAGGGTGGTGGGGCTAGAGGGAGGGTCATGATGAATTATATTATGTCAGGGAACACATTATTGCATCCATTCTGGAATAATCCGCATATAGTATAGTCTCGAGCTTCAACTACTCTCCTCAGTCTTAGCAGTGGCTAAAGCAGCCTGCCCATGCAATCTGCTCCAAGGATCACCATGCTTGGCTTCAACAGGATACCTTCATAAACCACATTGTTCTTGGCAAGGAAGTAGAATACCTAATTCCTGATCTTCTCTACTACTTCCAGAGTCTAGTCAATACCATAATCACTATCCAATAGCACCTCAGGCTCCATGATGGGCACAAGACCATAATCCTGGGAGATTCGAGCATAGCGAGCAAGCTCCCATGCAGCCTCCTGAACAGCTAACTCACAAGGACCATTTGTTATATAGATAACAGTTCTCCATTTTGCAAATCTGGCACCTTGTTTGTAATATTGTGCAGAGCGCTCTGCAAGACCATCAAGACCCTAACACCGTGACTCATCCAGGAACCAAGCCCTTGTCAACCTTAATGCCCGCTACAATGTTCGAGAGGGCAAGGGGCTGAGGGGCGGGTGGTGAGGGGGAATTGGTGGGGGCTAAGGGGGAGGGTGGTGTGGTGAGGGTCGGGGGGATAAGGTGGTGGGGGCTGAGAGAGAGGGGGAGTTTGGCGGGGCTGAGGGGCATGGAGGGGCTGGGTGGGGGCTGAGGGGAAAGAGGGAAAGAGTTTGAGGGGGTGGCACGGGCAGAGGGGCAGGGGGGTGTGGGGTCAGCAGGTCATAGACGTTTTTAAGGGAACTCTAATGGGAAAAATACTCAGATGGGTGACCTCTCGAGAAGTACTCAGAACCTCTGTCTTCCTTGATTGTTGAGGTCCTCCCTCATGGGAAGCCAACAGATCCAATGGTGATCTCAGTGACTCGAATGACAAGGTATTCCAAGGTCTATGCCTTGTTCACGACCTTAGTCATAAGCCTTGGGTGCATGGGCAAGTGCTCGCTTCCCTCACACAAGAGGAACAAAGCTTTTGCATAAAAATGCTCTAAAATTGGTGAAGTAATTTGTTAGCGATGCATGACACTGAGCTCTCCTTCTTGAGTGCTCCAAGATGATACCCTGCTGGTAGAAAACCAAGTTTTAGATGCCACATATAGTAGTCCACAGAAAGGGTGCAAAATATACAAAAAACACACAATACACAAACCACGAACATACATTTCTTACGTTTTAGAAATGAAGTCGAACATAGGGTCTATGGCTAACCATGCCACTGCATGATTTATTAAAGAGCATATAAAAAAGTGTCCAGAAACTATTTGGCCTTTCACATGGACACTAACACTAACATTGTGGAGGTGGCATTTGCTCACATTCATTCAAGGTTTGAGCTATGGGCACGGATCATGGTGGACACATGAAACATCGATCATAGTGTTAGAGCATGTATTTAAAACTATGCTTTCACATTAAACATTTTTTTAAATGTATGAGAAACACGAATTTCATTGATGATATCCCGGAAGAATTGGTAGACCCCCTAACAGGGACAACACATGTGCATAAATATGTGACTAGGGATAGAGTAGTCAATTAAAATCACCTAGTTATCTTCATAAGAATAAGGGCTCTCTCTCATTAATATTCAAGGCATTCTAAGACCCCAACATAGTGAACTCTTGTAGAAGCTAGAAAACAGATGAACATGAAATCCAACAAGGTTGAAATTGGATGCCTTTGAATGGATTATTTGTGATCATCATTGATTCAAGAAGCTATATATACACACAAAAGATTTGGTGAAGAGTCATCTCTCTAGCACGTCCCGGTGGTCGTACTTGTCTATCTCTTGCATGGAGAAGGTATAAACTCTATTCTACATGTATATGAGATTTTCTACAAGATATCCCATGAGAGTTATTATCTAATGAACTCGATAGGATTTTGGTATCCAAGTCTAATTCTCAACCTCTTCAGATCCACTTCAAAAAGAAGAAATCCCCTCTTAACCTCTCCCTCTCCCCTCCCCCCTTGGATGCACGTTGCCCTAAACATGTAGGAGCCCAACATAAGGGAGAAGTCGACTCCCAATTCAACCACATGGGCAAAGAAGGATGGAGATTCCCTCTCTCAAATACATGAAACAAGAAAGGATGCATGCCATCTCCAATTGACAAGGCTTAAATGGGCCTTATATAGGCCTACTATGAAGCTTAAAACTTTTATGTGGTATTAAGATGAAGTGAAGGGCCTTATCTCGGTGCTCTTTTCTAGCTCCCACACACACAGAAACAACTCTTTTAAGGCTCCACCTCAATCAATCTCTTCATCAAGAAAGGTGCAACAAGTATGGCAGGGGAGGGTTCCAATTTCCAAACCTCTTGAAGTTGCTAATTATGGTACTTATTTCTATGTTTCCCATTATATGTAATCGCATGGCGTTTTTGAAAAGATCCACTCAACGAGGAGAAGAGTCTAAAACTAATTAGTAGAGACCTCCCAAAGTAGCAGCCTCCATCATTATCTTCAGCTAGTGACTTTTTTGTAACTTGCTATCTTTTAACGCACATTTCTTTGTAGAGTGATTAATTTGAGTGATCATTATCTCCTTAGAAAACTCAAATTTTAAGCTTTCAATGGAGAAAATTTTAGTGTCAATAGAGTTAAGATTTTCTTTCTATGTAAATAGATAACATGCAATCATTTAGTAGTGTTAGAGGTGTCATCCCAATCATGGCATTGGGTATGCTAAGAATGGATGAAAATATCTCTCATATATCTTATTTCCCATTCATTCATAGAATGATTTTCATTCTTAGTGACTACCACTTGATCCACATAAAAGTTTCCCCTAGTTCCATTGGAAAGTCTATAGAGGCCCTATTTGATAAGGAGATTGGACTTGTCTATAGAGGCCCTATTTCGATGGTTGATAGTTGGACTTGTCTAGCTTCTCAATCTAAGTGTTATAGTCTAGCTAGATAACTCCCTTTCTCCTAATTCTTCCACATCTATTAAAGCGGATATGAGGGGACTAATATTGGAATTCAACCTTGAATTTATGCTTTCTAGTAATAGAAGATCTTGCATGCTCCCCCTTTTTGTATCTCGTAGTTGATTTCCTTCACCACCAGAAATGGCACTTCAAATTAGCTAATCAAAAAATTCAAGCACATCTTCTTGGTGCTCTAATGAACTCAGTGGAAATGCTCCTTGAGTGTTCATCCTTGTACTTCTATGCTCCAAGAGTGATTTGCACTCTTAAAAGTGTGCAAAACAGTAAACACGATAAACAACATGTTTAGAAGGATCGTAAATTATTGTTACACCATACTTGGATGTGCCAGAGAGTAGGAAAGAATGAATAGAAGCACACACAAGAGCGAAGAAGAAGAATGACACATGAAGACATGGATTGACTAGATGAGATTTATATAGGTAGATGATCAATGATATAGGAATGAGTCAAGTTAGAGTTATTAGTGTATCCTAAGTGCTATATTCAACCACATATGAGCATAGCATGTATATCTGCCTACAAGGGGAAGAAAACTCTGGCTAGCTCTACACTAAAAAGTCCCTATGTACAATGCTTCACATCAAAGCACTACAAGGAATACGGGCGTATAGCGACGGTTAAGGCGACACAATTTTGTCACTATAAAATTGCAAAATGCGTCGTAATGAGCGTCGCACGGGGACCGTCGATTAAATGACGAAGTGAACGATGCATTTTGCGACTTGTACTGCAACGGGATCTACGACGCTCGCTTGGAGCGTCGCCAACACGACAGTTCCAAAAAGCGTCGCTTAAGCGACACTCTTTTGACGTCGCTTATGCGACGCAACTTAGCATCACTTACACGACGATGTGTTGACGGAAAAAAATTAAAACGTTGGAGGCTCCTCGATCGGCATTTTGACGTATGTGATCGAAGAGCTCTCCAACGTTCACAATTGTGTTGCGCTTACGACCTAAAGCAAATATATGCAGTGCTTTGTTTCTCTCTTTCTACATCTTTCTCTCTTTGAATTCTCTCTCTCTCTCTCTCTTTGTTGACTCTCTCTCTTGGTCTCCTAATTGTTGTCTCCTACTCTTGAAATGTTATAGAAGTTCAAGTTTGTCAACATCTATATATCTACATCTTAAGAATACAACATGAACGAAAGAAAGGAGAAAATGACACTACATACATGCAACTTTGCATCGGTATATTTATTACGATATTATTGGTTAAGATTTCAATCATCCACAATTTACTAGAGTGGTTCATAATTCATGAGTAGTTTCTTACATGGATATAAGTGACATGATATTTGGAGAACTCCAAAGAGAATGTTTAAAAATATTGAAATAAAAAAAACAACATATTGGGTGTCATTAGCTAGTATGAATATGATGTTTGATATTCAAGAGCTCTCTTCATTAATTCACCCTTGGAATCATCGGCATGCACAATAGCGAAAGGTACAAGAACTCTCTTCATTTATTCACCTTGGGATCTATTGTCGAACTCCTTGTCTAGCTCATGAGGTTCGACAGCCTCTGTGTGTGAGAGATGAGGATCCATACGGGGTGGTAGGCGTGGGCGAAATTTGTAATGCCAAGCTCCGATCAGGAACATGTAGAGGAAGAGGAAATGGACGACAACTATGGTGATAGGGTTCTTCCATCTGCAAATACCAGAAAACCACCTCCCAACGGCGATCATACCCGACAAAACACTCAAGATCCTGAACCAGTTAGCCTTGCTCTTGTGCATGCTCCACAGATTGCTATCCACATCATTGTCAACTGCATCCTTAACAGTGAACTCGTGAATGCTGGTGTCAATATCTTTCATATCTTCATCCATTGGTATCAATATTCTACCCACAGAATGCCTTCATTCATAAAAAATGTTATTACGAAATTACTATTGTAATTAATACACACGTAGCATATGATCTCATTACATAAATTTGTAATTAACATTTTCCAACAAGTGTTAAAATTACTCTTACAAGTCTCATCGCCACCTGAGTGCTTCTGTCATGGGAGCTGGACGTAAGACCCAAACATACAAAGGCCTTCATTCTCCTTCCTCTTGGGCTAGCCCTTCTCCTTCATCACCACTCCTGTTCTTGAACCTTCTGATGGAGGAGCTAGCTGCTGTGATTTTTGGTTGTAACCATGCGAGTTAGAATGAATGTGTCACACAGCTTCTGTTTGGTATACTTTCTCTATCCTATTACTTTCTATCATAGGTATACATCTCTCCCTTTAAACCATAATGCATCATATCAAGCTTTGGATTTCTCATTTTGAGATTCCACTGTGCTTTCGATAGTATGTTTTTCCACGTCCTGGTCATATGGACACCATCTCCTTCTGTGCCCTTATTTCTCTCTCTCTCTAGTCTCTCTCTCTCTCTCCCTATCTCTCTCTCTCTCTCTCTCTCCCTCTCTCTCCTCCTCCCTCCATATATTACTGCATGTTCATGTGTGTGCATGTTTTTGGTATGGCTTTCATGCGAACGCAGAGAAGAATGCTGAATCTAAAGCTTACTTGGAATCCTGGGGTTGGTTTTATTTTAAGGACGTCCTTATGCATGAACAATAGCTTGATCATTAGCTTTTGTGCATGTCAAGGCCTTCGAGCTTCTAATATCATCTATGTAAAGAATGTCCGACCAGGGATGCCACTATTTTTGTTTAATTACATTGATAAAACGTTGCATGGTATTTTTGAGGCACATTGCTATGGAGAGATGAACATCAATCCATATGCCTGGACTGATGGGAAGCAGAAGACATGTTTTTTAGCTCAAGTTCTTTTCTTAGATTTAATAATCTCTTGTATTACATCAGATCACTATCTGAGGTGTAATGAGGTTTTGTTTACATGTAGGCACGTGTACGGGTGAGATGTCAGTGTGCACCATTGACAGAAAGCATATACAAGGGAGCATTAGCAGCGAAACACATTGTGCAGACAGATAAGTTTACAACGTGGGTCCATCAACAAAGAAGAAGAATATACCATGGAGCATTAGCAGCGAATTATGTGAATTATTCACAAGAGAAATGCGCGGAGAGATAAGCTTATATCTCTTTTCATCAGAAACTCATTGAGTGTCAGTAGAGAGGTTGTGGTTTTACAATGTGGGCCCATCAACAAAGGAGAAGCATATTCAAGGGAGCATTAGCAACGAATTATGTGAATTATTCATAGGAGAAAAGCCTATCTGAGTTAAATCATGTGCAGACCAATAAGTTTATATCTCTTTTCATGAGAAACTCGTTGAGTGTCAGTAGAGAGGTTGTGGGTTTACAAGGTGGGTCCATCAACAAAGGAGAAGCATAAACAAGGGAGCATTAGCAATGAATTATGTCAATTATTCATAGGAGAAAAACTTATTTGAGTTAAATCATGTGCAGACAGATAGGCTTGGTTTTATTTTACGGACATCCTTATGCATGAACAATAGCTTGATCATTAGCTTTTGTGCATGTCCAGGCCTTCGAGCTTCTCATATCATCTATGTAAAGAATGTTCGAACCGGTATGCCACTATTTTTGTTAAATTACATTGAGAAAAAGTTGCATGGTATTTCTGAGGCAGATAGCTATGGAGAGATGAACATCAATCCATATGGCTCGACTGGTGGAAAGCCGAAGACACATTTTTCAGCTCAAGTTCTTTGCTTAGATTTAATAATCTCTGATATTACATTAGATCACTGTATGAGGTTTAATGAGGTTTTGTTTACATGTAGACACGTGTACGGGTGGGATGTCATTGTGCACCATTGACAGAAAGCATATACAAGGGAGCATTAGCAGCGAATTATGTGAATTATTCACAGGAGAAAATCCTATTTGAGTTAATTCATGTGCGAACAGATAAGCTTATATCTCTTTTCATGAGAAACTCGTTGAGTGTCAGTAGACAGGTTGTGGGTTTACAACGTGGGTCCATCAACAAAGGAGAAGAATATACAAGGGAGCATTAGCAGCGAATTATGTGAATTATTCATAGGAGAAAATCCTATTTGAGTTAATTCATGTGCGGACAGATAAGCTTATATCTCTTTTCATGAGAAACTCGTTGAGTGTCAGTAGACAGGTTGTGGGTTTACAATGTGGGTCCATCAACAAAGGAGAAGAATATACAAGGGAGCATTAGCAGTGAATTATGTGAATTATTCACACGAGAAAATCCTATTTGAGTTAAATCATGTGCAGACAAATAAGCTTATATCTCTTTTCATGAGAAACTCCTCGAGTGTGAGTAGACATGTTGTGGGTTTACAATGTGGGTCCATCAACAAAGGAGAAGCATATACAAGGGAGCATTAGCAGTGAATTATGTGAATTATTCACAAGAGAAAATCATATTTGAGTTAAATCATGTGCAGATAGATAAGCTTATATCTCTTTTCATGAGAAACTCGTTGAGTGTCAATAGACAGGTTGTGGGTTTACAATGTGGGTCCATGTCAGGAGAGAAAGGAGAAGATGTTGACAGTTGCAGGCTCGAACAGTAGCTTGGTCATTAGCTTTTGTGCATGTCCAGGCCTTCGAGCTTCTTTTCACTATTTTTGTTTACTTACATTGATAAAAAGTTGAATGGTATTTTTGAGGCAGATAGCTATGGAGAGATGAACATCAATTCATATGCCTCGACTAATGGGAAGCAGAAGACACAGTTTCGAGCTCAGGTTCTTTGCTAAGCTAAAAAATGTTTCTTGGTAACCATAGTTAAGGGTGCAACATTATGTGTGTATGTGTGTATATGTATGTGTATTTGTGTGTGTATGTGTGTGTGTGTATGTGTATGTGTGTGTGTTTATGTGTGTATATGTGTGTGTGTATGCATATGTATGTGTGTGTGTATGGGTCTATGTGTGTATGTGTATGCATATGTGTCTGTGTATGTGTGTGTATGCTTTATGTATGCAAATGTGTGTGTATGCATTATGTATGTGTATGTATGCATGTGCATTATGTATGCATATGCATTATGTATGTGTATGTATGCATGTGCATTATGTATGCATATGTGTGTGTATGCATGTAAGTATGTATGTATGTATGCATATGCATATGCATATGTATGCATGTATGTGTATGTGTGTGCATGTCTCTCTATGTGTGTGTCTATGCATATATGTGTGTGTATGTGTGTGTGCATGTGTGTGTGTATGTGTGTGTATGTGTGTATGTGTGTTTGTATGTGTGTGTGTATGTGTGTGTATGTGTGTATGTGTGTATGTGTGTGTATGTGTATGTGTATATATGTGTGCATGTGTATTCATTATGTATGTGTATGTCTACATGTGCATTATGTATGCATATGTGTGTGTATGTATATATGTGTGTGTGCATGTATATGTGTGTGTGTATGTATGTATATGTGTGTGTATGCAACATTATGTGTGTATGTGTGTGTGTATTTGTGTGTGTGTGTATATGTGTATGTGTGTGTGTGTGTCTATGTGTGTATATGTGTGTGTGAATGTATATGTACGTGTGTGTAAGTGTGTGTGTGCGCATACCTGGTCTCTCTCTCTCTCTCTCTCTCTCTCTCTCTCTCTCTCACTCTCTCTCTCTCTCTCGTTCTCTTGCTCTCGTCCAGATCTCGGCATAAATGTGCCGGGAGAAATCAAAATTGTTTTTGAACATTCCAGAGAGTCGCTTACGCGATGATCTCGAAAGAACGCCGCATATGCGACGCTCTTCAGTTTGCCCACGTCGCACATACCGTCGCTAGCAAGCGACTCTATTTGCGACGCAAAGTGTTAGCGTTGCATAAGCGATGCAAGCTTGGTGTCTGTGACGTGCCCCGCCTAAAAATCAAAATTTTGAAAACACTACTGTCGCTTATGTGATGCTAGCGTCGCATAAGCGATGGTCCTCATTTTTTTTCGATTCGGCAGCCGTCGCTACGCCCCCTTAGTTCTTGTAGTGAAGCTTCAAGGACACATAAGTGTAGCAAACTCTTAATGAAATGATCATTTTCGTTAAAATACTCGCAAATGTTTTTTGCTTTATTATTTTCTTATCATCTTTGTCTTTTTGCTTTGATATTAAAGCATTAGGAGGTTTTGGCTTATTAATAGAGGAGCTCCATTTACCTTTGCCCTTTTGATTAGCTCCAAAAGCTTGCTTTACAACACACATAAATGAATTCTTTTGTGAGATAGATATTCTCCCAACAAACTATAGATTAACTCCTAAAGGGTTACGCCATTGGATTGCTCTTCATCATCAACTAGAGAGTAGATACAAAAATCTGTTGGGAATCTATAAGAACATTACGAAAAGTTTGCACAACTGAACTATAAGGTGAGATTTCATAAGCAAAAATCAATAGTTCTTTAAAATCCTTGATCTTTATCAAAACCGTTTCCATTGAATCTTGTTGGTTCACATGCTCACTATCCAACTATTTTTGGACGTAAGCAACATAAGCTTAAATTCTTGCGTAGTATCATGTATTAGAGTATCTAAAGTATTTTTGCTATTTTGTAAGAGTGAATGTGAGGAATGATCACATGTTGGATAGAAGAAGCTATTAATGTATGTGCTTGTGTCCCTCTACTATCTTAATAAAGTTGGTCTATAGTAGTTGCAATAGAAAATGTACTAGAACCTAGTAATTGAAGATGGTCATGTTCAACACTATGTACATCACCCTCAATCATTGTATTTGCACGTGTAGGAAGATATTTTTCAACACCTTTCTCAATATTGGTGAAGCGCCTTGCTATCAATACATGACGGATTATGTATGCTGATAATTGGTAATTAGAACCATCGAATTTATCCTAAACAACCAACATATTGAATATGTAATTTTTTTCAGCCATGGCCTATGAGTAAATACCTTGATGCAAAAAAAGATGATTATATCTCAAAATATTGTACATAAATAACCACTCAAGCTCAGTTAGATATGTAGCACACTTTGAAGCACTTTTATTGGTGAACCAAAATTGGTATATATGTTTTGCACAAAATAACAAAATTATCTCCAAAGTCACTCTCACAGTGCATTTGGATGCCAAGTTGACTTCAAATCAACATTTTCATGCCAAAACGTGAAAGACTTTTGAACTAATCATACGAAGTATGCTCACCATTTTTTGTGTGATTCAAAGACTGTGATAGTAAGGGTAAAAAAATGCCCTAAAGAAAGGAGTTACCTACTACAATAATAATTGATGGACTTCAAGTATTGTGGAAGCACATGAACAACATGAGGAAGTAGAACTTTGGAGAATAATATAATATAAATTGTACACCAATTTCATGTACAAAAGATATGTGACCTATAGGGTTTATATACTTGTATAGAAGCTGCGGGAAACGGCTTGCTAAAGAGGTAGAAAAGTACCTCAATAGTTAGAAGCTTGTTCACATATCACTTTGGAAATATATCCACACACCCACATACACACATACATACATACATACATACATACATACATACATACATACATACATACATACATACATACATACATACATACATACATACGTACATACATATATACATACATATCTACATAGATACATACATACATACATACATACATACATACATACATACATACATACATACATACATACATACATACATACATACGTACATACATTCATACATACATACATACATACATACATACATACATACATACGTACATACATAAATACAGACTTACATACATACATAAATACATACATAGATATATACATACATACATACATACATACAAACAAACATACATACATACATACAGACACACATACATACATACACACACAAACACACACACACACACATATACATATATATATATATATATATATATATATATATATATATATATATATATATATATATATATATATATATATATATATATATATATATATATATATATATATATATATATATATATATATATATATATGTATATATATATATACATACATACATACATACATACATGCATGCATACATGCATACATGCATACATACATACATACATACATACATACTGTTGTACTACAAGAATTATTAAAATAGCTTTGTGAACAATGTATAAAACTAATTTATGCATTATTTAGCTCAAAATAGGCGTTAATCATATATGCATCCGTATTCCATTATAATTTAAGGTGTTGAAACCATTCTTCATGAAATAATAATATTAAGAATAAACATAAATACTTGTATACATGCATACATGCATAATTTTTAAGGTAGGGAAGTAAAGTGTAATATTGACTAATTTGGAGCCTATCCCCTGATTTGTTGAAATTTGACACTATTCAAAGGTGCGTACTTTGATACATACACACATATGATTACAAATGTCTCAATATGGTATAATTTAAGATGAAAATCATAGTAGGCATATTAGGATTTTGTAGGTACCTTGTTATTTTATCTATGAAACCATGGGATTGAATCATATAATCCATTGAAGATGTTTTTTTAATTATGTGATTTAAAGTGCAACAATACAATTTGTTTGCATTTTTTAGTAGTGTGTTGTATTTACCAATTTCCATTCCTAAACCTCAAGCATGATGTCTTTTTCTTAGTTTGGGAAATTAAAAACTGTATGAGAAAATTTGCTACTGTAAATCATATTGTTCTTCATATACATACAAAGGTAATGGATGATTTCTTAAAAGGTATGATATATGGTAGCACACTCCATTAGAGTATCGTGTCATGTTCTCATGTATTGTAGGGGTTCTTTCTATTTCTTGAGTCACCTTACAAGAATATATGGATGGGCATATTGTTGTAGACTTTCAAATGTATGATACACACTCAAGTGGTATAGGCATCCTATGTATTGTAGGGTCTCACGTGGTCTAGGCACCTTAGAGTTGTGGCCTTTTCCAACAAGCTTGTGGGCAAATGGATGGTTAAAGATTAGTGTAATTAGAAAGCGTTCTACACCAACTTCAGTTTTGGAAACAACAACATTCTTTGTCATTAGGATCCCTAAATGGAAAGAGATTGATCTAATCATGGTCTTCTTCTCACCTTTCCTAATTGTTCCCAAGAGTTTGGATTTGGTGTGCTTTTTATGGAAACGATACAACAAGATGGAACACTTTTGCACCATTCATGTTGATTGGAAGTGGGAGTCTTGTACTAGGTAGGACACTCCTATTAGGCTCCCAACTGAGAGTGAAGAAGGGTAATATTCAAGAGGAAAAGATGTTCTAGAACAAAGTTGTCTTTGAGGAGGAATTCTTATAGGACACCATGAATTCTTGATTAAGTTCTCAGCCGTTATCCCCTAAGATAGAAGGTATAAAAATAGAAAAATGTCAAAATCTTTGAAAAAAAATTCCTAAGTTAAAGATGAAATTGATTCTTAATGTCTCCATTAATAGGAAATCGCGTTGCAATTGGATGAGTATCGCATATAAGTTCCTTGAAAAATGAGAGTCCTTCATTGAGTACAAGGAAGTTTTTCAGATGTGGAAAGTTATGCATCTAAGAACTTGTTCTCATGTGAAAGCTCTTAGTGGTTTACGTTTTTCCTTAATGGTAGAGAACGCTTGTGAAATGTCTCTTTTTCTTGCTTTGAGAAGCAATTTTAAAGCTATACAAATTGTGGTAGCCCTTCATGGTGTATGTGTTTCCTCAATGGTTGAGAAGACTAAAGACACCTCTTTTTTGTGTTGAAGGAGTCCTTTGGGTTGGCAGTCCTTGGTGAATGTGGTATATTTAGAGACTCAAATAAACTTGAAACAAGCCTTACTTGGAGAAGAAATAGGTTTTTATGTGGTGTTGTGGAATTTGATTATGGGTGAAGCTATTTGGAAGTTTTGGAAAGAAAAATGCACTAGCAAGTTGAAGGACTATGAATAGGCCATTGCAGTATTGAAATTAATGTAAAATAAGTGAGATGGTTACTAATGTTATCATGCGTTTTACAAAAATGGTAAGGGAAAATATAGTGTACACAACTTATGGTTCTCCCTGGGGTCCAAAGTCTAGGATCTCAATGTCTAATAAGCGAGAACCAAGAGAGGGCACAATGGGTTGTGGGATTTTTCGAGCTCTAATGCTTTATATGTTGGCCACGCACTCACTAGAGCTTCTAGGAGAAAGTGGGCTAGAGACCCTAAAACACTGAGTGAAGTGGTTAAAAATCAACGTCCCATTATCCTCCTTTGTCATTCCTAATTCCATGTCCCTGAACATGATACAAACCAATTGTAGGCAGGCAGACAAACATCCACAAAGCTTTGCTTAAGAATTGCATGAATACTTATTTTGGGCAAGCAATATTTATATTATGACTATGTGTAAGTTCATGCTTGGGATGTGTGTTTCTAAACCTTCGATTTTTTTCACATGCATTAAGAGTTTTGCAGAGGCTAGCTGGTGGTTGGCATGTGGCTTACGGTATAGAGGAAGGTCGTTGGTGGCATGAGATTTTAATTGACTGATGAATTTAAAGACCGAAGCATTAAAGATTTTGGAGCAGTATTGAGAGAAAAGTTGTATCCTCGGAAAACGTTTATAGCAATACATTTTCTGAGTGAAGAGATAGAGAAAGTTGTTGTGTCTAATTCAACATGGATTTGAAATGTTATCATTGAAAGACTAATCAGCACTCAAAATTCTATAATGTCTCCTTATCCTTACAATGACAACTTAATTATGTTAATTGCTTATTTAATTACGCCAACCCAACAGTCCATGCCACGAGCCGAGAGATTCGCTATCATTTCTTTGATATTGCTTTCTGTTTTCAAAGTATAGTTTGTTCTCATGCTAATATGTTAATAGAGGAAATCAAGCTCCGTATCCGCACAAAAGTGCAGCTCCTTCAGGTGATGGTGATGATGATCTTCTTCAAGATATAAAGGGCTTACATGACTAACAGATGCGGTGTGCGCGTGATACTTGCAGAGAGAGAGAGAGAGAGAGAGAGAGAGAGAGAGAGAGAGATCAGGAGACAAATAAGCTTCAAACTTCTAAGTCTATGACAAGCGCTGATGAGCATAGGCCGCCTGCTCGTAGAGACCAAGTGAAAGCCGCCATCGCTTCTAGCCTCGTTCGATCTTTCACAAACGCCGTCAATCCCTCTTTTATGCCCCGCCGCTCCAATGCGGATACACCGTCTTCCCTGTCTATGAGTGGAGGAAACTTGTCGAGCAGCAGTACTGCATCATCTAGTCGCTAACCCTCTGAACCATGTCACCGTAGGTTGGTTCGAGTCTGAGTTATGGCATCATAGATAGGTTTGAGTCCTTCTACATGTTCATGGGCTGTAAGGTTCAAAGTAAACTTCGCATTGAGATATGTACTCTGTCTATCTTCTGTTACTGGTTGTTTTCATCTACTACATTAATCAAACAATCCATATGCATTTGATCTTCACTTTGGGCTAAACGTCATATATCCTTGTTTGAGCTTCTCTAAAATCGATGACTATTGTCTCGCCTTCCTGTTGTTGTTTCTCTTCATCATGCAAGATACAACGTTTTGGAGCGTCAAACAAGCAATGAAGCATCACGTAATATTGATTCTATGCTGAAATTCTTGCATACTCCTCTCTGAAGTCTCTTGCACCGTCAGCGTTCATCATCTACATTCTGTACAGATTTCCTCTCTATCCTGCTGATGCACAAAGGCTTCTAGGCGATTTCTTTTTTTTTTTTTTTTTTTGAACACGAACAGAAAGTATAATATTGATGCAGGAAAGTAAAATACAAGAGAACCACTCACCAGATTTACTGGGAGGCAAAAAACCTAGAAACACTGGATCAAAGACAAGGGCCAAGAGAGCCCAAGCCAGCAACCCCTTACATCACATAGTTTCTAATATACCAGTTGGAATCAGAAGAATCGCTTTTATGTGTAACAATATTCCCCTCAATGAGAAATTACTAGATAAAAACCCCTTGTATATAGTCAAAAAGTACCCTTGTAACTCTTGGAAGAGCAAACTGCTTCAGATCTACTCTAGAGACAGGAACAATATGATCAGCTTCTAGGCGATTTCGTCTGTGCATGTCTCGCTATTTTATTGTTCCTCGCCTTCTTCAATCTATAACGTTTTTGATACCGATGAACAGTAGAAATCTAATGTTAACAAGTACTCAAAGAAGCCGAAATGAAGACTTCACCTTTTCTTTTGCTATCAGAGAGCAGGATACTCGAATAAGAACACAATAATCATAGAAGTTTGTATACTAACCATATCAATGTGATTGTATTCAGATTCGTTGATCGATTTTATTTCTGATCCTTCTAAGATGTAATTCCTTTCTAAATAGTGGATGAGCTATTTCATGACTGTAATGCCAAGTGCATCAAGATATACCGGCATTGAAACCACGTTCAAACACATAGAATCTCATCAAAGTGAATCTTTGAATTTCAACCCTGAGAAAATCAAATGTTCATGTTATATTATGCCCATAAAAGACATAAGCCGTAGCATAGTAAATTACCTGGTCATGCAATTTCTTGTAACATGCATCCACACAAATTGTGTAGGAAATATAAGAATGATTGCATAAGGAAGACACATGACACGTAAATTTTAGGGAATCTCAAAAGCGAAAAGAAATAATCCCTTTGAGAAGATTACAAATTTTTATGGCATGATGCTGAAAGTGACAAAGTAAAGAGAGCCGCGTAATGAACATGTGGGCATTGGAACACACATATCTGTATGAAGGAGTTCTAAAGGAAAAATTGAAGAGTCAATGTGCATTTTATGGACATTCATAGATCTCGTATGGCGAGGATTGGTAAGTCTTCCACCTGCAATATCATCGAAGATACTCCAATGTATGGGTGTCTCCAAGTTAAGAGAACCTCACCATCACACTTCTTATTGAACCTAAAATGCTTTATGCAGAAGAAGTAACCCTTATATCAATGCCCACATGGACATACATAAGAAGTATCCTGAGAAGCGTACATCGTGTGTATGTGCTCAATATATGGAGTAGAATGGGAATGAAAGGCTGAATTCCAAGCCCAAACAATAGCTAACAAAACCTCCAAGTGTCTATCAACTCTATGTGATTGCATTCAGATTTGTTGATCGATTCTATTTCTAATCCTTCTAAGATGCAATTCCTTCCTAATATAGTGGATGAACTATTATGAATGTAATGCCAAGTGCACCAAGAGATACTAGCATTGAAACGAGGTTCAAACACATAGAATTTCATGAAACTGACTCTTTGAGTTTCAAATTTCATCTAGGTGAACTTTCACTTTCAAGCTTGAGAAAATCAAATGTTCATTTTATATTACACCCATAAAAGACATAAGATGCAGCATAGTAAATTACCTACTCATGCATTTCCATGTAACATGCATCCACATAAATTCTGTAGGAAATATAAGAATGATTGCACAAGGAGCCTTTTCACTTCAATGCATTTGCATATGAACATGGAAAACGCTAAAACCACCTTATACCAAACGAATTCATGGAGAATCAACACATTCCCAATCAAATTTTAAATTTTGTTATCAAAGTACCCATGAGGATTCTTGGTCTGTAGATAAATCTTGCAAGATTGGTTTTAACTTTCAAGATTTAATTTTATTTAGTAGCTCATCCAATTTCATGCTCTTATCTGGTTAGTTGAATACGCCTTTCACCAAAGGAATCTTCTACTATTATCTCATAATGTTTTGTTTACATTGATTGAATCTACCTTTCACGAGATGAATATGATTTCTATGTATATCACACAACCTTGTGTTTCCATTCATCTAAACTGGAGCATGGTGATATAAAACTCCTAGTTAGATTGAATATAAAAGAGCTAATCATTTAGAAAAAAATAAAAAAGAATAAACAAATTGGACATTTGACGAAAGATATACATGCATAAACAAAGGGTGCATGGTAAAGGAAATCTTAATGGTATTAGTGAGTGTCTAATATGAGAATATGAGAAGCGGATTCTAATTATTTCCATACATAGATCTAAGGAAATGGAACTTACATAGATGGTAGACAATAAGCATGTATATCTACATGTTTTCAGAAATAGAAGTAAAAAACCTGATTAAACAATCACCCTTATGCTTAATGAGGTGTAAAACAAGCAACTGATCATGAATAAGAAAACATTAGGAAGCCTGAAAAGCAAAAAGTAAAAACCCTTTTGAAAAGATTACAAATTCTTATGGTATAAAACCTTTTCTAGTAGCATCGTCTAGGAAAGTGACAAGGTAATGACCAACACCTAATGACCTTTTGGGCATTGGAGTACACATATTTGTATGAAGGAGATCTAAAGGCAAAATTGAAGAGTCCATGTGCGTTTTATGCACATTAGTAGATCTCCTATGGCAAGGTTGGGTATGTCTTCCACTTGCAATATCATCAAAGATACTCCAATGTATGGGTGTCTCCCAGTTAAGAGAACCTCACCACCACTATTTTCATCAAAGGTAACATGCTTTATGCACAAATATTATACTAATGTCCACATGGATGTACATAAGCAGTATCCACAGAAGCGCACATAGTGTGTATGTGCTCAACATATGCAGTAAGATGGAAGTTAAAGGTTGAATTCACAACCCAAACACTAGTTAACAGAACCTCCAAGTGTCTATCAAAACTATTTGTCAAGCTTAAAAAACCTTCATACCCATTTTTAAGGGAGCTCCAAGGGGAACAGTACTGGGATGGGTGACCTCTCAAGAAGTACTCAGAACCTCTGTCTTCCTTGATTGTTGAGATCCTCCCTCATGGGAGGCCAAGAGATCCAATGGTGATCTCACTGACTTGAATGCCAAGGTATGCCAAGGTATATTCCTTGGTCACCGGCTTAGTCATAAGCTTTGGGTGCATGGGCACGTGCTCACTTCCCTCACACAAATGGAACAAAGCTTTTGCATCAAAATGCTCTAGAAGTAGTGAAGTATTTGGATAGTGATGCATGACATTGAACTCTCCTTCTCCAGAGCTCCAAGATGATACCCTCCTAGTAGAAAACCAAGTTTAGATTCCAAATATACTACTCCGCAAAAAGTTTGCACAATATGCAGAAAACACATAGCCGAAAGACCATGAACATAGATTTCTTAGGTTATAGAAATAAAGTAGAACATAGCGTCTGTGGCTAACCAGACCAATACATGCTTAATTAAAGAGCATATAAGAAAGTGTCTAGAAACCATTTGGCCTTTCACATGGACACTAACATTAACATCTTGGAGGTGGCATCTACTCATGTTCTTTCAAGATTTGAGTTATGGGCACTGATCACGGTGGACACATGAACTATCGATCATTGTGTTAGAGCATGTATTTGAAACTATGGTTTCACATTAAACATTTTTGAAATGTATGAGAAACTTGAATTTCATTGATCATATGCTCGAAGAATCGGTAGACCCCCTAACAGGGACAACACATGTGCATAAATATGTGACTAGGGATAGAGTAGTCAATTAATATCACATGGTTATCTTCATAAGAATAAGGGCTCTCTCTCATTGATATTCAAGGCATTTTAAGACCCCAACATAGTGGGGTCTCTCTAGTAGCTATATATACGCACATAAGGTTTGGAGAAGAGTCAACTCTCTAGCATGTCATGGTGCTCGTATTTGTCTGTCTCTTGCATGGAGAAGGTATGAATTCTATCTACATGTATATGAGTTTTTCTACAAGATATCGCATGAGAGTTATTATCTAAGCAACTCAATAGGATTTTGGTATCCAGTCTAATTCTCAACCTCTCCACATCCACTTGAAAAAGTAGGAATTCCCTCTTGACCTCTCCCTCTCCCCTCCCCCCTTGGATGCATGTTGCGGTAAACATGTAGGAGTCCAAGTAAGGGAGAAGTCGGCCCCTAACTCACCCATGTGGGCAAAGAAGGATGGAGATTCCCTTTCTCAAATACATGAGGCAAGAAAGGTTGCATGCCATCTCCAATTGACAAGGCTTATATGGGACTTCTATAGGCCTACTATGAAGCTCAAGACTTTTATGTGGTATTAAGATGAAGTGAAGGGCCTTATCTCGGTGCTCTTTTCTACCTCCTAGACACACAAAAGCAACTCTTTTAAGGCTCCAGGTCAACCAATCTCTTCATCAAGAAAGGTGCAACAAGTATGTCAGAGGAAGGTTCCAATTTCCAAAACTCTTGAAGTTGCTAATTATGATACTCATTTCTACGTTTTCTATTATATGTAATCAAATGGAGTTTTCAAAAAGACCCACTGAAATGAGGAGAAGAGTCTAAATCTAATTAGTAGAGACCTCCCAAAGTAGCAGCCTCCATCATTATCTTCAGCTAGTGACTTTTTTGTAACTTGCTATCTTTCAACGCACATTTCTTTGTAGAGTGATTAATTTGAGTGATGTTTATCTCCTTAGAAAACTCAATTTTGAAGCTTTCAATGGAGAAAATTTTTGTGTCAATAGAGTTAAGCCTTTCTTTTCATGTAAGTAGAGAATGTGCAATCCTTTAGTAGTGTTATAGGTTTCATCCCAATCATGGCCTTGGGTATGGTAAGAGTGGATGAAAATAACTCTCATATATCTTTTGTCCCATTCATTCACAAAATGATTTTGATTCTTAGTGAGTGCCACTTGATCCACATAACATTTTCCCCTAGTTCCATTGGAAAGTCTATGGAGGCCCTATTTCATGAGGAGATAGGAAATCCTAAATTTCGATGGTTGATAGTTGGACTTGTCTAGCTTTTCTAGCTTCTCAATCTAAGTGCTATAGTCTAGCTAGATAGGTCTCTTTCTCCTAATTCCTCCATAACTATTAAAGTGGATATGAGGGGATAAATTTTGGAATTTTACCTTGAATTTATGCTTTCTAATAATAGGAAATCTTGCATGCTCCCCCTTGTCCTATATGATAGTTGATTTCCTTCACCACTAGATATCGTAGTTAAAATTAGCTAATCAAAAACTTCAAGCACGTCTCCTCATATGTTGTAGTGTTACTGACCTTATTTTTGTCCCCATTAATGCTACTCCTAGAAGCGTAAATTTTGTTTGTTTGTTATGTAAAATTTGCAATAATATGTTATTTTTCCCCAAAATTAAAGGAAAGTAAAAGCGGATTGTCCATATTAGGCAGAAAAACTGTATCTAGTTCCCAATATGGTTCCAAAGAGCAAAAGAGTTATGGAATAAAGGGTTTTGTTTGTGGGAGCATCCCTAGAATCAAGAGAGAAGGCTGTGGGTTAGATATGAGGACACTAAGCAAGCTTGGAGAGTGGACTATGAAGATTGGTGCTTGCTAAGAAGCAAAATGAATGCTTAGAATACTACATGATGTGTGGCTTTCTTCTCGGCCACGATTCCCTTTGGTAGCACTTCATGGTGTAAGTGTTGCCTCAATGGTTGAGAAGACTTAAGATACCTCTTTTTGTGTGCCCAAGGAGTCCTTTGGATTGGAAATCCTTGGTGGGAGGGTTGTATTTAAGGACTCAAATAAGTTGGAAACAAGCCTTAGAGAAATAATAGCTTTTATGCAGCCTTGTGGAATTCAATTATGGGTGAAGCTTTTTGGAAGATTTGGCAAGAAATATTCGTTAGCAACTTAGAGGACTGTGAATAGGCCATTCTCTATTGAGACTTATGTAAAATGAGCTCCAAGACAAGAAGAGCTATCAGAAAATTAAAACTACATGTCATGGAAAAAAGAAGAATTTGTAACTACATGGGATATAGAATGAGATGGTTGTGAATGTTATCATGAATTTCACAAAAATGGTTAGGGAACACATAGTGTACCCAACTTATTGTTCTCCCTAGGGTCCAAAGTCTAAGATCTTGAAGTTTGATAAGGGAGAATCAAGAGAGTGCACAATGTGTTGTGTGATTCTTTGAGGTCTAATCTACTATAAGATGGCGATGCACTCATAGTTCTAACAAGAAAGAGGGTTAGAAACTGATTGAAGTGGATTGGCAATCCTTGGTGTGCGTGTTGTCTTTAGAGACTCAGATAAACTGGAAATAAGCCTTACTTAGAGGAGCAATAGGTTTCTTGTGGCCTTGTGAAATTTGATTATGGGTGAAGAAAGATGCACTAGCAACTTGAAGGACTATGAATAGGCCATTGCTCTACTAAAATTTGTAAAATGAGTTGCAAAGCAAGAAGACCTATCATCTAAAAGCTTTACAGCACAGTAAGATGCG
>CM035412.1:110838859-110991359 GCA_020310875.1 Ceratopteris richardii | reverse complement strand
GCAAGCCTTTTCCCGTAGCTTCTATACAAGCATATAACCCCTACAGGTCAAGTATCTTTTGTACATTCAATTGGTGTACAATTTATAATATATTATTCTCCAAAGTTCTTCTTCATCATGTTGTTCATGTGCTTCCACAATACTTGAAGTCCATTAATCTGTATGAGAGTAGGTAACTCCTTTCTTTAAGGCATTTTTTATACCCTTACTATCACAATCTTTGAATCACACAAAAATTGGTGAGCATACTTGGTATGATTAGTTCAAGAGTCATTCTCTTTTTGGCATGCAAATGTTGATTTGAAGTCAACTTTGCATCCAAATGCACTATGAGAGTGACTGTGGAGGTAAGTTTTTTATTTTGTGCAAAACATATTATTGAGCCCCTAAAAGTCATGTTGGTCAAAGTCAACTGCAATCAAAGTCAAAAGGTCAAAGTCAACTGGTCAAAGTCAACAAGTTCAAGGTCAAAGTCAACAGGTGCAAAGTGAAAGTGCTAAAGTGCAGGTGTCAAAGTGCATAGGTAGTGCACAATTAATGGTCCAGAAAGGGTAAATTGGAGAAAGTGGGTTGTAGGTTGCAAAGGTATTTTCTCTAATTTCCCTAAGGTTCAAAGTGTGTTTTATAGTGTTTTGAAAGGTTCAGGTGAACCCCCTCTTATGTGCAAAAGTGAAGACTTAAAAGGAAAATGTGAAGGTATGTGAAGCGGCAACGTACGCACAGGTGAAAGTATGGCCCCCTATTGAAATTTTTTTGGTTTTAGTCTAAAGTCACTACAGGATAAAACAGTGAGTCGTTGGCTGCCACTTGTGAAGATAATCTTGGAACATCAAAGTGAGCACCAAGATACTATTGCAGTTAGGAGCGTACGTGATTGACACACTCAAATCAAGGCAAGGACTATTCTTGGACCAATCTTAGAGTAAGCAAGAGAAGCATAGTCTAAGTGAAGCAAGAGAGAGAAGTGCAAGAGTCACCAGTGTGCTACGCAGAGAAGTGGAGTTGAAGGAGTGCATAGAGAGTGACTAAGGGATTGTGCAGAGAGTGCTAAGCTAGTCCCCCAAGGATCTCAAGGTCTCTTTGTAGTGTGCGCGTGCCGGCAGAAGTTATTCATTCCTCCCCCTTAGTGGAAGCTTGGTGCAAGGTGTGCACAAGGATAAGCTTGAAGTAGGTGGAGGTCTGGTGCAGAGGAGGCCGGCGGCAAGAAGACTTTGGGATATTTGGTATTTTGGAATTGAGCACTATGTGTGATTGTGCACAGAAGTATTGGCTTGTATTGTGCTTCAAACATTGTAATTGTCTTACTGTAATCAATCGGCAGAAGCTTCCAAGGTGTATTTCCTCTTCTGGTCTTTTCCTTTTCTCCTACAAACCCTCAAACTCCTTCTTGTCTAAGAATCCCCCAACAAAATTTGGCACGCCCGATGGGACTTCCAAGGAGATTTGAGCTTAGGAGAAACCAAGTGCAAAGTATAGCAGAGGTCACATGTCTACAGTGCTACTTCATCAAACAAAAGGTAAATATTCTTATCAAGTGTCTCATATTAAGTGGGCTATGAGCTGCTCATGACCGCAACCCGGTCCCAAACATTGAGGGTCACCTGCAAGCAGACAAGAAGGAAGGTTGTTAGAAGGTCCTCCAGTCCACTATCTTCAACCTCATCAGTAAAGAGCATGGCGGGTCAGGTAGACTTGGAAACTTTACTCTCTAGATTAAATATAAAGTTTCCTTCTTTCAAAGGCCTAGCTCAGGAGGATCGAGATGAACACATTAGAAGGTTTTTGGCACTATGTAAGAGTAGAGGCTTAATCGGTAGGGAGGATGCCTTTTTGATTCTCTTCCCTGCCACATTAGAGGGATTAGCAGATAAGTGGTTCAACTAGTTTGTTGAAAACCATTTTACCACTTGGGATGTGATGAAAGATGCATTTAAGAATCAGTTCCAACATGGCAACACTGCGGAGATTATCATAGAAGAACTAGAAAATTTTAGATTGGGTCCAGGAGAAAAGTTCCCAGAGTTTGTGACTAGGGCCAAAGCACTAATGGCTAAATTGCCAGATCCACCACACGCTTTTTTTGTTAAGAAATGGTTAGCTAAGCCCCTACGAGTGGCCACCCAATGCAAAATAAAGGAATTAGTGTTACCTACAGCCTCCATAGAGGAGCATCAACACAGCCACACGCTTGGAGTAGATAAGGCACCAGTATGGAGCAACTTCTTCCCAACCAACATATGGTACAGAAATGGAGGATCAAGTGATCCACCTAAGGAAGGAGCTGGAGGGCTTAAAAAGGAATAAGCCCTACAAAGAGGAGGAGACTGTTGTTGCTCAGTTGAGGAGGGAGATTGAAGCACTAAAGCTCCAAAAGGAGGAGGAGGCCCAAGTAGAGGAATTGGATCAGCTGGCAGGAGCTGCAAGAACGCAAAGGGGGTGGCATCAAGAGTGGACTTTGGTGTTCCATGTGCAGCAAGCAAGGTCACATAGTAAGTGAATGTCCTCTGTTAAGTGTGACTTGCCAATTATGCAGGAAAGTTGGCCATGAGGCCCATGAATGCCAATCAAGGGGAATGCCTGCAACAACATACTGGACACAAGGAGGACCCCTACCAGCAGCAAATATGATGGCAGTTGCACCCAATCAAGGTAACACATATAACCCTAGACAGAGGGATAATTTTGGAAATGGGCCTAGAAGGCCAATTATTTGTTTCAGATATGGAGACTGTGGGCACTATCAAAGTAGGTGCACTATCCTAGAAAATGCCCCTCCTTGCACAAACTGCCCAGAGGCCAGAGACCACTATACAAATTGTTGTCCTAAGAATCAAGCCTCTTCATCTGGGCCCCATATGCAAATGATTTCTGTACACAAAGAAGAAGTGTTAGATCAGGTCAATTTGCCATCTCCATCTACCAGGGTGGTGCATTTAGAAGAAATTCAATCTCTTACGGTGCAGACAAGAAGCAAGGGGAAGGCTCAAGTGAAAATAGGTCAAGAATCAATGATTAATGGATTAAACAGAGACAAAGGTGTGTCTGAAGACAAAGCCACCACAAGTGCAGATACAAGGCAAAAAGAAAATTTCACAGGTACTAGTGATGCCATTGAATATGCATTCAACAGGGTTCATGAGGAGTTTGATAAGTCAAATGCAGCCCATGCTCTTAAGGAATCAGAAGCTTCTAGACTGCTCAAGTCCATGAGAAAGGAGGTTAGTATTTTTTATTTAATAAAGATGGATGGGAAGTTCAGGTTAGAACTCTTGCAGATAATTGATGAAATGTCCACAACAAGTTTAGTGGCAAAGGCTGCTGTTATGCATAAAGATAAAAGTTTAGGGGAAGCACCCCTCACAGATTACAAGAGCCCTTGGCTAATAGTCTCTATTAAAGGTCATGAGTTTCAAGGAGTTATTGTGGATGGTGGTTCTGGCATTAACTTGATGCCTGAATATACCATGAAAAAGATTGGACTATACCCTTCACGACCTGCCAACTTCACTGTAACAATGGCAGACCAAAGCATAGTAAGGCCTATGGGTGTGGTCAAGGTACAATATTTAACTTGGAATTTGTTGTTTTAAGGCTGCCACAGGTAGAAGGAAGTTTCCCCCTGTTAATTGGGAGACCTTGGTTAAGGCATGCCAATGTGTTGCATGCATGGGGAAAGGACACAATGTGGGTAAAGCAGGAGGGAAAAGAGTTGCATTAGATAATTTTAGAAGAAGGACCAGACAATCAGAGAAATACTAGTATGATGCAGACAATTGGTATTTGTATGGAAGAAGAAGTGGTGGACAACCCAGAAGCAGATCTATTTGAAGGAGCAGATTTATATGAAGATGAAAACATGTTGGCTTGGCTCCATGCAGAAGACCCATCTTCCTGCTATGGAATTTTCCCAAACTCAAGTAGAGAAGAAGCATATGAAGAAAAAGAGGAAATCACTCAGGTTGAAACTGTCTCAGTCAAAGGCAATGGAAAAGAGAAGAAAAGCAAAGTCCTTAAGTGCGGCCATGATGAAGATGCTTCAAATAATATGTCAATGGCCATTGTTTTATGGATCCTGGTATGGATATCATCTATGGTGTCAATTTTTATGATAATAAGTGCAAGGCTTTACAATGATGTGGACGGAGTACCTGCATGTCTTTGGAAACAAAAGATGCAGTATAATATTGTACTGAAGGATTTAACGTGGGTCTATCAAAGCGTCAGCATGCCCAAAAAGAAGATAAAACAAATGAAATGCAATACAATTGGAGAGTATGGAGGAGTTTCTCGGGGTCAACATATAAAGATCATGGCTAAAGGCCTATCATCAAGCCAAGTGAAGAATTATGGATCACCTGGAACCTGCAAAATTTGTCCAGGTTATACATAGTCTTTTCTTGTCATTTTTACTTAAGTTTTAGTAGTTTTCTTTGTCCATTTCATGCTTGTTTCTTGAGTTTTTAGCAAATTTAGCAGCCATTTCATCAACTTTGCAAAGGTAAAACTTTTGGAAGTTTTAGGATTTTTTTCAGAATTTTTCAAGCATTTTTTAGAATTTTTTCTAGCATTTTTCTCCTTTTTCATGTGTCTTTTTCTTGCCAAATTTGAGGAATAAAGGATGTTTTTGAGTGAAGAAACTGGCCTAACACTCTAGGAAATGTTTTCAGAATTTTTTGAAGATTTTGTGGATTTTTTTTGTAGTTTTTCTGGATTTTTTATCTATTTTTCTTTGGTTATTTGGATAATTGAAAAAAAAATAGGGGCCCCCAGAGCGTTTTCTTTTTTCTGCAGAAGAAAAATAAAAAATAAAAAATCCCCCTACCTCCCCCCCCCCTCCCCCCCCTCCCCTCCCCCCCCCCTCCCCCCCCCCGTTCTGACACACACACCCCCCCCCCCTCCCCCCCCGTTCTGACACACACACACACCCCCCCCCCCCCCACCCCCCCTCCCCCCCCCGTTCTGACACACACACCCCCCCTCCCCCCCGTTCTGACACACACCCCCCCCCCATTCTGACACACACCCCCCCCCCCCACCCCCCACCGACCACCACCGACCAAACCCCCCCCCCCCCCCCCCCCCCGTTCTCAAACCCCCCCCCCCCCCCCCCCTCTCCCCCCGTTCTCACCCCCCCCCCCCCCCATTCTGACACAGACCCCCCCCCTCCCCCAAATTTATTTTTTTATTTTCTTATTTTCTATTTTATTATTTTTATTTTATTTATTTGATTTTATTATTTATTTTATTTCTTTTTCTTTTTATTTTTATTTTTATTTGTATAGGCGTTCAAAAAAAAATTATATATTTTTATTTTTTTAATTTTTATGGCTCAAAGCTTTTGGCTCTGGATCATGCCTCGGTTGACTGTTTTTTACAAAAATGGAGTCATTTTCATGTTTTTTGGCACCTCTGAGCTCAGTTTTTGGCTTTATGTTTCCAAATTCCAACTTTTTCTCTGAATTTTGGTCAAAACTCACGTGTTTTGAGCACATTAATCACATGTTTTTATTTCGCCACATTGTCCACATGGTCTATTCTCACCTTGTCTTACCTTATGTTTCATAATCTCCCACATGCACCCTCTGTAGCTCTACTGTTTGACCATTTTAACCCTCTCCAGACCCTATCATCCTACCCCATGCCCTACCTTTACCAATTTGCCCAGCCACATCCTTAACCCTCCCTATCCCTTCAATCCCCGCCCCTCAGCCCTCCCCTCCACCCCCTTTCTACCCTCCCATTGCAACTCTTTGCTTTTCCATGGCAGAATCTAATTTTTGGTTCTTCTCTGGTGTTTGTTCTATCCTACTTATGGTGGAGTTGTTGGCTGCTCAGGTGTCCTCTTCAAGATTTTGCAGCTCACAATTCATGATGTCCTCTATGCTTAGAGCTTTGGTTATAGCTCTTCGGGACGGAGAGCACATTAGGTGGTGGGCAACTGTTGAGCCCATAAAAGTCATGTTGGTCAAAGTCAACTATAGTCAAAGTCAAAAGATCAAAGTCAATTGGTCAAAGTCAAGAAGGTCAAGGTCAAAGTCAACAGGTGAAAAGTCAAAGTGCTAAAGTGCAGGTGTCAAAGTGCATAGGTAGTGCACAATTAATGGTCCACAAAGGGTAAATTGGAGAAAGTGGGTTGCAGGTTGCAGAAGTATTTTCTCTAATTTCCCTAATGTAGAGGAGGTACTGGGGTATCCGCTTTTAACAAGAGTAAAGATTAAAGATTAACACTTCCAGTACGTCGCCTACTCAAGGGGGGTTCTCTTTAGGGAAGTATACCCTTTAACATTTCTGTGAGCAGGTAGATAACACGGATGGTACAGAGTGGTAAATACTTCGGAAAATATGGACAACAAATGACCCAAGAAGACCGTACACTTCTTGATTCAAATCAGGTGATTACAAGGTTGGGGAGAGTGATGCTCAAAAGTGAAAACTTAGGGCTAACAAGCCACCCTAAAAGTAAATAACTCCAATACAACAGATTCTTCCCATGAGCATAAGGGACCAATGATATGCAGACTAACTCAGAACAATACAAATGGTAAGAATTTCTCAAGAGAATAGAACTTAACAGCAACACTGACTCACAGAAAAGAAAAATCCAAGCCACTCTCTTACACTATAGTGCTCATAGCCCTCCACTGAAAAGCCTACCCTCTGTATCCACACTACAGAGTAGCTCCTACAATAGGCTTGAAACCACAAAGTGCAAGAGAGGTCTTGTGCACGTACGCGTAGCTGAACCAATGTATCTCTAAAATTGTACATGTACTCCAGTGTACCCAAATGAGCACAAATCCATTGTTTTTATAGGCCTCAATAGGCCAAGAGAGCCTTGCCGAATCTTCACGTCCACTGCTCACGCGCCGGTTAACCACCCAAAATTAGGGGGTAGGTCAAATATTCCACTTGATTTTAATTAGATCCACAAAAGTAGGTAGTCGCCGTAACTGGTTGGTGGCAGCTCCATTTTTAACCATTACTTTTTACCTTTTCACTTGCAAAGATTCACCTTTTCAGGACCTCTCCATGACTAGTCTGAGTCCTTCCTCCACTTCGAACCCCTTCCTAATTACATTTAAATGTAGGTACTGCCTCTCTTCAAAGTTTCCGAATATGCCACAAGCTTCAATATACATGCATAAGTGAACTCCATTGGTGAAATGTTTTCGGCTTCCATCTCTTTAAAGCAGTCCAAGGCCTCCCTGCAGAGTCCATGTTCCACATAACCTTGCTGTTCCATATGAAGTTCTTAGTCAAGGCTCACTCTAGCAATTGCATGATGAATCTCACGACCCTTCCCTAATTTTCTTTATCACACTTTGCATAAATATCAAGTAGAGTGTTTCCCAAAGACTGTTCACACTCACGACCCTCAAGAACAAGAGAAGTGTGTACTTCCCTGCAGAGCTCAGGATCTACAAGCCGAGAGATTGCTCTGAGAATGCCGCAATATATGTGTGTGTATGAAGGGGGAGTGTGTGTGTGAGGAAGTGTGTGTGTGTGTGTGAATGGGAGTGTACGTATATGTGTGGGTGTGGGTGCATTTGCATGAAATTGTGAGCGTATGCGCATAAAAATGTGTATGTGTGTGTCTGAGCATGAAACTGTGTATATGTGTGTCTGAGCGTGCATGCGTGCATGCGTGTCTGTAGGTGTGCTTGTGTGTGCCACATGTGTGTATGCTTTTATTTGTGTGAGTGGGTGTGTGTGTGTGTGGAGAAGGGTGGGGACGCGTGGGGGAAGTGGTGTAGGAGGGCGGAGGGGTGTGTGGGGTGGGTGGCGGAAGAGAGAGAAGAGGGGGGGGAATTGAGGGGGTTTGGAGGGGAATTGGCGGGGGTGAAAGGGGGGGTCTAGCGGGGGGTTTGGCGGGGGTGGGCGGGGAATTTAGCGAGGGTTGGTGGGAGAGAGAGAGAGTGAGGCGGGGGCGGAGGCGGAGTGTGTGAGGGGCGGGGGAGGAGGGGGTTAGGCGGGCGGCGGGGAGAGGATGGCGGGGCGGAGGGAGGAGAGGATGGCGGGGCGGAGGGAGGAGAGGATGGCGGGGCGGAGGGAGGAGAGGATGGCGGGGCGGAGGGAGGAGGGCCGCGGGGGCAGGGGTGTGGGATGGCGGGGGAGGAGGAGGTTAGGCGGGCGGCGGGGAGAGGATGGCGGGGCGGAGGGAGGAGAGGATGGCGGGGCGGAGGGAGGAGAGGATGGCGGGGCGGAGGGAGGAGGGCCGCGGGGCAGGGGTGCGGGATGGCGGGTGAGGAGAGTGAAGGGAGGGGGACTGGCGGAGGCGGGGGCGGGGGCGGGGCTTGCGGACTGCGGGAGGGGGTTGCGGAGGCGAGCGAGCGGGGGAGGAGAGAGAGAAGGGAGGGGGAAGAGAGGAGGGCCGCGGGGCAGGGGTGCGGGATGGCGGGTGAGGAGAGTGAAGGGAGGGGGACTGGCAGAGGCGGGGGCGGGGGCAGGGCTTGCGGGCTGCGGAAGGGGGGGGGCGGAGGTCAGCGGGCGGGGGAGGAGAGAGAGAAGGGAGGGGGAAAAGAGGAGGGCCGCGGGGCAGGGGTGCAGGATGGCGGGCGAGGAGAGTGAAGGGAGGGGGACTGGCGGAGGCGGGGGCGAGGGCGGGGCTTGCGGGCTGTGGAAGGGGGGTGCGGAGGCCAGCGGGCGGGGGAGGAGAGAGAGAAGGGAGGGGGGAAGAGAGAGGGGAAGAGAGAGAGGGAGATAGAAAGAGAGAGAGAGAGAGAGAGAGAGAGAGAGAGAGAGAGAGAGAGAGAGAGAGAGAGAGAGAGAGAGAGAGAGAGAGAGAGAGAGAGAGAGAGAGAGAGAGAGAGAGAGAGAGAGAGAGAGAGAGAGAGAGAGAGAGAGAGAGAGAGAGAGAGAGAGAGAGAGAGAGAGAGAGAGAGAGAGAGAGAGAGAGAGAGAGAGAGAGGACGAGAAAGAAGAGAGAGGGGGGGTTGAAAGAGAGAGGGGAATAGAGAGAGAGAGAGAGAGAGAGAGAGAGAGAGAGAGAGAGAGAGAGAGAGAGAGAGAGAATGAGAAAGAAGAGAGAGGGGGGGTTGAAAGAGAGAGGGGAATAGAGAGAGAGAGAGAAGAAAGGGAGAGAGAGGGACCGAGAGAGAAAGAGAAAGATAGCGAGAGGGGGAGAGAAAGAGGGAGAGAGAGAAGGGACGAGAAGGCGGAGAGAGAGAGGGAGCGAGAGAGAGAAAGAGAGAACGAGAGAAAGATAGAGAGAGAAAGGGAAATAGATGAGAAAGTGAGAGGCCGAGAGATAAAACAAATCAACTGAAATGAAAGCAACCATCCACCCGGAATACCGAAAGCACCAACTTCAATCTAAAAGCACCAACTGCCCAGACACAATTATGTTCAAGAAATAGAACGGAACATTCCCTGAAACTGCATCTGGGAGCTTTCCTCCACATCAGAATGCCAAGAGCTCTGACCTCTACAGACCCCCACATCAAGCTTTTGCACCGTCCCTGGTGCAATTTCTTCCTTATTCTACTCGTTTCAATGAGATCTAGTTATTTTGTAATCATTGAAAAGAAACATGGTATGTACAAGGGTGGAATGCTTCCATTTTGACCTAGTTCAGATACTTCTTCACCCGGGAGATGTTGACAAGGGGAATCCTTTTACCTTGCAGATCTTCCAGATGCACTGCACCATGTGGCAATACCTTGATAACCTTATATGGTCCTGCCCATTTGGGTGCCAATTTAGTTTGAATTGGTGGAATTTGATGCACTAAAACCATGGACCCTTCTTGAACTTCATTCGATCTCAGATACCTGTCATGTAATTTCTTGCGCTCTTCTTGTGTCACTAGAAGTTTCTGCATTGCCCCTTCTCTGTATTCTTCTAATGCCACCAATCTCTGAATGGGGGATTCAATTCCAATGGTTTTGATTCCTAGTTCCTTTCTGATAATGAACTCGAATGGTGCCAATGCTTCTTTCCCATATACTAACCGAAATGGAGTTTCGCCTGTGGTTCCCTTCTTTGTGGTTCTGAAAGCCCAAATTGCACCGATCAGTGCTAGCGGCCAGGAGCTTTGATGATCAAAAGCTAATTTGCGAAGCAATCCAATCAAAATCTTATTGGAACTCTCTGCTTGGCCAGTTGCCCTTGGGTAATAGGCACAAGATTTTTTATGGAAGATTTTGTACCTGTCAAATATAAACTCGAGCAATTGATTTACAAAATGGGTGCCCCTATCACTAGTAATTTCCAGTGGGCAACCAAATCTTGAGAAAATACGTTTATACATAAATTTAGCTACTGTTAAAGCCGTGCAATCCACAGTAGCTTTAGCCTCTATCCATTTAGTGGCATAGCATGTGGCCATCAAAATATACTTTTTACCTCCTGGTTGCCCAGTTGGGCTAATTGGCCCTATGAAATCAAGACCCCATCGTTCAAATGGAAGCCATCCAGTAGATATGACTAATGGTTGGAAATTCAATCTGGTTGGCGCGGGAGCACACCTATGGCAGATGTGGCATTCTTTAGAAAACTTGATTGCATCCTTGAAAATATGAGGCCACCATAAACCTTTGTGGATGATTCTATGAGCCAATTCTTCCCCCTTTAGATGTCCTTCATTGTGTGCAGCCTCTAGCAGAAGATTTACCTCCTCTGGATAGACACACCTTCTCAATATATCATCCTGACAGTATTTATATAAATTTCCATTTATAAGAGAATACGCTTTGGTTTTCAGTAGCAATCTTCTCTTTTCTACAGGTGTCAAGTGTTCTGGCATCTTTCCAGTAGTCAGAACATGGAGAATTTCATCATACCAACCAGTGCGGATTGCTACTAGAAAAAGATTGCTATCCACCAATTCATCATTAATACCTGTTGCCTTTTCGCTCATTGCCGTCCTGGACACTTGATCTGCCATGTAGTGCTCTTTTCCTGGCTTAATATGAATATCAAAATTAAATTCTTGAAATAGGAGTAACCATCTCCAAATCCTTCCAGCTACTCTAGGCTTGTTTATCAAATACTTCAAGGGCTGATGATCAGAAATAACAATGAAATGTACACCAAGGAGATAATGTCGGAACTTCTGAAGGGCAAATACGATAGCCAAACCTTCTCTTTCCGTTGTACTGTAATTTCTTTCAACTTGGTTGAGTAGTCTGCTTGCATAAGAGATAAGTCTATCCACTTTGTGAGATGATGGTTGAGCTAGAACTGCACCAACAGCATGAAGACTAGCATCTGTATGCACATGAAATTCCAATGACCAATTAGGAACATTTAAAAGGGGAGCAGTACATAGCCTCAACTTTAGTTCACAAAATGCTTTGTCAGCTTCAGCACTCCATGAGAAAGGAATCTTTTTACTAGTAAGCCTTGACAAAGGCTTAGCAATTTTTGAATACATCCGAATGAATCTTCTGTGATACCCTACATGGCCCAAGAAACTTTGCACTTCCTTTGGGCTTTGTGGAATAGGCATGGAAAGAATAGCTGTAACCTTTGCAGGGTCAACAGTTATGCCTTCAGCAGATACTATGTGACCAAGAAGAGTGCCCTTAGTGACCAAAAAGTGACATTTATCAGGATTCAATTTCAAACCTGTTTTGAGACATTGTTCAAAAATTTCTTTTAGATTTTCCAAATGGTCATGGAAATCTTGAACTGCTGCCCTTCTATTTGTACCTGAAAATACTGAAAAGTCATCCATGAAAATGCGTAGAAAGGTTGTTAACCATTTGCCCAATATCAGATACATCGTTCTATTAAATGAAGCCGGTGCATTCTTCAAACCAAAAGCCATTCGAGTATAGACATAAGTGCCCCAGGGAGTGACAAAGGCTGTTTTGTCCCTATCATCAGGATGGATCACTATCTGATTGTAGCCACTAAAACCATCCAAGAAACTATACAAAGTGTGACCAGCTACCTCTTCAAGTACTTGCTCTGTGAAGGGCTGAGGAAATCCATCTTGAATAGTTACTTTATTCAAAGCACGGAAATCAACACATACTCTTATTTTTCCACTATTTTTCTTGGGCACAATAACCATAGAAGAAAGCCATCTGGAATGTTCTACTGGCACAATTATACCTGCTTCCTCTAGTTTTGTAATCTTTGCTTTTACCGCCTCTGCATACTTTGGATTGAGTCGATATGGCCTACTTCTTACAGGTGCAGCTCCCTCAACCAAGGGTATCCGATGTAATCCAAGCTCTTCTGGTATTCCTGTTAGATCTTTGTAGGACCATGCGAAGACACTTTTGTAAGTGAAAAGCAAAGAAGTTACCTTCTGTAGCAAAGGAGGATAATGCCACAACCAGGACGCCAGGTGAACTATTTGACGGTTCTCTTCATCCCCTAAATTTACTTCTTGAACCAATGTTTCAGAATTGGTCTTGCTTGAGAAATCATCTCCACTATATGCAGGTGTGGATTTTAATTTATATTCTGCAACATGTTCTTCCATCCATCCTTGAGGTATATCTGCAAAAGGAAGATCTTCTCTGCTCTTGAGTTCATAATCTTCCACCTCTGATACTTTTATATTGGTTGCCTCCTCACGGCTTGTGCTTTCCTGCAATTGCTCATTCTCCAACACCTTGTGGTCTTCATTGCCCCTTCCTGTAGTTACCTTATCTGCAACTTCTTCCTCAATTTCATTAATCTCCACTGTGCAGCATTCTGCACTTCCCATCATCCAATTTAACAATGTATCCTCTTCTAGGGGTAGAGAGGGCATTACCTGAGTGTCCACAATATATCCAGTAGTTTTTCCTGAGTCAAATCCTTCTTCCAAATGTAGTTGCAATTGGCTATTGGTATTTGTTGAAATCCATAGTTTATTTTTTCCCCAATCTTGCAAAGCTTTTGCTTGCCTCAGCCAAGGTCTCCCCAGGAGCAAAGGATATGAAGTCTCCTGTGGAAGTGCAATAACAACAAAATCCAACACAAAGTGGCAACCCTGTACTACCATCAATACCTTTTCAATAATGCCAAGTGGCGCAACCCGATGTTGATCTGCCAATGTAACCGTGAATGGTGCCAACTTGGTGGGGTTCAATTTCAGCTTCTTCATTGTAAAATCTGGCATCAAATTGATACCAGAGCCTCCATCTATGATCATACCTGTAAGAGCTTCATCCTTTATACAAACTGATAATCTCGAACTTTGGTAGTCTGCTAAGGGTGCAGGAGGAAAATCAACCATGAAACCATCTATACTAGGTGATTGGACCAAGTGAGCAGAGTGTATAATCTTTAATAAATCACTTCTTATTTTTGAATCCATCCTTATAAGTTCATAGAGACTAATCTTGTGATGAATACCTTTCAAGATCTGTTCAATGTTTACCTCCTGAGTATTTTCTTGTAGACGTGTTGGTTGGCCCCTTAGAGAAGTAGTCATTTCTTCATAAGCTCCTTCAATTTCCACTTGGTCCTTCCATCCAGACTTCTTTTCTTCCTCTTTCTCCTGGATTCCTTGTTGTTCGCCCCTAAGGTTTGTTGTTGCTTGCCTAGCTCTGGTCATCATGGGCATAGCAGAGGATGAAACAACATAGGATTGAGTAGTCATACCTTCTACTGGCGGGGAGACTACAATCATGTGAATTGGAGCAGGACGGCCTCTTGGGCAATCTTTGGTATAATGATCCTTGGCTTCTGGACAATGTTGACAAGGAGGTGCATCTTTTGGGAGGGAACACCTATTTTGCATGTGGCCATACTCACCACAACGATAGCACATCAAAGGTCTATTATATCTAGGCTTTGCAGGCCTATTCTCCTCTCTATTAGATGTATTTGAAGTACTAGCATAATATGAATCCAAATTTTGAGGGTTACCTCTCTGCTGTGTACCCTTGAGGTAGTAACAATCTCTAGCTTCATGACCATCCTTCCCACAAAATTGACAGCTTACCTTGGCAGGGCAATTAGCATTGGAGTGTCCATTGTTGTTACAGATTGTACACCAAATTTGTCTCCTTATATCTTGAGTGGTCTTCAAATCTTCTAACTCTCGGCGAAGCTGGGCTACTTCATCATCAGTGCGACGCAGTGGTGGCAAGACCTTCTCTTCTTGTTGATTTTGTTGCATCTTCAATGCTTCCAATTCCCTCCTCAATTGCTCAATAGGATCCAGATCTGCAGCATACTTTGGTTGTGTATCCCCTTCAAAATGTTGCCTTGCTTCTTCAATGCGTGATGCCGCTGCAACAAAATCATTGAGGGTGGCATCCAATCTAAGGGACTCACGAAGCTTCTGCTGAGATGACCTTGGCAGAGCCTTCTCTATCCACTTTTTAACCAAAAACTCACCTGGAGCATGTGGCAGACGTGCAACAAGTGCTTTTTTTCTAGTGTGAAGTTCATGAAAAGATTCACCTGGTCTTAGCTTCAAATTCTCTAGCTGATCTAGAGCTCTTTCCGAGGAGTCACTTGGTCTGAATGTTTGTGAGAAAGCCGTCTTCAGTGCCTCCCAGGTAGTGAAATGGCCATCTGTATATTGACTATACCATTTATCTGCAAGACCCTCCAATGTGGATGGAAAAAGTGCCAACATTGCATCTTCTCTATTCTGCAAACCTCGTCCACGGCATAAAGAGATGAATCTCCTCACATGATCATCAGCATCCTCATAAGCATGTCCCTTGAAGGTAGGGAATTTGATATTTAATCTGGAGAGCAAATGAGAGAGATCCTCCATTTGTACTGGTGTTTCTTCGGACGTATCTGAGGAGAAGTCTAGAGTTCTCCTATACCCTTCTTTGGACAATGGGGTCGCACCCAAATCAATAGACAAATTTAGGGAAGGCAGAGGGGAGGTAGACTCGCTAGCCGTGTTTATTGCTAACTTGTTAAGGCTCCTCCGAACACGAAGAGAATCCTTATCTGCCCGTGTATGGGTCATGTACCTACTTGCAAATGTAATAGGGCAAAAATACCTCTCACAGAAATGCAAAGGTCCCACCGTGCGTGCCAAACTGTAGAGGAGGTACTGGGGTATCCGCTTTTTACAAGAGTAAAGATTAAAGATTAACACTTCCAGTACGTCGCCTACTCAAGGGGGGTTCTCTTTAGGGAAGTATACCCTTTAACATTTCTGTGAGCAGGTAGATAACACGGATGGTACAGAGTGGTAAATACTTCGGAAAATATGGACAACAAATGACCCAAGAAGACCGTACACTTCTTGATTCAAATCAGGTGATTACAAGGTTGGGCAGAGTGATGCTCAAAAGTGCAAACTTAGGGCTAACAAGCCACCCTAAAAGTAAATAACTCCAATACAACAGATTCTTCCCATCAGCATAAGGGACCAATGATATGCAGACTAACTCAGAACAATACAAATGGTAAGAATTTCTCAAGAGAATAGAACTTAACAGCAACACTGACTCACAGAAAAGAAAAATCCAAGCCACTCTCTTACACTATAGTGCTCATAGCCCTCCACTGAGAAGCCTACCCTCTGTATCCACACTACAGAGTAGCTCCTACAATAGGCTTGAAACCACAAAGTGCAAGAGAGGTCTTGTGCACGTACGCGTAGCTGAACCAATGTATCTCTAAAATTGTACATGTACTCCAGTGTACCCAAATGAGCACAAATCCATTGTTTTTATAGGCCTCAATAGGCCAAGAGAGCCTTGCCGAATCTTCACGTCCACTGCTCACGCGCCGGTTAACCACCCAAAATTAGGGGGTAGGTCAAATATTCCACTTGATTTTAATTAGATCCACAAAAGTAGGTAGTCGCCGTAACTGGTTGGTGGCAGCTCCATTTTTAACCATTACTTTTTACCTTTTCACTTGCAAAGATTCACCTTTTCAGGACCTCTCCATGACTAGTCTGAGTCCTTCCTCCACTTCGAACCCCTTCCTAATTACATTTAAATGTATGTACTGCCTCTCTTCAAAGTTTCCGAATATGCCACAAGCTTCAATATACATGCATAAGTGAACTCCATTGGTGAAATGTTTTCGGCTTCCATCTCTTTAAAGCAGTCCAAGGCCTCCCTGCAGAGTCCATGTTCCACATAACCTTGCTGTTCCATATGAAGTTCTTAGTCAAGGCTCACTCTAGCAATTGCATGATGAATCTCACGACCCTTCCCTAATTTTCTTTATCACACTTTGCATAAATATCAAGTAGAGTGTTTCCCAAAGACTGTTCACACTCACGACCCTCAAGAACAAGAGAAGTGTGTACTTCCCTGCAGAGCTCAGGATCTACAAGCCGAGAGATTGCTCTGAGAATGCCCCAATATATGTGTGTGTATGAAGGGGGAGTGTGTGTGTGAGGAAGTGTGTGTGTGTGTGTGAATGGGAGTGTACGTATATGTGTGGGTGTGGGTGCATTTGCATGAAATTGTGAGCGTATGCGCATAAAAATGTGTATGTGTGTGTCTGAGCATGAAACTGTGTATATGTGTGTCTGAGCGTGCATGCGTGCATGCGTGTCTGTAGGTGTGCTTGTGTGTGCCACATGTGTGTATGCTTTTATTTGTGTGAGTGGGTGTGTGTGTGTGTGGAGAAGGGTGGGGACGCGTGGGGGAAGTGGTGTAGGAGGGCGGAGGGGTGTGTGGGGTGGGTGGCGTAAGAGAGAGAAGAGGGGGGGGAATTGAGGGGGTTTGGAGGGGAATTGGCGGGGGTGAAAGGGGGGGTCTAGCGGGGGGTTTGGCGGGGGTGGGCGGGGAATTTAGCGAGGGTTGGTGGGAGAGAGAGAGAGTGAGGCGGGGGCCGAGGCGGAGTGTGTGAGGGGCGGGGGAGGAGGGGGTTAGGCGGGCGGCGGGGAGAGGATGGCGGGGCGGAGGGAGGAGAGGATGGCGGGGCGGAGGGAGGAGAGGATGGCGGGGCGGAGGGAGGAGGGCCGCGGGGGCAGGGGTGCAGGATGGCGGGGGAGGAGGGGGTTAGGCGGGCGGCGGGGAGAGGATGGCGGGGCGGAGGGAGGAGAGGATGGCGGGGCGGAGGGAGGAGGGCCGCGGGGGCAGGGGTGTGGGATGGCGGGGGAGGAGGAGGTTAGGCGGGCGGCGGGGAGAGGATGGCGGGGCGGAGGGAGGAGAGGATGGCGGGGCGGAGGGAGGAGAGGATGGCGGGGCGGAGGGAGGAGGGCCGCGGGGCAGGGGTGCGGGATGGCGGGTGAGGAGAGTGAAGGGAGGGGGACTGGAGGAGGCGGGGGCGGGGGCGGGGCTTGCAGACTGCGGGAGGGGGGTGCGGAGGCCAGCGAGCGGGGGAGGAGAGAGAGAAGGGAGGGGGAAGAGAGGACGGCCGCGGGGCAGGGGTGCGGGATGGCGGGTGAGGAGAGTGAAGGGAGGGGGACTGGCGGAGGGGGGGGGCGGGGGCGGGGCTTGCGGGCTGCGGAAGGGGGGGGGGGGAGGTCAGCAGGCGGGGGAGGAGAGAGAGAAGGGAGGGGGAAGAGAGGAGGGCCGCGGGGCAGGGGTGCGGGATGGCGGGTGAGGAGAGTGAAGGGAGGGGGACTGGCGGGGGCGGGGCTTGCGGGCTGCGGAAGGGGGGTGCGGAGGCCAGCGGGCGGGGGAGGAGAGAGAGAAGGGAGGGGGGAAGAGAGAGGGGAAGAGAGAGAGGGAGATAGAAAGAGAGAGAGAGAGAGAGAGAGAGAGAGAGAGAGAGAGAGAGAGAGAGAGAGAGAGAGAGAGAGAGAGAGAGAGAGAGAGAGAGAGAGAGAGAGAGAGAGAGAGAGAGAGAGAGAGAGAGAGAGAGAGAGAGAGAGAGAGAGAGAGAGGACGAGAAAGAAGAGAGAGGGGGGGTTGCAAGAGAGAGGGGAATAGAGAGAGAGAGAGAGAACGAGAAAGAAGAGAGAGGGGGGGGTTGAAAGAGAGAGGGGAATAGAGAGAGAGAGAGAAGAAAGGGAGAGAGAGGGACCGAGAGAGAAAGAGAAAGATAGCGAGAGGGGGAGAGAAAGAGGGAGAGAGAGAAGGGACGGGAAGGCGGAGAGAGAGAGAGAGGGAGCGAGAGAGAGAAAGAGAGAACGAGAGAAAGATAGAGAGAGAAAGGGAAATAGATGAGAAAGTGAGAGGCCGAGAGATAAAACAAATCAACTGAAATGAAAGCAACCATCCGCCCGGAATACAGAAAGCACCAACTTCAATCTGAAAGCACCAACTGCCCAGACACAATTATGTTCAAGAAATAGAACGGAACATTCCCTGAAACTGCATCTGGGAGCTTTCCTCCACATCAGAATGCCAAGAGCTCTGACCTCTACACCTAAGGTTCAAATTGTGTTTTAAAGTGTTTTGAAAGGTTCAGGTGAACCCCCTCTTATGTGCAAAAGTGAAGACTTAAAAGGAAAATGTGAAGGTATGTGAAGCGGCACCGTACGCACAGGTGAAAGTATGGCCCCCATTAAAATTTTTTGGTTTTAGTCTAAAGTCACTACAGGACAAAACAGTGAGTCGTTGGTTGCCACTTGTGAAGACAATCTTGGGACATCAAAGTGAGCACCAAGATACTATTGCAGTTAGGAGCGTACGTGATTGACACACTCAAATCAAGGCAAGGACTATTCTTGGACCAATCTTAGAGTAAGCAAGAGAAGCATAGTCTAAGTGAAGCAAGAGAGACAAGTGCAAGATCTTTCGCAAACGCCATCAATCCCTCTTTTATGCCCCGCCGCTCCTATGCCGATACACCGTCATCCCTGTCTATGAGTGCAGGAAACTTGTCGAGCAGCAGTACTGCATCATCTAGTCGTTAACCGTCTGAGCCATGCCACCGTAGGTTGGTTCGACTATCCAGTTCAGCGTCTGAGTTATGGCATCATAGATAGGTTTGAGTCGTTCTACATGTTCATGGGCTGTAAGGTTCGAAGTGAACTTCGCATTGAGTAATGTACTCTGTCTATCTTCTGTTACTGGTTGTTTTCATCTACCACATTAATCAAACAGTCGATATGCATTTGATCTTCACTTTGTGCTAAACGTCATATATTCTTGTTTGATCGTCTCTAAAATTGATGACTATTTCCCCTCCGTTACAATGATCAGCAAAAGGGTTACTCTTGTTGTTTCTCTTCATCGTTCAAGATACAACGTTTGGAGCGTCCGCAAACCAATATTTACTAGAATTCTGGTGCCATTTTCTTAATCTTCATTTTCTGGTACCAATGAAGCATTACGTAGTATTGATTCTATGCTGAAATTCTTGGATACTCCTCTCGCAAGTCTCTTCTACCGTTAGCATTCATGATCTACCTTCAGTAATCTGTTCGGATTTCCTCTCTGTCGTGCTGATGTACAAACGGTGCATCCACACAAATTACGTAGGATCCTTTTCACTTCAATCCATTTGCATATGAACATGGAACACGCTCAAACCATCTCATACCAAACAAATTCATGGAGAATCAACACATCCCTAATCAAATTTTAAATTTTGTTATCACCGTACCGGTGAGGATTCTTGGGGTGTAAATAAATCTTGCAAGATTTGTTTTAACTTTTAGGATGTATCTTTATGTAGCAGCTCATCTAGGTTTATACATAGATAGACACAAGACACAATCAATGGGTGCTTCTTTACACAAAAGCCCTAATTTTTACAACAATATGACTTTTAAAATCATAGAAAGGACCTATTCTAATATGTTTTGAACAAGTACTCCCCCAATGCTTATACATGTACTCCCACTTGAAATGAGAGAGGGGTTCTACAAAAAAGGACCTTTAAATGAAAAATCACAAATGAAGTTCTTGAAAATGACATGTGGAAATAAAAGAAGCACAATAGAAGAGCTAAAGTAATCCTAAAAAGAACCATCTACATCATGCAAAATGAAGTTTTTTTGCAATGAAAGTCCCCCAAATGCAAGAAAATGCCTTAAGCTTAGCATATGTGGAAGTAAAAGAATCATTTAGAGCTACTTTGTTATGATGAATCTGTTGAGAATATAAGAGTGCATTTGCCTTTTGTATGTTGGAGTCACTTTATTTCTATTCCAGTTCCATTTTATATTATATCCTTTATATTTTCACTAGACATTTTTAGTACACAAGGAATGGAGAAGTCCCATTACAGGGTTAGAGATGTTTACTTTAAGAAATGCTCATCATGGAGGTGGTCTACTACAATCAAACTATTTTAGAAGAAATGTTCAACTGGTTTTTTTGTACGACATTCACTAGAAAATATGTAATGGAATGAGCATGTGTGTCATGAATAGCAATGATTACAAGAGAGATACAACATGATATTTCAAGAGAGAAGTGGATGTCATCATCAGGACTGGTACATCATGCCCAATGGCGTGCATAAAGAGTCTGTGACGGTTCTGCTTGGAAATAGTTTCCCAAATCCTAAAATGCATTATTTTCTATCAAAACGTTTTTCGAGGACTTTATAACTCCTTTCACATCAAATAAACTTTCAATGTTTTTGTGAATATTCTTTTAATATTTTAAAACTAATTTTAATCCATTTAAATGTGAATTGGATAATTCTTAAGTGAAAGGCTATAAATAAAGGTGTCTTTCTTCATTTTACCACTTTACTTCCGAAGAGAACGGCACGCACAAAGCATACTATTAGAAAGGATCATGTCATCTACCCTCGCAATGTGCAAGGTATTCCATGTCCACCATGGGTGACATCCCACAAGAAGCGTCGAACCACAAGCCCCTCTTCTAGAAAAAACTTGGATGCAGGGACATACTCTGGCAGCATTCCATCACGGGGGGATGAAGCTTCACAACAAGAGAGAGATGTAGCACAAGAAATGCAATATTCCCCTTTTAAATCTGATGATGAGCCCCCACAGAGGACATCACTCAAGGCAAAGCCCAAACAATGAGGATGGAGACTAGTTGCATTAGAGAAAACATCAAATTTAGAGCGTTCCTCGAATGAAGAAAGTGTTAACAAGCTACCATGGACCCATGATCATATCCCCGTGAACCATCGAGTAAGACAAGAAGGCAAGACACTCCCCGCAGGACAAGTACAAAGACCAAACATTGAAGAAAGAGATCAAGGTGGGGTAGAGCAAGTAAATGATGAGGCAGGACCATGTAGGCATGCTCCAAGAAGAAAGAAGAACTATCAATGGCATCCTAGACCACAACGACCACAACCCAACATGCCACCAAATGCAAGAGCACTACAAAGGTGCAAAAAGCAAACCAAAACCTTTGTAGACATTTGACATGATCAAAACTATGTGGAGCTTCTTATTCCATGAAGGTCATGTGCAAGAGTTATGAAGGTAGAGATCGAAAGCTATTGTGCTAGACTTTGTATCCAAGGGATAGCCATTGAAGCCCTCCAAGAAGCTCCAGAGCCATATCTTATCTCAATGTTGGAGGACTTTTTATATATCCCAAATGATTAATATAATCTTTTTCTTATTATATTTGCTCTCCCAAGTGTTTGTCTCTTAGTGTACATTTTTTGAAGTCTCTTTCAGCTACGTATCTAAAAGTGTCTTTGAAGTCATATCAAAATCTCATAAGTTTTGCACAATTTAATCTATCTTTCTCAAGTAGTTCTTTAAAGTGTTGTTGCCCAAAATGCATGCAATGGCCTAGGAATGCAAAAAGAAAGGTGTGCCACACAAACGCGGGGATGGGCCCTGCAAAACTTTTGCAGGGCCCATTCCCATGTTTCTCTGGCAGGTCTATTTTTTTTTTGCATTTCCAGGCCATGAAACCATATGCCATGCACATTGGAGCATATGATTTGCCTTAGATAGGGTGCAATTCATGCAAACCCTCTGACCAATAGATAAACAATCTTGATGAACATTCAAATGTACTTATAAATCGGTGCATGCTTATATGCACCCAGAGGAGTCTAGATATTCTCTAATCATTGCACATACGAAGATTCTTCCACACTTCCGCAAGTTTAGGTTGTAATTGAGGGACATATACTTCCAATATTGGGGAACTAGTCCATGCAATGGCCTAGGAATGCACAAAAGAGGCCTGCGAGAGAAACGCGGGGATAGGCCCTGCAAACGTTTCACAGGGCCCATCCCCGTGTTTTTGTGGCAGGCCTTTTTTTTTGCATTCCTAGGCTAGAACAAGCATTTTGGGCAACAACACAAGAAAGGATGCATGCCATCTCCAATTGACAAGGCTCATATGGGCCTTATATAGGCCTACTATGAGGCTCAAAACTTTTATGTGGTATTAAGATGAAGTGAAGGGCCTTCAAGAAAGGTGCAACAAATATGGTTGAGGTGGGTTCCAATTCCCAAACCTCTTAAAGTTGCTAATTATGATACTTATTTCTACATTTTCCATTATATGTAATCTCATGGCATTTTTGAAAAGATCCACTCAACAAAGAGAAGAGTCTAAAACTAATTATTAGAGACCTCGCAAAGTAGCAGCCTCCATCATTATCTTCACCAAGTGACTTTTTTGTAACTTGCTATCTTTTAATGCATATTTCTTTGTAGAGTGATTAATTTGAGTGATCTTTATCTCCTTAGAAGACTCAATTTGTAAGCTTCCAATGGAGAAAATGTAAGACAATAGTTATGCAATATAACATAGGAGCAACAGGAGAGAAGATAATAGATATAGGAGAATCTCAACAATTTTCTACTAGTAGCAAGAACAAAGATGATGGGGTTGTCCACCTGTGCGCTCTCAAGGTAGAGCTTAAATGGTGATCTAGATAACTCTAGATAGGGAGATACAAGGTAGAGGTATGCTGGCTACATTCGATGTGTCAAGTAGTGCAGAAGTCATGTATATATAGGATCATGGGTGGCCTTCCATGGATGGCTATACATGGGCAGTAAAGCGTGGGCGGCCACTGCCCGTGTAATTGCCATACACGGCCTAGACTAGCTGAACCAACCTAAAAAATATAAATGATTTCTAACTCCAATAGGGAATATTACATGGAATATTCCCTTTCCCTTCGTGCCCGGGGGCCCACTGGCCCCCTGGGACCCCCCCAGCCAGAGGGCCCGCTGGCCCCCTTGGACTCCCCACCCGGAGCTGCTCACCGCTATCTCAGACCCCACATTGGGGACCGTGGTAATTGCCTTTCCTTACAATACCTTACATGGTCCAATATGACCTTCATCCAAAATGCAAGTTGGGATTCCCATCAATTGGGAAATGCACGCTTGGATTCTCCTCATAATGGGGGCCTTACAACATGTGCATACAATCATGAGGGGTAGAGATTGCTCATATACTAACACTCACCCTCAATGTTTATCGATGATAAATCAAGTAGGTCTCCGTCCTATGCCCATCTATTGAAGATGCTTGTTGAGCTGTTCTCTTCCAAGTGCTTTAGTGAATATGTCAGCACAATTTGCCTCTGTTGGGCAATATTCTAGCTCCACAATTTCATCTTCAATTAGCTTCAGAACGCCTCACAAGAGGCAAAACAAGCTGCTTTGTACTGTGCTTTAGTGGAGGAGAGTGAGAGAGTTGGTTGCTTTCTACTTACCCAAGAAAATATTCCTGAACCAAGTGAGAAACAATATCCAGAAAGTGATTTTCTAGAATCACAATCTCCAACCCAATCTGAATCACAATATCCTTGGAGTGTATCACCTGTGGTATAAAAAATAGCAAAATCCAAGTTTCCTGCAATGTACCTTAGAATTCGCATTCCAACATTCCAGTGACTCTCCTTAGGTTTTTTGGGAAACCTGCTTAATACCCCAACAACATAGCAAATGTCTGGTCTAGTGTTGCACAGAAAAATAAGACTTCCAACAAGCTTCCTATACTTCTTAGCATCTACATCAAGCACGTTATCATCCATAGATAGCTTATGATTTACCTCCATAGGTGTGCTAGTTGGTTTGCAGTCCATCATTGCAAATGCCTTGAGAATTTATTTGGCATATTTTTGTTGTGAGATGAAAATGCCATCCTTCCTTTGCCATACTTCAATTCCCAGACAAAAATGGAGTAGACCTAAGTTTGTCATTTCAAACTTAGTTCCCAAGCTCATCCGAGTTTGATTGATGAGTTCCTGATGATGTCCTATAATGATCAAATCAGCTACATATACAATGACAACAACTAGCTTGCTATCCCTTTTCCTTACATACAAGTTAGCATTAGAAGTACTTCTTTCAAAGCCCATATTTTTGAAAAATTTATCTATCCGTTGGTACCAAGCCCATGGAGCTTGCTTAAGTCCATACAAAACTTTCTTCAACCTGCAAACTTTATTTTATGAATTAGGCACCTCAAAACCTGGTGGTTGAGATACATATACCTCCTCCTTGAGGTGACCATTCAAAAATGTAGATTTGACATCCATCTGGAAAATAGGCCAAGCCTTTTGTGCAGTTACTCCAAGTACCGTCCGAATAGTTGTCATGCGTGCTGTTGGTGCAAAATTTTCTTGAACATCAAATCCTTCGATCTGTGAAAAACCCTGTGCAACTAATCTTGCCTTATACTTTTCTAATGTTCCATCTTCTTTATACTTAGCTTTCCAAATCCATTTAGTACCTATTACTTTCTTCTTTGGTGGCAAGTCCACTAGATCCCATGTATCATTTTTTAGTATACTATCATACTCATACTGCATTGCTGCTCTCCAACATAGATCATCAAGGGCTTCTTCATTGGTGCTAGGTTCCTTTATCGAGCCCATGGTATCTTCCATTAGAGCCATGTTAACAATCTGTTCTGAGGCTCTTCTTCGCTCCTCTATTCTCTTTGATCTTTGTAATCCATCTGAGGATGATTCTCGTACATCTACATGTGGATTGTGATCATCAAAGAGCTGTTGTGCCCACTTTGGTAGTGGCTTACACTGTGCAGCTACAATTGGTTGGCTTTTTATTGAGGAAATTTCTCCATCAGATGTTTCCTCCTCCTCAACTTTGACATGTCTTTTGATAGCCACAAGGTTTTCTCTGTTTGATGAGATAGTAGATTTACCTTTATCTTCGACTAAGTGTGGTTGTTCATCAAACACCACATCTCGGCTGACAAAAATCTTCCTTGCCTCAGGATCCCACAACCTGTATGCTTTAGACTCTTCAATATATCCTAGGAAGACACACTTTTTGCTTCTTGAATCCAACTTTGATCTTGTTGAATCTGGAATATGTGCATAACAAAAACAAACAAAAATTTTGAAATGCAAAGCTAAAGGCTTTTTACCAGAATATGCTTCTCAAGGAATCATCCCCTTCAGTGCTTTTGTGTAGCTTCGATTGAGGATGTAGACTGCTATATTGACTGCTTCTGCCCAGAATGAATCAGGCATGTCTTGAGCCTTTAACATACAACGAGCCATTTCAACTACTCTCCTATTCCTGCACTCAACAATTCCATTTTGTTGAGGTGCATGGGTTGTGGTAAGTTGCCTTTTCACACCATGCTCTTTAAAGTAAATATTGAATTCTGTTGACAGGAATTCACCTCCTCTATCTGTTCTGAATTTCTTCACTTTCCTTCTTGATTCATTTTCCACATATCTATGCCACATTTTAAATTTTTCAAAAGCATCAGACTTCTCTCAAATGAAATAAACCCACATCTTTCTACTATAATCGTCGACTAACAACAAAAAGTAGAAAGATCCTCTTAAAGCAGGTGTAGACATTTACCGCAGAGATCACCATGTACCAACTCTAGAGGAGCTTGAGATGGATTGCTGGTCTCTCTTGGAAATGCCTTTCATCGTTGCTTGCCCATCATACAAGCTTCACAAGGTTCCTAAAACTCTAAAAATGCAGGCAAATGAGCAACCATTCCTGTTCTTTGCATCTCCTTCAAAATTGAAAATCCGAGATGCCCAAATTGTTGGTGCCATAACGTGCTTACATCTTTATCTTTTGTAGCAGTTAAAGCACTTAACTCATATAAGTTATCCCGTCGTATGCCTTTAGCTACAACATTACCTGATGAATCCATGATTTCTGCACCACTCTTATTGAAGTGAACTTCGAGTCCACGATCTGTTATTGCAGAAACTAACAACAAATTTCTTTTAAGTGTAGGTACATAAAGAACATCGGATAACTTTTTCGCAATACTTGGAGAAGTGATAAAAGAGATGGTTCTAGTTCCTTGGCCTGGACACTTGGAGTCATTTCCCACCACTACATTGATGGATTCCCGCAGAGGCACTAGGGAACTATACCAATCCTTTTTACTGGTCATATGGCGAGAAGCTCCACTATCTAAAATCCATGGTTTATCAACACAATCTTGAGCAGATGAGCATACCTCTTCAATAGCTACCCAAAGTTCCAGCTCTCTATTCTTTGCAGACTCTTTGTTCTTCCATGATGATTTTACAATCCCATTCCGTTCATCAGCTTGCTTCTTTCTGCAATTCTTGATGGCATTGTTTTTCTTTTCACAATAGAAGCAACTTCCTGTGAACTTTTTCTTCTTTGGCTTTTTCTTTGATCCATAAGAAGAGCCTTTACCTTTTGCATTTGCTAAGAATGCACCATCACTTGTACTTTGCTGATTCTTCAGCCGCATCTCTTCTTCTAAAAGCATCACACAAAACTCTTCAAATGTAAGGGGACTTGTTCTTACCTGCGTGTTAAGGGCTATTACTAATCCATCATACTTTGCTGGAAGAACATGTACACATCTTCAAGCCAGCTCTTATGGTGTTATAACAACACCAACTGTAGCCAATTGGTCTTGAAGATGTTCTATCTGTTTGATATAATCTTCACCCTTTTCATAATCACAATGCTTTTCCTTTGCCTCCTAATTTTCTAAATTTTGTATGCTAGTGTGATTCTTGGTCTCACATTGTTGAGCCAATATGCCCCAAGCCTCATGTGCTTTAGTAGTATGTTGAACTAAAGTAAGCACTAAATAACTTATACTAGTGAAAATTGCACATAATGCATCAGCATTCTGCCTCTTCCAAGCTTGTAGAAGATCTGGATCTGGCTGAATCATCAATCTTGAATTTGTTGGATCTTCAATTGGTATAGGCTCTAGATCCAATCCCATCGGTCCCATGATAGTGTCAAGTAATTCATAGGAGTCCAAAATTGCAGAAATTTTGAATTTCTAGAGTGTATAGTTGGTTCCATCAAGCTTCCCTTCAATGAATGCAGGTGGGCGAATTCGAATTGGTGGAGCATTAACATTAGCTAAAGCACGAAGACCAGTGTTTGATGATGAAGCCATCATGTAATCACTCGAATAATCTACTGATATTCTTGTCTGCTAGTAGGCTAAAGTAGTGATACTTCTCAAGCTATTCCAACCTTACAACTCTAATACCATGTAAGACAATAGTTACGCAATATTACACAGGAGCAATAGCAGAGAAGATAACATATATAGGACAATCTCACCAATTTTCTACTAGCATCAAGTACAAAGATGATGGCATTGTCCACCCGTGCGCTCTCAAAGTAGAGCTTAAATGGTGATCTAGAAAAGTCTAGATAGGGAGATACAAGGTAGAGGTATGCTAGCTCAATTCGATGTCTCACGTAGTGCAGAAGTCATGTATATATAGGATCATGGGTGGCCTTCCATGGATGGCTATACATGGGCGGTAAAGCATGGGCAGCCACCGCCCATGTAATTGTCATACACGGCTTAGACCAGTTGAACCAACCTAACAAATATAAATGATTTCTGACACCATTGGGGACCTGGTAACTCCCTTTCCTTACAATACCTTACATGGTCCAATATGATCTTCATCCAACATGCAAGTTGGGATTCCCATCAATTATGTAATGCACGCTTGGCTTCTCCTCATAATGGGGCCCTTACAAAATGTGCATACAATCATGAGGGGTAGACATTGATCATATACTAACAGAAAATGTTAGTGTCAATAGAGTTAAGTTTTTCTTTTTATGTAAGTAGATAAGATGTAATCATTTAGTAGTGTTAGAGGTGTCATCCCAATCATGGCCTTGGGTATGCTAAGAATGGATGAAAAAAACTCTCATATATCTTTTGTCCCATTCATTCACATAATGATTTTCATTCTTACTGAGTGCCACTTGATCCACATAAAAGTTTCCCATAGTTCCATTGGAAAGTCTATAGAGGCCCTATTTTATGACGAGATAGGAAATCCTAAATTTCGATGGTTGATAGTTGGACTTGTCTAGCTTCTTTGGCTTCTCAATCTAAGTGTTATAGTGTAGGTAGATAGCTCCCTTTCTCCTAATTCTTCCACATCTATTGAAGTGGATATGAGGGGAAAAATTTTTAAATTCTACCTTGAATTTATGCTTTCTAATAATAGAAAATCTTGCATGTTCCCCCTTGTTCTATCTCATAGGTGATTTCCTTAACCACCAGAAATGGCACTTCAAATTAGCTAATCCAAAACTTCAAGCACATCTTCTTGGTGCTCTAATGAGCTCAGTGGAAATGCTCCTCGAGCGTTCACCCTTGTACTTCTATGCTCCAAGAGTGATTTGCACTATTAAAAGTGTGCAAAACAGCAAACATGATAAACAACATGTTTAGAAGGATCGTAAATTATTGTTACACCATACTTCGATGTGCCAGTGAGTAGGAAAGAATGAAGAGAAGCAGACACACGAGCGAAGAAGAAGAATGACACATGAAGACATGGATTGACTAGATGAGCTTTATATAGGTAGATGATATGTGCCTACAAGGGGAAGAAAACTCTAGCTAGCTCTACACTAAAAAAGTGCCTATGTACAACGCTTCACATCAAAGCTTCAAGGACACATAAGTGTACAAAAATCTTAATGAAATGATCATTTTCCATAAAATACTCACAAATTATTTTTGGTTTATTATTTTCTTATCATCTTTGTCTTTTTTCTTTGATATTAAAGCATTAGGAGGTTTTGGCTTATTAATAGAGGAGCTCCATTTACCTTTGCCCTTATTAGCTCCAAAAGCTTGCTTTACAACACACGTAACTGAAGTCTTTTCCTAGATAGATATTCTCCCAACAAACTATAGATTAACTCCTAAAGGATTCAGCCATTGGATTGCTCTTCATCATCAACTAGAGAGTAGATACAAAAATCTGATGGAAATCTATAAGAACATTACGAAAAGTTTGCAAAACTGAACGATAAGGTGAGATTTCATAAGCACAAATCAATAGTTCTTTAAAACCCTTGATCCTTATCAAAATCATTTCCATTGAATCTTGTTGGTTCATATGCTCACTATCCAACTATTTTTGGATGTAAGCAACATAAGCTTCAATTCTTGCCTAGTATCATGTATTAGAGTATCTCAAGTATTTTTGCTATTTTGTAAGAGTGAATGTGAGGAATGATCACATGTTGGATAGAAGAAGCTACTAATGTATGTGCTTGTGTCCCTCTACTATCTCAATAAAGTTGCTCTATAGTAGTTGCAATAGAAAATGTAGTAGAACCTAGTAATTGAAGATCATCATGTTCAACACTATGTACATCACCCTCAATCATTCTATTTGCACTTATAGGAAGATATTTTCAACACCTTGCTCAATATTGGTGAAGCCCTTTTCTATCAATACATGATGCATCATGTATGCTGACAATTGGTAATTAGAACCATCCAAATTCTCCTAAACAACCAACATCCTGAATATATAATTTTTTTCAGCCATGGCCTATGAGTAAATACCTTGATGCATAAAAAAATTGTTTTTATATCAAAAGATTGTACATAAATACCCAGTTAAGCTTAGTTAGATATGTAGCACACTTTTAAGCCCTTTTATTGGTGAACCAAAATCAGTATATATGTTTTTGACAAAATAAAAAACTACCTCCCCAGTCACTCTCAGAGTGCATTTGGATGCCAAGTTGACTTCGAATCAACATTTGCATGCCAAAAAGTGAAAGACTTTTGAACTAATCATACCAAGTATGCTCACCAATTTTTGTGTGATTCAAAGAGTGTGATAGTAAGGGTATAAAAAATGCCCTAAAGAAAGGAGTTACCTACTATGATACAGATTGATGGACTTCAAGTATTGTGGAAGCACATGAACAACATGAGGAAGAAGAACTTTGGAGAATAATATGATATAAATTGTACACCAATTGAATGTACAAAAGTTATGTGACCTATAGGGGTTATATGCTTGTATAGAAGCTACGGGGAAAGGCATGTGAGAGAGGTAGAGAAGTACCTCAATAGTTAGAAGCTTGTTCACACATATCACTTTGGAGATATATCCACACACCCACACACATACATACATACATACATCATACATACATACATACATACATACATACATACATACATACATACATACATACATACATACATACATACATACATACATACGTACATACGTACATACATATATACAAACATACCTACATACATACAAACATACATACATACATACATACATACATACATACATACATACATACATACATACATACATACATACATACATACATACATAAATACATACATACATACATAAACAAATACATACATACATACATACATACATACATACATACATACATGCATACTACATACATACATACATACTGTTGTACTACAAAAATTATTGAAATATCTTTGTGAACAATGTATAAAACTAATTTAGGCATTATTTAGCCCAAAATAGGCGTTAATAATATATGCATCCTTATTCCATTATAGTTTAAGGTGTTGAAACCATTCTTCATGAAATAATTATATTAAGAATAGTTATAAATACTTGTATACATACATACATGCATATTTTTTAAGGTAGGGAAGTAAAGTGTTATATTGACTAGTTTGGAGCGTATCCCCTCATTTGTTGAAATTTGACACTATTCAAAGGTGCATACTTTGATACATACACACATATGATTAAAAATGTCTCAATATGGTATAATTTAAGATGAAAATCATAGTAGTCATATTAGGATTTTGCAGGTACCTTGTTATTTTATCTATGAAACCATGGAATTGAATCATATAATCCATTGAAGGTGTTTTTTTAATTATGTCATTTAAAGTGCAACAATACAACTTGGTTGCATTTTTTGGTAGTGTGTTGTATTTACTAATTTCCTTTCCTGAACCTCAAGCATGATGTCTTTTTCTTAGTTTGGGAAATTAAAAACTGTATGAGAAACTTTACTTTTGTAGATTATATTTTTCTTCATATACATACAAAGGTAATGGATGATTTCTTAAAAGGTATGACGCATGGTAGCACACTCTGTTAGAGTATGGTGTCATGTTCTCATGTATTGTAGCGGTTCTTTCTATTTCTTGAGTCACCTTAAAAGAATATATGGATGGGCATATGTATTGTAGGGTCTCAAATGTATTATACACACTCAAGTGGTATAGGCATCCTATGTATTGTAGGGACTCAGATGGTCTAGGCACCTTGAGTTGTGGCCTTTTCCAACAAGCTTGTGGGCAAATGGATGGTTAAAGATTAGTCTAATTAGAAAGCGTTCTACACCAACTTAAGTTTTGGAAACAACAACATTATTTGTCATTAGGATCCGTAAATGGAAAGATATTGATCTATTCATGGTCTTCTTCTCACCTTTCCTAATTCTTCCCAAGATTTTGGATTTGGTGTGCTTTTTATGGAAACAATACAACACAATGAAACACTTTTGCACAATTCATGTTGATTGGAAGTGGGAGTCTTGTACTAGGTAGGTCAATGCTATTAGGCTCCCAATTGTAGGTATAATGAGAGTGAAGAAGGGGAATATTCAAAAGAAAAAGATGGTCTAGAACAAAGTTCTCTTTATGGAGGCCTTCTTATAGGATGTTCTATTTTTCAAAATCATCATTGACAAAGGCAAGTGGGTTTCTTTTGTTGAATCTTTGAAATACCTTGCTTGTAGCTTGAATTTATCAAGATGGTGTTGACACTAATGGGAAATGGCTCTGCTCCAATCCATAGTAGCCACAAGCTTTCCAAGTGGATTGGATTAAAGTGGTCAATCACACAAGGCTTCTAGTTAGATTCATTACTTTCTTGTATGGCTACAAATGGTCTTAGTTTCTTGGTTAACCATCATGCCTATATTGGCCAAATCCATGGACTTTTCTAGTGACTAACCAAAGATAGATGATCATGAGAATGTTTGTTGATGAAATGAATGCTTTCTTACATAATGATCTAGAAACTATGCTAGCCTTTCGGTATTGTCTCAATAACTTTTGTTTTGCTTCAAGATGGAATAAAATCACTTGAAAGCGGCATCCAAGGCTATAATTGGGGATTTATCTAATATGTTGTAAACTAGATGGTGCTCTTACGTTTATTTTTCTGCCATGGTGGAAGGGTCAAGACTTACTAAATCTTATTTTCTACCCTTTATTGCTAATCTCACACTCCTGCGTATTGTTTGTTTGTTATCTAAGAATTGCAATAAGATGATATTTTACCTCAAGATCAATGAAGGTTGAAAGTGGACTGGCCATATTAGACGTAACGATTGTATCTAGTTCCCAATCAAGGGAATAAGGAAAGGTAAGGTATCAATTTTTCTTACCTCTAAGGAGCAAAACGTTTATGGAATAAAGAGCTTATCTTTGTGAAATCATCTCTAGGGTCATGATAGAAGACTATAGATTAGATAAGAGGACATTAACTGAACTTCGAGAGTGGACTATGAAGATTGGTGTATTAAGAAACAAAATCAATGCTTATGATACCATGATTTCTCCCTTAAGTTCTCAGCCATGATCCCCTAAGATAGAAGGTATAAAAATAGAAAATTATCAAAAACTTTGAAAAAAATTCCTAATTTAAAGATGAAATTGATTCTTAATGTACCCATTAATACGAAATTGTGTCACAATTGGATCAGTATCGCATATTAGTTCCTTGAAAAATGAGAGCCCTTCGTTGAGTACAAGGAAGGTTTTTAGATGTGGAAAATTCTGCATCTAAGAACTTGTTCTCATGTGAAAGGTCTCAGTTGTTTAAGTTTTGCCTTAATGGTAGAGAAGGCTTGTGAAATGTCTCTTTTGCTTGCTTTGAGAAGAAATTTTAAAGTTAATACAAATTGTGGTAGTCCTTCATGGTGTAAGTGTTGCCTCAATGGTTGAGAACACTAAAGACACCTCTTTTTTTGTGTTGAAGGAGTCCTTTGGGCTAGCAATCCTTGGTGAATGTGGTCTATTTAGAGACTCAAATAAATTTGAAACAAGCGTTACTTGGAGAAGCAACAGGTTTTTATGTGGTGTTGTGGAATTTGATTATGAAGCTATTTGGAAGATTTGGAAAGAAAGATGCACTAGCAAGTTGAAGGACTATGAGTAGGCCATTGCGTATTGAAATTAATGTAAAATTAGTTACAAACCTGGAAGAGCTATCAAAAATTTAAAAAGATTTGTCACGTGGAAAAGAAACGTTTGTAACTACATGGGATGTAGAATGAGATGGTTGCTAATGTTATCATGAGTTTTACAAAAATGGTAAGAGAACATGTAGTGTACACAACTTATGGTTCTCCTTGGGGTCCAAAGTCTAGGATCTCAATGTCTAATAAGGGAGGACCAAGAGAGGGCACAATGGTTTTTGGGATTTTTTGAGCTCTACTGCATTATATGTTGGCCATGCACTCACTAGAGCTTTGAGGAGAAAGTGGGCTAAAGACCCTAAAACATTGAGTGAAGTGGTTAAAAATCAACGTGCCATTATCCTCCTTTGTCATGCCTAATTTCATGGCCCTAAACATGATACAAACCAATTGTAGGGAGGCAGATAAACATCCACAAAGCTTTGCTTAACAATTGCATGAATACTTATTCTAGGCAAGCAATATTTCTATTATGACTATGTGTAAGTTCATGCTTGGGATGTGTGTTTCTAAACCTTTGATCTTTTCACATGGATTAAGAGTTTTGCAGAGACTAGCTGGTGGTTGGCATGTGGCTTACAACTGCAAGGCAAAGAATAAGGTATAGAGGAAGGTCGTTGGTGGCATGACATTTTAAGTGACTGATGAGTTTAAAGACCGAAGCATTCAAGATTTTGGAGCAGTATTGAGAGAAAAGTTCCATCCTTGGAGAACGTTTATAGCAATGCATTTTCTGGTTGACGAGATAGAGAAAGTTTTTGTGTCTAACTAAACATGGATTTCGAATGTTATTTCGTAGGGCAGTCTCGTAATCATTGAAAGAGTTCTCTCGGACTACATGTAGAAAAGAGATCAACACTCAAAATTCTATAATGTCTCCATGTTAATTGCTTATTTAATTACGCCAACCCAAGCATGTACTCGTGCGTTCCAAGCATTTATGATAAACCCAACATTCGATGCGATGAGGCGAGAGATTCGCTATCACTTCTTAGTGAGTACCACTTGATCCGCATAAAATATTCCCCTAGTTCGCTTGGAAAGTCTATAGAGGCCCTATTTCATGAGGAGATAAGAAATCCTAAATTTCGATGGTTGAGAGTTGGACTTGTTTATCTTCTCTAGCTTCTAAATCTAAGTGCTATAGTCTAGCTAGATAGCTCTCTTTCTCCTAATTCTTCCGTAGCTACTAAAGTGGATATGAGGGGATAAGTTTTGGAATTTTACCTTGAATTTATGCTTTCTAATAATAGAAAATCTTGCATGCGCCCCCTTGTCCTATTTGATAGGTGATTTCCTTCACCACCAGATATCGCACTTAAAATTAGCTAATCAAAAACTTCAAGCATGTCTCCTTGGTGCTCTAGTGCACTTAGTGGAAATGCTCCTGGAGTGTTCATCATTGTACTTCTATGCTCCAAAATCGATTTGCACTCTTAAAAGTGTGAACAACACCAAACACAATGAAGAACATGTTTAGAAGGATCGTAAATTATTGTAACACCATACTTGGATGTGCTAGAGAGTAGGAAAGAATGAACAGAAGTAGAAACAAAAGCGAAGAGAAGAACAACACATGAAGACATGGAATGACTAGAGGATCAATGATATGGGAATGAGTCAAGTTAGAGTTATATGTGAATCCTAATTGCTATATTCAACCACATACAAGCATAGCATGTATATGTGCCTACAAGGGGAAGAAAAATGTGGGTAGCTTAAGACTAAAAAGTGCCTATGTACAACGCTTCACATCAAAGCTTCAAGGACACATAAGTGTAGCAAACTCTTAATGAAATGATCATTTTCCTTAAAATACTTGCAAATTATTTTTTCTTTATTATTTTCTTATCATTTTTGTCCATTTTCTTTGATAATAAAGCATTAAGAGATTTTGGCTAATTAATAGAGGAGCTCCATTTACCTTTGCTTTTTTAATTAGCTCCAAAAGCTTGCTTTACAACACACATAAAGGAAGTCTTTTCCTAGATAGATATTCTCCCAACAAACTATAGACTAACTCCTAAAGGGTTCAGCCATTGGATTGCTCTTCATCATCAACCAAAGAGTAGATACAAAAGTTTGATGGAAATCCATATGAACATTACAAAGCATCAACTTTTTGAAGCACTTCTTTTGCCTATATTGTAATCATCTGTTAAGAATAAGGAGCCTGCTCATAGAAATGTTAAGAGGTGTATTTCCCTAAGGAGAACCTCTCTTGAATAGGCAAAGCACTCGAAGTGCATATTGTCGTCTCTTGCTAAAAGTAGATACCCTAGTACCTCCTCTACAATATATATATATATATATATATATATATATATATATATATATATATATATATATATATATATATATATATATATATATATATATATATATATATATATATGTATATATATATACATACATACATACATACATATATACATACATACATACATACATACATACATACATACATACATACATACATACATACATACTATTGTACTATAGGAATTATTGAAATATCTTTGTGAACAATGTATAAAACCAATTAAGGCATTTCTTAGCTCAAAATAGGCGTTAATCATATATGCATCCTTATGCCATTATAATTTAAGGTGTTGAAACCATTCATGAAATAATTATATTAAAAATAAACATAAATACTTGTATACATACATGCATAATTTTTAAGGTAGAGAAGTAAATTGTAATATTGACTCGTTTGGAGCCTATCCCCTCATTTTTTGAAATTTGACACCATTCAAAGGTGCATACTTTGATACATATACACATATGATTACAAATGTCTCAATATCGTATTTTTTAAGATGAAAATCATAGTAGTCATATTAGGATTTGGTAGGTACCTTGTTATTTTATCTATGAAACCATGGGATTGAATCATATAATTTATTGAAGTTATTTTTTAATTATGTCATTTAAAGTGAAACAATACAATTTGTTTGCATTTTTTTGGTAGTGTGTTGAGTTTACCGATTTCCTTTCCTCAACCTCAAGCATGATGTCTTTTTCTTAGTTTGGGAACTTAAAAAGTGTATGAGAAAATTTGCTTTTGTAGATCATATTGTTCTTTATATACAGACAAAGGTTATGGATGATTTCTTAAAAGGTACGATGTATGGTAGCACACTCCATTAGAGTATCATGTCATGTTCTCATGTATTGTAGGGGTTCTTTCTATTTCTTGAGTCACCTTACAAGAATATATGGATGCACGTATGTATTGTAGGCTCTCAAATGTATTATAGACACTCAAGTGGTATAGGCATCCTATGTATTGTAGCGATTTAGGTGGTCTAGGCACCTTAGAGTTGTTGCCTTTCGAACAAGCTTGTGGGCAAATAGATGGTTAAAGATTAGTGTAATTAGAAAGCGTTCTACACCAACTTCAGTTTTGGAAACGATAAAATTCTCTTTCCTTATGATCCCTAAATGGAAAGAGATTGATCTAAGCATGGTCTTCTTCTCACCTTTCCGAATTGTTCCCAAGAGTTTGGATTTGGTGTGCTTTCTATGGAAACGATACAACAAGATGAAACACTTTTGCACCATTCGTGTTGATTGGAAGTGGGAGTCTTGTACTAGGCAGGACAATCCTATTAGACTCCCATTGTAGGTATGATGAGAGTGAAGAAGGAGAATATTCAAGAGGAAATGTTTTTCTAGAACAAAGTAGTCTTTGTGGAGGAATTCTTATAGGATGTTGCCTTTTGGAAAACATCATTGGCAAAGCCAACTAGGGTTTTTTTGTTGAATCTTTGAAACACCTTGCTTATAGCTTGAAATTTATCAAGATGGTGTTGACACTAATGGGAAATGCCTCTCCTCCAATCCATAGTAACCACAATATTTCCGAGTGGATTGGATTAAAATGGTCAATCACACAAGGATTCTGGTTGGATTTATTACTTTCTTCCATGGCTACAAATGGTCTTAGTTTCTTGGTTAACCATCATGCCTATATTGGCCAAATCCATGGACTTTTCTATTGAATAACCAAAGACAGATGATCATGAGAATGTTTGTTGATGAAATGAATGCTTTCTTACATAATGATCTAGAAACTATGCTAGCCTTTTGGTGTTGTCTCAATTCTTTTGTTTGGCTTCAAGATGGAATAAAATCACTTGAAAGCGGCATCCAAGGTTATAATTGGGGATTTAGCTAATATGTTGTAAACTAGATGGTGTTCTTACGTTTGTTCTTCTGCCATGGTGGAAGGGTCAAGACTTACTAAATCTAGTTTTCTCCCCTTTATTGTTAATCCCACACTCTTGGATATTGTTTGTTTGTTATCTAAGAGTTGCAATTAGATGATATTTTACCTCAAGATCTATGAAGGTTGAAAGTGTATTGTCCATATTAGACATAACAATTGTATCTAGTTCTCAATCAAGGGAATAAGGAAAGTTAAGATGTCAATTTTTCTTACCTCTAAAGCGCAAAACATATATGGAATAAAGAGGTTTGGCTTGTGGAATCATCTCTAGAGTCTATAGAGAAGACTATAGATTAGATAAGAGAACATTTACTGAACTTTGAGAGTGGACTATGAATATTGGTGTATTAAGAAACAAAATCAAAGCTTATGATACCATGAATTCTCGCTTAAGTACTCCACCATGATCCCCTAAGATAGAAGGTATTAAAATAGAAAAATGTCAAAACTTTGAAAAAAAATTCGTAATTTAAAGATGAAATTTATTCTTAATGTCTCCATTAATAGGAAATCGTGATGCAATTGGATGAGTATCACATATATGTTCCTTCGGAAATCAGATCCCTTCATTGAATACAAGGAAGTTTTTTAGATGTGGAAAATTCACTATCTAAGAACTTGTTCTCATGTGAAAGAGCCTTAATGGTAGAGAAGGCTTGTGAAATGTCTCTTTTTCTTGCTTTGAGAAGCAATTTTAAAGCTAACAGAATTTGTGGTAGCCCTTCATGGTCTAAGCGTTGCCTCAATGGTTGAGAAGACTAAAGACCCCTCCTTTTTTGTGTTGAAGGAGTCCTTTGGGCTGTCAATCCTAGCTGTTGTGGTATATTTAGAGACTCAAGTACACTTTAAACAAGCCTTACTTGGAGAAGCAATAGGTTTTTATGTGGCATTGTGGAATTTGATTATGGGTGAAGCTACTTGGAAGATTTGGAAAGAACGATACACTAGCAAGTTGAAGGACTATGAGTAGGCCATTGTTGTATTGAAATTAATGTAAAATTAAATGCAAACCTGAAAGATCTATCAACATATTAAAACTACTTGTCATGTGGAAAAGAAAAGTTTGTAACTACATGGGATGTAGAATGAGATGGTTGCTAATGTTATCATGAGTTTTACAAAAATGGTAAGGGAACATGTAGTGTACACAACTTATGGTTCTCCTTGGGGTCCAAAGTCTAGGATCTCAATGTCTAATAAGGGAGAACCAAGAGAGGGCACAATGGGTTGTGGGATTTTTCAAGCTCTAATGCTTTATATGTTGGCCATGCACTCACTAGAGCTTTGAGAAGAAAGTGGGGTAGAGACCCTAAAACATTGAGTGAAGTGGTTAAAAGTCGACGTGCCATTATCCTCCTTTGTCATTCCTAATTGTATGGCCCTGAACATGATACAAACCAATTGTAGGCAGGCACACCAACATCCACAAAGTTTTTCTTAAGAATTGCATGAATACTTATTCTAGGCAAGCAATATTTATATTATGACTATGTGTAAGTTCATGCCTGGGATGTTTGTTTCTAAACCTTTGATCTTTTCACATGGATTAAGAGTTTTGTAGAGGCTAGCTGGTGGTTGGCATGTGGCTTAAAACTGCAAGGCAAAGAATAAGGTATAGAGGAAGATCGTTGGTGCCATGAGATTTTAATTGACTGATGAGTTTAAAGACCGAAGCATTCAAGATTTTGGAGCAGTCTTGAGAGAAAAGTTGTATCCTTGGAAAACATTTATAGCAATACATTTTCTGGGTGAAGAGATAGAGGAAGTTGTTGTGTCTAATTCAACATGGATTTCGAATGTTATTTCGTAGGGTAGTCTCCTAATCATTGAAAGAGTTCTCTCGGACTACCTGTAGAAAAGAGATCAGCACTCAAAATTCTATAATGTCTCCTTATCCTTACAATGACAACTTTTTTTTTTTTTTAAATGCAGGTTCAGTCGAAGCCTACTCCCCCGGACTTTAACTTTGAAATTGCAACTGTACAAGTGAATGGGCATAGCACCCGTGGGACCCCCCGTATCCCACAAAGCAGGGGTTAGACAAGGTTACAACTGAGGGACATGGTTACAACTGGGTTTAACTGGCCTAAGCCATAACATGTCCAGCCTGGGACTTGAACCTTGGACCTCCGCCTCAAGAGGCCAAAGCTCAACCAACTGTCTTACAGGACGTGGACTTAATGACAACTTAAATATGTTAATTGCTTATTTAATTACGTCAACCCAAGCATGTACTCGTGCGATCCAAGCGTTTATGATAAACCCAACATTCCATGCCACGAGCCGAGAGATTCGCTATCATTTCTTTGATACTGCTTTCTGTTTTCAAAGTATAGTTTGTTCTCATTCTAATAGGTTAATAGAGGAAATCGACCTCCGTATCCGCACAAAAGTGCAGCTCGCTTCAGTTGATGGTGATGATGATGATGATCTTCTTCCTGAATTGTGGGCGGAGCTGGCCTCCCTCAAGATATAAAGGGCTTACATGACTAACAGATGGGGTGTGCGCGTGATACTTGCAGATAGAGAGAGATCAGGAGACAAATAAGCCTCTAACTTCTAAGTCTATGACAAGCGTTGATGAGCATAGGCCGCCTCCTCGCAGAGGCCAAGTGAAAGCCGCCATCGCTTCTAGCCTCGTTCGGTCTTTCACAAACGCCGTCAATCCCTCTTTTATGCCCCGCCGCTCCAATGCGGATACACCGTCTTCCCTGTCTATGAGTGCAGGAAACTTGTCGAGCAGCAGTACTGCATCATCTAGTCGCTAACCATCTGAACCATGCCACCGTAGGTTGGTTCGGGTATCCCGTTCAGCGTCTGAGTTATGGCATCATAGATAGGTTTGAGTCCTTCTACATGTTCATGGGCTGTAAGGTTCGAAGTGAACTTCGCATTGAGTTATGTACTCTGTCTATCTTCTGTTACTGGTTGTTTTCATCTACTATATTAATCAAACAGTCCATATGCATTTGATCTTCGCTTTCTGCTAAACGTCATATATCCCTGTTTGAGCGTCTCTAAAATCGATGACTATTTACCCTCCGTTACAATGATCAGCAAAAGGTTACAAGCAATATGTCTCGCCTTCCTATAACGTTTTTCATACCGATGAACAGTAGAAATCTATAACGTTTTTCATACCGATGAACAGTAGAAATCTAATGTGAACAATTACTCAAAGAAGCCGAAATGAAGACTTACCTCACCTTTCTTTTGCTATGAGAGAGCAGAATACTCGTATGAGAACACAATAATCATAGGAGTTTGTATACTAACCATATCAATGTGATTGCATTCAGATTCGTTGATAGATTTTATGTCTGATCCTTCTAAGATGTAATTCCTTCCTAAATAGTGGATGAGCTATTTCATGACTGTAATGCCAAGTGCATCAAGATATACTGGCATTGAAACCACGTTCAAACACATAAAATTTCATCAAAGTGACTCTTTGAGTTTCAACCTTGAGAAAATCAAATGCTCATGTTATATTATGCCCATAAAAGACATAGCCGCAGCATAGTAACTTACCTAGTCATGCAACATTTCATGTAACTGTAAGACAATAGTTACGCAATATAACACAGGAGCAATAGCAGAGAAGATAACAGATATAGGAGAATCTCAACAATTTTCTACTAGCAGCAAGTACAAAGATGATGGCGTTGTCCACCCGTGCGCTCTCAAGGTAGAGCTTAAATGGTGATCTACACAACTCTAGATAGGGAGATACAAGGTAGAGGTATGCTGGCTCAACTCAATGTCTTAGGTAGTGCAGAAGTCATATATATATAGGATCATGGGTGGCCTGCCATGGACGGCAATACATGGGCGGCAGAGCGTGGGCGGCCACCGCCCGCGTAATTGCCATACACGGCTTAGACTGGTTGAACCGACCTAACAAATATAAATTTTTTCTGACTCCGACAGGGAATATTCCATGGAATATTCCCTTTACCGTAGCGCCGGGGGCGCTGCCCCCGGACCCCACAATTGGGGACCCTGGTAACTCCCTTTCCTTATAATATCTTACATGGTCCAATATGACCTTCATCCAACATTCAAGTTGGGATTCCCATCAATTGGGTAATGCACGCTTGGCTTCTCCTCATAAAGGGGGCCTTACAAAATGTGCATACAATCATGAGGGGTAGACATTGATCATATACTAACAGTAACATGCATTCACACAAATTGTGTGGGAAATATAAGAATGATTGCATAAGGAAGCCACATGACATGTAATTTTTAGGAAATCTCAAAAGGGAAAAGAAATAATCCCTTTGAAAAGATTACAAATGTTTATGGCATGATGCCTTTTCTAGTAGCATCATCTATGAAAGAGACAAAGTAAAGAGAGCCACGTAATGAACTTGTGGGCACTGGAACACACATATCTATATGAAGGAGTTCTAAAGGAAAATTTGAATCGTCAATGTGCGTTTTATGCACATTTATAGATCTCCTATGGCGAGGATTGGTAAGTCTTCCACTTGCAATATCATTGAAGATACTCCAATGTATGGGTGTCTCTGAGTTAAGAGAACCTCACCATCACACTTTTATTGAACCTAAAATGCTTTATGCAGAAGAAGTAACCATTATATCAATGCCCACATGGACATACATAAGAAGTATCTAGAGAAGCATACATAGTGTGTATGTGCTCAATATATGCAGTAAAATGGAAATGAAAGGCTGAATTCTTAGCCCAAACAGTAGCTAACAAAACTTCCAAGTGTCTATCAACTCTATGTGATTGCATTTAGATTGGTTGATGGATTCTATTTCAAATCATTCTAAGATGCAACTCCTTCCTAATAAACTAGATGAATTATGAATGTAATGCCAAGTGCTCCAAGAGATACCGACATTGAAACGAGGTTCAAACACATAGAATTTCATGAAGCTGACTCGTTGAGTTTCAAATTTCTTCTAGGTGAACTTTCAGCTTCAAAGTTGAGAAAATCAAATATTCATTTTATATTATGCCCATAAAATACATAAGACGGAGCATAGTAAATTACCTACTCATGCATTTCCATGTAACATGCATCCACATAAATTTTGTAGGAAATATAAGAATGATTGCACAAGGAGCCTCTTCACTTCAATGCATTTGCATATGAACATGGAAAACGCTCAAACCATCTTATACCAAACGAATTCATGGAAAATCAACACATTCCCAATCAAATTTTAAATTTTTTTATCAGAGTACCCATGAGGATTCTTGGTGTGTAGATAAATCTTGCAAGATTTGTTTTAACTTTCAAGATTTAATTTTATGTAGTAGCTCATCTACTTTTATGATTTTATCTAGTTAATTGAATACGCCTTTCACCAAATGAATCTAATTTCTACTATTATCACATAACATTTTGTTTACATTGATTGAATTTGTCTTTTAGGAGATGAATATGATTTCTACATAGATCATAGAACCTTGTGTTTCTATTCATCTAAACTAGAGCATGGTGATATAGAACTCCTAGTTAGATTGAATATTAAAGAGGTAATCATTTAGAAAAAAAAAACGTATAACCAAATTGGACTTTTGACGAAAGACATACATGCATAAACAAAGGGTGCATGGAAAAGGAAATCTTAATGGTATCACTGAGTGTCTAATCTCAGAATATGAGAAGCATATTCTAATTATTTCCATACATAGATCTAAGGAAATGGAACTTACATAGATGGCAGAGAATAAGCATGTATATCGACATGTTTTCAGAAATAGAAGTAAAAAACTGATTAAGCAATCATCCTTATGCTTTATGAGGTGAAATTAGAACAAGGAACCAATCATGAATAAAGAAGCTATAGGAAGTCTCAAAAGCAAAAAGAAAAAACCCTTTTGAAAAGATTAAACATTCTTATGGTATGAAAACCTTTCTAGTAGCATCATCTACGAAAGTGACAAAGTAATGACCAACACGTAATGAACTTCTAGGCATTGGAGTGCACATATTTGTATGAAGGAGATCTAAAGGCAAAATTGAAGAGTCCATGTGCCTTTTATGCACATTAGTAGATCTCTTATGGCCAGGTTGGGTATGTCTTCCACCTACAATATCATCAAAGATACTCCAATGTATGGGTGTCTCCTAGTTAAGAGAACCTCACCACCATTGTTTTCATCTAAGGTAACATGCTTTATGCACATACATTATAATAATGTCCACATGGATGTACATAAGCAATATCCACAGAAGCGTGCATAGTGTGTATGTGCTCAACATATGTAGTAAGATGGAAGTGAAAGGTTGAATTCACAACCCAAACACTAGTTAGCAGAACCTCCAAGTGGCTATCAAACCTATTCGTTAAGCTTAAAAAAACTTCATAGCCGTTTTAAGGGAGCTCCAAGGGGAACAATACTGGGATGGGTGACCTCTCGAGAAGTACTCAGAACCTCTCTCTTCCTCGATTGGTGAGGTCCTCCCTCATGGGAAGCCAACATATCCAATGGTGATCTCAGTGATTTGAATGACAAGATATGCCAAGGTATATGCGTTGGTCAGCGCCTTAGTCATAAGCTTTGGGTGCATGGGCAGGTGCTCGCTTCCCCCACACAAAAGGAACAAAGCTTTTGCATCAAAATTCTCTAAAACTAGTGAAGTATCTGGATAGTGATGCATGACACTGGCCTCTTCTTCTCGAGAGCTCCAAGATGATATCCTCCTAGTAGAAAACCAAGTTTTAGATGCCACATATAGTACTTTGCACAAAAGCTAAAAAATATGCAAAAAAACAGATAGTCAACATACCATGAACATAGATTTCTTAGGTTATAGAAACTAAGTTAAACATAGCATCTGTGGCTAACCAGGCCAATACATGCTTTATTAAAGAGCACATAAAAAAGTGTCCACAAACCATTTGGCCTTTCACATGGGCACTGACACTAACATCTTGGAGGTGGAATCTACTCACGTTCTTTGACGATTGGAGCTATGGGCACTGATCATGGTGGTCACATGAACTATCGATCACGGTGTTAGAGCATATATTTAAAAATATGGTTTCACATTAAACATTTTTGAAATGTATGAGAAACTCGAATTTCATTGATCATATACTGAAAGAATTGGTAGACCCCCTAACAGGGACAACACATGTGCATAAATATGTGACTACGAATAGAGTAGTCAATTAAAATCACCTAGTTATCTTCATAAGAGTAAGGGCTCTCTCTCATTGATATTCAAGATATTCTAAGAACCCAACATAGTAAGCTTCTGTAGAACCTAGAAAATAGACGAACACAAAATCCAATAAGGTTGAAATTGGATACCTCTCAACGGATCATTTGCGATCCTCATTGATTCAAGTAGCTATATATATACACATAAGGTTTGGAGAAGAGTCATCTCTCTAGCATGTTGGGGTGGTTGTATTTGTCTGTCTCTTGCATGGGGAAGGTATAAATTCTATCTACAATTACAATGTTGGAAATGATGGATGGACACTCCAAGAGAATGAGTAGGTACTGCCGAATCCTGCTTTGTACCAGCCCTTTGATGCTTCAGAGTTGATAAGTAGACCTCCTTAGCTTTCCAATGACACCATAAAATGTCCTATGTACTTTGGAAATGATGTATGTAAAGATGGAATCAAAACAGACAACTTTGAACATCAAGCTTCCAAGAAAACCTTCTATTTTTTACTTGACATCTGTTGGATCTTTTGCTCACTATGACCAGCACAGTAGGAATTGGAAAGCTTTCTTTTAGGGGTATCTAATTCGCTTAGTAAGCTAACTATTCCAAGTGGAATGATATAAAAAGATTAACTGTGCTCAGAGAAATCAATTTAGCAAGTAAACCTTTACCCCCGATTTTTTAGGACTTTTGCAAACTTTGACAAGTGATCACCTCGACAAGCTTTCCTCTGAAATGGCTGAATAGAATTCCTTCAATTTTGATAGCCTGTAAACAACTTTGAGCGGGTTCCAGCAAGCTATAGATTTTTGAATTTGGTGAAGAAGTAAGTGAGATATGCTCTCCACAAGTTGATAGACTTTCAAGTACTATGACAGAGAAGTGAGAAATGAACAATGTAGATATATGTATTAATGAACACTTGTATACAATGCCATAGGCATGAATATCATTGGCTAATAGTGTAGATAGGTGTGAGCTAGAGTGCAGGCCTCACACACACTCAGAATTGACAAAGATGAGCTCGGGAATGATGAGTCTTGACCATGACTTTTTCAAGATCAGGTTTATAGTAGTTATGTTAAAGTTTGAATTTGAATTCAAACTTTTAGCTCTCTCTAATCATGTTCCTACATCCTAGGAGATATTCCATCAATCAAAGCTAACTTTTTCTACGATTTTTGTTTGGTAGGTGTTTACAAAGATTCCAAGTCAAATGTGACTTTTACAAAAGAGTAAAGTGGTAATTAACCACTAGCGTTGGTTCCTATGCTTCTCCAAATGTGTATGAACTTCAAGGTATTCTTCAAGCCAAATGTGTAGGCTTGTGACTTGCACCAAGAGCTCCCCCTCAAGCCAAACATTTTGGCTTGGTCTTCATCCTTCAGTCTTTGTGTATATCCTGCAATCCAATCAATGCTTTGAACCTGCAAAGTTTGGTTCCATCCAAAGCTTTTGTTAACAAATCTGCACACTGCATGTTGGTTGATACATATGTTAGTTGAATGTCCTTGCTCAATAGTTTCTCTCTCACATAATGGTAATGGACCTCTATATGTTTGGTCCTAGCATGATAGATAGGATTAGCTGCAAGGTGAAGTGAGCTTGTATTATCTCCAAAGATCAATGGTGACCTAGTATATAAACCCAATTCTGTATACAATAGCTTGATCCATATGGCTTCTTGAGTGGCATTTGCCAATCCTCTATACTCTACCTCTGTAGAAGATAAAGCCATAGTAGGTTGCTTCTTAGAAGACCATGATATTGGTTTATCACCTGCAAATGAAATGTATCCAGAAGTGCTCCTCCTATTATCCTTGCATCCTGCCCAATCTGCATCTGAATAAATTTTGATATCAAAATATGAAGTGTAAGGGAAATACAAACCATGACTTTGTGTACCCTTGAGATACTTCAAGATTCTCTTGGGAGCCTCAATGTGAGGTGCTCTAGGCTTGTGCATAAATTGACTTAGCACACTAATTCCATATGCAATATCTATCCTTGTCAAGGTAGCATAGTTCAAGCTTCCAACTATACTTTGGTAACCTGTAATATCATCAATTTCATCACCTTCATGGGCACTTAGTTTTAGATTTACCTCCATTGGAGTACTTGCAACTTTGGCATCCTGTAAATGAAACTTCTTCAACATATCTTGTATGTATTTTTTCTGAGTAATATAGATTCTAGAGTTAGTATAGACTAACTCAAGTCCAAGAAAGTACTTTAGTAGACCAAGATCATTGATCTTGAACTCCTTCATCAACTGGTTCTTGATTTTTCTGATTCCATTGAAATCACTACCTGTAAGTATGATATCATCTACATATACACATATGTATATTACCTCTGAATTACTTCTCTTGATGAACAGAGAAGTGACTACCTTGCTCATGATAAAACCTTGGTCTTGAAGGTATGTGGTCAACCTGTGATTCCATGCCGTAGGTGCCTGCTTCAATCCATAAACAGCTTTGTTCAATTCGCACACATATGTTACCTTGTTTGGATCCTCATAACCAGGAGGTTGTGACATATATACCTCCTCTGAAATCCATCCATTAAGAAATGCATTTTTGACATCTAATTGATACATGTTCCAATTTTTTGATGTAGCCACACTTACCAACACTCTAATGGTTGGCATCTTGGCCAGAAGTGAGAATGTCTCTTCATAGTCAATGCCTTGGGTTTGTGCAAAACCCTTGGCCACTAATCTGGCTCTCTACCTGTTAATTGACCCATCAGAATTTCTTTTGATTTTATAGATCCATCTGGATCCTATTAGCTTCATCGACTCTTTCTTTGGTACTAGTTCCCATGTGTCACTTTCCTTGGGTGCTTCAATCTCCTCATCCATAGCTTCTCTCCATTCTGTCTTAGTCTTTGCTTCTTCATATGATCCTGCTTCTTCAATTGACAGGTCTTTGGCAAGATAAACAGAGTGTTTAGTAACAAGAGATGTATCATACCCATATCTGATAGATTTTTTGCTCTCCCTTTGTGATCTTCTGATTGATTGATTTGAAGATTCAGGTATGTCTTCAAGCTTCTTCATTTTGACTTTGCCCTTGGACTTCCATGCCTTGAACTCAAGGTTGATAATATCTTCATCATGTGAATTTGAGTCTTCATTCTGAGTAGGTTTCTCCTTAGCAAGACTTGGAAACTCCTCCTCCAAGTCATAGGGTAGTTTGAACTTCTTGCATTCATTCTCATACCAAGAATCATTTTCATCAAAGACAACATCTCTACTAACCATGAATCCCTTATTGGAAGGGTTGTAAAACCTATATCCTTTCTCCAATAAAGATACACTTCTCAGCCTTAGGGTCTAGCTTACCTGTTATCTAAGAAGGAATGTGTACATATGCTACACATCCAAATATCTTGCAATGATCAAGTGAGGGTCTCTTCCCATGCCATGCTTCATAAGGTGTCATCCCATCAAGGGACTTAGATGATAACCTGTTTATGAGGTAAGTGGCAGTAGAAACACTCTTTGCCCATAGGTAATTAGGTAACTTTTTTTCATTCAACATAGACCTAGCTGTTTCAACAATCAACCTATTTCTTCTCTCAGCTACCCCATTCTGTTTAGGAGTATACCTTGTGGTGATTTCTCTCTTAATGCCTCTGTCCTGCAAGAATGCTTCAAACTCATTGGAGAAGTACTCATCTCCTCCATCTGACCTTAGCCTCTTTAGATTCTTCCCTGTTTGATTCTCAAAAAGTGCAAGATATTTATTAAAACAATTGAACACTTCATCTTTGTGCTTCATGAAGTACAATAAGGTCCATCTGCTATAATCATCAATAAAAGATAAATAGTACCTTGATCCTAAGATTGAGGGGTCTTTGCTTGGTCGCCATACATCTGTATGGACAAGCTCTAGGTAGTCCTCATGCATGTAGCCTTTCCTTTAGAAGGGTAACCTATGAGACTTCCCAAACTGACAAGCACCACATTTATATATCATGTATTGTTTGGAAACATTGGGTATTCCAATTACACATTGATCCCTGCATATCTGTTTCAAGGTTCTTTCTCCTACATGCCCTAATCTTTTATGCCAAATCTCTAGCTCTGAAAAGTTTTTGATCTTTATAAGTGTAGAGTGCAATATTCTTTGTGTCTTCTAGCTCAAAAGTAAAAATTCTACCTGATTTTCTCCTTTTGCTATTCTCTTGCACCGCTCCTTGGGATCCTCCACAAATGCTCCAAATTGGTTGAATCTCCCTGCAAACCTTTCCCCACAATCTATCCAACACTCATCAAGTTTTTGGTAATGGTTGGTACATATAGTACCCTACTCAACAAGTTCCGATTTCCATCACAAGTCCAAACATTTCCAATTTTAACTACTGAGTGCTTGGTATCATCACCTGTTTGTACTTGATGCTTACCTTTTGGTTCTTCAAGGTCAAAGAGTAGAGCTACATTGCCAACCACATGATTTGAGCATCGTGAGTCAATGTAGAATAGGTGGTCATCATTTTTACCTGGTTTTGAAGTCATATTCGTGATCAGAAAAGAATCATCCTGCTCTTCTGTATAGTTATTGTAGTCCTTCCTGGATTTGAATCCTCCTTGGTAGTTGCCATTGTAGTTGTTGTTGTAGTTATTATTGTAGTTATTGTTGTAGCCTTCGTGATGGTTGAATCTACCTCTTGACTCTGAGTATCCACCTCTTTGATATCCTCTTCCTCTCTGATTCTTGTAGTTCCTTAAACACTCATCTCTAGTAACATTTGATAAACCACAAATGTTGCATGGTGAGGAGTTATAAGATCTCCCCCTACCTTGCTTAACTCCTTTGCCCCTTCCTCTTGATGATTTATGATTTACCTCTTCCTGCATAATTGGCTTGAGATGTAGTGTCTTCATCCTCTATCTTCTTGTTCTTGCCTTTATCTTTAGCTTTACTTTTATCAGTGTATAGGGCAGAAGAGATATTACCTTTGGATGTATCTCTATTCTTGTTGAGCTTTGCTTCATGAGTGAAAAATTGTCCCATGAGAGTTGTAAGATTTGGAATTTGCATGTCCATGTAAAGGTCCATGGCAGTGGTGAAGCTTTCCCATTTGTCATTAACTTTGATCCCATTGATCACTTGCCTTACTATCTGCTCTTCTTCAATCTCTTCTCCTATGCTTGCTAACTGATCTGCTACATCTTTGATCTTAGTCACAAACTCTTAAATAGCTTGCTTAGGTTGCTTCCTTAATGTAAATTCAATCCACAACTGATTTTTTCTGGCCCTTGTGTTGGAAGAGAAATAAGATGACAAGGTTTCCCAAGTCTCTTGGGATGTCTTACGGTTTCTAATATGTGGCAAAAGAAAATCAGAGATGGAGTTGAGTAAGTAAGACCTTGCTAATGCATCCTTGGCACACCATGTGTTGAGCTTTTCATGTTCTTCCTTTGTTGGTAGTCCTCTGGTTTTGAATGAGGGCAATTCCTCATCTCCTGAGATGTATCCATAAAGACTTCTTCCTTGTAGGTATGTCTTCATCCTTAGAGACCATGCATGATAGTTCTTCCTATCCAATTTATCAATAAATGAAGGAAAACCATCTCCCATTTTACCTTAACTTGCTCTAATACCACTGTTGGGAATGATGGATGGACACTCCAAGAGAATGAGTAGGTACTGCCAAATCCTGATTTGTACCAGCCCTTTGATGCTTCAGAGTTGATACGTAGACCTCCTTAGCTTTCCAATGACACCATAAAATGGCCTATGTACTTTGAAAATGATGTATGTAAGGATTGAATCAAAAAAGAGAACTTTGAACATCAAGCTTCCAAGAAAAACCTTCTATTTTTTACTTGACATATGCTGGACCTTTTGCTCAATATGACCAGCACAGTAGGAATCAGAACAATTCCTTTTAGGGGTATCTAATTAGCTTATTAAGCTAACTTTTTGAAGTCGAATGATATAAAAAGATTACTATGCTCAAAGAAATCAATTTAGCAAGTAAACCTTTACCCCCGATTTTTTGGACTCTTGCAAACTTTTACCAGTGATCACCTCGACAAGGTTTTCTTTGAAATGTTTGAATAAAATTCCTTCAAATTTTGCTAAAATTTAGAAAACTTTGAGATGGTTCTAAAAAGCTATAGATCTTTAAATTTGGTGAAGAAATGAGTGAGATATGCTCTCCACAAGTTGACAAACTTTCAAGTACTATGACAGAGAACTCTGAAATGAACAATGTAGATATATGTATTAATGAACACTTGTATACAATGCCATAGGCATGCATATCATTGCCTAATGGTGTAGATAGGTGTGGGCTAGACTGTAGGCCTCACACACACTCAGAATTGACAAAGATGAGCTCGGGAATGATGAGTCTTACTCGTGACTTTTTCAAGATCACTTTTATGGTACTTATGTTAAAGTTTGAATTTGAATTCAAACTTTTCGCTCTCTCTAATCATGCTCCTACATCCAAGGAGATATTCCATCAATCAAAGATAACTTTTTTCTACGAGTTTCTTTTGGTAGGTTTTTAAAAAGATTCCAAGTCAAATGTGACTTTTACAAAAGAGTAAAGTGGTAATTAACCACTAGCATTGGTTCCTATGCTTCTCCAAATGTGTATGAACTTCAAGGTATTCTTCAAGCCAAATGTATAGGCTTGTGACTTGCACCAACATACAAATGTCTCAATATCATATAATTTAATATGAAAATCATAGTCCTTAGGATTTGGTAGGTACCTTGCTATTTTATCTATAAAACCATGGGGTTGAATCATATAATTAATTGAAGTTATTTTTTTAATTATGTCATTTAAAGTGAAACAATACAATTTTTTTGCATTTTTTGATAGTGTGTTGTATTTACCAATTTCCTTTCCTCAACCTCAAGCATGATTTCTTTTTCTTAGTTTGGGAACTTAAAAACTGTATGAGAAACTTTGCTTTTGTAGATCATATTGTTCTTCATATATAGACAAAGGTAATGGATGATTTCTTAAAAGGTATGATGTATGGTAGCACACTCCATTAGAGTATCATGTCATGTTCTCATGTATTGTAGGGGTTCTTTCTATTTCTTGAGTCACCTTACAAGAATATATGGATGGGCATATGTATTGTTGGCTCTCAAATGTATTATACACAGTCAAGTGGTATAGGCATGCTATGTATTGTAGCGACTTAGGTAGTCTAGGAACCTTAGAGTTGTCGCCTTTTCCAACAAGCCTGTGGGCAAATGGATAGTTAAAGATTAGTGTTATTAGAAAGCATTCGTCACCAACTTCAATTTTGGGAACAACAACGTTCTCTATCATTAGGATCCCTAAATGGAAAGAGATTGATCTAATCATGGTCTTCTTCTCGCCTTTCCTAATTCTTCCCAAGAATCTGGATTTGGTGTGCTTTTTATGGAAACAATACAACAAGATTAAACACTTTTGCACCATTCATGTTGATTGGAAGTGGGAGTCTTGTACTAGGTAGGACAATCCTATTAGGCTCCCAATTGTAGGTATGATGAGAGTGAAGAAGGGGAATATTCAAGAGGAAAGGATGTACTAGAACAAAGTAGTCTTTGTGGAGGCATTCTTATAGAATGTTATCTTTTTGAAAATTACCATTGAAAAAGCCAAGTGGTTTTTTCTTTGTTGAATCTTTGAAATACCTTGCTTGTAGCTTGAAATTTATCAAGATGGTGTTGACATTAATGGGAAATTCCTCTCCTCTAATCCATAGTAACCACAAGCTTTCTGAGTGGATTGGATTAAACTGGTCAATCACACAAGGATTCCGGTTGGATTCATTAATTTCTTCTATGTTCTTAGTTTCTTGGTTAACCATCATGCCTATATTGGCCAAATTGATGGACTTTTCTATTGAAGAACCAAAGAGAGATGACCATGAGAATGTTTACTGATGAAATGAATGCTTTCTTACATAATGATCTAGAAATTATTCTAGCCTTTTGGTATTGTCTCAATACCTTTTGTTAGGCTTTAAGATGGAATAAAATCACTTGAAAGTGGCATCCAAGGCTATAATTGGGGATCTAGCTAATATGTTGGAAACTAGATGGTGCTCTTACGTTTGTTGTTCTGCCATGGTGGAAGGGTCATGACTTACTTAACCTAATAATCTCCCCTTTATTGTTAATCCCACACTCCTGGATATTGTTTGTTTGTTATCTAAGAGTTGCAATAAAATGATATTTTACCTCAAGTTCTATGAAGGTTGAAAGTGGATTGTCCATATAAGACATAATGATTGTATCTAGTTCCCAATCAAGGGAATAAGGAAAGGTAAGCTGTAAATTTTGCTTACCTCTAAAGGGCAAAACGTTTATTGAATAAAGAGGTTTTTGGAATAAAGATAGAAGACTATAGATTATATAAGAGGACATAAACGGATCTTCGAGAGTGCCCTATGAAGATTGGTGTATTAAGAAACAAAATCAATGCTTATGATACCATGAATTCTCGCTTAAGTTCTCAACCATGATCCACTAAGATAGAAGGTATAAAAATAGAAAAATGTCAAAAACTTTGAAAAAAAATCCTAATTTAAAGATGAAATTGATTCTTAATATCTTCATTAATAGGAAATTGTGTCGCAATTGGATGAGTATCACATATAAGTTCCTTGAAAAATGAGAGCCCTTCATTGAGTACAAGGAAGTTTTTCAGATGTGGAAAATTCCGCATCTAAGAACTTGTTCTCATGTGAAAGCTCTCAGTGGTTTAAGATTGCCTTAATGGTAGAGAAGGCTTGTGAAATGTCTCTTTTTCTTGCTTTGAAAAACAATTTTAAAGCTAACACAATTTTTGGTAGCCCTTCATGGTGTAAGTGTTGCGTCAATGGTTGAGAAGAATAAAGACACCTCCTTTTCTGTGTTGAAGCAGTCCTTTGGGCTGGCAATCCTAGGTGAATGTGGTATATTTAGAGACTCAAATAAACTTGAAATAAGCCTTACTTGCAGAAGCAATAGGGTTTTATGTGGCATTGTGGAATTTGATTATGGGTGAAGCTATTTGGAAGATTTGGAAACAAAGATGCACTAGCAAGTTGAAGGACTATGAGTAGGCCATTGTTGTATTGAAATTAATGTGAAATTAAATGCAAACCTGGAAGAGCTATCAACAAATTAAAACTACTTATCATGTGGAAAAGAAACGTTTGTAACTACATGGGATGTAGAATGAGATAGTTGCTCATGTTATCATGAGTTTTACAAACATTGTAAGGGAACATGTAGTGTACACAACTTATGGTTCTCCTTGGGGTCCAAAGTCTAGAATCTCAATTTCTAATAAGGGAGAACCAAGAGAGGGCACAATGGGTTGTGGGATTTTTTGAGCTCTAATGCTTTATATGTTGGCCATGCACTCACTAGAGCTTTGAGGAGAAAGTGGGCTAGAGACCCTAAAACATTGAGTGAAGTGGTTAAAAATCAACATGCCATTATCGTCCTTTGTCATTCCTAATTGTATGGCCCTGAACATGATACAAACCAATTGTAAGCAGGCAGACAAACATCCACAAAGCTTCGCTTCACAATTGCATGAATACTTATTCTAGGCAAGCAATATTTTTATTATGACTATGTGTAAGTTCATGCTTGGGATGTGTGTTTCTAAACCTTTGATCTTTTTACATGGATTAAGAGTTTCGCAGAGGCTAGCTGGTCATTGGTGGTATGAGATTTTAATTCACTGATGAGTTTAAAGACCGAAGCATTCAAGATTTTGGAGCAGTATTGAGAGAAATACATTTTCTGGGTGAAGAGATAGAGAAAGTTGTTGTGTCTAACTCAACATGGATTTCGAATGTTATTTCGTAGGGCAGTCTCCTAATCATTGAAAGAGTTCTCTCGGACTACCTGTAGAAAAGAGATCAGCACTCAAAATTCTATAATGTCTCCTTATCCTTACAATGACAACTTAATTATGTTAATTGCTTATTTAATTACGCCAACCCAAGCATGTACTCGTGCGTTCTAAGCGTTTATGATAAACCCAACATTCCATGCCACGAGCTCCGTATAATTTGATTCGCTATCATTTCATTGATACTGTTTTCTGTTTTCAACGTATAGTTTGTTGTCATGCTAATATGTTAATAGAGGAAATCGACCTCCGTATCCGCACAAAAGTGCAGCTCGCTTCAGGTGATGGTGATGATGATCTTCTTCTTGAATTGTGGGCGGAGCTGGCCTCCCTCAAGATACAACGGGTTTACATGACTAACAGATGCGGTGTGCGCGTGATACTTGCAGAGAGAGAGAGAGAGGGAGAGAGAGAGAGAGAGAGAGAGAGAGTTGCCTAGCATAGGCCGCCTCCTCGCAGAGGCCAACTGAAAGCCGCCATCGCTTCTGGCCTCGTTCGATCTTTCACAAACGCCGTCAATCCCTCTTTTATGCCCTGCCGCTCCTATGCGGATACACCGTCTTCCCTTTCTATGAGTGCAGGAAACTTGTCGAGCAGCAGTACTGCATCATCTAGTCGCTAACCCTCTGAACCATACCACCGTAGGCTGGTTCGAGTATCCCGTTCAGCGTCTGAGTTATGGCATCATAGATAGGTTTGAGTCCTTCTACATGTTCATGGGCTGTAAGGTTCGAAGTGAACTTCGCATTGAGTTATGTACTCTGTCTATCTTCTGTTACTGGTTGTTTTCATCTACTACATTAATCAGACAGTCCATATGCATTTGATCGATGACTATTTCCCCACCGTTATAATGATCAGCAAAAGGTCTCGCCTTCCTGTTGTTGTTTCTCTTCATCATTCAAGATACAACGTTTTGGAGCGTCCGCAAACCAATTTCTTAATCTTCATTTTTATGCTGAAATTCTTGCATACTCCTCTCCTTCTTGAAAACAGTAGAAATCTAATGTTAACAAGTACTCAAAGAAGCCGAAATGAAGACTTACCTCACCCTTTCCTTTGCTATCAGAGAGCAGGATACTCGAACGAGAACACAATAATCATAGGAGTTTGTATACTAACCATATCAATGTGATTGCATTCAGATTCGTTGATCGATTTTATTTCTGATCGTTCTAAGACGTAATTCCTTCCCAAATAGTAGATGAGCTATTTCATGACTGTAATGCCAAGTGCATCAAGATAGACCGGCATTGAAACCACGTTCAAACACATAGAATCTCATCAAAGTGACTCTTTGAGTTTCAACCTTGAGAAAATCAAATAAAAGACATAAGCCGCAACATAGTAAATTACCTAGTCATGCAACATTTCATGTAACATGCATCCACACAAATTGTGTAGGAAATATAAGAATGGTTGCATAGTGAAGCCACATGACATGTAAATTTTAGGAAATCTCATCAGGGAAAAGAAATAATCCCCTTGAAAACATTACAAATTTTTATGGCATGATGCCTTTTCTAGTAGCATCATCTATGAAAGTGACAAAGTAAAGAGAGTCGTGTAAGGAACTTGTGGGCATTGGAACACAAATATCTGTATGAAGGAGGCTAAAGGAAAAATTGAAGACTCAATGTGCGTTTTACGCACATTCATAGATCTCCTATGGCGAGGATTGGTAAGTCTTCCACTTGCAATATCATCGAAGATACTCCAATGTATGTGTGTCCCCAGTTAAGAGAACCTCACCATCACACTTTTTATGTAACCTAAAATGCTTTATGTAGAAGAAGTAACCATTATGTCAATGGCCACATCGACATACATAAGAAGTATCTAGAGAAGCATACATAGTGTGTATGTTCTCAATATCTGTAGTAGAATGGAAATGAAAGGCTGATTTCTCAGCCCAAACAGTAGCTAACTAAACCTCCAAGTGTCTATCAACTCGATGTGATTGCATTCAAATTTGTGGATCGATTCTATTTCTAATCCTTCTAAGATGCAATTCCTTGCTAATAAACTAGATGAAGTATTATGAATGTAATGCCAAGTGCACCAAGAGATACAACCATTGAAAGGAGGTTAAAACCCATTGATTTCATGAAACTATTTCGTTGAATTTCAAATTTTGTCTAGGTGAACTTTCAGTTTCAAGCTTAAGAAAATCAAATGTTCATTTTATATCAAGCCCATAAAAGACATAAGATGGAGCATAGTAAATTACCTACTCATGCATTTCCATGTAACATGCATCCACATAAATTTTGTAGGAAATATAAGAATGATTGCACAAGGAGCCTTTTCACTTCAATGCATTTGCATATGAACATGGAAAATGCTCAAACCATCTTATACGAAACAAATTCATGGATAATCAACACATTCCCAACCAAATTTTAAATTTTGTTATCAGAGTACCCATGAGGATTCTTGGTGTATAGATAAATCTTGCAAGATGGGTTTTAACTTTCAAGATTTAATTTTATGTAGTAGCTTATCTACTTTTATGCTTTTATCTGGTTAATTGAATACACCTTTCACCAAACAAATCTGATTTCTACTATTATTGCATGACTTTTTGTTTACATTGATTGAATTTTCCTTTCACAAGATGAATATGATTTCTACGTATATCACAGAACCTTGTGCTTCCATTCATCTAAACTAGAGCATGGTGATATAGAACTCCTAGTTAGATTGAATATTAAAGAGCTAATCATGTAGAAAAAAATAAAAAAGAATAACCAAATTGGACTTTTGACCAAATGTATATATGCATAAACAAAGGGTGCATGGAAAAGGAAATCTTAATGGTATTAGTGAGTGTCTAATATGGGAATATGAGAAGCAGATTCTAATTACTTCCATCATAGATCTAAGGAAAAAGCATGTATATCTACATGTTTTTAGAAATAGAAGTAAAAAAACTGATTAAGAAATCACCCTTATGCTTTATGAGGTGAAAAACAAGGAACCAATCATGAATAAGGAAGCTATAGGAAGTCTCAAAAGCAAAAGGAAAAAAACCTTTTGAAAAGATTACAAATTCTTATGGTATGAAACCTTTTCTATTATCATCATCTAGGAAAGTGACTAAGTAATGAACAACACATAATGAAGTTCTGGGCATTGGAGTACAAATATTTGTATGAAGGAGATCTAAAGCCAAAATTGAAGAGTCCATGTGCATTTTATGCACATTAGTAGATCTCCTATGGCAAGGTTGGGTATGTCTTCCACCTGCAATATCATGAAAGACACTCCAATGTATGGGTGTCTCCCAGTTAAGAGAACCTCACCACCACTGTTTTCATCGAAGCTAACATGCTTTATGCACAAACATTATATTAATGTCCACATGGATATACATAAGCAGTATCCACAGAAGCATACATAATGTGTATGTGCTCAACATATGCAGTACTTAGAACCTCTGTCTTCCTCGATTGTTGAGGTCCAACCTCATGGGAAGCCAAGAGATCCAATGTTGATCTTAGTGACTTGAATGACAAGGTATGCTAAGGTATATGCCCTTGTCACCGCCTTAGTCATAAGCTTTGGGTGCATGGGCAAGTGCTCGCATCCCTCACATAAAAGGAGCAAAGCTTGTGCATCAAAATGCTCTAAAACTAGTGAAGTATTTGGATAGTGATGCATGAGATTGAACTCTCCTTCTCGAGAGCTCCAAGATGATACCCTCCTAGTAGGAAACCAAGTTTTAGATGCCACATATTGTATTCCACACAAAGGGTGCAAAAATATGCAGAAAACACATAGTCGACAAACCATGAACATAGATTTCTTAGGTTATAGAAATGAAGTCGAACATAGGGTGTGTGGCTAACCAGGCCAATGCATGCTTTATTAAAGAGCACATAAAAAAGTGTCCAGAAACCGCTTGGTCTTTCAAATGGACACGAACACTAACATCTTGAACGTGGCATCTACTCACGTTCTTTCAAGATTAGAGCTATGGGCACTGATCATCGTGGACGCATGAACTACCGATCATGGTGTTAGATCATGTATTTAAAAATATGGTTTCACATTACACATTTTTGAAATGTATGAGAAACTCGAATTTCATTGATCATATCCTGGAAGAATTGGTAGACACCATAACACGGACAACAAATGTGCATAAACATGTGACTGGGGATAGAGTAGTCAATTGAAATCACCTACTTATCTTCATAAGAGTAAGGGATCTCTCCCATTGATATTCAAGGCATTCTAAGACCCTAACATAGTGAGCTTCTGTAGAAACTAGAAAATAGACGAACACAAAATCCAACAAGGGTGAAATTGGATACCTCTCAATGGATCATTTGTGATCATTGTTGATTCAAGTAGCTATATATACACACATAAGGTGTGGAGAAGAGTCATCTCTCTAGCATGTCGGGGTGGTCGTATATGACTATCTCTTGCATGGAGAACTCCCCTCCTCACCTCACCTCACCTCACCTCACCTCACCACACCTCAACTCCCCACAACCACGCGCAACCCACCTCCTATTCCCACCCTTTAGAGTGAGCCAATGGCCCCATTATATAGGTTGTGTAATCCTCCAAAAGCACATTGAAAAGCTTCTTCAATCCATCGCGGATTCGGCGTCGATCACTTTTTCCAATCATTGCTTTATGAAAAATTAATTTTCACGATCAAGAGATTTTGCCAATGCCTCTAGTAGGAATCGAACCCGGGTCTACACATTGGGAGGTAGATGGGCTATCCAAGGTGCCCATCGACTTTCTTATATGGCAAATAAGAGAAGTTAAAGTGGACAAAGTTCACACCACGTTTGGATGAATATTTTGAGGATCATTTTTCAACCAAACACTACAGTGTTATATATCGTTGGAAAGCTTTGGACGTGTACTTTCCAATGATGCAATAATAATTTTTAAAATCTTGGATCAATTTTTGACCAACAATGACTTCTCCCACCCCTCCCCCCACAACCTTCCACACCCCCACAACCTCCTGAACCTCCCCCTATTCCCACCCACAACCTCCCACACCCCCCACAACCTCCCACACTCCCCACACCCTCCACAACCTCCCCCTATTCCTACCCACAACCTCCCACACCCCTCACGACTTTCCACCACTCCACCGACACCTCCCACAGCACCCACCATCCCTCTTACTCAATTTGTAAGGTTCAAAAGCTACTACACAAATTATGTGAAGGATGTGCTTGTCAGGGTCATTCGAATATCACGGGCGGCACAAAATGAGGATCTCAGCTTGCATGCAAAAGTGACAGTAAAAGTGTAAGTGGTTAAAGTGAAAGTAGAGAAATGACTATTGCCGCCAACCATTCATGACGACTGCCTATTTTTGAGGATCCAATTCACGACTGGTGGCATATTTGATCTACCCCTCCAATTTTGAGCAATCAATCGGTGCATGATCAATAGACGTGAGGAATCGACAAGGTTGTATTGGCCTATTGGAGCCTATAAAAGCAATGGACTTGTGTTTATTTGGGACACATATACCTACATATGTACAGGGGTCCTCTCTTTGCACTTTGTGGCTAAAAGCCTATTGTAGGAAGTCACTCTGTGGAGAGGATACAGAGCGTGGGCTTCCTAATCGAGGGTTAATAGCACTATAGTGCGAAGAAAGTGGTTTGATTTTGTCATTCAGTGTAAGTCAATGGTATTTTCATGCTCTTGCCCTTAGAGAAAGTCCTCATACTTTGTATTGATCAGTGCCATTCTGCTTCTAGTTGTGTTCATTATATGGATTGGATGAATCTCTTGTCTTGATGCTTTTTAGTTCTTGAGTGGCATGTTAGCCCAGAGCATCAACTTTTGTAGCATCTCCTTGGCTTACATTGTAATCATCTGTTCAGACTAAGGAGTGGTTTGGTCTCCCAGTATTGTCATCTGTCATTTCCCTGAAAATTTACAATTTTGTGCAATTCTTGTTATCTGCCTACTCACAAAAGTGTTAAAGGGTATATTTCCCTTAGGAGAACCTCCCTTGAGTAGGCGAAGTACTAGAGTGCATGGTGCTTGATCCTACTAAAAGTAGATACCCCAGTGTTAAGAGAGGATGGTTGGATACACTCAGAGATTGAGTAGGTGCAGCTAAACCTGCTTCACACAAGCCCTCCTTTGATTCCAGGAATGATTAATACACTTGCTTAGCTTCCAAATGATACCAAGAAAGCATATATGTACTTTGCAAATGATATGTGTAATGATTAAATCAAAACAGATAACTTTGCACTTCACAGATCCAAGAAAACTTGCTATTTTGGTATTGACACCTGCTCAGTCTTTCACTCAGTATGACCAGCACACTTACAATTGATCAAATTCCTTCTGTACATATTAAATTAGCTTAACAAGCTATCATTTGCAAGTGGAATTAGAAGAAATGATGAACTATACTCTGAGAAATGAGTTTAGCAAAAATATGTTTACCCCCGACTTTTTAGGAGCTCTGCAGACAAATACCAGAGACCACTTCGAGCAAGATTTCTCCGAGATGGCTGATCCAATGACCTTCACATTTTGTAGGCATGTAGTATGCTTGGCGCTGGTTCCAACAAGCTTTGAATCACTTGATTTGAATGAGTAGATCTTGAGATATGCCTTGTTGAAGTTGACTGACTTGGAGTAGTATACTCAGACAATCACAGTGTAGATGAATGTAAGTATTTGTATTAGATCATGTAAATGTAAATTCCCATTGGCATGATAAACATAGCTCAATGGTACTCAGAGGTGTAGGCTATGGAGTAGCACTCAGACACTCAATGATCAAGGGTATAATCCTCGGGAAAAAAATGAAGAACCCCCCGCGACTTTTTTACTTACACTTTTTATAGGAGTTGAGCTAAATTTGAGTTTGAATTCAAGTTCAAATCTCCTATGATCACTCCACTAAATGTAGGGAGATATTCTCTCCATCAATCAACAACCTTTTTGACGACTTTCAATCAATTAGGTGTGATTACATAACATGCCAAGTCATTTAGACTTTTACAAGAGATAAAATGGTAAGAAATCATAGGCACAAGTTCCTATGGTCTTTGCTTCATGTAGAGTCTTCAAAGTAGATATCCAAGCCAAATTGTGAAGGCTTGACTTGCACCAACAGCTCCCCCTCAAGCCAAACATTTTGCCTCAAGTCTTCATCTTCATTCTTCAATCACATCCTGTAACCCAATCATGGATTTGAATCTTTATAACTTATTTCCATCCAAAGCTTTAGTGAGTAAATCTGCACATTGCATATTAGTAGACACATAAGTCAACTGAATGTCTTTGCTAAGTAATTTTTCTCTCACATAGTGGTAATGAACCTCTATGTGTTTTGTCCTAGCATGATATATTGGATTAGCTGCAAGGTGAAGAGAACTTGTGTTGTCTCCAAAGATAATTGGTGGCCTTGTGTATAGGCCTAACTCTGTATACAAAAGCTTCAACCAGATAGCTTCTTGAGTAGCATTGGCTAGCCCTCTATACTCTGCTTCAGTAGATGACAAAGCTACTGTAGGTTGTTTCTTGGCTGACCAAGAAATAGGTTTATCACCTGCAAAACATATGTATCCTGATGTGCTTCTCCTATCATCCTTGCATCCTGCCCAATCTGCATTTGAATACACTTTAATATCAATATTTGATGTATAAGGAAAGTACAAACCATGGTTCTGAGTTCCCTTTAAATACTTCAAGATCCTTTTTGCTACCTCTAGGTGAGGTACCCTTGGTTTGTGCATGAATTGGCTTAGCACACTAACTCCATATGCTATGTCAATTCTTGTCAAGGTAGCATAATTCAAACTACCTACCATACTTTGATATCCTGTAATGTCTTGGACTTCATCACCTTCATGAGCACTAAGCTTTAGGTTGAGTTCCATAGGAGTACTTGAGACTTTAGCATCCTGCAAATTAAACTTCTTGACCATATCCTGTACATACTTCTTTTGAGTAATATGTATACTTGAATTAGTATACACTAATTCAAGACCTAAGAAATAATTCAATAATCCAAGGTCATTGATCTTGAACTCCTTCATCATCTGTCCTTTGATGTGTCTAATCCCACTGACATCATTACCTGTAATGATGATGTCATCAACATAAACACAGAGATAGATTACCTCTGAATTGTTCCTTTTGATAAACAATGAAGTATCTGCCTTGCTCATTATAAATCCTTGGTCTTGGAGGTATGTTGTCAATCTGTAATTCCATGCTCTAGGTGCCTGCTTCAAACCATATAGAGCCTTCTTCAATTTATAAACATAATTTACCTTCTTGGGATCTTCATAGCCAGGTGTTTGTGACATGTAGACTTCTTCAGATATCCATCCATTCAAGAAAGCATTCTTGACATCTAATTGGTACATGTTCCAATTCTTGGATGCAGCTACACTCATCAAAATTCTGATTGTTGGCATCTTAGCCACAGGTGAAAATGTCTCCTCATAATCAATGCCTTGGGTTTGTGCAAAACCCTTGGCTACCAACCTAGCTTTGTACCTGTTGATTGTTCCATCAGAGTTCCTCTTTAGCTTGTAGATCCATCTGGATCCTATCACCTTCATAGAGTCCTTCTTGGGTACTAAGTCCCATGTGTCACTCTCCTTGAGAGCCTCTATTTCTTCATCCATAGCTTTTTTCCATTCTGGTTTGGTGATTGCCTCCTCATATGAACCTGGTTCTTCATTCAACAAATCCTTTGCAAGATATACGGAATGCTTAGTTACAAGAGAAGTATCATACCCATATCTGATAGGCTTCTTACTTTCTCTCTGAGATCTCCTCGTTGCTTGAGTTGAGTATTCTGGTATATCCTCTAGCTTCTTCGTTTTCATCTTTCCTTTAGACTTCCATGCCTTGAATTCCTCGAGGTTAATTGTGTCATCATCATCTGAACTTGAGTCTTCTTTCTGGATTGGTTCCTCCTTGGTGAGTTTTGGGAAGTCTTTTTCCATGTCATAAGGTAGACTAACCTTCCTACATTCATTTTCATACCATGAGTCATTCTCATCAAAGATGACATCTCTGCTTACCTTGAAGCCTTTGTTTGAGGGGTTGTAGAATCTATACCCTTTCTGGTTCAAGTCATAACCAATGAAGATACATTTTTCAGCTTTAGGGTCTAGCTTTCCCCTTACCTGTGGGGGAATATGCACATATGCAATACAACCAAAGATTTTGCAATGATCCAAAGATGGTCTCTTACCATGCCAAGATTCATATGGTGTCATTCCATCAAGTGACTTTGATGGCAACCTGTTAATGAGATAGGTGGCAGTAGATACACTCTCTCCCCAAAGATAATTTGGCAACTTTTTTTCATTAAGCATAGACCTAGCTGTTTCAACAATGAGTCTATTCCTTCTTTCAGCTACCCCATTTTGTTCAGGTGAGTACCTTGTAGTTATCTCCCCCTTGATGCCTCTTTCCTGCAAGAAGTCTTCAAATTCATTGGAGAAGTATTCACCTTCCCCATCTGACCTTAGTCTTTTCAAGTTTCTACCTGTTTGATTTTCAACTAGTGCAAGATATCTTTTGAAACAATTAAATACTTCATCCTTGTGCTTCATAAAGTATAACACAGTCCATCTGCTATAATCATCAATAAAGGACACATAATACCTTGATCCTGAAATGGATGGTTCCTTGCTAGGTCCCCAAACATCTCTATGCACCAATTCCAGATAGTCTTCATGCATAAAACCTTTCTTTGAATAGGGCAACCTGTGTGACTTACCAAACTGACAAGCTCCACATTTGTAAATCATGTGTTGCTTGGATACATTAGGTATCCCAAGCACACATTGATCCCTGCACATTTGCTTTAAGATCCTTTCACCTATGTGACCTAACCTCTTGTGCCATATTTCTAATTCTGAAAGTGTTTGATCCTTGTAATTGTATAAAGCAATGTTCTTTGTGTCCTCTAGCTCAAAAGTAAACAATCTACCTGATTTTTCTCCCTTGGCTATCCTTTTGAATCCATGTCTTGGGTCCTCCACATATGCTCCATGTTGATTGAACCTGACCTGTAAACCTTTTTCCACAATCTGTCCTACACTCATTAGGTTCTTGGTAATAGTTGGGACATAAAGTACTCTGCTCAATAAGTTCTGATTACCATCACTAGTCTTTACATTACCAATCTTTACTACAGAATGTTTAGTGTCATCACCTGTCTACACTTGATGTTTGCCCTTAGGTTCTTCCAACTCAGAAAGTAGTGCCACATTGCCAGCTACATGATTAGAACATCCTGAATCAATATAGAATAAGTGATCATCATTAATACCTGACTTTGAAGTCATATTCATGATCAATAGGGAGTCATCTTGCTCCTCTGTATAGTTGTTATAGTCCTTCCTATTTCTGTATCCACCTTGGTAGTTACCATTGTTGTTGTTGTAGTTATTGTTGTAGCCATTGTAGCCTTGGTGTTGGTTGAACCTGCCTCTACCTTGAGAGTATCCACCTCTTTGATGGCCTCTTCCTCTCTGATTTTTGTAGTTTCTGTAGCACTCATCTGTGGTATGGTTGGACAATCCACAAATGTTGCATGGTGATGAGTTGTAGGGTCTCCCCCTACCTGACTTACCTCCTCTGCCTCTACCTCTTGAAGATCTACCTCTCCCTGCATAGTTAGCTTGGGAGGTAGAGCCTTCTTCTTCTTGCTTCTTCCCTTTACCTTTATCCTTAATCTTCTTATTAGTATATAGAGCAGAGGGGTTGTTACCTTTTGATTGAGCCTTTGTAAACTTTGCTTCATGTGTGAATAGTTGGCCCATGAGAGTTGTGAGATCTGGGGTATGCATGTCCATGTAGAGATCCATTGCAGTGGTGAAGCTTTCCCATTTGCCATCAGCTTTTAGTCCATTGATTACCTGCCTTACTATTTGTTCCTCTTCAATCTCCTCTCCAATACTTGCAAGCTGGTCTGCAATGTCTTTGACCCTAGTGACAAAGTCTGAAACTGATTGCTTTGATTGCTTCCTAAGAGTAGTGAATTCAATCCATAGTTGATTCTTTCTGGCCCTTGTGTTGGAAGAGAAGTATGATGACAAGGTTTCCCAAGTCTCTTGGGAAGTCTTACAGTTCCTAATATGAGGTAAAAGGAAATCAGATATAGAATTAAGAAGGTAAGACCTTGCCAATGCATCTTTTGCACACCATGTGTTGAGCCTCTCTTGTTCATCCTTGGTGGGTAGTCCTCTTGCTTTGAATGAAGGCAATTCCTCATCTCTTGAGATGAATCCAAATAAGCTTCTTCCTTGTAGATAGGTCTTCATCCTTAGAGACCAAGCTTGGTAATTGTTCTTGTCCAATTTGTCAATGAATGAAGGAAAACCATCTCCCATGTTACCTTATTTGCTCTGATACCAGTGTTGGGAGAGGATGGTTGGATACACTCAGAGATTGAGTAGGTGCAGCTAAACCTGCTTCACACCAGCCCTCCTTTGATTCCAGGAATGATTAATACACTTGCTTAGCTTCCAAATGATACCAAGAAAGCATATATGTACTTTGCAAATGATATGTGTAATGATTAAATCAAAACAGATAACTTTGCACTTCACAGATCCAAGAAAACTTGCTATTTTGGTATTGACACCTGCTCAGTCTTTCACTCAGTATGACCAGCACACTTACAATTGATCAAATTCCTTCTCGACATATTAAATTAGCTTAACAAGCTATCATTTGCAAGTGGAATGAGAAGAAATGATGAACTATACTCTGAGAAATGAGTTTAGCAAAAATATGTTTACCCCCGACATTTTAGGAGCTCTGCAGACAAATACGAGAGACCACTTCGAGCGAGATTTCTCCGAGATGGCTGATCCAATGACCTTCAAATTTTGCAGGCATGTAGTATGCCTAGAGCTGGTTCCAACAAGCTTTGAATAACTTGATTTGGATGCGTAGATCCTGAGATATGCCTTGTTGAAGTTGACTGACTTGGAGTAGTATACTCAGAGAATCACAGAGTAGATGAATGTAAGTATTTGTATTAGATCATGTAAATGTACATTCCCATTGGCATGATAAACATAGCTCAATCGTACTCAAAGGTGTAGGCTATGGAGTAGCACTCACACACTCAATGATCAAGGGTATAAGCCTCGGGAAAAAAATGAACAACCCCCCGCGACTTTTTTACTTACACTTTTTATAGGAGTTGAGCTAAATTTGAGTTTGAATTGAAGTTCAAATCTCCTATGATCACTCCACTAAATGTAGGGAGATATTCTCTCCATCAATCAACAACCTTTTCCACGACTTTCAATCAATTAGGTGTGATTACATAACATGCCAAGTCGTTTAGACTTTTACAAGAGATAAAATGGTAAGAAATCATAGGCACAAGTTCCTATGGTCTTTGCTTCATGTAGAGTCTTCAAAGTAGATATCCAAGCCAAATTGTGAAGGCTTGACTTGCACCAACACCCAGTACCTCCTCTACAATTTGGCACGCACAATGGGACACTTGCATTTTTGTGAGAGGCCCTGAGGATAGTAAATAGTCCTTTTTTTCAGTATTTTGCCCTATTGCATTTGCAAGTAGGTACATGACCCATATGCGAGCAGATAAAGAGCCTCTTCGTGTACGAAGGAGCCTTAACAGGTCAGCTATATCTTCTACTAGTGAACCTAGCTCCCCTCTACCCTCCTTGAATTTATATATTGATTTGGGTGCGACACCATTATCAAAGGAGAAGCATAGGACAACATTAGACTTCTCCTCAGATACGTCAAAAGAAACACTAGTGCAAATGGAGGATCCCTCTCGTTTACTCTCTAGACTCAATATCAAGTTCCCTACCTTCAAGGGACAAGCTTATGAGGATGTTGATGATCATGTGAGGAGGTTTATCTCCCTATGCCATGGACGAGGTCTACAGAATAGAGAGGATGCAATGCTGGTACCCTTCCCATCCACATTGGAAGGCCTTGCTGACAAATGGTACAGTCAATATGCAGATGGCCATTTTGCTACATGGGAGGCTCTAAAGACGGCATTCTCACAGACATTTCGACCTAGTGACTCCTCGGAAAGAGATCTAGACCAGCTCGAGAATCTAAGGCTAAGATCAAGTGAATCCTTCCATGAACTTCACACTAGGACAAAAGCACTTGTTGCATATCTTCCACATGCTCTAGGTGATTTCTTGGTTAAAAAATGGATAGAAAAAGCTTTGCCTAGGTCATCTCAACAGAAGTTACGCGAGTCTCTTAGATTGGATGCACCCCTCAATGATTTTGTTGCAGCAGTATCATGCATTGAAGAAGCTAGGCAACATTTTGAAGGGGATACACAACCGAGTTATGCTACAGAACTAGACCCTATTGGGCAACTTAGGAACGAACTGGAGCCATTGAGAATGCAACAAAATCAACAAGAAGAGAAGGTCTTGCCACCACTCCGTCGTAGTGATGATGAAGTAGCCCAACTTCGCCGTGAGTTAGAAGATTTGCGGACCACTCAGGATATAAGAAGGCAGATTTGGTGTACAATATGTAACAACAATGGACATTCCAATGCTAATGTTCCTAACAAGGTAAGCTGTCAATTTTGTGGAAAAGATGGTCATGAAGCTAGAGATTGTTACTACCTCAAGGGTACGTAGCAATGAGGTAACCCTCAAGCTTTGGATTCATATTATGCGAGTACTTCAAATGCACCTAATAGAGAGGAAAATCGTACGACAAAGCCTAGATATAATAGGCCATTGATGTGTTATTGTTGTGGTGAGTATGGCCATATGCAAAATAGGTGTTCCCTTCCAGAAGATGCACCTCCTTGTCAACATTGTTGAGGGGCCAAGGATCACTATACCAAAGACTGCCCAAGAAGCCGTCGTGCTCCAATCCACATGATTGCAGTCTATCCACAAGAAGAGGGTATGACCACTCAGTCTTATGTTGTTTCATCCTCTGCAATGCCCATGATGACTAGAGCCAGACAAGCAGCAGCAATCCGTAGAGAGGAACAACAGGGACTCCAAGATAAAGAGGAGGGAAAGAAGGGTGGGTGTAAGGGCCAAGCAGAAATTGAAGAAGCTTATGAAAGGATGGCTACTTTCCTAAGGGATCAACCAACAAGTCTGCAAGAAGACACTCATGAGGTGAACATTGAATAGATCTTGAAAGGTATTCATCACAAGGTTAGTCTGTACGAACTCATAAAGATGGATTAAAAAATAAGGAGTGGTCTATTAAAGATTATACACTCTGCTCACTTGATCCGCCCGCCTAGCATAGATGGTTTCATGGTTGATTTTCCCCCTGCACCCCTGGCGGACTACCAAAGCTCAAGGTTATCTGTTTGTATAAAGGATGAAGCTCTTAGAGCTGTGCTCATATATGGAGGCTCTGGTATCAATTTGATGCCAAATTTCACAATGAGGAGACTGAATTTGAACCCCATGAAGGTGGCACCATTCACAGTTACACTAGCAGATCAACATTGGGTTGCGCCTCTTGGCATTATTGAAAAGGTAGTGATGATAGTACAGGGTTGCCACTTTGTTCTATATTTCTTTGTTATTGCACTTCCAGAGGAGACTTCTTACCCTTTACTCCTGGGGAGACCTTGGCTGAGGCAAGCAAAAGCTTTGAAAAATTGGGGGAAAAACAAACTATGGATTTCAACAAACACCAATAGCCAATTGCACTACATTTGGAAGAAGGATTCGACTCAGGAAAAACTACTGGGTATACTATGGACACTCAGGTAATGCCCTCTTTACCCCAAGAAGAAGATACATTATTGAATTGGATGATGGAAAGTACAGAGTGTTGCACGGTGGAAATCAATGAAATAGAGGAAGAAGGAGTTGCAGGAAAAGGCCATGAAGTTCACAAGGAGTTGGAGAATGAGAGTTTGCAGGAAAATACAAAATTTGAAGGCGCAAAAAATATAGAAGTATCAGGGAAAGGAAGTTATGAGCCTGAATGCAGAGAAGATCTCCCCTTTTCGGATATACCTCAAGGATGGACCAGAGAACATATTGCAGAATATAAGCTAAAATCCACTCCTGCATACAATGGAGATGATTTCTCAAGGGAGACTAGTCCTGAAACACTGGTTCAATAAGTAAATCTAGGGGATGAAGAGAAGCCTCAAGTAGTCCATTTGGCCTCTTGGCTATGGCATTATCCCCCTTTACTACAGAAGGTAACTTCTTTACTTTTTGCTTACAAAAATGTCTTCGCATGGTCCTACAAAGATCTAGCAAGGATACCAGAGGAGCTTGGATTCTAGTGGATACCCTTAGTCGAGGGAGCCACGCCTGCAAGAAGTAGGCCATATCGACTCAATCTGAAGTATGCATAGGTGGTAAAATTGGAAATTACAAAACTAGAAGAAGCAGGTATAATTGTTCCAGTAGAACATTCCAGGTGGCTTTCTTCTATGGTTATTGTACCCAAGAAAAATAGTGGAAAAATAAGAGTCTGCATTGATTCTCGTGCCTTGAACAAAGTGGCTATTCAAGATGGATTTCCCCAGCCCTTCACAGAGCAAGTACTTGAGGAACTAGTCGGTCACACTTTGTATAGCTACTTGGATGGTTTTAGTGACTACAATCAGATAGTGATCCATCCTGATGATAGGGATAAAACAACTTTTGTGACTCCATGGGGCACTTATGTCTATACCCGCATGGCTTTTGGTTTGAAGAATGCACCAGCTTCATTTAACAGAACAATGTATCTGATATTGGGCAAGTGGTTAACAACCTTTCTCCGCATTCTCATGGATGTCTTTTCAGTGTTTTCAGGCATAAATAGAAGAGCAGCAGTTCAAGATTTCCATGATCATTTTGAAAATCTAAAGGAAATCTTTGAGCAATGTCTCAAAACAGGTTTGAAATTAAATCCTGCTAAATGTCATTTCTTGGTCACTAGGGGCACTCTTCTTGGTCACATAGTATCTGCTCAAGGGATAACAGTTGACCCTGCAAAGGTTACTCCTATTCTTTCTATGCCTATTCCACAAAGCCCAAAGGAAGTGCAAAGTTTTTTGGGCCATGCAAGATATCATAGAAGATTCATATGAATGTATTCAGAAATAGCTAAGCCCTCGTCAAGGCTTACCAGTAAAAAGATCTCCTTCTCATGGAGTGCTGAAGCTGAGAAAGCATTTTGTGAACTAAAATTGAGGCTATGTACTGCTCCACTTTTAAGTGTTCCTAATTGGTCATTAGAGTTTCATGTGCATATAGATGCTAGTCTTCATGTTGTTTGTGCGGTCCTAGCTCAACCATCATCTCACAAGGTTGATAGTCCTATCTCCTATGCCAGCAGACTAATCACAAAGGCAAAAAGGAACTACATTACGATCGAAAGGGAAGGTTTGGCCATTGTATTTGCTCTTTAAAAGTTTCGGCATTACCTTCTTGGTGTACATTTTATAGTCATATCTGACCATCAGCCTTTGAAGTACTTGATAAGCAAGCCTAGAGTAGCTGGAAGGGTTTGGAGATGGTTACTCCTGTTTCAAGAATTTAACCTTGATATTCATATTAAGCCAAGAACAGAGCACTACATGGTAGATCACGTATCTAGGACTGCTTTGTGTGAGAAGGCAACAGGTATTAATGATGAATTGGTGGATAGAAAACTCTTCCTATTAGCAACTCAGAGTGATTGGTATGGTGGGATTCTCAATTTTCTTACTACTGGAAAACTCCCAGAACACTTGACACCTATAGAATAGAGAAGATTGCTCCTTAAAACCAAAGCATACTCACTTATAAATGGGAATTTATATAGATATTGTCAGGATGATATCTTGAGAAAGCGTGTTTATCCAGAGGAGGTAAATCTTTTACTAGAGGCTGCACACAGTGAAGGGCATCTAAAGGGGCAAGAATTGGCTGATAGAATCATCCACAAAGGACTATGGTGGCCTCATATTTACAAGGATGCGATCAAGTTTGCTAAAGAATGTCACATTTGCCAGAGATGTGCTCCTACGCCAACTAGATTGAATTTCCAACCACTAGTCATATCCACAGGATGGCTCCCATTAGAACGATGGGGTCTTGATTTCATAGGACCAATTAGTCCAACTAGTCAACCTGGAGGTAAGAAGTATATTTTGATGCCACATGTTATGCAACTAAATGGATAGAGGCTAAAGCTACTGTGGACTGCACGGCTTTAAGAGTAGCTAAGCTTTTTTGTATAAACGTATTTTCTCAAGATTTGGTTGCCCGTTGTGAATCACTAGTGATAGAGGCACACATTTTGTAAATCAATTGCCTCAATTTATATTTGATAGGTAGAAGGTTTTCCATAAAAATTCATGCGCCTACTATCCAAGGGCGAATGGCCAAGCAGAAAGCTCCAATAAGATTTTGATTGGATTGCTTCGCAAATTATCCTTTGATCATCAAAGCTTCTCGCCACAAGCATTGATCGGTGCTATATGGGCTTTCAGAACTACAAAGAGGGGAACCACTGGTGAGAGTCCATTTCGCTTAGTATATGGAAAAGAGAAATTAGCACCATTCGAATTTATTATCAAAAAAGAAATCGGAGCCAAAACCATTGGAATTGAACCCCCCATTCGGAGACTAGTGGCCTTAGAAGAATACAGGGAAGGAGCAATGCAAAAACTTTAGGTAATACAAGAAGGGCGCAAAAGATTGCACGACAAATATCTTAGGTTCAAAGAAGTACAAGAAGGATCCTTGGTTCTGGTGCATCCGATTCCAGCACTTTCAACCAAATTGGCACCCAATTGGATAGGACAGTATAGAGTGATAAAGATATTACCACATGGAGCAGTGCATCTAGAGGATTTGCAGGGTAAGAGGATACCCCTGGTCAATATCTCCAGAGTGAGGAATTACCTGAATTAAGGCAAGATGGAAGAACTTCATTCATTGTACATACCATATTTCATTCAGTAACTGTAGTTTATATTGGTCTTATTCAAATAAGCAAAATAAAGGAGGAATTGCACCGAGACAGTGCAAAGACTTGATGTGGGGGTCTGTTGCGCCGCGTGATCTCGCATGCTCTCTCTCTCTCTCTCTCTCTCTCTCTCTCTCTCTCTCTCTCTCTCTCTCTCTCTCTCTCTCTCTCTCTCTCTCTCTCTCTCTCTCTCTCTCTCTCCCCACTCGCATGCGCTCTCTCTCTCTCTCTCTTTGCCCACTCGCATGCGCTCTCTCTCTCTCTCTCTCTCTCTCTCTCTCTCTCTCTCTCTCCCTCTCTCCCGCCATTCACTCCTACTCCCGCCCACCATCCCTTCCTCACCTCACCTCACCTCACCTCACCTCCCCTCCTCACCTCACCTCACCTCACCTCACCTCACCTCCCCTCCTCACCTCACCTCACCTCACCTCCCCTCACCTCACCTCCCCTCACCTCACCTCACCTCCCCTCGTCACCTCACCTCCTCACCTCACCTCACCTCACCTCACCTCCCCTCCTCACCTCACCTCACCTCACAATACCTCAACTCCCCACAACCTCTTGCAGCCCACCTTCTGTTCCCACCCACAACCTCCCACACCCCCCCACAATCTCCCACAACTCCCCATAACCTCCACACCATGATCTCCTTGAGTTCTTGAATGAGCTTTTTACAATGAGCCAATGGCCTCATTATATAGGTTGTCTACTCCTCCAAAAGCACATTGAAAAGCTTCTTCAATCCATCGCGGATTCGGCGTCGCTCACTTTTTCCAATCATTGCTTTATGAAAAAATAATTTTTTCGCGATCAAGAGATTTTGCCGCTACCTCTAGTAGGAATCGAACCCAAGTCTACACATTGGGAGGTGGACGGGCTATCCAAGGCGCCCGTCTACTTTCTTATATGCACATATTAGAGAAGTTAAAATAGACAAATTTCTCACCAGTTTTGGATGAATATTTTGAGGATCATTTTTCAACCAAACACTAGAGTGTTATATATCGTTGGAAACGACGACTACTTTCCAATGGTGCAATAATAATTTTTAAAATCTTGGATCAATTTTGGACCAACAATGACTTCTCCCACCCCTCCCCCCACAACCTTCCACAACCCCCACAACCTCCTCAACCTCCCCCTGTTCCCACCCACAACCTCCCACACCCCCAAAACCCCCCACAACCTCCCACACTCCCCACAACCTCCCCTTATTCCCACCCACAACCTCCCATACCCCTCACAACTTCCCACCACTCCACCGACACCTCCCACACCACCCACCATCCCTCTTACTCAATATGTAAGGTTCAAAAGATACTACAAAAATTATTTGAAGGATGTGCTTCTCAGGGTCATTTGAATATCACGGGCGGCACAAAATGAGGATCTCAGCTTGCATGCAAAAGTTATAGTAAAAGTGTAAGTGGTAAACGTGAAAGTAGAGAAATGACTGTTGTCACCAACCATTCATGACGATTGCCTATTTTTAAGGATTCAATTCAAGAATCGTGGCATATTTGATCTACCCCTCCAATTTTGGGCAATCAATCGGTGCATGATCAGTGGAGGTGAGGAATCGACAAGGCTCTCTTGGCCTATTGGAGCCTATAAAAGCAATGGACTTGTGTTCATTTGGGACACATATACCTACATACGTACAAGGGTCCTCTCTTTGCACTCTCTGGCTACAAGCCTACTGTAGGAAGTCACTCTGTGGAGAGGATACAGAGCGTGGGCTTCCCAGTGGAGGGCTAATAGCACTATAGTGTGAAGAAAGTGGTTTGGTTTTGTCATTCCGTGTAAGTCAGTGTTATTTTCATGCACTTTCCCTTAGAGCAAGTCCTCATACTTTGTATTGATCAGTGCCATTCTGCTTCTAGTTGTGTTCATTATACGGATTGGATGAATCTCTTGTATTGATGCTGCTTAGTTGTGGAGTGGCATGTTAGCCCAGAGCATCAGCTTTTGTAGCATTTCCTTGGCTTACATTGTAATCATCTATTCAAACTAAGGAGTGGTTTGGTCTCCCCGTATTGTCATTTGTTATGTCCCTGAGTATTTACAATTCTGTGCAATTCTTGTTATCTGCCTACTCACAAAAGTGTTAAAGGGTATATTTCCTTTAGGAGAACCTCCCTTGAGTAGGCGAAGTACAGGAGTGCATGGTGCTTGATCCTCCTAAAAGTAGATACCCCAGTACCTCCTCTATAGTAATCATGGCCTTGTCTATGCTAAGAATGAATGAAAATAACTCTCATATATCTTTTGTCCCATTGGTTCACGAAATGAGTTTGATTCTTAGTGGGTGCCACTTGATCCACATAAACGTTTCCCCTAGTTCCATTGGAAATTCTATAGAGGCCCTATTTCATGAGGAATAGGAATTCCTAAATTTCGATGGTTGATAGTTGCACTTGTCTAGCTTCTCCAACTTCTCAATCTAAGTGCCATAGTCTAGCTAGATAGCTCCCTTTCTCCTAATTCTTCCATAGCTATTAAACTGGATATGAGGGGATAAATTTTGGAATTTCACCTTGAATTTATGCTCTCTAATAATAGAAAATTTTGCATGCTCCCCCTTGTCCTCTCTGATAGGTAATTTCCTTCACCACCAGATATGGCACTTCAAATTAGCTAATCAAAAACTTCAAGCACGTCTCCTTGGTGCTCTAGTGCACTTAGCGGAAATGCTCCTCGAGTGTTCGTTCTCGTATTTCTATGCTCCAAGAGCAATTTGCACTCTTAAAAGTGTGAAAAACACCAAACAGATTAAACATGTTTAGAAGGATTGTAAATTATTGTAACACCATACTTGGATGTGCCAGAGACTAGGAAAGAAAAATGGTGCTCTTACATTTGTTGTGTCATCATGATGGAAGGGTCAGCTTTATTGTTACTCCTAGAGGCTCAAATATTGTTTGCTTGTCATGTAAAAGCTCGAATAAGGTGATAATTTAGCTTAAGATCAATGAAGTGTGGAAGTGGACTGTCCATATTAAGCAGAGAAATTGTATCTAGCTCCCAATCAACGGAATTAAGGAAGGTAACCTCCCAATTTTTCTTACCTCCAAAGAGTAAAAAAATTTATGGAATAAAAGGTTTTGTTTGTGCAAGCATCTTTAGAATCTAGAGAGAAGGCTATGGATTAGATATGAGGACATTAATTGAGCTTGGAGAGTTGACTATGAAGATTGGAGCATGTTAAGAAACAAAATCAATACTTTGGATAATGTGAAGTCTGGCTTCCTTCTCGGCCATGACCCCCCTCGGATAGAAGCATAAAAATAAAACAATGTCAATAACTTAGAGAAAATAAACACTTTAATGATGAAATTGAATCTTATTATCTCGATTAATAGGAAATGGTGTCTCAATTGGACAAGTATTTGATGGAATTATAAGTTCGTGGCCCTATGAGTGCCCCTCATTGAGTATAAGGAAGCTATTATGATGTAGAAAATTGTCTACCACAGAATTCGTACTAATCTCAAAGCTAACAAAATTAGTGGAAGCCCTAAGTGGTTTGAGTGTTGCCTCAATTTAAGAGAAGGCTTGGGGCATGTCTTGTTCTCTTGCCCAAGAAGTCTTTTGGTTTGGAAATTCTTAGTCTGAGTGTTGTCTTTACAAACTGAAATAAACTAGAAACTAGCCTTACTAAGAGAATCAATGTTAAAGCTAAAGAAATTTGTTGTATCCCTTCATGGTGTACGTATTGCCTCATTGGTTCAGAAGACTTAAGACACCTCTTTTTTTGTGCACAAGGAGTCCTTTGAATTGGAAATCCTTGGTGAGGGTGTTGTCTTTATACACTCAAATAAACTAGAAACAACCCGTACTTGGAAAAGTAATAGGTTTTTGTGTAGCCTTGTGGAATTAGATTATTGTAAAGCTATTTGGAAGATTTGGAAAGAAATATGCGCTAGAAACTCGAAGTACTATGTCTGGGCAATTGCTCTGCTGAAATTTATGTAAAATGAGTTGCAAATCAAGATAACCTCTCAACAAATTAAAACTAAACGAAATGTGGAAAAGAAAAATGTAGAATGCGATCGTTGCTAACGTCATCATGAATTTCACAAAAATTTTTAGGGAACACGTAGTGTACCCAACTTATGGTTCTTATTCGGGCCCTCAACATAATGCAAATCAATTGTAAGGAGGCATACGTACATGCAAAAAACTTTTCTTAACAATTACATGAATGTCTATTGAATATGTTTAATTTTATGCTTGGCATGTCTGTTTCTAGACATTTGAAGTTTTCATATTGATGTAGAAGTTTGCAGACGTTAACTGTTGGTTGGCATGTGGTTCACGTATAAAGTAAAATAAGGAATGTATTTGAAAGATTTATAGCTGCAAGGAAAAGAGTAAAATATAGAGTAAGATCGTTGGTGGCATGAGATTTTAATTGTTTGATGAGGTTAAAGACCAAAGCATTAAAGAATCTGGAGCAATATTGAAACATTAGGGGATTTCATCTATGAGAGTGCTAAACCCTCTTTCAACTTGAGATAGCGCCTACAGGTTTGTGTCGAAGCAAGTATAAAAAAGGATCTCCCCTCCAAAATTTCCATAGACATTAGAGAAGAAAAAACCATAGGGCAAGAGATTATATATAAGAGCTTTCTGATTGATTGCTTTCATTGTGGACTATAGGGCCATATAATAAAATATTGTCCTTTGAGATAGATATGCTTTAATAACAAGCAAAATCAGGGAAACACTAATGTAATTGAGAACAAAGAAGCTTTAGTGGCCCAAAGCATGTGAGAAGGTCATACTTAGGATGCTCCGAACAAGAAGGAAACACAATTCAAGGAGACAAACCCAAAAGGCTTCTCAAAAAATGAGACGAAGAAGTAGAAGAAGCCCTAAGGGAATTATTGAAAAGAGCCCCTCTTGCATGGCTCCTGAAAGAAACATTTTTTGCAACTTGGAGAAGGAGGTCAATGACTTGGATTACCCAAGGAAAATGGATCACTGGGACTATCACAATGATGAGAAAACTCTAGATTATTTCACTTATAAGGAAGAAAACCAAGAAGGATACACCACTAGCAAAGAGGATGGATTCATCATCAACAATGAAGATGCTCATGATAGCAAAAGCTCGATCATTGGATGGACAATTCCCAAAAGGATATGGGACTCATTTCCAAAAAAGGCTTCACAAAACGGAAAACAACTAGCTCAAATACCATGGAAAAGTCATCTTAAGGGTAAACTCCTATGTTAGGGCCCCTCCACCTCGAAGAAAATAGATGATGAGGAAGAAAATAAAAAGAGGGACAAGTCTCCTCCCCATAAAGAAAACTAAACCTATGATAATGAGAATATTTCTTTCAATGCTAGAGGGTTGTCCAACCCGTTAAGAGCAATTATTATTCGCCACTTGATTAGGGATAAAGCCTAAACCCAAACTTCATCTATCTTCAAGAGATAAAAATTGATGGGAAGACCTTCAAAGAGATTGAAATGTATTTCATCATCCCATGTCTGGATCTCCACCATACACCCCACAAGAAATGGTAGAGCGGTTATCGACATTAAAAATACTTGGTTTGCTAGTCTTGTGGATACCTAAATGGATCATAACCATTAGTGGATTGGTGCTTCCTTTGGGGATCCTCATAGCTCATCAGCATAGTCTACGTGTATGCTCCTAATATCCATGTGGTAAGAATCACCACTTGACAGTTGTTGGAATCTCTACCCCTTAATGTTGTTCTCTATGGGGACTTTTATATGGTGGAGGCTCTTTCTGACAGCTAGGGGAAAAGAGGGTGGGTGATTGATGGTCATGAGAATGAGGCCTAGGACTAAGTCAAGCTACACCTTGATCTCATGGAGATCAAAGATAAGATGTGTCTTTCTTGGTGGAACCTATAGTGTGGAGTCAAACTTAGGAAAGCTAGACTTGATTAAATTTAATTCATGCAGAATATCATCAATCAATGGGCCTCCCTTCCCTCTCCCAATATGTGGACCGTTTTGTCTCTGGTCACTACCCAATGGTGCTTATCTTCAAGCTCGTCATCATTCTCAAGAAAGCCCCTTGGTTTTATGCCAATCCATCGACCTTCTACTTCCCCTAGGTCTAGTACGAGATTACTGCTGCATGTAACTAGTCCTTTGCCCTTGCTACTTGCCAGCCAAGTGCTAGAGAATAGTGGCCATGAAGATGCAACACATCTTAACTATGACTCACAAGAATGTACAAAACATTCATCATGCTAAAAGTGAACATCTTTATCAAAGGTGGAGGCATCTAGAGGAAGAAGTAAATGTTGGATACTCTCAATACTAGAGAGGGCTCTGAAAAATGAGATGCATGCTGAGATATGAAGAAGAAATTCAAAGAAAGAATCTATAGCTATATTTTAAATATTGGGGGGTAGGACGGGGAGACAAACATAATAAAGAGATGTGTGGCCTCCTCAAGAAGAAAGAATCCAAGGAAGCGATCCCCTTCATGATAGACTTCAATGGGGTTGAGTGCAAGAGATATGAAGAAAATAGTTCATTGATTGTCAATCACTTTACCTACCTTTTGCGGAATTCCATGCCTCTTTCTGTCAGGGGAGCACTAGATTGTGCTCTCTAACTACACTAGATAACTTTTTGAAAATATACTTTAGATTACAATAACACCGACATAGGGAAAATAATACAAGAATATCTTATTGATACAAGACATCCCACAACCAGGGACTGATAGGTATGAATAACTCAACTAGAGATGATACACAAGATCCGACAACCTGCAAATGTAAGTATGAAACATGATATCTAAATTAAAAGAATCCCCTTCACGGAGATGAACTAGATACTAAAAATAATTGGATTAGATCTCGTACTATGAGATTACAAGAGGACAAGACAGGATGTCTAAGAACTAGAATAGACAAGACTAGAACAAGGAACAAGACAAGAACTAGAACTAGAACTTGGAGAGTACTTACTTGGCCATCACGACTCCTTGAGCTCCCAAGATTGGTATTGGCAAGACTGAGTATGTATGTGGCCAACCCCTCCTTAAATAGGTTTTCAAGAAGGGCGGTTCATCAAGGGCGAGTACGAATTGATGATTTCATTGATGATGTCATAAATACCAAACATCATCTTTGGATGTCAGAATCAAGAAAAATGAAAGTGGATCTTAGGGTTTTGCCATGTTTCAGAAGCAATGGAAACATTGGTTTCTTGAAATTCTCAATCAATCACGAGATATAGAAGTCACATAGCATCTGGGGTTGAAGATAGTTTCGTTTGTCCATGACATCACCTCCCTCTCAATTGAGGAGTTCCACAAGGAGCAGTCATGATCTCTGTTCTTGGCTTCATTGGATTTTTCTTATGAAATTCGCGAACCTTGATTGGTGCTCTATGAATGTTCTCAGCAAGTTCCCAAGTGTGATCACTGACTCCATATCCTTTCCAAAGAACATCCAATCTTCCTCGGGATATTCTTGAACCTAGGACATGCCTGACCTTGAATTCTTCATGATCATCAATCTAGATAGGTGGTGAAGGACTAGGTCTCTCCCTGTCATGAATGGTGAAGTCTGATATGGTTCTAACATGCACACATGTAAAACTGGATGTATTCTCATAGTACTTGGTAACTACAACTTGAAGGATACTAGATTAATCTTGGCCAAGATTGTGAATGGACCAAACCTTTGATGATCTAACATTGCACAAGGCCTTGAAATTTGCAAATTGCTTTTGAGCAACCATACTTTGTCCCCAATTTGATATGACGGATTCTGAACAGAATGTTGATCTGCATAGTGTTTATATTGTTCTTGAGCTTTATGGATCTCTTCCTTGTGTTCTTTGTGAATGTCCATGAGGTATTGGGCCTTATCTTTCGCAGCTCGGTTCTTGACATGATTTGAGAGTTGTATGCCTATCCTTGGATGTTGTTCATAATTTGCAAAGAAGGGAGTGTGCTTAGTAGATGCATGAACACTATTCTTGTAGGCAAGCTTTGCAAAAGGTAAAAACTCAAACAAATCATTTTCATGATAGTTCTGGTGCAATGGAGATATTGCTCTAGGAATTGATTCACCCGTTCTATTTGTCCATTAGTCTGTGGATGATTCACTGCAGATAGTTTAACTTGAATACCAAGGAGGTTGCAAAGACTTTTCCAAAATCTGGATATGAATTGTGGAACTCGATCACTGACAATATCATCAAGCAATCCATAAAAGCCTAAAGATGTATCTGAGAAAAGGTCTAGCAATGGTTGCACCTGTGATTGCCTTGGTAGTTGGAATGAAGTGTGCCATCTTTGTAAATCTATCCACTATAACAAGAATGGCATGATACTTATCTGTGTTTGGTAGATGTGTGATGAAATCCATATACAATGAAGCCCATGGCCTTTTTTGAATAGGTAAAGGTTGCAAGAGGTCATGAGGTTTATGTCACAGTACCTTAGATCTATTGCAAGTGTCACATGTTTAGATATATTCTTTGACTTTCTTCCACATTTGAGGCCACAAAAAATCCCTTGATGTGCCTTGGCACCTCCAAAATGTTAGGAGGCTTTGGAAAAAAGGTTTTCATTTGTGCAAACACTTCTACAATCAAGAAACATGCCAATGGATTAGATTTGATGAGATTTACGTGGGTTGGAGGAGATTGGACTATGAAGAATGGTGCCTGTTGCGAACTAGATTCATTGTTTTGGAGAGCTTGAGGATTCGCCTCCTTATTGGGCATAAATCACCTCACCTTGAGGGTCTTAGATGGAACAATGAAAACAGCCTCGATAGTTTTAAGAGACTCAACAAGAATGTGGAATTTTATGTCACGCTTAATACAAGATGGTTTTTGGTTTGGTCGCGTTTCACACATGGGATCTCATTTTGGTGTCCTCACCCTCTATTGGTGGTGTGATAGGCAACCTCTAGAGGCACATAATACGTAGTCTACAAGCCCACACACACATACTCATGGTGTTGTTGTTGGTGGTGAGTTTTACTATGCTGCACAAATTTGTTGAACAAATCAATTTCAGATGCACAAGCTAAACTTTCAAGAGCCGCATAAATATGAGTCATGCAAAAAGCTGAATATGTGCTAAGACTTTAAGGCTTAAAATAGGCCTAAAGTTGAATAACAAAATCCTCAAAAATAGAGCTTGAAGGTCCATGAACTACTCTACAAAAGTAAAGCATGAATACTCAAATGATTCCTTCAAATATGGCACTAGTACATAAGACTGAATTATCATGATGTGCTACCCTTGGATCAATTATATAGGTGGAAATTCGCCAAAAACAGAAAAAAGGAACGTATTCGTTACCAGTGAATCTATCATTGCTGAGCTTTACTAGCGTGTGCAGCTGAATTAATAATTTTCCTTGCTTTAAATATAGCAAAAACTTGCATATGTGTAATGCAAGGTTAGATTAGTTTCACTTCTCTTAAATATAAATAAAACCTCATTCTTTAAAAAATCAAAAAGAGGAATAATAAGAAGAAGAAGAAGAAGAAGAAGAAGAAGAAGAAGAAGACGACGACTAGAGGCTAGGACGACTTGGAGTCATAGGTAAGAAAAGAATTGTTCATTTAGAATCCTATTTTGATTCTTCATGAGTGCCATGGAGTGAAGAAATAGTACAAAAGCATGAGATACAAATCACTCGATAATGTCCTTTACATCACAATAACATCACCATTTTTTCAATCATGGACTATACATTTGTTATCAACAAAGTCTACATGAAGTTTAACACATGAATAGTAGGAACCAAAACGAATTTTTTCTTGATATCAGGTACATACAACACACTCTTCAGAGCAAGAATACCTCCGTTTCAACCATAAGCTGAATTTCTCAAAGTCCAATAATAAGATAACTAGAATTATTTGCAAAGACAACATGTACTTCCTTGGTCACATCTTTCAAAGATGTAAAAAAGCTTTTGCATTGAGTGATATGCTTTGATTTACCACATCTAAAAATCAATGTGAATCAGCCTCATTCACAATAGTACATGAAGAATGTGATGATGAATCATGATGACATGTGACACCATGCCCAAATACCTTGAGCAACATTAGCTTCATCGTTCTTTGCATAAGATGTACTTTTTGTTGAAATTCAAGCTCTAACATTAGAAGTGAATGGACCATTTGGATGGCTGCCACTTGCAACATTGAGAAGCAAGAGATCAAGCAATAAGAATTGAGTTAAAATTTAAATTTGAAATTTCCACCTATCATGGTTAGGTGTGATAAAGCCTATAATTAAGGAAAAGAGCTCCCTATCATCCAGAGCATGTTTTGAAATTGATATATTCACACATTGTACTTCAAATTTAAAGTTTCGTGTGTGTAAAAGATCATAGATTTTGAATAAGTGGTCTCCTTGTTTAGCAAGCCCCCTAGTTGCTTGAGTATAGAGTTTTTGTAGCCATACCTAACTCACATATTTCTATGTGTAGGACCTATATATTTCTAAGTTTTGAGTAGATTTTCCTTATCATTTTTCAACCATTTATTGTAATCTTTTTTTTTTAGAAATCTATCATTGTTTTCGCAAAGCCCGTATAAGAAATTTTCATATTCTTAGAGAAATTGATCCAAGAGTGAACAAATGGTTTCTATTTGTATTCCTATTGAAGACAATAAGTAGCCAGTCCTCGAGGCATTGGTTCTCACAATACGAGTGAGGAATTTGAGTGAGATAACTTGAATTGAAAAGTTCTTAACGATTAGATTATGTGTGCAAATGCTCGAGGATTGAGTCCTCAGGAGTACATAGAATCATATATTTAAGTGAACATACGTATCTATGAGTGTGCGTGTGAGGCCATCTATGCTTCAAGGCTACATAGGGAAGTTGTATATTCTTGCATCAATGGTATCATAGAACTTTGACATGGAAAGACATTCAAGGAGGACCAAGATAATACATTTAATGGCTTGAACGAAGCAGACCTGCCAATTTATGTTCAAAAGCACACAAATCAATTGAAGGAGAGTTGACTACTGAAGAAGGAGCGCATTTTCTCTATTTGTTTGGTACTTTTGAAGTAAACACGTAAAGCTATTGAAACTTATCACTTTTTCATGCATCAATGGGATCTAAGAGAATACATTTGAGTATATTTTGTTAGATTATGCCACCCAAATCAAGAAATTAGACAAAAACAATTGTCATCTATTGAGGTTTACAATGCTTAGATTAGTCATGCGAAAAGACTTATGGGTTTATCATTAGTGGCACATATCCTAGACCTAGCGTGGGTCATAATCCAACTTGTGATCAATTACAAAACTCCAAAGAGTAGAATGAGAGTGATAAAAGAGTCATTTCATATTATTGCAACACATTAGCAATGCCATGGTAGGACATATAAAATATCTAGATACACCATGAAGATCTCGAAAACACCAGAAAGACTTTACTTTACTTGAACCAAAGCGAGGAAGATTCAATGAAATACTAAACTGAATAACTTCAGGAGACCACTTAATAGCAATATAAATGATTCCATCTTGACGATAAAAGAGGTGAAAAAATGATCTAAGAATGATGAATGGTCTTTTGTGCATGCGTATTGAAGACAATAACTAGCATGTCTTTGGGGCATTGGTTCTCACAATAAGAGTGCACATTCGGAGTGAGATAACTTGCATTAGAAAGTGTAATAAAGTGATAGGTAGGAGATGATTGAAACACACCCTTGACAGGTAGGAGATGGTTGAACTAGACACTTAGAGGGACGATTAGGAAGTAATACTCAACCATGGCTTTCGAGGCAAGTGGCTATCCAATCACATTACTAACCAAGAGGATGTGAGTTCAATTCCTTATAGTAGTAGTAGAGCCTAGGAAGTAGGCTTGGGAAAGGTGGAATGACCCATTGGCTTCTCAAAAAGGCGCTTGGGCATCCTCTATATGAAAGGATACAAAGTAGCACACGTCGCTTTCACAAGCTAGCCTAACAGAGATTGAGGTGTATCTCTCAATGCATAGGTCGGATTGAGGTGTGTAATATACCATTGGAAAGCTCTCAAAAATGAGCTTTCGAAATCTGATGAGATAGCTAGAAAGTATCAATCCCTTGGGAAACCATGGGTGGCACTTTATTGAGGGTTCATGATACCAAACATGGGTGAGAACAAGGTTCAAGAGTGAGGTTGAGAACAAGGGCCCAAGACACTAAGGTTGCGAACAAGAAGGTTCAAGACACCAAGCGTCATATGGATCTCATGGAATATCATATATGAACCGGGTTATGAGGTGAGAACCTCCCCTTATTCATAAAGAGTATGATATTCACTTGAGTGCCAAGTGGCACTCATGTAAAGAACTTTGACCATTGACCCTTTGGGGTTTCCAAGAGAGAGAGTAGATATATTAGTAAAACCACGTGGCTTGGCGGAATAAGAAATATCAGGATCTCCGTGCGCGCTCACTTCTGAGCAGACGACCTCGATAGTCGTGCAGGAACAAGCCAAAATTGGGGAGCTCATCGGAGCAACGGCGTAATATTGGTATCAGAGCTCTAGGGAAGCTCCCCTCCTGAAAGACTTGAAGCCACATATCTTTACGAGGGATGACTGAGATAGGAACAAGGATGCAATCTACACTTTTTTACAAAAGTGGCATGATTTGCATCAATTGAAGGGCACCCCACCTGAGTATTGCGTGCTAGAGGCGAGTCTCTCCCTCGGCCCACGCGCTTATAAGTGGTGGATGAGTCTTAAGGAGGCAAACTCTATCCCTACTGACTGGACTCAGTTTGATAATCTTTTTCTAAAAGAGTTTCTTCCTGAGAATGAGGAGGAGAGGAATTGGGATGAGTGGGATAGGATTACTCAAAGAAGCATGCCTTTTTCAGTCTATCTATCCCACTATAGAGAGATCATTTTGAAACTTAAGGGTTTAGATGATTTTCAGAAGACCATAGGGTTTGTTAGGGGCTTGGATAAAGCCTTTAAGAGGGAAGTCAGAAGGAATGCGCCTAAGATGTTTGAAGAGGCGATCAAATATGCACAGATATATGAGGACCATAACCGTCCTCAGTACACTCCTATGGAGATGGATCAGCCCCTCAAGCCTCTTAGTACGACTAAATTCAAGAAGAAGTTGCCTTTTGGGAAAAACAAAGTTTTTATTAAAAAACAAAGAGCACAAGGGCCTAGGCTATCCACAGACCACTTTGAAAAGGCCAAAAGGGAGAACATGTGTTTTAGGTGCCTATCCCCTAGCCATTCACAGTGGAACTGTCCACTCAAGAAGGGGGAAGAAAAGAAGAAGGGACCAGAGTCTAGTATGGCCCCCGAAAAGGGGAAAAAGGTGGTCCACCTAGTGCAGACCCTTCCTATTCATGGCAGCTCTAGCTGCAAGGGAGTGGAGGTGATGCACGAGGATATAGAGCACACCTGTTGTTTGACTCAGCCATTGTGGTCACAGCAGTTTGGACCACATGACTTAGTTAAGCTACATGGTAGTGTATACGGGACCAGGGTGCGGGTCATGATAGATGACTCTGCCATTCATAATTTCATAAACTATGCTTTGGTCAAGAAATTATAGTGTTTTACGGACTTATCTAGGACACTTTATAGTAGACTTTTTAGATGACATTCTGATTTATAGTGCATCAGAAGAAGAGCACTTGGAACGCTTGAGGAAAGTATTTCAAGTGCTAAGGGAAAATTCACTCTTTGCTAAGGAATCCAAGTGTGAATTCTTCAAGAGAGAGGTTAGATACCTTGGGCATATAGTCTCCCACGATGGAATCCGATGGATCCTGAAAAAGTAAGGGCTATTATGGAATGGCCACATCCACGGAACCTGCAAGAGCTGCAGATCTTCCTAGGTTTATCAGGTTTCTATCGAAGATTCATTAAGAACTATGCCAAAATTGTTGTCCCAATGACGGAAGAGCTTAAAGGGAAAGGGAAAGCCTTTCATTGGGGAGACGAACAGAAGCAAAGTATGGAAAAGTTGAAAGCAACAATTGCTACAACTGCACTTTTACACATAGCAGATCCCAACAAACCATTTGTGGTTGAGACTGATGCAAGTGATTTTGCTATAGGAGTGGTTTTAGTACAAGATGGTCGACCAATAGCTTTTGAGAGCAAGAAACTAGAACCGGCTCAGAAGAATTACTCCGTCTATGAGAAGGAGTTGTATGCAATAGTCCATGCTTTGAAGAAGTGGCGTCATTATTTATATGGTGCCAAAGTCACGGTAGTGTTTGATCAAGAGAGCATTAAGTGGCTCTCTAATCAAACAGACCTTAAACGTCGTAAGGCCCGATGGGCAGAGACCCTTCAAGAGTTTGATTATGAGCTTAGGTACAGGAAGGGAATGTTTAATGTAGTGGCTGATTCACTTAGCCGCATGCCTGTGCTCAATGGACTCAGTTTTACTCAGATCGCTAGTGAGCTACTTGAGTCCCTTAGAGGAAAATGTAGGCTTGATCCTGCATATTCCAAGATTTGGGAAGCAATAGAGAATGGGGATCGTGATATACGGGTTTCCAGTGAGGATGGAGTATTGATAGGTACTCAAGAAGGATTCAAGTTGAAGAATTACAGTGTCCATGATGGATATCTGTTATATAAAGGTAAGGTGTGTGTCCCTAGAGATACTGAGTTGAGATGGCATATTTTATATGAGTGTCATGACACACCTAGTGCAGGACAGCCAGGAGTTAACAAGACTTATGATCTTATTAAGAGGCTATTTTATTGGCCTGGACTTCATAAGGACGTCCTAGAGTATGTGCTTAAGTGCAACAAATGCCAGGTCAACAAAGCTGAGAGGTTGAGGATTGGAGGACTACTCCACCCATTGGATATTCCTAATGGGAAGTGGGAGAGTATCTCCATGGACTTTATAGTCGGATTACCTAAGACACAGAGAGGGCACGACTCAGTCTGGGTAATTGTGGATAGGTTAACCAAAATGGCTAGGTTTATTCCGACACGTATTACGGTGAAAACACCAGAGTTGGCTAGACTATTTGTAGAGAACCTATACCGGTTATATGGTCTTCCTTTAGACATAGTTTCCGATCGGGATAAGAAGTTTACTAGCCACTTTTGGAGAGCAGTCCTCAAAAGGTTGGATACGAGACTTAGCATGAGTACGGCCGAGCATCCACAGTCGGATGGGCAAACAGAAAGGGTTAACCAAATCCTAGAAGATATGCTTCGAGCATATGTAAATGAAAGGCAAACTATTTGGGAAGAGTACTTACCTATAGTAGAGTTTGCATATAATAGTGCCAAGCACTCTTCCACTGGGCATAGTCCATTTATGCTTATGTATGGGTTTCAGCCAAGAGCTCCTTATGCAGTGGCTTGCAAAATGAAAAAGTTTAAGCTGCAAAGGACTTCTTGGAAGAGATGAACGATATGCTTAGGCTTGCTAAGGACAGCATTAGGAGAGCTCAGGATAGAGCTAGAGCCTATGCGGACCCTCAAAGAAGAGATATCAACTTTGAGGTAGGAGAGCAAGTCTATCTTAGAGTTTCATCTAGGTCTGAAACCATGAAGACGGGATCTTGTCAAAAATTATCTCCTAGGTATTGTGGACCTTTCCAAATACTTAAGAGAATAGGAAAGATGGCTTACCAGCTCCAACTTCCAGAGAATAGTCAAATCCATCCAGTTTTTCATGTTAGCCGGCTTAAGAAAAGGCTAGGTGAATCTGACAACATCATTCCAGATAGTGAGGTAGTAGAGCCTATCTCTGTTCAATCTATTCCACATGAGCCTGAGATCATACTACGCACTCGAGAGAAACGGACAAGGAGTCACTTGTACAAAGAGTGTCTAGTAAAGTGGAAAGATAGTTTAGAAGATAGTGCCACATGGAATCTGGTTAGCACCCTTCAGAGACGGTTTCCCAGTTTTAGATTACCTTCCTAAGAGTCTTCTTAAGGGGAAGGATATGGGCAAACAACATGGAGACAGGACCATGTATTTATATACATGGGGATATAGTGGGAGTGGTAGTTCTATTATTTCTCTCTCTCTATCAGACCTTCCAGTACCATTTTTGAGGACAAAAATGGAATTAAGGGGAAGGAAATGTCATATGGATGTCATGGAATATGATATATGAACCGAGTTATGAGGTGAGAACGTCCCCTTTATTCATAAAGAGTATGATATTCACTTGAGTGCCAAGTGGCACTCATGTAAAGAACTTTGACCATTGACCCTTTGGGGTTTCGAAAAGAGAGAGTAGATATATTAGTACAACCACGCGGCTGGGCGGAATAAGAAATATCAGGATCTCCGTGCACGCTCACTTCTGAGCAGACGACCTCGATAGTCGTGCAAGAACAAGCCAAATTTGGGGAGCTCATCAGAGCGACGGCGTAATACAAAGGTTGAGAGCAAAGGTTCAAGAGATCAAGGTTTTGAACAAGGTTCAAGAAACTATGCGAGGTTGAGGACATCAATTCAAGGGTACCTATGGAGTTCAAGAGGCTGATGAGCGAGGCTAGAGGGATACAAGAGGATATCATTGAGGACAATAATTGAGCAAAGGGGGAGAATGTAATAAAGTGATAGGGAGGAGATGATTGAACCACACCCTTGACAGGTAGGAGATGGTTGAACTACATTCTAAGAGGGAGGATTAGGAAGTAATCCTCAACCATGGCTTTTGGGACAAGTAGTTAGCCCATCACATTCCTAAGCAAGGGATTGTGAGTTCAATTCCTTACAGAATATAAAGAGGTTTATATTCTGCCATAACTCTCAAGAATAGACATGCCATATTCATTGTTTTTCTCATTACACTTGGAAATCTTTCTGTATTCATCAATGGTATGTGTAACCTTTTGAAAATAATGGCATCTCTTCTTCTTTTTCATATCACCATCAAAAGATGAAAAGATGGAAGAGAAAGATTGAGGATTTGGCTTTGATGAACCCAAAGTTGAAATATACTTGCTTTTTTCCTTTTGTGTAGTAGCAAGTGCTTGTATTCCAAGAAACCACTTGTATTCACTTGTTATTGATCTTATTGCAAAATAAGAGGCACAACTTCAGCAAAAGTATACGTAATTGGATTTTCTTTTCCAACCAAGTTAAGTTTAGTAGCAATCTTTGAAATCATTTTGATAATCCTTTGAGTTATATATTGATGCATCCTAAATTATTTACTCAATGTTTACCAATTTTTCTTTCAAATCTTTGATGTGTGTAACATATACATCCACTAACTCATTTTAATGCGTAAATATATCTTCAATTTGATTTCTTATGTAAGCAACATTGCTTCAGTACACACGACAGACAAAGAAGAAAATGTATCCAAAGCTTTTCTTCAAGTAGTGCATGATAGAATGTATGGGAACTATATTGATTTATAGAAAGAGCAATTAATGCATGAACTTGAACATCTTTTCCATCCCAAAAAAATGATTCTTACATAGGTGGAAATGGTAGAGTTACTGTCCTTGAAGAAGATTCAAAATTTATGACATGGGGCTTCATACAAGAAGAACGATCAAGTCATTTGTCCACATTTTCCAGTGTTTCATATTTGCTTTGCAAGTAGGACATGCTTCATCATGTCATACCACATTGATCACTTGGACCCATCAAGCTTATCTTTAGTGAAAAGTATGCCAAATAGGTAAATGTGGCTTGTCATACCTATCAAATCCATCTGCCAAAGACGTAGAGAAAACTTGTACCGCCGGCTCCAGAGACTTGATGAAGAAGTTAATAAAGGGAAGATTCTATCTCAGAAGGGACTCCAAAATATCAGAGGAAGACTAAGATAGGAGGAGGAGATCAAAAGGCAAAATCTTCAAATTTATTTTAAGGGATGGTGGGTTGGTAAGGGAGATAGACCTTCCAAAGAGATTTGCAATATTCTCAAACGAAAACAGATTAGAGACAAGATCCCACTACTGCTTGGCAAGAATGGGGTGCATGGAATGTAAGATAGAGGAAGAGATCATTGTCATTATAAAGGCACGCTTCCCGAGTCCCTTGGGTGGTGCTTATCCCCTCTCCCCCCATATGCGGGATTGCATGGCCACCATCTCTCGGACTTCCTTGCATAGAATCCCATGCAACTTCAGTGCTCTACTTGATGCCACCATTTCCGAACAAGAGATCCTTGAAGTTATTGATTCGCTTCCGAATGGCAAGAGCCTGGGGCCTGATGGCTCACTAATGAGTTCTTTAAATCATTCAAATATGTGGTGGCCATATTCTTGCATCTTGTTTGGCTTGAGGCACTCGAGTTTGGTGCCCTTCCCGCTTGTCTCTACAACGACATCATCAAACATACTCATAAAAAAGGTGGAAAGAACAAAATTTAGAACACGAAACCTATCACAATGCTTCAAACCCGAAGCCATCATTGATATTTGGGAAGGTTTGGACTTCTCTAAAGAATCTAATCAGGACATTGTCCTCCTCAAGGTCGACTTTGATAAAGCCTACAACAAATTGGAATGGGACTATATTTTACAATCGTTGAAAGACCTCGGGTGTAGTAAGAGATTCCTAAGAATGATCTCCACTCTCCTTGGTAATGCTTCAACCAAAGTCAATGTCAATGGGCAACTTTCAAAGGCAATCAAACTAAAACAATCAATCAGGCAAGGCTGCCAATTGGCCCTGCTGCTCTTTGCCATCGCCACAGAAGGACTTAGCCCACTTGTGGAGCGACAGATGGAGCTTGGTCCCATAAGAGGCATCACTTTGCCATATAACTCTAGGCAAATGACCATGAGGCTATTTGCATAGGACACAAATGCCTTTCTTCACAATGATGATACCGGCTTGGAAACCTTTTGGTGGTGCCTCGACACTTTTTGTGAGGCCTCTAGGTCTAGAATTAACCATTCCAAGACTGCATTTAGGGCTATCAAAGGGAATCAACCCAATCTCCTTATTGTGCAAGGATGCCAAAACATTGAATCGGGTTAGGTCGTTTGCATTCTTGGTATCCTCATGGGATTCCATGTTACTCTGGAGCAAATGCGGGCTTGGGCCCTCCCCAGACTTAATAATAAACTTAACTATTGAAGGGGTTTGCAAATTAATCTTGTTGGCCAGGCCATGGTGATCAACACGTTCCTCATATCCTCAATGATATAATTTCTTTCTTGTTGGAGACGAAGAATCAAGAATTAGCCAAATTGGAAAGTATTTATAGGGACTTTCTCTAGATTGGGGAACATAGCAGGAGGGAAGTGCCAAAAATCCAATGGTCCATATGCACTAGCCGAAAGGAGAGTGGAGGTCTAGGTATTATGGACATTGGCAGCATGGACAATAAACTTGCGGCAAAATGGATGATTAAGGCCTAGTGCAACAAAGATTCCTCTTGGGCCACAATAATTTTTAGAAACATGAACGGGATTACTCTGTTAGGCTACCCTGGATAGAAAAATCTCGACATCCTCACCCTCTTATTTTCTCCGATTCTGATCGCACCGAAAAGGATCGATCATGGTAAAATCCTTTTGGGTGAGTTGGAATAGATTGAAACCTCACATCAGAATAAGTGAAGATTGGAAGTGGGTTGCAGGTATAAGACAAAATGACTCTATTTGGTTCCCGATCCAAGGCATGAAAAACGCGGAGCCTTGTAATGTCTTAAGTGCCAAGAGAGTTTGGAATAAGGGATTCAAACAATGGGAGCACCTCTGGAAAGAGGACATGAACAGATCGGTGGACTTTGAGGACCTTGACCCTAGTGCTACGATCACGTATGAGGTGGCCCCCTGGGACCCCCCTAGCCAGGGGGCCCACTGGCCCCCTTGGACCCCCCACCCGGGGCTGCTCACCGCTACCTCGGACCCCACATTGGGGACCTTAGTAATTCCCTTTCCTTACAATACCTTACATGGTCGAATATGACCTTCATCCAACATGCCAGTTGGGATTCCCATCAATTGGGTAATGCACGCTTCGCTTCTCCTCATAATGGGGGCCTTACAAAATGTGCATACAATCATGAGGGGTAGAGATTGCTTATATACTAACACCCCCCCTCAATGTTTATCGATGATAAATCAAGTAGGTCTCGGTCCTATGCCCATCTGTTGAAGATGCCTGTTGAGCTGTTCTCTTCAAAGTGCTTTAGTGAATATGTGAGCACAATTTGCCTCTGTTGGGCAATATTCTAGCTCCACAATTCCATCTTCAATTAGCTCACAAATGTAATGGTACTGTACTTCTATGTGCTTGGTGCGAGCATGAAATACCAGGTTCTTTGCAATAGCCATACAACTTTGGATTATCACACTTGAGTACAGTCGACATATTTGATGGAAAGCCTAGATCTGCAAGAATTCTCCTTAACCAACATGCCTCACAAGAGGCAAAACAAGCTGCTTTGTACTCTGCTTTAGTGGAGGAGAGTGCGAGAGTTGGTTGCTTTCTACTTACCCAAGAAAATATTCCTGAACCAAGTGAGAAACAATATCCAAAAAGTGATTTTCTAGAATCACAATCTCCAACCCAATCTAAATCACAATCTCCAGCCCAATCTGAATCACAATATCCTTGGAGTGTATCACCTGTGGTATAAAAAAATACCAAAATCCAAGGTTCCTACAATGTACCTTAGAATTCGCATTCTAGCATTCCAGTGACTCTCCTTAGGTTTGTTGGAAAACCTGCTTAATACCCCAGCAACATAGCAAATGTCTGGTCTAGTGTTGCACACAAAAATAAGACTTCCAACAAGCTTCCTATACTTCTTAGCATCTACATTAGGCACGTTATCATCCATAGATAGCTTATGATTTACCTCCATAGGTGTGCTAATTGGTTTGCAATCCATCATTCCAAATGCCTTGAGAATTTCTTTGGCATATTTTTGTTGTGAGATGAAAATTCCATCCTTCCTTTGCCATACTTCAATTCCCAGACAAAAATGGAGTAGACCTAAGTCTGTCATTTCAAACTCAGTTCCCAAGCTGATCCTAGTTTGATTGATGAGTTCCTGATGATATCCTATAATGATCAAATCATCTACATATACAATGACAACAACTAGCTTGCTATCCCTTTTCATTACATACAAGTTAGCATCAGAAGTCCTTCTTTCAAAACCCATATTTTTGAAAAAATTATCTATCCACTGGTACCAAGCTCATGGAGCTTGCTTAAGTCCATACAAAGCTTTCTTCAACCTGCAAACTTTACTTTTTGAATTGGGCACCTCAAAACCTAGTGGTTGAGATACATATACCTCCTCCTTGAGGTGACCATTCAAAAATGCAGATTTGACATCCATCTGAAAAATAGGCCAAGCCTTTTGTGCAGCTACTGCAAGTACCATCCGAATAGTTGTCATGCATGCTGTTGGTGCAAAAGTTTCTTGAACATCAAATCCTTCGATCTGTGAAAAACCTAGTGCAATTAATCTTGACTTATACTTTTCTAATGTTCCATCTTCTTTATACTTATCTTTCCAAATCCATTTAGTACCTATTACTTTCTTCTTTGGAGGCAAGTCCACTAGATCCCATAGGGCTTCTTCAATGGTGCTAGGTTCCTTTATCGAGCCCATGATATCTGCCATTAGAGCCATGCTAACAATGTGTTCTAAGGCTCTTCTTTCCTCCTCTATTCTCTTTGATCTTTGTAATCCATCTAAGGATGATTTTGGTACATCTACATGTGGATTGTGATCATCAAAGAGCTGTTGTGCCCACTTTGGTAGTGGCTTACGCTGTGCAGCTACAACAGGTTCGCTTTTTATTGAGGAAATTTCTCCATTAGATGTTTCCTCCTCCTCAACTTTAACCCGTCTTTTGATAGGCACAAGGTGAGATATTTGTGCGTTTGATGAGATAGTAGATTTACCTTTCTCTTCTACTAAGTGTGGTCGTTCATCAAACACCACATCTCGGCTGACAAAAATCTTCCTTGCCTCAGATACCCACAACCTGTATGCTTTAGACTCTTCACTATATCCTAGGAAGACACACTTTTTGCTTCTTGAATCCAACTTTGATCTTGTTCAATCAGGAATATGTGCATAATAGAAACAACCAAAAATTTTGAAATGCAAAACTAAAGGCTTTTTACTAGAATATGCTTCTCTAGGAGTCATCCCCTTCAGTGCTTTTGTGTACCTTCGATTGAGGATGTAGACTGCTATATTAACTGCTTCTGCCCAGAATGCATTAGGCATGTCTTGAGCCTTTAACATACAACGAGCCATTTCAACTACTGTCTTATTCCTGCACTCAACAACGCCACTTTGTTGAGGTGTATGGGCTGTGGTAAGTTGCCTTTTCACACCATAATCCTTACAGTAATTATTGAATTCTGTTGATAAGAATTCACCTCCTCTATTTGTTCTGAATTTCTTCAGTTTCCTTCTTGATTCATTTTCCACATACTTATGCCACGTTTTAAATTTTTCAAAAGCATCAGCCTTCTCTCGAATGAAATAAACCCACATCTTTCTACTATAATCGTCGACTAACAACAAAAAGTAGAAAGATCCTCCTAAAGCAGGTGTAGACATTTTACCGCAGAGATCAGCATGTATCAACTCTAGAGGAGCTTGAGATCGATTGCTGGTCTCTCTTGGAAATGCCTTTCGTTGTTGCTTGCCCATCATACAAGCTTCACAAGGTTCCTGCAACTCTAAAAATGTAGGCAAATGAGCAACCATCCCTGTTCTTTGCATCTCCTTCAAAATTGCAAATCCGAGATGCCCAAATTGTTGGTGCCATAACGTGCTTACATCTTTATCTTTTGTAGCAGTTAAAGCACTTAACTCATATAAGTTATCCCATCCTATGCCTTTACCTACAACATTACCTGATGAATCCATGATTTCTGCACCTCTTATTGAAGTGAACATCGAGTCCACGATCTGTTATTGCAAAAACTAACAACAAATTTCTTTTAAGTGTAGGTACATAGAGAACATCGGATAACTTTTTCTCAACACCTGGAGAAGTGATAAAAGAGATGGTTCCAGTTCCTTGGGCTGGACACTTGGAGTCATTTCCCACCACTACATTGATGGATTCCCGCAGAGGCACTAGGGAACTATACCAATCCTCTTTACAGGTCATATGGCGAGAAGCTCCACTACCTATATTCCATGGTTTATCAACACAAGCTTGAGCAGATGAGCAGACCTCTTCAGTAGGTACCCAAAGTTCCAGCTCTGTGTTGTTTGCAGACCCTTTGTTCTTCCATGATGATTTTACAATCCCATTCCGTTCATGAGCTTGCTTCTTTCTGCAATCCTTGATGGTATGGTTTTTCTTTTCACAATCGAAGCAACTTCCTATGAACTTTTTCTTCTTTGGCTTTTTCTTTGATCCATCAGAAGAGCCTTTACCTTTTGCATTTGCTGAGAATGCACCATCACTTGTACTTTGCTGATTCTTCAGCCGCATCTCTTCTTCTAAAATCATCGCACAAAACTCTTCAAATGTAAGGGGAGTTGTTCTTACCTGCGTGTTAAGGGCTGTTACTAGTCGATGGTTGATAGTTGGACTTGTCTAGCTTCTTTGGCTTCTCAATCTAAGTGTTATAGTCTAGCTAGGTAGCTCCCTTTCTCCTAATTCTTCCACATCTATTGAAGTGGATATGAGGGGAAAAAATTTTAAATTCTACCTTGAATTTATGCTTTCTAATAGTAGAAAATCTTGCATGTTCCCCCTTGTTCCATCTCATAGGTGATTTCCTTCACCACCAGAAATGGCACTTCAAATTAGCTAATCCAAAACTTCAACCACATCTTCTTGGTGCTCTAATGAGCTCAGTGGAAATGCTCCTTGAGCGTTCATACTTGTACTTCTATGCTCCAAGAGTGATTTGCACTATTAAAAGTGTGCAAAACAGCAAACATGATAAACAACATGTTTAGAAGGATCGTAAATTATTGTTACACCAGGGTCATGATAGAAGACTATAGATTAGATAAGAGGAGATTAACTGAACTTTGATAGTGGACTATGAAGATTGGTGTGTTAAGAAACAAAATCAATGCTTATGATACCATGAATTCTCCCTTAAGTTCTCAGCCATGATCCCCTAAGATAGAAGGTATAAAAATAGAAAAATATCAAAAACTTTGAAAAAAAATCCAAATTTAAAGATGAAATTGATTCTTAATGTACCCATTAATAGGAAATCGTGTCGCAATTGGATGAGTATCGCATATAAGTTCCTTGAAAAATGAGAGCCCTTCATTGAGTACAAGGAAGGTTTTTAGATGTGGAAAATTCTGCATCTAATAACTTGTTCTCATGTGAAAGCTCTCAGTTGTTTAAGTTTTGCCTTAATGGTAGAGAAGGCTTGTGAAATGTCTCTTTTTCTTGCTTTGAGAAGCAAATTTAAAGTTAACACAAATTGTGGTATCCCTTCAGGGTGTAAGTGTTGCCTCAATGGTTAAGAAGACTAAAGACACCTCTTTTTTTGTGTTGAAGGAGTCCTTTGGGCTGGCAATCCTTGGTGAATGTGGTATATTTAGAGACTCAAATAAATTTGAAACAAGCCTTACTTGGAGAAGCAATAGGTTTTTAATTGGTGTTGTGGAATTTTATTATGAAGCTATTTGGAAGATTTGGAAAGAAAGATGCACTAGCAAGTTGAAGGACTATGAGTAGGCCATTACGGTATTGAAATTAATGTAAAATTAGTTGCAAACTTGGAAGAGCTATCAAAAAATTAAAACGATTTGTCATGTGGAAAAGAAATGTTTGTAACTACATGGGATGTAGAATGAGATGGTTGCTAATGTTATCATGAGTTTTTCAAAAATGGTAAGGGAACATGTAGTGTACACAACTTATGGTTCTCCTTGGGGTCCAATGTCTAGGATCTCAATGTCTAATAAGGGAGAACCAAGACAGGGCACAATGGGTTTTGGGATTTTTGGAGCTCTACTGCTTTATATGTTGGTCATGCACTCACTAGAGCTTTGAGGAGAAAGTGGGCTAGAGACTCTAAAACATTGAGTGAAGTGGTTAAAAATCAACGTGCCATTATCCTCCTTTGTCATTCCTAATTTCATAGCCCTCAACATGATACAAACCAATTCTAGGCAGGCAGACAAACATCCACAAAGCTTTGCTTAACAATTGCATGAATGCTTATTCTGGGCAAGCAATATTTTTATTATGACTATGTGTAAGTTCATGCTTGGGATGTGTGTTTCTAAACCTTTGATCTTTTCACATGGATTAAGAGTTTCGCAGAGACTAGCTGGTGGTTGCCATGTGGCTTACAACTGCAAGGCAAAGAATAAGGTATAGAGGAAGGTCGTTGGTGGCATGACATTTTAATTGACTGATGAGTTTAAAGACCGAAGCATTCAAGATTTTGGAGCAGTATTGAGAGAAAAGCTGTATCCTTGGAAAACATTTATGGCAATACATTTTTTGGGTGAAGAGATAGGATTTCAAATGTTATTTCGTAGGGCAGTCTCCTAATCGTAGGGCAGTCTCCTAATCAGCACTCAAAATTCTATAATGTCTCCTTATCCTTACAATGACAACTTAATTATGTTAATTGCTTATTTAATTACGTCAACCCAAGCATGTACTCGTGCGTTCCAAGCCACGAGCCGAGAGATTCGCTATCATTTCTTTGATACTGCTTTCTGTTTTCAAAGTATAGTTTGTTCTCATGCTAATAGGTTAATAGAGGAAATCGACCTCCGTATCCGCACAAAAGTGCAGCTCGCTTCAGTTGATGGTGATGATGATGATCTTCTTCTTGAATTGTGGGCGGAGCTGGCCTCCCTCAAGATATAAAGGGCTTACATGACTAACAGATGCGGTGTGCGCGTGGTACTTGCAGATAGAGAGAGATCAGGAGACAAATAAGCTTCTAACTTCTAAGTCTATGACAAGCGTTGATGAGCATAGGCCGCCTCCTCGCAGAGGCCAAGTGAAAGCCGCCATCGCTTCTAGCCTCTTTCGGTCTTTCACAAACGCCGTCAATCCCTCTTTTATGCCCCGCATCATCTAGTCGCTAACCATCTGAACCATGTCTATGAGTGCAGGAAACTTGTCGAGCAGCAGTACTGCATCATCTAGTCGCTAACCATCTGAACCATGCCACCGTAGGTTGGTTCGGGTATCCCGTTCAGCGTCTGAGTTATGTACATGTTCATGGGCTGTAAGGTTCGAAGTTATGTACTCTGTCTATCTTCTGTTACTGGTTGTTTTCATCTACTACATTAATCAAACAGTCCATATGCATTTGATCTTCACTTTGTTTGAGCGTCTCTAAAATCGATGACTATTTCCCCTCCGTTACAATGATCAGCAAAAGGTTACAAGCAATATGTCTCGCCTTCCTGTTGTTGTTTCTGTTGTTGTTTCTCTTCATCATTCAAGATACAACGTTTTGGAGCGTCAGCAAACCAATTTCTTAATCTTCATTTTTATGCAGTGCATCAAACAAGCAATGAAGCATCACGTAATCTTCTTGCATACTCCTCTCTGAAGTTTCCTCTCTATCGTGCTGATGCACAAACGCTTCTAGGCGATCTCGTCTGTGCATGTCTCGCTATCTTATTGTTCCTCTCCTTCTTCAATGTATAACGTTTTTGATACCGATGAACAGTAGAAATCTAATGTTTACAAGTACTCAAAGAAGCCGAAATGAAGACTCACTTCACCTTTTCTACCGATGAACAGTAAAAATCTAATGTTAGCAAGTACTCAAAGAAGCCGAAATGAAGACTTACCTCACCTTTTCTTTTGCTATCAGAGAGCAGGATACTCGTATGAGAACACAATAATCATAGGAGTTTGTATACTAACCATATCAATGTGATTGCATTCAGATTTGTGATCGATTTTTTTTTTTGATCCTTGTAAGATGTAATTCCTTCCTAAATAGTGGAGGCTATTTCATGACTGTAATGCCAAGTGCATCAAGATAGACCGGCATTGAAACCACGTTCAAACACATAGAATTTCATCAAAATGACTCTTTGAGTTTCAACCTTGAGAATATCAAATGTTCATGTTATATTATTCCCATAAAAGACATAAGCCGCAGCATAGTAAATTACCTATTCATGCAACATTTCATGTAACATGCATCCACACAAATTGTGTAGGAAATATAAGAATGATTGCATAAGGAAGCCACATGACATGTAAATTTTAGGAAATCTGAAAAGCGAAAAGAAATAGTCGCTTTGAAAAGAGTACAAATTTTTATGCCATGATGCCTTTCTAGTAGCATCATCTATGAAAGTGACAAAGTAAAGAGAGCCGCATAACGAACTTGTGGGCATTGGAATACACATATCTGTATGAAGGAGTTCTAAAGGAAAAATTGAAGAGTCAATGTGCATCTTATGCACATTCATAGATCTCCTATGGCGAGGATTGCTAAGTCTTCCACCTGCAATATCATCAAAGATACTCCAATGTATGGGTGTCTCCCAGTTAAGAGAACCTCACCATCACACTTTTATTGAACCTAAAATGCTTTATGTAGAAGAAGTAACCATTATATCAATGCCCACATGGGCATACATAAGAAGTATCTAGAGAAGCGTACATTGTGTGTATGTGCTCAATATATGCAGTAGAATGGAAATGAAAGGTTGATTTCCCAACCCAAACTGTAGCTAAAAAAACCTCCAAGTGTCTATCAACTCTATGTGATTGCATTTAGATTCGTTGATCCATTCTATTTCTAATCCTTCTAAGATGCAATTCCTTCCTAATATAGTGGATGAACTATTATGAATGTAATGCCAACTGTGCCAAGAGATACCGACATCAAAACCAAGTTTAAACACATAGAATTTCATGAAAGTGACTCTTTGAGTTTCAAATTTCATCTAGGTGAACTTTCAATTTCAAGCTTGAGAAAATCAAATGTTCATTTTGTATTACACCCATAAAAGACATAAGATGCAGCATAGTAAATTACCTACTCATGCATTTCCATGTAACATGCATCCACATAAATTTTGTAGGAAATATAAGAATGATTGCACAAGGAGCCTTTTCACTTCAATGCATTTGCATATGAACATGGAAAACGCTCAAACCATCTTATACCAAACCAATTTATGGAGAATCAACACATTCCCAATCAAATTTTCAAAGTCATCTCTCTAGCATGTGAGGGTGGTCGTATTTGTCTATCTCTTGCATGGAGAAGGTATAAATTATATCTACATGTATATGCGTTTTTCTACGAGATATCCCATGAGAGTTATTATCTAAGAAATTCAATAGGATTTTGGTATCCAAGTCTAATTCTCAACCTCTTCACATCCACTTGCAAAAGAAGAAATACCCTCTTTACCTCTCCCTCTCCGCTCCCCCCTTGGATGCATGTTGCCCAAAACATGTAGGAGCCCAAGATAAGGGAGAAGTCGACCCCTTATTCAACCATGTGGGCAAAGAAGGATGGAGATTCCCTCTCTCAAATACATGAGTCAAGAAAGGTTGCATGCCATCTCCAATTGACAGGGCTTATATGGGCCTTCTATATGCCTACTATAAAGATCAAAAATTTTATGTGGTATTAAGATGAAGTGAAGGGCCTTATCTCGGTGCTCTTTTCTACCTCCTAGACACACAAAAGAAACTCTTTTAAGGTTCCACGTCAACCAATCTCTTCATCAAGAAAGCTACAACAAGTATGACAGAGGAAGGTTCCAATTTACAAACCTCTTGAAGTTGCTAATAAACTGCAATCACTGAATGAAATACAGTAGGTACGGTGAATGAAATGCTTCCAATTTACCTTAATTTAGGTACTTCTTCACCCTAGAGATATTGACCAGGGGTATCCTCTTACCTTGCAAATCCTCTAGATGTACTGCTCCATGAGGTAATACCTTTACCACCGTGTAAGGTCCTATCCATTTGGGTGCCAGTTTGGTTGAAATTGCTGGGACCTGATGCAGTAAAACCATGGATCCTTCCTGTATCTCATTGGACCTCAGATACCTGTCATGCAGTCTCTTGCGCTCTTCTTGTGTTACCTGAAGTTTTTGCATTGCTCCTTCTCTGTATTCTTCTAATGCCACCAATCTCTCAATGGGAGGTTCAATTCCAATGGTTTTGGCTCCCATTTCCTTTTTGATAATGAATTTGAATGGGCCAATGCCTCTTTTCCATATACTAAGCGAAATGGACTCTCACCAGTGGTTCCCCTTCTTGTAGTTCTAAAAGCCCAAATTGCACCGATCAATGCTTGTGGCCAAAAGCTTTGATGATCAAAAGATAATTTGCGCAGCAACCCGATCAAAATCTTATTGGAACTCTCTTCTTGGCCATTTGCCCTTGGATAGTAGGCACAAGATTTTTTATGGAAGACCTTGTACCTGTGAAATATAAATTGGAGCAGCTGATTTACAAAATGTGTTCCCCTATCACTAGTGATTTCCACTGGGTAACCAAATCTTGAGAAAATACGTTTATACAAGAACTTAGCTACTGTTAACGCCGTGCAGTCCACAGTGGCTTTAGCCTCTATCCATTTAGTTGCATAACATGTGGCCATCAAAATATACTTCTTACCCCCAGGTTGACCAGTTGGACTAATTGGTCCTATGAAATCAAGACCCCATCGTTCAAATGGGAGCCATCCTGTAGATATGACTAATGGTTGGAAATTCAATCTCGTTGGCCTAGGAGCACATCTCTGGCAAATGTGGCATTCTTTAGCAAACTTGATCGGATCCTTGTAAATATGAGGCCACCATAGTCCCTTGTGGATGATTTTGTGAGCCAATTCTTCCCCCTTTAGATGCCCTTCACTGTGTGCTGCCTCAAGCAAAGGGGTTACCTCTTCTGGATAAACACACTTTCTCAAGATACCATCCTGACAATATCTCTATAAATTTCCACTTATAAGTGAGTATGCTTTGGTTTTAAGGAGTAATCTTCTCTTTTCTATGGGTTTCAAATGCTCTGGGAGTTTTCCAGCAGTAAGAAAATTGAGAATTCCATCATACCAATCAGTCTGAATTGCTACTAGGAAGAGATTACTATCCACCAGTTCATTATAATACCTATTGCCTTCCCGCTCATTGCAGTCTTGGAAACTTGATGTGCCATGTAGTGCTCCCTTCCTGGCTTAATGTGAATATCAAAGTTGAATTCTTGAAAGAGGAGTAACCATCTCCAAACCCTTCCAGCTACTCTAGGCTTGTTTATCAAGTACTTCAAGGGCTGATGGTCAGATATGACTATAAAATGTACACCAAGAAGGTAATGCCGAAACTTCTGAAGAGCAAATACAATAGCCAAGCCTTCTCTTTCCGTCGTACTGTAGTTCCTTTCTGCTTGGGTGAGTAGTCTGCTGGCATAGGAGATAGGTCTATCAACCTTGTGTGATGATGGTTGAGCTAGAACTGCACCAACAGCATGAAGGCTGGCATCTATATGCAAATGAAACTCCAATGACCAGTTAGGAACACTTAAAAGTGGAGCAGTACATAATCTCAATTTTAGTTCACAAAATGCTTTCTCAGCTTCAGCACTCCATGCGAAAGGGACCTTTTTACTCGTAAGCCTTGATAAGGGCTTAGCTATTTCTGAATACATTCGTATAAATCTTCTATGGTATCCTGCATGACCCAAAAAACTTTGCACTTCCTTTGGGATTTGTGGAATAGGCATGGAAAGGATAGCAGTAACCTTCGCAGGATCCACCGTTATCCCTTCAGCAGATACTATGTGACCAAGAAGAGTGCCCTTAGTGACCAAAAAGTGACATTTAGCAGGATTTAACTTTAAACCTGTTCTAAGACATTGCTCAAAGATTTCTTTTAGATTTTCCAAATGGTCATGGAAATCTTGAACTGTTGCTCTTCTATCTCTGCCTGAAAATACTGAAAAGTCATCCATGAAAATGCATAAAAAGGTTGTCAACCGTTTGCCCAATATTAGATACATTGTTCTATTGTCCCTATCATCAGGATGGATCACTATTTGATATTAGCCACTAAAACCATCCAAGAAGCTATACAAAGTGTGACCGGCTACTTCCTCAAGTACTTGCTGTGTAAAGGGCTGAGGAAATCCATCTTGCACAGTCACTTTATTTAAGGCACGAAAATCAACACAGACTCTTATTTTTCCACTATTTTTCTTGGGTACAATAACCATAGAAGAAGGCCACCTGGAATGTTCTACTGGAACAATTATACCTGCTTCTTCTAGTTTTGTAATTTCCAATTTTACCGCCTCTGCATACTTTGGATTGAGTCGATATGGCCTAGTTCTTGCAGGTGCGGCTCCCTCAACTAAGGGCATCCGGTGTAATCCAAGCTCCTTGAGCTATCTAGTAAAACCTCATCAGCAGAAATCAATTGTTCCTTCAAGTCTTTGATCTTCATTAGGAAACTGTCCATAGAATCACCTTCATTCATGTGCTCACTCTCCAACTCTTTTTAGAGGTAAGCAACACGAGCCTCATTCCTAGCTTGGTACAATGTGGTAAGTGTATCCCAAGCATCCTTAGCTATTCTGGAAGAGCGAATGTGAGGAATAATTGCACGTTTAAGAGACAAAGCTACCAATGCATGTGCCTCGGCATCTTAGCCATCCCAGTGAATCTGCTCTACAGTAGGTGCAGCAGAAATAGTAGCACGAATAGGAATCTACAGAATATCATCTTCGACACCATCTTCATCAGCTCCAACACCTGTATTTGCAGTACCTGTAGTCAAAGGTGTAACAGGACATCTTTCAACACCCTGCACAATGTTCCACAACCCTTTTGCAACCAATACATGTCGCATCATATAAGCCCATAATAGGTAGTTGGTACCATCCAACTTATCCTCAACAACCAACATATGGAATACATCACTACTTTCTGCCATGGCCGGTGACTAAAATACCATGATGCAGAAATTTGACTATATCTCAAAAAGTTGAACAAAACTGCCTAGATGAGTTCTGCTAGACTTGTAGCAGACTTCAAGACGCTTAAACTAGCGAACAGAAACTGGTATATAGCTTTGGCACAAAAAGACTAAATATCCTGCACAAGCGCTACGATAGTGCGTTCGGAGGCCGAAACGAGCTCATATCGCGATTTCGGCACCACACAGCAAAGCTGTTTTGATCTCGGAAACACACTCAGTATGCTCACCAAAATTTGTGCGATTCTGAGACTGCAAACGGAGGAGTGTTGATGGCACCCTAGATGAAGCGACGACCTGCTTTGATACCAATTGTTGGAGATAGACGTCTGCAGAAGAACGCGAACAACACAAGGAAGAAGAAGAAGCTTGGAGCACAAACACACAATACTCAATGTATTACTAGAGAATGTACAAAGATAAGTAGCCCATTAGGGCAATAGGCGTATATACAAGCCGAGGGAAAAAAACCTCCTAAAGAGGGAAAAACGTGCCCCGGCGGTCCTAGAGTGTTCACACACATCACTACCTAAATATATCAACAAAAAGGATTGGTATAGCTCCCTAGTGCCTCTGTGGGAATCCATCAATGTAGTGGTGGGAAATTACTCCAAGTGTCCAGCCGAAGGAACTGGAACCATCTCTTTTATCACTTCTCTAGGTGTTGAGAAAAATTTATCCGATGTTCTCTATGTACCTACACTTAAAAGAAATTTGTTCTTAGTTTCTGCAATAACAGATCGTGGACTCGAAGTTCACTTCAATAAGAGAGGTGCACAAATCATGGATTCATCAGGTAATGTTGTAGGTAAAGGCATACGACAAGATAGCTTGTATGAGTTAAGTGCTTTAACTGCTACAAAAGATAAATATGTAAGCAGGTTATGGAACCAACAATTTGGGCATCTCCGATTTGCAATTTTGAAGGAGATGCAAAGAACAGGAATGGTTGCTCATTTCCTTGCATTTTTAGAGTTGCAAGAACCTTGTGAAACTTGCATGATGGGCAAGCAACAACGAAAGGGATTTCCAAGAGAGACCAACAATCAATCTCAAGCTCCTCTAGAGTTGGGACATGCTGATCTCTGCAGTAAAATGTCTACACCTACTTTAGGAGGATCTTTCTACTTTTTGTTATTAGTCGACGATTATAGTAGAAAGATGTGGGTTTATTTCATTCGAGAGAAGGCTGATGCTTTTGAAAAATTTAAAATGTGGCATAAGTATGTAGAAAATGAATCAGGAAGGAAACTGAAGAAATTCAGAACAAATAGAGGAGGTGAATTCTTGTCAATAGAATTGAATAATTACTATAAGGATCATGGTGTGAAAAGGCAACTTACAACAACTCATACACCTCAACAAAATGGCATTGTTGAGCACACGAATAGGACAGTAGTTGAAATGGCTCGTTGTATGTTAAAAGCTCGAGACATGCCTGATTCATTCTAGGCAGAAGCAGTCAATATAGCAGTCTACATCCTCAATCAAAGCTACACAAAAGCACTGAAGGGGATGACTCCTCGAGAAGCATATTCTGGTAAAAAGCCTTTAGTTTTGCATTTCACAATTTTTGGTTGTTTCTGTTATGCACATATTCCTGATTCAACAAGATCAAAGTTGGATTCAAGAAGCAAAAAGTGTGTCTTCCTAGGATATAGTGAAGAGTCTAAAGCATACAGGTTGTGGGATCCTGAGGCAAGGAAGATTTTTGTCAGCCGAGATGTGGTGTTTGATGAACGACCACACTTAGTAGAAGATAAAGGTAAATCTACTATCTCATCAAACGGAGAAATATCTCACCTTGTGCCTATCAAAAGACAGGTTAAAGTTGAGGAGGAGGAAACATATGATGTAGAAATTTCCTCAATAAGAAGCCAACCAGTTGTAGCTGCACAGTGTAAGCCCCTACCAAAGTGGGCACAACAGCTCTTTGATGATCACAATCCATATGTAGATGTACCAGAATCATCCTCATATGGATTAAGAAGATCAAAGAGAATAGAGGAGCAAAGAAGAGCCTCAGAACACATTGTTAACATGGCTTTGATGGCAGATGTCATGGGTTTGATAAAGGAACCTAGAACCATTGAAGAAGCCCTTGATGATCCAGCTTGGAGAGCGGCAATGCAGTCTGAGTATGATAGTATACTCAAAAATGATACATGGGATCTAGTGGACTTGCCGCCAAAGAAGAAGGTAATAGTACTAAATGGATTTGGAAAGCTAAGTATAAAGCAGATGGAACATTAGAAAAGTATAAGGCAAGATTAGTTGCACAGGGTTTTTCATAGATCGAAGGATTTGATGTTCAAGAAACTTTTGCACCAACATCACGCATGACAAGTATTCGGACGGTACTTGCAATAGCTGCACAAAAGGCTTGGCCTATTTTCCATATGGATGTCAAATCTGCATTTTTGAATGGTCACCTCAAGGAGGAGGTATATGTATCTCAACCACCAGGTTTTGAGGTGCCCAATTCAAAAAATAAAGTTTGCAGGATGAAGAAAGCTTTGTATGGACTTAAGCAAGCTCCATGAGCTTGGTACCAATGGATAGATAATTTTTTCAAAAATATGGGTTTTGAAAGAAGTACTTATGATGCTAACTTGTATGTAACAAAAAGGGATAGCAAGCTAGTTGTTATCATTGTATATGTAGATGATTTGATCATTACAGGAGATAATGAAGAACTCATCAATCAAACTCGGATCAGCTTGGGAACTGAGTTTGAAATGACAGACTTAGGTCTACTCCATTTTTGTCTGGGAATTGAAGTATGGCAAAGGAAGGATGGCATTTTCATCTCACAAAAAAAATATGCCAAAGAAATTCTCAAGGCATTTGGAATGATGGACTGCAAACCAACTAGCACACCTATGGAGGTAAATCATAAGCTATCTATGGATGATAACATGCCTATTTAGATGCTAAGAAGTATAGGAAGCTTGTTGGAAGTCTTATTTTTCTGTGCAACACTAGACCATACATTTTCTATGTTGTTGGGGTATTAAGCAGGTTTTCCAACAAACCTAAGGAGAGTCACTGGAATGCTCGAATGGGAATTCTAAGGTACATTGTAGGAACCTTGGATTTTGGTATTTTTTATACCACAGGTGATACATTCCAAGGATATTGTGATTCAGATTGGGCTAGAGATTGTGATTCTAGAAAATCACTTTCTGGATATTGTTTCTCACTTGGTTCAAGAATTTTTATTGGGTAAGTAGAAAGCAACCAACTCTCGCACTCTCCTCCACTGAAGCAAAGTACAAAGCAGCTTGTTTTGCCTCTTGTGAGGCATTCTGGTTAAGGAGAATTCTTGCAGATCTAGGCTTTACATCAAATATGCCGACTGTACTCAAGTGTGATAATCCAAAGTTGTATGGCTATTGCAAAGAACCCAGTATTTCATGCTTGCACCAAGCACATAGAAGTACACTACCATTACATTTGTGAGCTAATTGAAGATGAAATTGTGGAGCTAGAATATTTCCCAACAGACGCAAATTGTGCTGACATATTCACTAAAGCACTTGGAAGACAACAGCTCAAAAGGCATCTTCAACAGATGGGCATAGGACCGAGACCTACTTGATTTATCATTGATAAACATTGAGGGGGGTGTTAGTGTATGAGGAATGTCTACCCCTCATGATTGTATGCACATTTTGTAAGGCCCCCGTTATGAGGAGAAGCCAAGCGTGCATTACTCAATTGATGGGAATCCCAACTGGCATGTTGCATGAAGGTCATATTGGACCATGTAAGGTATTGTAAGGAAAGGGAATTACCAGGGTCCCCAATGGTGGGGTCCGGGGTAGCGGTGAGCAGCACCAGTTGGGGGTCCAAGGGGGCCAGCAGGCCCCTTGGCTAGGGGATCCCAGGGGGCCAGCAGGGCCCCTGGCGCAAAGGGAAAGGGAATATTCCATTGAATATTCCCTATCGGAGTTAGAAATCATTTATATTTGTTAGGTTGGTTCAACTGGTCTAAGCCGTGTAGGGCAATTACACGGGTGGTGGCGGCCCACACTTTACCGCCCATGTATAGCCATCCATGTAAGGCCATCCATGATCCTATATATACATGACTTCTGCACTACCTGAGACATTGAATTGAGCTAGCATACCTCTACCTTGTATCTCCCTATCTAGACTTGTCTAGATCACCATTTAAGCTCTACCTTGAGAGCGCACATGTGGACAATGCCATCATCTTTGTTCTTGCTACTAGTACAAAATTGTTAAGATTCTCCTATATCTGTTATCTTTTCTGCTATTGCTCCTGTGTTATATTGCGTAACTATTGTCTTACATTTTTTCCATTGGAAGCTTAAAAATTGAGTCTTCTAAGGAGATTAAGATCACTTAAACTAATCACTCTACAAAGAAATGTGCATTAAAAGATAGGAAGTTACGAAAAAGTCACTAGGTGAAGATAATAATGGAGGCTGCTACTTTGCGAGGTCTCTACTTATTAGTTTTAGACTCTTCTCTTTGTTGAGTGGATCTTTTCAAAAATGCCATGCGATTACATATAATGGAAAACGTAGAAATAAGTATCATAATTAGCAACTTCAAGAGGTTTGGAAATTGGAACCCTCCTCAACCATACTTGTTGCACCTTTCTTGATGAAGAGATTGATTGAGTTGAAGCCTTAAAAGAGTTGTTTTTGTGTGTGTGGGAGCTAGAAAAGAGCACCGAGATAAGGCCCGTCACTTTATCTTAGTACCACATAAAAGTTTTGAGCCTCATAGTAGGCCTATATAAGGCCCATATGAGCCTTGTCAATTGGAGATGGCATGCATCCTTTCTTGTGTTGTTGCCCAAAATGCTTGTACTAGTCTAGGAATGCAAAAAAAAAAGGCCTTCCATAGAAACACGAGGATGGGCCCTGTAAAACGTTTGCAGGGCCTATCCCCGCGTTTCTCTAGCAGGCCTCGTTTGTGCATTCGTAGGTCATTGCATGGACTAGTTGCCGAATATTGGAAGTCTATGTCCCTAAAAATTAATGTGGCCCAAAAGGAATCTCTGTTGCACTAGGCCTTAATCATCCACTTTGCCGCAAGTTTATTGTCCATGCTGCCAATGTGCATAATACCTAGACCTCCACTCTCCTTTCGGCTAGTGCATATGGACCATTGGATTTTAGGCACTCCCCTCCTGCTATGGTCCCCAATCCGGAGAAAGTCCCTATAAATTCTTTCCAATTAAGCTAATTCTTGATCCTTCGGTCTCCAACAAGAAAGAAAGTATATGATTGAGGATATGAAGAATGTGTTGATCACCATGGCTTGGACAACAAGATTAATTTAAAAACCCCTCCAATAGTTAAGTTTATTATTAAGTCTGGCAAGGGCCCAAGCCTACATTTGTTCCAGAGTAACACCAAATCCCATGAGGATACCATGAATGCAAACAACCTAACCCAATTCAATGTTTTGGCATCCCTGCACAATGAGGAGATTGGGTTGATTCCCTTTGATAGCCCTAAATACAGTCTTGGAATGGTTAATTCTAGACGTAGAGGCCTCAGAAAAAGTGTCGAGGCACCACCAAAAGGTTTCCAAGTCCGTATCATCATTGTGAAGAAAGGCATTTGTGTCCTCTACAAATAGCCTCATGGTCATTTGCCTAGAGTTATGTGGCAAAGTGATGCCTCTTATACGACCAAGATTTGTCGCTCCACAAGTGGGCTAAGTCCTTCTATCGAAATGGCAAAGAGCAGTGGGGCCAATGGGCAGCCTTGCCTGATTCATTGTTTTAGTTTGATTGCCTTTGAAAGTTGCCCATTGACATTGACTTTGGTTGAAGCATTACCAAGGAGAGTGGAGATCATTCTAAGGAATCTCTGACTACACCCGAGGTCTTTCAACGATTGTAAAATATAGTCCCATTCCAATCTGTTGTAGGCTTTATCAAAGTCGACCTTGAGGAGGACAATGTCGTGATTAGATTCTTCAGCGAAGTCCAAACCTTCCCAAATATCAATGATGGCTTCCAATATTGATCTTCCCTTAATGAGGCCTTTTCGGTCTTTGCTAAGCCACTTGTCTAAATGGAAGGATATCCTGTTGGAAATGACTTTAGCAAGAATCTTATATCGGGTTTGAAGCATTGTGATAGGTTTCCTGCTCTAAATTCTTTTCCTTCCACCTTTTTTATGAACATGTTTGATGATGTTGTTGTTGAGACAAGCGGGAAGGGCACCAAACTCGAGTGCCTCAAGCCAAACAAGATGCAAGGGGATGGCCACCACATATTTGAATGATTTAAAGAAATCATTAGTGAGCCATCAAGCCCCGGGCTCTTGCCATTCGGAAGCGAATCAATAACTTCAAGGATCTCTTGTTTGGAAATGGTGGCATCAAGAAGAGCACTCAAGTTGCATGGGATTCTATGCAGGGAAGTCCGAGAGATGGTGGCCATGCAATCCCGCATATGGGGGGAGAGGGGACAAGCACCACCCAACAAACTCGTGAAGCATGCGTTTATAATGACAATGATCTCTTCCTCTATCTTACATTCCATGCACCCCATTCTTGTCAAGCAGTAGTGGGATCTTGTATCTAATTTTTTTTCGTCTGAGAATATTGCAAATCTCTTTGGAAGGTCTATCTTCCTTACCAACCCACCATCCCTTGAATAAATTTGAAGATTTTTCCTTTTGATCTCCTCCTCCTATCTTAGTCTTCCTATGATATTTTGGAGTCCCTTCTCAGATTGAATCTTCCCTTTATTAACTTCTTCATCGAGTCTCCGGAGCCGGCGGTATAGGTTTTCTCTACGTCTTTGGTAGATGGATTTGAGAACCTTCGTGGTCCTAATCAAGATCTAATGAGACTTTTCCACTGCATTTTTCCAACATTTGGCTGGAAAGGTGTAGATGAGGAAGGCCTCATGCCAAGTGTTAGCGATTTCTTGATGGATAGAGGGAAGTGAGAAGAGAAACGGATTGCATGAAACCAAGGTGTCTTGGGACTTTTAGATAGAGGGCGGAAGGTGAGCACCATTGGGTTATGGTTTGAGATGGTGAGGTCGATACGTTGCGCTAGGCTAGGAGAACCCCATGCATGGATGCGATTCTCTGAAATGTAGCTTCTGTCGAGTCTCACTTTCCTAATGTCCTCACCCAATTGAAGATTCGACCAAGAAAAACCATTCAATTCCTTGACTTCAACCACATCCAAAAAGAGTTTGGTTTGGTCCCCTGTCTCTTTCTCTTGGCCATTGTTGTTCTACCTATCACAAGGGTCTTCCACCATATTGAAGTCACCACAAATCATGACATTATGAGAAAACAAGTCCAAGGAGGACCAAGTATCGATCCTCACAGCATCCTCGTTTGGAGCATACATAGAGATCAGGGATAATTGAAAAGGGGTACTGAATGTAACTGCCATCCACCTATGACTTCTGTCTTTGCTGGTGTAGTCAAGCTTATTAGCCTAGACGCGATTGATACCAATGGCACTTCCACCAGAACCACGCTGATGGGTCGTGGAAAACCACACATGGGACTCAGATATGCCCTTAAGTCTTTTTTGAAGGTCTTCTCCTTCAATTTTAATCTCTTGAAGACAAACTAAATCCAAGTTTAAGCTTATGTCATGGAGCCATTGACCAATAAGAGTGGCTCTTGTGGGGTCAATTAGCCCCCTTGTATTTAGTGAAGTGATGATCATTTTCTTGCACTTCCTTCATCCGGAGGGTGGGACTTCTCTTTTTTCCTCTTGGAGTCTTCTTTCTTTCTTGAGGGGGGATGGTCCTAACCATGCATCTTCGGTTTAAGGGGCATTTTCCATGGCATACCTGCCAACTGTTTCCCCTTGCGGGAAGCCTCCTTTAGGAGAGATGGAGAGGTCGTTTCTGGTATTGTTGTTCCAATGATGGAACTTTCACTGTCCATATTGTCCTCATTACTTGTGGTGAATCCATCTTCTTTGCTAGCTATGTAGTCCTCTTGATTAAGCTCATTAGGAGGGGCCATTCCAAGGGTAAGTTACTTCTGCCCGCAAAGTCTTGGATCCCTCTCCGATAATCAAGCTCATTAACCTTCTTCTCGAGGTTGGAGTATAAGTTATTGAGTGACTTTTCTGGTGTGTGGGTCCTCTCGAAAAATCTCCTTGAGCTTGAGCTTCTCCTAGGGCTTGGTTTCCTTCTTCTTCTAACCTGTGTAAACCCTTCTAAGCCGGTTTCTAGGATCTCGTCATCCTTTTGTTTATCTTCAAAGGTTGGGCTCACTTGCTTCCCCTTGAGTGTTTGGGCACTGCTGGTTGTTTCTTGCTTATTCTTATGCTTTAGGGGGAAATCTTTAATTCTATGGTCTTGTTGAGCACATTGAAAGCAAGCATTGGGTAGGTTTTTAAAAGTGATTTCCTGAACGCAAGATTCCCCTTCACCTAAGTCGACAATAATTTTCGAGGGGAGAGGCCTGGTGAGATCTGGCTCCACACATATTTGTGGATGCCAAGGAGGATTAAATGCATGTTTTGTGCCCTCATAAATGAAACCCCCAACATCTCCATGCGAGGCAAACAACTTGCCAATCCGAGAGACAATATCCCACAAAAACTCGTAAAGGAAGTAAGGGAGATTAGGGAGCTCGACCCAGAGAGGGTACTGAAGGGGTTTAGAGTTGTCCGGCACAAAATTGGGGGCCCATTTGAAGAGGTGTCTGGATGGAAAAAATTGGCACTTACTCACTATTATGCCACAAGGGAACCACTCTATGCTAAACCATTGGCACACAGTATCCAGTGGGGCCTAGGAACGAATTGGTAGCCAACGAGGCGAATTCTCTTGAGCTCTTCTTGTGTTGAAAGGATTGCATCGTGATTAAGTGCAATCCGAGGGGTCACCAGGGTCTTTGAGCCGAGAAGAAGAACCCTTGAACCTCTATATCTTCTTAGAGATGCTAAGGAACCAAAGGTTAATCCTTGTTCTCATTCACTGAAAACAAATGAACGATACGCTCACGAGTTGCCTATCGATCGCACGCCATTCGTCCATTGAAGTCTCAAGTGTTTGCAGTCGTCCAATGAAGTCTCAGTCTCTACAACACTCCAATCTTCCGGTCACGCTTTAGGAATTTTAGCCACCGTAACGCACATCCCATACCTTCCAAAGCTTCCCATCATGTTAGCTCTTTAAGAATAGTTCAAATGCAAAGAATTGGAATTGGAAGTTGAAGACAAAATGCTTAACTATTCATGACAATCATAGGTGGTGAAACCTTCGATTTTAAAACTACCTGTGTAAAACGGAGAGCACTTCGCGAGTCTGCTTACCACGCACACAAGACTGTGCCCGCCTCTCCACACGTGTACAGCACGTGGCTCAAGAAATACAATGAACTACTCTATCGATCTTCTTGGTTTGCAATGGCCTATTCATAGTCCTTCAAGTTGCTAGTGCATCTTTCTTCACTCATAATCGAATATCACAAGGCCACAGAAAACATATTTCTCCTCTAAATAAGGCTTATTTCCAGTTTATCTGAGTCTCTAAAGACAACACTCACAGGAAGGATTGCCAATCCACTTCAATCAGTTTCTAAACCTCTTTCTCGTTAGAGCTATGAGTGCATGGCCATCGTATAGTAGATTAGACCTCAAAGAATCCCACAACACATTGTGCACTCTCTTGATTCTCCCTTATCAGACCTCACGATCTTAGACTTTGGACCCTAGGGAGATCAATAAGTTGGGTACACTATGTGTTCCCTAACGATTTTTGTGAAATTCATGATAACATTAGAAACCATCTCATTCTATATCCCATGTAGTTACAAATTCTTCTTTTTTGCATAACATGTAGTTTTAATTTTTCTGATAGCTCTTCTTGGCTTGCAGTTCATTTTACATAAGTCTCAATATTGAATGTCCTATTCATAGTCCTCTAAGTTGCTAACAAATATTTCTTGCCAAATCTTCCAAATAGCTTCACCCATAATTGAATTCGTTAGTAACACTACAACATATGAGGGGCATACTAATGCTGCCTATATCGATAGTCGCTCCCGCCATCGGTATAAATGTTGGAAAAGTCCACTTAAAGATACCGACGATCAAGTGACCGTCGGTATGACCATTTAAAACGGATCATCGGGATGTCTCTCGATTGCCGGTATAAGCATCGGTATGAGCATCCGTATATGCATCAGTATAAGCGTCGGTAATTTACAAGAAGTTACCGATGCCCATACCGATGAGTATAACGAGGTTGTGTTTTAAACATACCAGGAACCCGAGAGCAAAACTCAACATTTTTCCTATGTTTTACATTGAGTTCTGCTTGCTTCTGTCGAACTTGTGCGTGCAAACCAAATTGTGACCTGCATTGTCTTGTGCACACACACACACCCACACAGATCTCTCTCTCTACACACACACACACACAATTTCTCTCTGTTTAGATCTCACATCTTGGTAAGTGGTGCATGCACTCTTAGCCTTTGTCTTTCTCTTTGCTTTATGTTTTATAATTTCTCTTCTCTTTGTTTTATTAGAAATCTTTTGGCATCGATTCTTTGGAATTCAACAATAGAGGACATACATTATGCTTTGATGACAACGATCAAAAATAGGGACATACCTATAAGTTATTGTTTTATTCTCTATTGATAGAGAGAGAGATGAGAGAGAGATAGAGAGAGAGAGATGAGAGAGAGAGATGAGAGAGAGAGAGATAGAGAATTAAAGAGAGAGAGAGAGAGATAGAGAAAGAGAGAGAGAGAGAGAGAAAAGAGAGATGAAAGAGAAGAAGATAGAGCATACATACACACACACATACACACACACATACACACACATGCATACAAACATACATACACACACACACATATACACACATGCATACACACACACATACATACACACATATACAGACATGCATGCATACATACACACATATACACACATGCATGCATACACACACATACACATATACACACATGCATACATACACACACACATGCATACACACATACATACACACACATATATACACATATGCATACACACACATACACACACATTCATACAAACATACATACACACACACACATTTACACACATGCATACACACACACATACATACACACATATACAAACATGCATGCATATATACACATGCATATACAAACATGCATGCATGCACACACATACAAATATACACACATGCATACATACACACACACATGCATACAGACATACATACACACATACATATAGACATATGCATACACATACATACACACACATACACACACACATATACACACATGCATACACACACACATACATACACACATATACACAAATGCATGCATACATACACACACATATACACACATGCATGCATACATACACACACATATACACACATGCATGCATACACACACATGTACACACATGCATACATACACAAACACACATATACAAACATGCATACATACACACACATACACATATACACATATTCATACACACACACACATGTACACACATGCATACATACACACACATGTACACACATGCATACATACACACATATACACACATGCATGCATACATACACACATATATACACACATACATGCATACACACACACATGCCTACATATTCTAATTAGCACATATTAGGAATACACACACTCTCATCATATTTCTCATCAAATAGAGGAGCAAGGGAGAATCAGTTATGGATGGAATTTACAACTCTAAAGAATCAACCAAAGCAAGGATTGTGTAACCAAGATGAAAGATGTGGTTGATCAGCTTGCAAGCATTCGAGAGGAGATAGAACAAGAACACATAATAAGGCATATCATTAATGGTATCACAGATGATGATAAGTGGGAGTCCTTCACCATAGCAATGGACCTCTACATGGATATGCAAATACCTGACCTCAACACCTTGATGGAGCAACTCTTTACCCATGAGACAAAGCTCAATATGAATGGTGACAACTCTAGAGATAACCAATCTTCTACCCTTTACATAGATAAGAATAAAGCTAGGGATAAAGATAAAAATAAGAAAAGTGAAGAAGAGGCTAGTACCTCTCAAGCTAATTATGCAAGAAGAGGAAGAGATGCTAAAGGAACAGGCAAAAGAGGAAAGAAAGGTAGGGGGAGATCCGACAACAATTCACCTTGAAACATTTGTGGTCTTACCAACCACACCATAGAAGAATGCTTCAAGAATACAAGAAATCAAAGGGGAAGAGACTTCCATAGAGGTAACTATGGACAACCCAAAGGCAGATACAACAATGGTAGAGGCAACTACAACCATACCTACAATCAAGGCTACAACAACAACAATTATTCAGGAGGTTTCAGAGGAAGAATGGAATACAACAATTATACTGAAGACCAAGAAGGTTCACTACTGATCATGAACGTGACATCCAAACACGGTAAAGATGATGAGCATCTTTTCTATATTGATTTATGTTATTTGAATCATGTGGTTGGAAATGTACATTTATTATCTGAGCTTGAAGAACCTAAAGGAAATCATGAAGTACATACATGTGATGATACTAAACACGCAGTTAAGGAGATTGGAAATGTCAAAACCTTTGATGGTAGTAGGAACCTTTTGAGTAAAGTTCTATATGTGCCAACCATAACCAAAAACCTAATTTGTGTTGGATAGATTGTTGAGAAAGTTTTACAAGTCAAATTCACTAAGCATGGAGCATATGTGGAAGATCCTCAACAAGGCTTCAAAAGGATTGCTAAAGGTGAGGAGTCTGGTAGATTATTCACATTTGAGATTGAAGACACAAGGAACATAGCAATATTTGATTATAGAGATCAAAACTTATCTGAGTTAGAAATTTGACACAAAAGGCTAGGACACATAGGAGAAAGAACTTTGAAGCAAATATGTGGAGATCGAAGTGTGCTTGGAATTTCCAATGTGACCAAGCAACATATGATATACAAATGTGCAGCATGCCAATTTGGCAAAGCTCACAAGCAACCATTCAAAAGGAAGGGATACATTCATCAAGACTCTTTGGAGCTTGTACACACTGATGTGTGGGTCCTAGTAAAGATCCATCAATCTCAGGTTCAAGGTATTATGTTTCATTTATTAATGATTACCATAGATGGACAATCCTTTATTTCATGAAGCATAAGGATGAGGTATTTACATGTTTCAAAAAGTACTTGACACTAGTTGAAAACCAAAAAGGAAGGAGCTTGGAGAGGATCAGATTTGATGCAGGTGGTGAGTACTTTTCACATGAATTTGATTCATTTCTATCGGACAGAGGCATAAAGAGAAAAGTAACAACAAGATATACTCCTAAATTGAATGGAGTGGTAGAGAGAAGGAACAGGTTAACTGTTGAAGTTGCCAGGTCTATGTTACTTGAATCAATGAGGATCGCAAATGATCTTTTGAGAGGTATCCAATTTCAACCTCGTTGGATTTTGTGTTTGTCTATTTTCTAGTTTCTATAGAAGTTTACTATGTTGGGGTCTTAGAATGCCTTGAATATCAATGAGAGAGATCCCTTATTCTTATGAAGATAACTAGGTGATTTTAATTGACCACTCTATTCATAGTCACATATTTATGCACATGTATTGTCCATGTTAGGGGGTCTACCAATTCTTCTAGGATATTGTTGTGACTCTCTCTCTCTCCCCTCTTTCCCCTACTACCCCCACCTTCCCCTTTGACTCCACCCCTCACCTCCTTTGACCCCGCACCACCCCACCACTCAGCCGGCACCACACCGCCCCCCTTAGCCCGCATTCCCCGTCTCTCTCTCTCTCTCTCTCTCTCTCTCTCTCTCTCTCTGTCTCTCTCTATCTCTCTCTCTCTCTCTCTCTCTCTCTCTCTCTCTCCCTCTCTCTCTCTCTCTCTCTCTCTCTCTCCCTTCCCTCTCTCTCCTCCCCCGCCTAACCACCAGCTCACCCCGCGACCCCTCCCCTCCCTCTCCCTGAGTCCCCCACCACTCCCTGCATCCCTCCCTCTCCCTCAACCCCCCGCCACCCTCATCCCCCCACCACCACCCTCCCCTCACTCCCCTGCCTGCCCTCTCCCCTCCACGTTCAATTCCCACCCGTCCCTTCTCTCTCTCTCTCTCTCTCTCTCTCTCTCTCTCTCTCTCTCTCTCTCTCTCTCTCTCTCTCTCTCTCTCTCTCTCTCTCTCTCTCTCTCTCGCTCTCTCTCTCTCTCTATCTCTCTCTCTCTCTCTCTCTCTCTCTCTCTCTCTCTCTCTCTCTCTCTCTCTCTCTCTCTCTCTCTCTCTCTCTCTCTCTCTCTCTCTCTCTCTCTCTCTCCCCATCTCTCCTCACCCGCTTGCCCACGACTCCCTCCCCTCCCCTCACCGCCAGCACCCTCCCCTCCCCTCACCGCCGACTCCCTCCCCTCCCTTCACCGCCAACCCTCTCCCCTCCCCTCACCACCAGCCCCTCTCTCTCTCTCTCCCTCTCTCCCTCTCTCTCCCCTCCCTCTCTCTCCTTACCCACCTGCCCACGACTCCCTCCCCTCCCCTCCCCTCCCCTCACCGCCCACTCCCTCCCCTCCTCTCACCGCCAACCCCCTCCCCTCCCCTCACCACCAGCCCCTCCCTCTCTCTCTCTCTCTCTCTCTCTCTCTCTCTCTCTCTCTCTCCCTCTCTCTCTCTCTCTCTCTCTCTCTCTCTCTCTCTCTCTCTCTCTCTCTCTCTCTCTCTCTCTCCCTCCCTCCCTCTCTCTCCTCACCCACTTGTGCACAACCCCCTTCCCTCCCCTCATCGCCAGCCTCCTCCCCTCCCCTCACCGCCGACTCACTCCCCTCACCGCCAACCACCTCCCCTCCCTCACCACCAGCCCCCTCACCTCCCCTCACCTTCAGTTCCCACCAGCCTCTCTCTCTCTCTCTCTCTCCTTCTCTCTCCCCTCCCTCTCTCTCCTCACCCGCCTGCCCACGATCCCCTCCCCTCCCCTCACCGCCAGCCCCCTCCCCTCCCCTCACCGCCGACAACCTCGCCTCCCCTCACCGCGAACCATTCGTGACGACGGCCTATTTTTGTGGATCCAATTCAAATCAAGAAGAATAATTGACCTAACCCTTCAATTTTGGGCAATCAACCGGCGCATGATCAGTGGTCGTGAGGAATCGGCAAGGCCCTTTTGGCCTATTGGAGCCTATAAAAGCAATGGATTTGTGTTCATTTGGGATACAATTCATATATACACATTTGCATACATGGGTACACAGGTCCTCTCTTGGCACTTTCTCACTTCAAGCCTACTGTAGGAAGTCACTCTGTGGTGTGAATACAGAGCGTGGGCTTCCCAGTAGAGAGCTAATAGCACTATAGTGTGAAGGGAGTGACTTGGTTGTCTTTCTGTGTGTGTCAGTGTTATTTTTATGCTCTGTTCCTTAGAGCAATTTTCCATCATTTGTATTGATCAGTGTTGATCTGCATATAATTGGTCCATTGTGCTGATCTGCATATAATTGGTCCATTGTGCTGATCGGAAGAATCCATTGTATTGATGTTGTTTAGTTATGGAGTGCCATGTTAACCCTGAGCATAACTTTTGAGCATCACTTTGACCTATCTTGTAATCACCTAATTTGAACTAAGGAGTGGATGGTCTTCCTTTATGGTCATTTTGTCATTAATATTTTCTTGAGTACTCGCAACTCTATGCAATCATTGACATCTGCCTGCTCACACAATTGTTAAAGGGTATACTTCCCTAAAGAGAACCCCCCTTGAGTAGTTGAACTACTGGAGTGCTTGCTAAAAGTAGATACCCTAGTACCTCCTCTACAGTTTGGCACGCCCGGTGGGACATTTGCATTTCTGTGAGAGGCCCTGAGGACGTTTGCAAGTAGGTACATGACCCATACGCGAGCAGATAAGGAGCCTCTTCGTGTACGGAGGAGCCTTAACAAGTTAATTATAACTTCGACTAGTGAGCCTACCTCCCCTCTACCCTCCTTGAATTTATCTATTGATTTGGGTGCGACACCATTGTCGAAAGAGAAGCATAGGAGAACCTTAGACTTCTCCTCAGATACGTCACAAGAAACACCAGTACAAATGGAGGATCTCTCTCATTTACTCTATAGACTAAGCATCAAATTCCCTACCTTCAAGGGACACGCTTAGGAGGATGCTGATGATCATGTGAGGAGATTCATCTCCTTATGCCATGGACGAGGTCTACAGAATAGAGAGGATGCAATGCTGGCACTCTTCCCATCGACATTGGAGGGTCTTGGAGATAAATGGTATAGTCAATATGCAGATGGCCATTTCGCTACATGGGAGGCTCTGAAGGCGGCGTTCTCACACACATTTCGACCTAGTGATTCCTCCAAAAGAGCTCTAGATCACCTAGAGAATGTAAAGCTAAGATCAGGTGAATCCTTTCATGAACTTCACACTAGAACAAAAGCACTTGTTGCATGCCTGCTACATGCTCGAGGTGACTTCTTGGTTAAAAAATGGATAGAAAAGCCTCTGCCCAGGTTCTCTCTACAGAAGCTTCGTGAGTCTCTTAGATTGGATGCAACCCTCAATGATTTTGTTGCAGCAGCATTACGCATTGAAGAAGCTACGCAACATTTTGAAGGGGATACACAATCGAGTTATGCTCCAGAACTGGATCCTATTGGGCAACTGAGGAAGGAACTAGAGGCATTGAAAATGCAACAAAATCAACAAGAAGAGAAGGTCTTCCCACCACTGCGTCGCACTGATGATGAAGTAGACCAACTTCGCCGTGAGTTAGAAGATTTGCGGACCACTCAGGATATAAGAAGGTAGATTTGGTGTACAATCTGTAACAACAATGGACATTCCAATGGTAATTGCGCTAACAAGGTAAGCTGTCAATTTTGTGGAAAGGATGGTCATGAAGCTAGAGATTGCTCCTACCTCAAGGCTACACAACAAAGAGGTAACCCTCAAACTTTGGATTCATATTATGCTAGTACTTCAAATACACCTAATAGAGAGGAGAACCGGCCTGTGAAGCCTAGATATAATAGACCTTTGATGTGCTATCGATGTGGTGAGTATGGCCACATGCAATATAGGTGTTCCCTTCCAGAAGATGCACCTCCTTGTCAACATTGTCCAGAGGCCAAGGATCATTATACCAAAGACTGCCCCAGAAGCCGTCCTGCTCCAATCCACATGATTGCAGTCTCTCCACAAGAAGAAGGTATGACCACTCAGTCTTATGCCGTTTCATCCTCTGCAATGCCCATGATGACTAGAGCTAGGCAAGCAGCAGCAATCCATAGAGAGAAACAATAAGGCTTCCAGGATATAGAGGAGGAAAAGAGGTCTGGGTGGAAGGGCCAAGTAGAAATTGAAGGAGCCCATGAAAGGATGGCTACTTCTCTAAGGGACCAACCAAAAACTCTGCAAGAAGACACTCATGAGGTAAAGATTGAACAGATCTTGAAAGGTATTCATCATAAGGTTAGTCTATAGGAACTTATAAGGATGGATTCAAAAATAAGAAGTGACTTATTGAAGATTATACACTCTGCTCACTTGGTCCAATCACCCAGTATAGATGGTTTCATGGTTGATTTTCCCCCTGCACCCTTGGCAGACTACCAAAGCTCAAGATTATCTGTTTGTATAAAGGATGAAGCTCTCACAGGTGTAATCATAGATGGAGGCTCTGGTATCAATTTGATGCCGGACTTCACCATGAAGAAACTAGATTTGAACGCCACCAAGATGGCACCATTCACACTTACACTAGCAGATTAACATCGGGTTGCGCCTCTTGGCATTATTGAGAAGGTAATGATGATAGTACAGGGTGGCGACTTTGTTCTAGATTTTGTTGTTATTGCGCTTCCACAGGAAAGTTCTTACCCTCTACTCCTGGGGAGACCTTGGCTGAGGCAAGCAAAAGCTTTGCAAGATTGGGGGAAAAACAAACTATGGATTTCAACTAGCACCATTAGCCAATTGCAAATACACTTGAAAGAGGGATTCGACTCAGGGAAAACTACTGGATATACTGTGGACACTCAAGTAATGAGCTCTATACCCCAGGAAGAAGATACATTATTGAATTGGATGATGGAAAGTGCGGAGTGTTGCACATTGGAAATCGATGAAATAGAGGAACAAGTTGCAGATGAAGAAGTTGTAGGAAAAGGCCATGAGATTCACAAGGAGTTGAAGAATAAGAGCTTGGAGGAGATTACTAATGTTGAAAGGGCAACAACCATAGAGATTTCAGAACACGAAGATTATGGGCCCGAAGGTAGAGAAGATCTCCCCTTTTCGGATATACCTCAAGGATGGATAAAAGAACATGTTGCGGAATATAAGCTAAAGTCCACTCCTACATATAGTGGAGATGATTTCTCAGACAATACTAGTCCTGAAACATTGGTTCAAGAAGTAAATATAGGGGATGAAGAGAACCCTCAAGTAGTCCACTTGGCCTCTTGGCTGTGGCATTATCGTCCTTTATTACAGAAGGTAACTTCCTTACTTTTTGCTTACAAAAATGTCTTCGCATGGTCCTACAAAGATCTAACAGGGATACCAGAAGAGCTTGGGTTACATCAGATACCCTTAGTTGAGGGAGCCGCGCCTACAAGAAGTAGGCCATATCCACTCAATCCGAAGTATGCAGAGGCAATAAAAGCAGAAATTACAAAACCAGAAGAAGCAGGTATAATTGTTCCAGTAGAACATTCCAGGTGGCTTTCTTCTATGGTTATTGTGCCCAAGAAAAGCAGTGGAAAAATAAGAGTTTGTATTTATTTTCGTGCTTTGAATAAAGTGACTGTTCAAGATGGATTTCCTCAGCCCTTCATAGAGCAAGTACTTGAGGAAGTAGCTAGTCACACTTTGTATAGCTTCTTCGATGGTTTTAGTGGCTACAATCAGATAGTGATCCATCCTGATGATAGGGACAAAACAACCTTTGTTACGCCCTGGGGCACTTATGTCTATACCCGCATGGCTTTTGGTTTGAAGAATGCACCAGCTTCATTTAATAGAACAATGTATCTGATATTGGGCAAGTGGTTAACAACCTTTCTCCGCATTTTCATGATGAATTTTCAGTATTTTTCGGTACAGATAGAAGAGCAGTAGTTCAAGATTTCCATGATCATTTGGAAAATCTAAAAGAAATTTTTGAGCAATGTCTCAAAACAGGTTTGAAATTGAATCCTGATAAATGTCACTTTTTGATCACCAAGGGTACTTTTCTTGGTCACGTAGTATCTGCTAAAGGGATAACCGTTGACCCTGCAAAGGTTACGTCTATTCTTTCCATGCCAACTCCACAAAGCCCAAAGGAAGTGCAAAGTTTCTTGGGCCATGCAGGATATCACAAAGGATTCATTCGGATGTATTTAGAAATAGCTAAGCCTTTGTCAAGGCTTACCAATAAAAACGTCCCTTTCTCATGGAGTGCTGAAGCTGAGAAAGCATTTTGTGAGCTAAAATTGAGGCTATGTACTGCTCCACCTTTAAGTGTTCCTAACTGGTCATTGGAATTTCATGTGCATAGAGATGCTAGTCTTCATGCTGTTGGTGCACTTCTAGCTCAACCATCATCACACAAGGTTGATATACCTATCTCCTATGCCAACAGACAACTCAACCAAACCGAAAGGAATTACAGTACAACAGAAAGGGAAGGTTTGGCTATTGTATTTGCTCTTCAGAAGTTTTGGCATTACCTTCTTGGTATACATTTTATAGTTATATCTAACCATCAGCCCTTGAAGTACTTGATAAACAAGCCTAGAGTAGCTGGAAGGATTTGGAGATGGTTACTCCTGTTTCAAGAATTTAATTTTGATATTCATATTAAGCCAGGAAAAGAGCACTACATTGGAATTAAACCCCCCATTCAGAGATTGGTGGAATTAGAAGAATACAGAGAAGGAGCAATGAAAAAAAACTTCAGGTAACACAAGAAGAGCGCCGGAGACTGCATGATAGGTATCTGAGGTCCCAAGAAGTTCATGTAGGAGCCATGGTTTTAGTGCATCAGGTTCCAGCAGTTTCAACCAAATTGGCACCCAAATGGATAGGACCATATAGGGTGATCAAGGTATTATCACATGGCGCAGTGCATCTGGAGGATTTGCAGGGTAAAAGGATTCCCCTGGTCAACATCTCCAGGGTAAAGAAGTACCTCATTTAATGATGAGTTCAATTGGAAGGACTCCAACCACTGTACATACCTCATTTTCTTTCAGTACATACTCCCCTCCCCTCATCGCCAGCCCCCTCCCCTCATCGCCAGCCCCCTCCCCTCCCCTCACCGCCGACTCCCTCCCCTCCCCTCACCGCCAACCCCCTCCCCTCCCCTCACCACCAGCCCCCTCTCTCTCTCTCTATCTATCTATCTATCTTTCCCCCTCCCTCTCTCTCCCTCCCCTCCCCTCACCACTAGCCTCTCTCTCTCTCTCTCTCTCTCTCTCTCTCTCTCTCTCTCTCTCTCTCTCTCTCTCTCTCTCTCTCTCTCTCTCTCCATCCCTCTCTCTCCTCACCCGCGTGCCCACAACCCCCTCCCCTCCCCTCACCGCTAGCCCCCTTCCCTCCCCTCACCGCCGACTCCCTCCCCTCCCCTCACCGCTAGCCCCCTCCCCTCCCTCACCACCAGCCCCCTCCCCTCCCCTCACCTTCAGTTCCCACCAGCCTCTCTCTCTCTCTCTACTCTCTCTCTCTCTCTCTCTCTCTCTCTCTCTCTCTCTCTCTCTCTCTCTCTCTCTCTCTCTCTCTCTCTCTCTCTCTCTCTCTCTCTCTCTCTCTCTCCCTCCCTCCCCTCTCCCTCTCTCTCCTCACCCGCCCGCCACAACCCCCTCCCCTCCCCTCACCACCAGCCCCTCTCTCTCTCTCTCTCTCTCTCTCTCTCTCTCTCTCCTCCCCTCTCTCTCCTCCCCCGCCACCACCCTCCCACATGTCCCTCACCACACCACCCCTCCCTCACCACACCACCCGTCCGGCATGCCCTTCACCACCCTCTTCTTAGCCTCCTACGTACCCCTCAATCCTCACTAAGGGGTCCATTACAATTCATCCCGAATTAGGCTCAGACTCTCAACAACGGGCAACTTGGCTCTGCATCCTTGGTTGTTTTCTTGAGATACTGAAGGAAAATATGCAAATCTTGGAAGCTATCGGATGACAACACTAATTGGAGGTGGTCGGATGCTTATGAAGAATTTGGAGATTACTATATGATCATTCAAATTTCACGGGCGGCATGTGGATCTCAGATGGCATTCAAAAGTAGCAGAGTAAGTGGTAAAATTGAAAGGAAGAAAAGGTCTGTTGCCGCCAACCATTCGTGACGACGGCCTATTTTTGTGGATCCAATTCAAATCAAGTAGACTAATTGACCTAACCCTTCAATTTTGGGCAATCAACCGGCACATGATCAGTGGTCGTGAGGAATCGGCAAGGCCATCTTGGCCTATTGGAGCCTATAAAAGCAATGGATTTGTGGTCATTTGGGATACAATTCATATATAAACGTTTGCATACGTGCGTACAGAGGTCCTCTCTTGGCACTTTGTGGCTTCAAGCCTATTGTAGGAAGTCACTCTCTGGTGTGAATACAGAGCGTGGGCTTCCTAGTAGAGGGCTAATAGCACTATAGTGTGAAGGGAGTGGCTTGGTTGTCTTTCTGTGTGAGTCAGTGTTATTTTTATGCTCTGTTCCTTAGAGCAATTTTCCACCATTTGTATTGATCAGTGGTGATCTGCATATAATTCGTCCATTGTGTTGATCTGCATTTAATTGGTCCATTGTGTTGATCGGAAGGATCCATTGTATTGATCTTGTTTAGTTATGGAGTGGCATTCTAACCCTGACCATGAACTTTTGAGCATCACTTTGACCTACCTTGTAATCACCTAATTCGAACTAAGGAGTGGATGGTCTTCCTTTATGGTCATTTTTTCATTAATATTTTCTTGAGTACTCACAACTCTGTGCAATCATTGACATCTGCCTGCTCACAGATTTGTTAAAGGGTATACTTCCCTAAAGAGAACCCCCCTTGAGTAGTTGAAGTACTGGAGTGCTTGCTAAAAGTAGATACCCAAGTACCTCCTCTAGAGATATGATCAATGAAATTCGAGTTTCTCATACGTTTCAAAAATGTTTAATGTGAAACCAAATTTTTAAATACATGCTCTCACACCATGATCGATAGTTCATGTGTCCACCATGATCAGTGCCCATAGCTCCAATCATCAAAGAACGTGAGTAGATGCCACCTCCAAGATGTTAGTGTCAGTGTCCATGTGAAAGGCCAAATGGTTTTTGGACACTTTTTTATGCGCTCTTTAATAAAGCATGTATTGGCGTGGTTAGCCACAGATGCTATGTTCAACTTAATTTTTATAACCTAAGAAATCTATGTTCATGGTCTGTCGACTATGTGCTTTTTTGCATATTTTGTATCCTTTGTGCAAAGTACTATATGTGGCATCTAAAACTTGGTTTTCTACTAGGAGGGTATCATCTTGGAGCTCTCGACAAGAAGAGGTCAGTGTCATGCATCATTATCCAAATACTTCACTAGTTTTAGATAATTTTGAGGCAAAAACTTTGTTCCTTTTGTGTGAGGGAAGTGAGCACTTGCCCATGCACCCAAAGCTTATGACTAAGGCACTAACCAACCCATATACCTTTTCATTAAAATCACTGAGATCACCATTGGATGTCTTGGCTTCCCATGAGGGAGCACCTCACCAATCAAGGAAGACAAAGGTTCTGAGTACTTCTCGAGAGGTCACCCATCCCAGTATTGTTCCCCTTGGAGCTCCCTCGGCTATGAAGGTTTTTTAAGCTTAACGAATAGGTTTGATAGACACATGGAGGTTCTGCTAACTAGTGTTTGGGTTGTGAATTCAACCTTTCACTTTCATCTTACTTCATATGTTGAGCACATAAACACTATGTACGCTTCTGTGGATACTGCTTATGTACATCCATGTGGACATTATTATAATGCCTCTGCATAAAGCATGTTACCTTCAATGAAAACAGTGGTGGTGAGGTTCTCTTAACTAGGAGACACTCATACATTGGAGTATCTTTGATGATATTGTAGGTGGAAGACATACCCAACCTTGCCATAGGAGATCTACTAATGTGCATAAAAGGCACATGGACTCTTCAGTTTTGCCTTTAGATCTCCTTCATACAAATATGTGCACTCCAATACCTAGAAGCTCATTACCTGTTGGTCATTACTTTGTCACTTTCGTAGATGATGCTACTAGAAAGGTTTTCATACCATAAGAATGTTTAATCTTTTCAAAAGGGTTTTTTCTTTTTGCTTTTGAGACTTCCTATAGCTTCTTTATTCATGATTGGTTCCTTGTTTTAATTTCACCTCATAAAGCATAAGGATGATTGCTTAATGCGTTTTTTTACTTCTATTTCTGAAAACATGTCGATATACATGCTTATTGTCTCCCATCTATGTAAGTTCCATTTCCTTAGATCTATGTATGGAAATAATTAGCATATGCTTCTCATATTCTCAGATTAGACACTCAGTGATACCATTAAGATTTTGTTTTCCATGCACCCTTTGTTTATGCATGTATATCTTTTGTCAAAAGTCCAATTTGGTTATACTTTTTTTTTCTAAATGTTTAGCTCTTTAATATTCAATCTGACTAGGAGTTCTATATCACCATGCTTTAGTTTAGATGAATAGAAACACAAGGTTCTGTGATCTACGTAGAAATCATATTCATCTCGTGAAAGACAATTTCAATGAACGTAAATAAAATGTTATGTGATAATAGTAGAAATTAGATTCGTTTGGTGAAAGGCATATTCAATTAGCCAGATAAAATCATAAAAGTAGATGAGCTACTACAGAAAATTAAATCTTGAAAGTTAAAACAAATCTTGCAAGATTTATCTACACACCAAGAATCCTCATGGGTACTCTGATAACAAAATTTAAAATTTGATTGGGAATGTGTTGATTCGTTTCCCATGTTCATATGCAAATGCATTGAAGTGAAGAGGCTCCTTGTGCAATCATTCTTATATTTCCTACAAAATTTATGTGGATGCATGTTACATGGAAATGCATGAGTAGGTAATTTACTATGCTCCATCTTATGTCTTTTATGGGCATAATATAAAATGAACATTTGATTTTCTCAAGCTTGAAGCTGAAAGTTCACCTAGAAGAAATTTGAAACTCAACGAGTTAGCTTCATGAAATTCTATGTGTTTGAACCTCGTTTCAATGTCAGTATCTCTTGGAGCACTTGGCATTACATTCATATTTCATCTAGTTTATTAGGAAGGAATTGCATCTTAGAAGGATTTGAAATAGAATCGATCAACCAATCTGAATGCAATCACATAGAGTTGATAGACACTTGGAAGTTTTGTTAGCTACTGTTTGGGCTAAGAATTCAGCCTTTCATTTCCATTCTACTACATATATTGAGCACATACACACTATGTACGATTCTCTAGATACTTCTTATGTATGTCCATGTGGGCATTGATATAATGGTTACTTCTTCTGCATAAAGCATTTTAGGTTCAATAAAAAGTGTGATGGTGAGGTTCTCTTAACTCAGAGACACCCATACATTGGAGTATCTTCAATGATTTTGCAGGTGGAAGACTTACCAATCCTCACAATAGGAGATCTATAAATGTGCATAAAACGCACATTGACGATTCAATTTTTCCTTTAGAACTCCTTCATACACATATGTGTGTTCCAGTGCCCACAAGTTCATTACTTGGCTCTCTTTACTTTGTCTCTTTCATAGATGATGCTACTAGAAAAGGCATCATGCCATAAACATTTGTAATCTTTTCAAAGGGATTATTTCTTTTCGCTTATGAGATTTCCTAAAATTTACATGTCATGTGGCTTCCTTATGCAATCATTCTTATATTTCCTACACAATTTGTGTGAATGCATGTTACATGAAATGTTGCATGACTAGGTAATTTACTATGCTGCGGCTTATGTCTTTTATGGGCATAATATAACATGAACATTTGATTTTCTCAAGGTTGAAACTCAAAGAGTCACTTTGATGAAATTTTCTGTGTTTGAACGTGGTTTCAATGCCGGTATATCTATATGCACTTGGCATTACAGTCATGAAATAGCTCATCCACTATTTAGGAAGGAATTACATCTTAGAAGGATCAGAAATAAAATCGATCAACGAATCTGAATGCAAGCACATTGATATGGTTAGTATACAAACTCCTATGATTATTGTGTTCTCATACGAGTATTCTGCTCTCTCATAGCAAAAGAAAAGGTGAGGTAAGTCTTCATTTCGGCTTCTTTGAGTAACTGTTCACATTAGATTTCTACTGTTCATCGGTATGAAAAACGTTATAGATTTCTACTGACGTTATAGATTTCTACTGTTCATCGGTATGAAAAACGTTATAGGAACAATAAGATACCGAGACATGCACTGACGAAATCGCGTAGAAGCGTTTGTGTAGATGATGAACGCTGACGGCACAAGAGAGTTCAGAGAGGAGTATGCAAGAATTTCAGCATAGGATCAATATTACGTGATGCTTCATTGCTTGTTTGACGCACTGCATAAAAATGAAGATTAAGAAATTGGTTTGCGGACGCTCCAAAACGTTATATCTTGTAACCTTTTGCTGATCATTGTAACGGAGGGAAAATAGTCATCGATTTTAGAGACGCTCAAACAAGGATATATGACGTTTAGCACAAAGTGAAGATCAAATGCATATGGACTGCTTGATTAATGTAGTAGATGAAAACAACCAGTAACAGAAGATAGACAGAGTACATAACTCAATGCGAAGTTCACTTCGAACCTTACAGCCCATGAACATGTAGAAGGACTCAAACGCTGAACTCAGACGCTGAACAGGATACCCGAACCAACCTACGGTGGCGTGGTTCAGATGGTTAGCCACTAGATGATGCAGTACTGCTGCTCGACAAGTTTCCTGCACTCATAGACAGGCAAGACGGTGTATCCGCATAGGAGCGGCGGGGCATAAAAGAGGGATTGACGACGTTTGTGGAATCCTGTAAGGTTTGCTAAAGCAGGGGTCGTCAGTCAGCAAGGAGATGGTCCTGCATGCACCACGTTCGTCGTAAATGAGCCATGTTGTCTTTGCATCAAGGCGCTGCTTGGAGGCCGTGAACTGTAGCTGCTGCTGTCGTCTTCTACCTGCGAGTGCCCTGTTGCTTGGTGTCGTCGCTCTCCCATGCTTTTTCTGCACACTTCCAAATGCTTGTTGTGGTCATCGTCACGGGATTGGAGCTTGCGCCATCAACTATGGAGCTCTACGAGTTGCTGTCGCCGCCGTGAACTGTAGCTGCTGCTGTCGGACTTCTGCTCAGTCGATGTACGTGAAGTAATCATGTAGCTCCGTCTTGAAAGTGTGAGAACTTGGCTTCGCAAGGAGTGGTTCCCGCGCGGCCTAATTGTGTCCAAATGTCAATTCCTTTCGGCGAATCACCTGCTTCTAGTATTTAAGAACGAAGAGATGGCTTCCCAAGCCCTGCAAGCCGGCTCCTGGCAAGTGGGCCGGTCCAGCCTTTGCCTTTTTAAGTGGACCCCAGACTTTGTCCCGAACAGATCAAAGCCTCTTCGTTACCCGCTTTGGGTGGAGCTTCCCAATCTACCTTTCTTCCTATATGGATTTCTTCGTGAAATCGTCTCACCGATTGGTCGCCCGATGGCCTCAAGACAGGATGTTGGGGGGTTAATCTACGATGGTGCTCAACATTCTTTCAATGCAAGATGGCATCCATAGATCTGCATTGAAACAGACCTGAACCAGGCCCTTCCGTCGAAAATCTCCATAAACTATGGAGATGGTAAGACCTGGACACAAGAGGTTACTTACAAGAATTTGCCAAACGCGTGCTTTCGGTGCGGGCATCAAGGTCATAGGATCAAAGACTGCCCCTTGAAGAAAAGTACCAATAAAAACAAGCTTAAACTAGATGGGACCCTAGACCCTTTCCCCCAAGATGACACTCGGGGTCATCCCCCTCCAATGGAGGAAGAAGAGGGAACTCGCGTTGCTGAGACAGATGCAAAAGGATTCACTGAAATGAGACGCAGGAGGAAAGTTAGCCCTCGAAGATCAACAAGGACTACTACGACAGTTGCCCCCTCGAATAACATATATTGTAACCTAGAAAAAGAGATTAATGAGGTATTCCCAGGGGACAACCACTTTGAAGAAGACCCCACTGATAATACCCTTGGGTGCTCTACCAGCAAAGAAGACAACCAAGAAGGTTACACCACGAGTAAAGAGGAAGACTTCACTACCAGCAATGAAGACATCCCAGACAGCGAAAGCTCCTCTCTTGGTCCTACCCTCCCGGTATGCTTTCCAAGATTACCGCAACAAAAGTCAAAGCCTAAAGGAAAACAACCTTCCGGCATGCCTTGCAAGAGCCCCCTCAAGAGTAGGATCCTAAGTCAAGAAGTAGGGAAGAAAAAAGAAGACCACAAGAAGAAAAAAGATTGGGTCCCTCCCCTCAAAGAAGGCAACCATCATTAATGAAATTCACATCTCTAAACGTCCGGGGTCTGTTTGACCCGTCAAGAGCTTCGATTCTTGGCTAGTGGTTCAAAGACAAGTGCTTTGGCCCTGACTTTATTTGCTTACAAGAGATTAAAATCGATGGAGAGGATCCCCAGAAACGACTTAAATGTGTTTCTCCGAACCACCTTTGGTTCTCCACTGCTCACCCTAGAGGGACGGGGGGTGCTTCTATCGGCATTAGTCACTCCTTCTCTGGCAATGTGACCTCGACTTTTGGAGGTCAAAATCATCGTTGGATTGCTGCCTCTATCGAGTTCCCTTTCCAGTTCACTGTGGTCTCAATTTATGCCCCTAATGGTGAAGCAGATAGAATGGATACTTGGGCTTCCCTCGACTCCCTTTCACACAATGTTCTGATTTGTGGGGACCCCAACATGATTGAGTTTCCTGAGGACCAATGGAATAACAAAGGGAAAATTATTGATGGTCAGGAGAAAGAGATATGGGATAAAATCAAGCTCCATCTCGACCTGGTCCAGGTGAAAGACATGAAGGGGTTCTCCTGGTCAAATCTCCAATCGGGGGACTCTTTGAGGAAAGCAAGACTTGATAGATGCTACATCGATCAGAACACCATCCTTCAGTGGGGTATTCCTTCAATTTCCCAACACATGGACCTGACTATCTCGGACCACAATCCGATTACTCTGTCTTTCAAACCGATTCCCATGTTCTAGAAACCTCCTTGGTTTCATGCTTGTCAGAAATCAATTTCCCTCCCCTCTGTCCACCAAGAAATTTCGGAGGTGTGGGCAGAAGCCTTTGCTTACTGTAATGAACCGGCTAAGTGTTGGAGAAGCGCAGTAGAAAGCACTCGAAAAATTCTAATCAAGATTCAAAAGGCTATAAGAGAAATCTGAAAAAAAAGAAGAGAAATGGTGTATCGCAGGCTCTCACGGCTTGAAGAAGAGGTGAACAAAGGTAAGTTACATTGCCAACAAGGTCTTTTGAAAATCAGGGGAAGACTAAGATTAGAGGAGGAGATTCAAAGGAAAAATCTTCAAATTTTCTTCAAAGATTGGTGGGCAGGGAAGGCCGACAAACCAACGAAAGAGATGTGTAACATCCTCAAAAGGAAACAAGCTAGGGAATCCATCCCCCTATTGGTCGATAACAATGGAACTGAATGTTGCACGGAAGTGGAGAATAGATCTATCATTGTCGAGCACTTTACCAATCTTCTCGGGGTCTCGACTCCTCTTTCCCCCCACAAGCGCGACTCCATGGCAACCATCTCAAGGGTTGCTCAAACTAGAATCCCACAGAACTTGATTGCTCTACTGGATGCTAACATCTCCCAGAATGAAATTATCGAGGTTATTGATGCCCTTCCCAATGGGAAAAGTCCGGGTCCGGATGGCCTCACCAATGAGTTTTTCAAGTCCTTCAAACATCAAGTGGCCACCCCACTTCGCCTCGTGTGGCAAGAGGCTCTCTCATTCGATGCCCTCCCTGAGTGCCTGAATAATGGCGTCATCAAGTTAATCCACAAACGGGGAGATAAGAACAAAATTGAAAACTGGCGTCCGATTACCATGCTCCAAATAGGATACAAGATAATTGTAAAATTTATCGCCAATAGAATCTCTTGTCATTTAAAGTCATGGCTGTGTGAGGACCAGAAAGGTTTTATGAAAGGTAGATCTATACTTGAAGCAATTATCGATATTTGGGAAGGCCTTGCTTTTGCTCAGGAGTCTGCTCAAGATCTGGTATTCATTTAAGATCGACTTCGACAAAGCGTATGACAGATTGCAATGGGACTTTATTCTTCAATCATTGAAAGACCTTGGATGCAGCCAAAAGTTCACGAAGATGGTTTCCACTCTTCTTGGAAATGCTTCAACTAGAATAAACATCAACGGTAAGCTCTCTGAGCCCATTCGTTTAAAAAGATCAATTAGGCAAGGCTGCCCTCTGGCTCCATTACTATTCGCTATCGTCTCGAATGGACTCAACTACCTATTAAAGCATCACATGGATGCTGGCAATCTCAAGGGTCTTTCCTTACCTCTAAATCACGGCCAAATGATTGTGAGACTTTTTGCTGATGAAATGAATGCCTTTGTGCATAACGATATAAACAACATTGAGGTGTTTTGGTGGTGCCTCCACACCTTTTGTGTGGCATCAGGCTCAAAAATCAACCATGCTAAAAATGATTTTAGAGCAATCAGCGGACATGCTCCCCAATTGTTGGTGGATCAAGGGTGTCAAGTTATCCCTAGCGGTCAAGTCTTCCGTCTCCTTGGCATTCCGATGGGATTCGACATCTCAATGGACCAACGCTGGAACTGGGTGCTATCCAAGCTGGATAGGAAGCTGAATCATTGGAAAGGTATGGGCGTGCTATGGTTGTTAACACATTTATGCTGTCTACAATTATTTACTTTATCTCGTGCAGGAGACCTAAGGAGAAAGACTTGGCCAAAGTGGAAAGAATGTGCAGAAACTTCGTTTGGACTAGGGACCCCAACAGGAGGGGGATTCCCAAAATCAAATGGGAAACTTGCATTAGCCCTAAAGACTCAGGGGGCTTGGGAATTTTGAATATTGTTGGGTTGGCTGACAAGTTGGCGGCAAAGTGGCTTATCAAGGCTTGGAGCAATAGGGAGTCCTCTTGGGCTATGTTGTTCTTCAGAAACACAAAAGACCTTACCTTAGTTGGCCACCCTGCTTGGAAGGACATAGGGATTCTTACTCTTTTGTTCTCCCCCCACCCGGTCTTCCCTAAAGGCTCTAGCCTCGTGTGTTCCTTATGGAAGAATCGGAACAAGGCCAAACAGTTCATCAGAATCAGTGATGAGTGGAAGTGGGCGGCTGGCATAAGACAAAATGACTCTATTTCGTTCCCGATCAGCGGCATTTGGGGGGTGGAGTCTTGGAACCTCCAAACTGCAAGGCGGTTATGGAACAAGGGGTTCAAAAAGTGGAAACAACTCTAGAAAAAAGAGACCAGCCAGTGGATTAGGTTCGAAGAATTGGATCCGAGACTTAGAGTTACCTTTGAGGAATGGACTCTTCTTCAAAGTAGGTGTTTAGCATGGGACCGCTCAACTACCCGCCTTCTCTGCGGTCAGGATCTTCCTTGCTTGGAGGGCCTCAAATAGAGCAATGGTAAGAAGCTATCCAGAATCCCCAACTTCAAAGAGGATTTAGATGTTCACCACACTCTTAACAAGAGATGGTTCCTTTCTTGGACCAAACTTCGGTGGGAGCTAAAATTCATGTCTATTTGGCACCCCCTAATTGAGGTCAAAAAGTCCGTTCTCATGTGGCAGATCTTGCATAAAGGTATCTGGACCAATGCAAGGGCTCACAAAATCTGTGGTGTGCCGCCATGGTGCACGCGTTGCCATCGGTGCATCGAAGATTTAGCTCACCTGTTCTTCGACTGCCCCAAGTCCCGTGTTATCTGGCATCACGTGACCCGAGTATTGAGACTCACGAACCAAATCAACTGGAAACAGGTAATGTTGGGTGAGGCGATCGGCTGCTCATCGAGGCTGTGGATTTCCATCAGAGGTGAGACTCTCTGGAAGATTTGGAGGGAGCGATGTGCTGTCAATTTTGGCCAAAATCCTAAGGAATGGTCGATCCAGAAATCCTTGTTTCTCCTAGGGAAAAGAATCTCCCGATTCATGAGATCGCCAACGTTTAGACATCACTGTATTTATCTCCTCGAAAACAACAAGTTGAAACCCAAATGGGTCGCACATGAGGGTGATGATAATTTTATCCGCCTCATCTATAATGCCCTGTAGCTTTCCATGCTCCTCCCCTGCATTGTGGGATTTGGGGGGTCCCATGGGCACTAGTCCCATTCACTTGTAACTTTTTTTCTTTATTTTAATTAAAGTCCGGGACATGAAGCTAAGGCCGAACTTCCTTTATTTAAAAAAAAAAAAGAGACCGAACGAGGCTAGAAGCGATGGCGGCTTTCACTTAGCCTCTACGAGGAGGCGGCCTATGCTCATCAACGCTTGTCATAGACTTAGAAGTTAGAAGCTTATTTGTCTCCTGATCTCTCTCTATCTGCAAGTATCACGCGCACACCGCATCTGTTAGTCATGTAAGCCCTTTATATCTTGAGGGAGGCCAGCTCCGCCCACAATTCAAGAAGAAGATCATCATCATCATCACCATCACCTGAAGCGAGCTGCACTTTTGTGCGGATACGGAGGTCGATTTCCTCTATTAACCTATTAGCATGAGAACAAACTATACTTTGAAAACAGAAAGCAGTATCAAAGAAATGATAGCGAATCTCTCGGCTCATGGCATGGAATGTTGGGTTTATCATAAACGCTTGGAACCCACGATTACGTGCTTGGGTTGACGTAATTAAATAAGCAATTAACATAATTAAGTTGTCATTGTAAGGATAAGCAGGCATTATAGAATTTTGAGTGCTGATCTCTTTTCAACAGGTAGTCCGAGAGAACTCTTTCAATGATTAGGAGACTGCCTTACGAAATAACATTCGAAATCCATGTTGAATTAGACACAACAACTTCCTCTACCTCTTCACCCAGAGAATGTATTGCCATAAATGTTTTCCAAGGATACAGCTTTTCTCTCAATACTGCTCCAAAATCTTGAATGCTTAGCTCTTTAAAATCATCAGTCAATTAAAATCTCATGGCACCAACGACCTTCCTCTATACCTTATTCTTTGCCTTGCAGTTGTAAGCCACATGCCAACCACCAGCTAGCCTCTGCAAAACTCTTAATCCATGTGAAAAGATCAAAGGTTTAGAAACACACATCCCAAGCATGAACTTACACATAGTCATAATATAAATATTGCTTGCCCAGAATAAGTATTCATGCAATTGTTAAGAAAAGCTTTGTGGATGTTGGTGTGCCTGCCTACAATTGGTTTGTATCATGTTCAGGGCCATGCAATTAGGAATGACAAAGGAGGATAATGGCACACTGACTTTTAACCACTTCATTGAATGTTTTAGGGTCTCTATCCCACTTTCTCCTCAAAGCTCTAGTGAGTGCATGGCCATTATATAAAGCATTAGATCTTGAAAAATCCCACAACCCATTGTGCCCTCTCTTGGTTCTCCCTTATTAGACATTGAGATCCTAGACTTTGGACCCCAAGGAGAACCATAAGTTGTGTACACTTCATGTTCCCTTACCATTTTTGTAAAACTCATGATAACATTAGCAACCATCTCTTTCTACATCCCATGTAGTTACAAACATTTCTTTTCCACATGACAAGTAGTTTTAATTTGTTGATAGATCTTTCAGGTTTGCATTTAATTTTACATTAATTTCAATACAGCAATGGCCTACTCATAGTCCTTCAACTTGCTAGTGCATTGTTCTTTCCAAATCTTCCAAGTATCTTCACCCATAATCAAATTCCACAATGCCACATAAAAACGTATTGCTTCTCCAAGTAAGGCTTGTTTCAAGTTTATTTGAGTCTCTAAATATAACACATTCAGCTAGGATTGCCAGCCCAAAGGACTCCTTCAACACAAAAAAGGAGGAGTGTTTAGTCTTCTCAACCATTGAGGCAACACTTAGACCATGAAGGGCTACCACAAATTTTGTTAGCTTTAAAATTGCTTCTCAAAGCAAGAAAAAGAGACATTTCACAAGCCGTCTCGACCATAAAGGCACTTTCACACGAGAACAAGTTCTTAGATGCAGAATTTTCCACCACTGAAAAACTTCCTTGTATTCAATGAAGGGCTCTCATTTTCCAAGGAACTTATATGCGATACTCATCCAATTGCAACACGATTTCCTATTAATGGAGATATTAAGAATAAATTTCATCTTTAAATTACGAATTTTTTTTCAAAGTTTTGACATTTTTCTATCATGTAGGTATGTATTTATCTATGTATGAATGTATGTATGTATCTATGTATGTATGGATGTATGTATGTATGTATATATGTATGTATGTATGTATGTATGTATGTATGTATGTATGTATGTATGTATGTAGGTATGTATTTAGGTATGTATGTATATATGTATGTATGTATGTATGTATGTATGTATGTATGTATGTATGTATGTATGTATGTATGTATGTATGTATTTATGTATGTATGTATGTATGTATGTATGTATGTATGTATGTATGTGTGTGTGTGTGTGTGGATATATTTCCAAAGTGATATGTGTGATCAAGCGTCTAACTATTGACGTACTTTTCTACCTCTTTAGCAAGCCTTTTCTCGTAGCTTCTATACAAGCATATAACCCCTATAGGTCACGTATCTTTTGTACATTCAATTGGGGTACACTTTATAATATATTATTCTCCAAAGTTGTTCTTCACCCTGTTGTTCATGTGCTTCCACAATACTTGAAGTCCATTAATGAGTATCAGAGTACGTAGTTAACTCCTTTCTTTAAGGCATTTTTTATACCCTTACTATCACAATCTTTGAATCACACAAAAATTGGTGAGCATACTTGGTATGATTAGTTCAAAATTCATTCTCTTTTTGGCATGCAAATGTTGATTTGAAGTCAACTTTGCATCCAAATGCACTGTGAGAGTGATTGTGGAGGTAATTTTTTTATTTTGTGCAAAGCATATATACCGATTTTGGTTCACCAATAAAAGTGCTTTAAAGTGTTCTACATATGTAACAGAGCTTGACTAGGTATTTATATACAATCTTTTGAGATACAATCAATTTTTTTGCATCAATGTATTTACTCATAGGCCATGGCTTAAAAAAATTACATATTCAATATGTTGGTTGTTTAGGATAAATTGGATGGTTCTAATTACCAATTGTCAGGATACATGATGCATCATGTATTGATAGCAAAGGGCTTCATCAATATTGAGCAAGTGTTGAAAAATAACTTCCTACACGTGCAAATAGAATGATTGAGGGTGATGTACGTAGTGTTGAACATGATCATCTTCAATTACTAGGTTCTACTACACTTTCCATTGCAACTACTATAGAGCAACTTCATTGAGGTAGTAGAGGGACACAAGCACATACATTAATAGCTTCTTCTATCCAAAATGTGATCATCCCTCACATTCATTCTTACAAAATAGCAAAAATACTTGAGATAATCTAATACATGATACTAGGAAAGAATTGAAGCTTATGTTGCTTACGTCCAAAAATAGTTGGATAGTGAGCATATTAACCAACAAGATTTAATGGAAATGGTTTGATAAAGATCAAGGATTTTAAAGAACTATTGAATTGTGGTTATGAAATCTCACCCTATAGTTCAGTTGTGCAAACTTTTCGTAATGTTCATATAGATTTCCATCAGACTTTTCTATCTACTCTCTAGTTGATGATGAAGAGCAATCCAATGGCTGAACCCTTTAGGAGTAAATCTATAGTTTGTTGGGAGAATATCTATCTAGGAAAAGACTTCAATTATGTGTGTTGTAAAATAAGCTTTTGGAGCTAATTAAAAGGGCAAAGGTAAATGGAGCTCCTCTATTAATTAGCCAAAATCTCTTAATGCTATATTATTAAAGAAAATGGACAAAAATGATACACTTATGTGTCCTTGAAGCTTTGATGTGAAGCGTTGTACATAGGCACTTTTTAGTCTTAAGTTACCCAGATTTTCCTTCCCCTTGTAGGCACATATATATGCTATGCTTGTATGTGGTTGAATATAGCAATTAGGATTCACTTATAACTCTAACTTGACTCATTCCCATATCATTGATCATCTACCTATATAGAGATCCTCTAGTCATTCCATGTCTTCATGTGTCATTCTTCTTCTTTGCTTTTGTGTCTGCTTCCGTTCATTCTTTCGTACTCTCAGGCACATCCAAGTATGGTGTTACAATAATTTAGGATCCTTCTAAACATCTTGTTTATTGTTTTTGGTGTTGTTCACACTTTTAAGAGTGCAAATCGCTCTTGGAGCCTAGGAGTACAAGGATGAACACTCGAGGAGCATTTCCACTAAGTGCACTAGAGCACCAAGGAGACATGCTTGAAGTTTTTGATTAGCTAATTTAAAGTGCGATATCTAGTGGTGAAGGAAATCACCTATCAAATAGGACAAGGGGGAGCAAGCAAGATTTTCTATTATTAGAAAGCATAAATTCAAGGTAAAATTCCAAAATCTATCCCCTCGTATCCACTTTAATAGGTATGGAAGAATAAAGAGAAAGAGAGCTATCTAGCTAGACTATAGCACTTAGATTGAGAAGCTAGAGAAGATAAACAAGTCCAACTATCAACCATCAAAATTTAGGATTTCTTATCTCCTCATGAAATAGGGCCTCTATTGACTTTCCAATCGAACTAGGGGAATATTTGATGCAGATCAAGTGGCACTCCCTAAGAATCAAAATCATTTTGTGAATGAATGGGAAAAAAGATATATGAGAGTTAATTTCATCCATTCTTAACATACCCAAGGCCATGATTGAGATAAAACCTCTAACACTATTAAACGATTGCACATTATCTACTTACATAGAAAGAAAAACTTAGTTCTATTGACACTAACATTTTCTCCATTGAAAGCTTCAGAATTGAGTTTTCTAAGGAGATAAACATCACTCAAATTAATCACTCTACAAAGAAATGTGTGTTGGAAGATAGCAAGTTACAAAAACGTCACTAGGTGAAGATAACGATGGAGGCTGCTACTTTGGGAGATCGCTACTAATTAGTTTTAGACTCTTCTCCTCATTGAGTGGATCTTTTCAAAAACTCCATGCGATTACATATAATAAATACATAGAAATAAGTATCATAATTAGCAACTTCAAGAGGTTTGGAAATTGGAACCTTCCTGTGCCATACTTGTTGCAGCTTTCTTGATGAAGAGATTGGCTGACCTGGAACCTTAAAAGAGTTGTTTTTGTGTGTCTACAAGGTAGAAAAGAGCACCGAGATAAGGCCCTTCACTTCATCTTAATACCATATAAAATTTTTGAGCTTTATAGTAGGCATATAGAAGGCCCATATAAGCCTTGTCAATTGGAGATTGCATGCAACCTTTCTTGACTGATGTATTTGAGAGAGGGAATCTCCATCCTTCTTTGCCCACATGGTTGAATAAGGGGTCGACGTCTCCCTTATCTTGGACTCCTACATGTTTAGGGCAACATGCATCCAAGGGGGGAGCGGAGAGGGAAAGGTCAAGAGGGTATTTCTTCTTTTGCAAGTGGATGTGAAGAGGTTGAGTTAGACTTGGATACCAAAATCCTATTGAATTTCTTAGGTAATAACTCTCATGGGATATCTTGTAGAAAAACTCATATACGTGTAGATAGAATTTATACCTTCTCCATGAAAGAGACAGACAAATACGACCACCCCGACATGCTAGAGAGATGACTTTGAAAATTTGATTGGGAATGTGTTGATTCTCCATAAATTCGTTTGGTATAAGATGGTTTGAGCGTTTTCCATGTTCATATGCAAATGCATTGAAGTGAAAAGGCTCCTTGTGCAATCATTCTTATATTTCCTACAAACTTTATGTGGATGCATGTTACATGGAAATGCATGAGTAGGTAATTTACTATGCTGCATCTTATGTCTTTTATGGGCATAATATAGAATGAACATTTGATTTCCTCAAGCTTGAAATTGAAAGTTCACCTAGATGAAATTTGAAACTCAAAGAGTCTCTTTCATGAAATTCTATGTGTTTGAACCTCGTTTCAATGCCGGTATTTCTTGGCGCACTTGGCATTACATTCATAATAGTTCATCCACTATATTAGGAAGGAATTGCATCTTAGAAGGATTAGAAATAGAATCGATCAACGAATCTAAATGCAATCACATAGAGTTGATAGACACTTGGAGGATTTTTAAGCTACAGTTTGGGCTGGGAATTCAACATTTCGTTTCCATTCTACTGCATATATTGAGCACATACACACAATGTACGCTTCTCTAGATACCTCTTATGTATGTTCATGTGGGCATTGATATAACGGTTAATACTTCTACATAAAGCATTTTAGGTTCAATAAAAAGTGTGATGGTGAGGTTCTCTTAACTTGGAGACACCCATACATTGGAGTATCTTTGATGATATTGCAGGTGGAAGACTTAGCAATCCTCGCCATAGGAGATCTATGAATGTGCATAAAATGCACATTGACTCTTCAATTTTTCCTTTACCTAAACTTTACATGTCATGTGGCTTCCTTATGCAATCATTCTTATATTTCCTACACAATTTGTGTGGTGCATGTTACATGAAATATTGCCTGACTAGGTAATTTACTATGCTGCGGCTTATGTCTTTTATGGGAATAATATAACATGAACATTTGATATTCTCAAGGTTGAAACTCAAAGAGTCATTTTGATGAAATTCTATGTGTTTGAAGGTGGTTTCAATGCCGGTCTATCTTGATGCACTTGGCATTACAGTCATGAAATAGCTCATCCACTATTTAGGAAGGAATTACATCTTACAAGGATCAAAAAAAAAAAAATCGATTACAAATCTGAATGCAATCACATTGATATGGTTAGTATACAAACTCCTATGATTATTGTGTTCTCATACGAGTATCCTGCTCTCTGATAGCAAAAGAAAAGGTCAGTAAGTCTTCATTTCGGCCTCTTTGAGTACTTGTTAACATTAGATTTCTACTGTTCATCGGTAGAAAAGGTGAGGTGAGTCTTCATTTCGGCTTCTTTGAGTACTTGTTAACATTAGATTTCTACTGTTCATCGGTATCAAAAACGTTATAGATTGAAGAAGGAGAGGAACAATAAGATAGCGAGACATGCACAGACGAAATCGCCTAGAAGCGTTTGTGCATCAGCACGATAGAGAGGAAATCTGTACAGAATGTAGATGATGAACGCTGACGGTACAAGAGACTTCAGAGAGGAGTATGCAAGAATTTCAGCATAGAATGACTATTACGTGATGCTTCATTGCTTGTTTGATGCACTGCATAAAAATGAAGCTTAAGAAATTGGTTTGCTGACGCTCCAAATTGTTGTACCTTGAATGATGAAGAGAAACAACAACAGGAAGGCGAGACATATTGCTTGTAACCTTTTGCTGATCATTGTAACGGAGGGTAAATAGTCATCGATTTTAGAGACGCTCAAACAAGGATTTATGAAGTTTAGCACAAACTGAAGATCAAATGCATATGGACTGTTTGATTAATGTAGTAGATGAAAACAACCAGTAACAGAAGATAGACAGAGTACATAACTCAATGCGAAGTTCACTTCGAACCTTACAGCCCATGAACATGTAGAAGGACTCAAACCTATCTATGATGCCATAACTCAGACGCTGAACGGGATACTCGAACAAACCTACGGTGGCATGGTTCAGAGGGTTAGCGACTAGATGATGCAGTACTGCTGCTCGACAAGTTTCCTGCACTCATAGACAGGGAAGACGGTGTATCCGCATAGGAGCGGCGGGGCATAAAAGAGGGATTGACGGCGTTTGTGAAAGATCGAACGAGGCTAGAAGCGATGGCGGCTTTCACTTGGCCTCTGCGAGGAGGCGGCCTATGCTCATCAACGCTTGTCAAAGATTTAGAAGTTAGAAACTTATTTGTCTCTCTCTCTCTCTCTCTCTCTCTGTGCAAGTATCACGCGCACACCGCATCTGTTAGTCATATAAGCCCTTTATATCTTGAGGGAGGCCAGCTCCGCCTACAATTCAAGAAGAAGATCATCATCACCATCACCTGAAGCGAGCTGCACTTTTGTGCGGATACGGAGCTCGATTTCCTCTATTAACCTATTAGCAGGAGACCAAACTATACTTTGAAAACAGAAAGCAGTATCCAAGAAATGATAGCGAATCTCTCCTTATAGTTCAGTTGTGCAAACATTTCGTAATGTTCATATAGATTTCCATCAGACTTTTGTATCTACTCTCTAGTTGATGATGAAGAGCAATCCGATGGCTGAACCCTTTAGGAGTTAATCTATAGTTTGTTGGGAGAATATCTATCTAGGAAAAGACTTCATTTATGTGTGCTGTAAAGCAAGCTCTTGGAGCTAATTAAAAGTGCATAGGTAAATGGAGCTCCTCTATTAATTAGCCAAAATCTCTTAATGCTTTATTATCAAAGAAAATGGACAAAAATTATAAGAAAATAATAAAGCAAAAATAATTTGCAAGTATTTTAAGGAAAATGATCATTTCATTAAGAGTTTGCTACACTTATGTGTCCTTGAAGCTTTGATGTGAAGCATTGTACATAGGCACTTTTTACTCTTAAGCTACCTAGATTTTTCTTCCCCTTGTAGGCACATATACAATGTGATTGAATATAGCAATTAGGATTCACTTATAACTCTAACTTAAATCATTCCCATATCATTGATCATCTACCTATATAGAGCTCCTCTAGTCATTCCATGTCATGTGTCATTCTTCTTCTTCGCTTTTGTGTCTGCTTCCGTTCATTCTTTCCTACTCTCTAGCATATCCAAGTATGGTGTTACAATAATTTACAATCCTTCTAAACATGTTGTTTATTGTGTTTAGTGTAGTTCACACTTTTAAGAGTGCAAATTGCTCTTGGAGCATAGAAGTACAAGGATGAACACTCGAGGACAATTTCCACTAAGTGCACTAGAGCACCAAGGAGACATGCTTGAACGTTTTGATTAGCTAATTTGAAGTGCGATATCTGGTGGTGAAGGAAATCACCAATCAAATAGGACAAGGGGGGCATGCAAGATTTTCTATTATTAGAAAGCATAAATTCAAGGGAAAGTTCCAAAATCTATCCCCTCATATCCACTTTAATAGCTATGGAAGAATTAGGAGAAAGAGAGCTATTTAGCTAGACTATAGCACTTAGATTGAGAAGCTAGAGAAGCTAAACAAGTCCAACTATCAACCATCAAAATTTAGGATTTCTTATCTCCTCATGAAATAGGGCCTCTATAGAATTTCCAATCAAACTAGGGGAATATTTTATGCGGATCAAGTGGTACTCACTAAGAAGTGATAGCGAATCTCTTCGCTCATCACATCGAATGTTGGGTGTATCATAAACGCTTGGAACGCACGAGTACATGCTTGGGTTGGCATAATTAAATAAGCAATTAACATAATTAAGATGTCATTGTAAGGATAAGGAGACATTATAGAAGAGAACTGGTAGTCCGAGAGAACTCTTTCAATGATTAGGAGACTGCCCTACAAAAGAACATTCGAAATCCATGTTGAGTTAGACACAACAACTTTCTCTATCTCTTCACCCAAAAAATGCATTGCTATAAACGTTCTCCAAGGATACAACTTTTCTCTCAATACTGCTCCAAAATCTTGAATGCTTCGGTCTTTAAACTCATCAGTCAATTAAAATTTCATGCCACCACTGACCTTCCTCTATACCTTATTCTTTGCCTTGCAGTTGTAATCCACATGCCAACCACCAGCTAGTCTCTGCGAAACTCTTAATCCATGTGAAAAGATCAAAGGTTTAGAAACACACATCCCAAGCATGAACTTACACATAGTCATAATAAAAATATTGCTTGCCCAGAATAAGTATTCATGCAATTGTTAAGCAAAGCTTTGTGGATGTTTGTCTGCCTGCCTACGATTGGTTTGTATCATGTTCAGGGCCATGAAATTAGGAATGACAAATGAGGATAATGGCACGTTGATTTTACTACTTCACTCAATGTTTTAGGGTCTCTAGCCCACTTTCCCCTCAAAGCTCTAGTGAGTGCATGGCCAACATATAAAGGAGTAGAGCTCGAAAAATCCCAAAACCCATTGTGCCCTCTCTTGGTTCTCCCTTATTAGACATTGAGATCCTAGACTTTGGACCCCAAAGAGAACCATAAGTTGTGTACACTACATGTTCCCTTACCATTTTTGTAAAACGCATGATAACATTAGCAACCATCTCATTCTACATCCCATGTAGTTAGAAACGTTTCTTTTCCACATGAAAAGCAGTTTTAATTTTTTGATAGCTTTTCCAAGTTTGCAACTAATTTTACATTAATTTCAATGCTGCAATGGCCTACTCATAGTCCTTCAACTTGCTAGTGCATCTTTCGTTCCAAATCTTCCAAATAACTTCATAATCAAATTCCACAACACCACATAAAAACCTATTGCTTCTCCAAGTAAGGCTTGTTTCAAGTTGATTTGAGTCTCTAAATATACCACATTCACTAAGGATTGCCGGCCCAAAATTTGTGTTAACTTTAAAATTGCTTCTCAAAGCAAGAAAAAGAGACATTTCACAAGACTTCTCTACCATTAAGGCAAAACTTAAACAACTGAGAGCTTTCACATGAGATCAACTTCTTAGATGCAGAAATTTCCACATCTAAAAACCTTCTTTTACTCAATGAAGGGCTCTCATTTTTCAAGGAACTTATATGTGATACTCATCCAGTTGTGACACGATTTCCTATTAATGGGTACATTAAGAATCAATTTCATCTTTAAATTAGGAATTTTTTTAAACGTTTTTGACATTTTTCTATTTTTATACCTTCTATCTTAGGGGATCATGGCTGAGAACTTAAGGGAGAATTCTTGGTATCATAAGCATTGAGTTTATTTCTTAATACACCAATCTTCATAGTCCACTCTCGAAGTTCAGTTAATGTCCTCTTATCTAATCTATAGTCTTCTATCATGACTCTAGAGATGATTTCACAAAGATAACCTCTTTATTCCATAAAATTTTTGTTGTCTAGAGGTAAGCAACATTGATACCTTACCTTTCCTTATTCCCTTGATTGGGAACTAGATACAATTGTTATGTCTAATATGGACAGTCCACTTTCAACCTTCATTCATATGAGGTAAAATATCATCTTATTGCAATTCTTAGATAACAAACAAACAATATCCAGGAGTGTGGGATTAACAATAAAGGGTAGAAAATAAGATTTAGTAAGTCTTGACCCTTCCACCATGGAAGAACAACAAACGTAAGAGCACCATCTAGTTTACAACATATTAGATAAATCCCCAATTATATCCCTGGATGTTGCTTTCAAGTGATTTTATTCCATCTTGAAGAAAAACAAAAGGTATTGAGACAATACCAAAAGGCTAGCATAGTTTCTAGATCATTATGTAAGAAAGCATTCATTTCATCAGCAAACATTCTCATGATCATCTATCTTTGGTTAGTCACTAGAAAAGTCCATGGATTTGGCCAATATAGGCATGATGGTTAACCAAGAAACTAAGACCATTTGTAGCCATACAAGAAAGTAATGAATCCAATCGGAAGCCTTTTGTGATTGACCACTTTAATCCAATCCACTTGGAAAGCTTGTGGTTACTATGGATTGGAGCAGAGGCATTTCCCATTAGTGTCAACACCATCTTGATAAATTTCAAGCTACAAGCAAGGTATTTCAAAGATTCAACAAAAGAAACCCAGTTGGCTTTGTCAATGATGATTTTCAAAAATAGAACATCCTATAAGAAGTCCTCCACAAAGAGCACTTTGTTCTAGACCATCTTTTTCTTTTGAATATTCCCCTTCTTCACTCTCATCATACCTACAATTGGGAGCCTAATAGCATTGACCTACCTATTACAAGACTCCCACTTCCAATCAACATGAATGGTGCAAAAGTGTTTCATCTTGTTGTATCGTTTCCATAAAAAGCACACCAAATCCAAAATCTTGGGAACAATTAGGAAAGGTGAGAAGATGACCATGATTAGATCAATATCTTTCCATTTAGGGATCCTAACGAAAAATAATGTTGTTGTTTCCAAAACTTAAGTTGGTGTAGAACGCTTTCTAATTACACTAATCTTTAACCATCCATTTGCCCACAAGCTTGTTGGAAAAGGCCACAACTCAAGGTCCCTAGACCACTTGAGTACCTACAATACATAGAATGCCTATACCACTTGAGTGTGTATAATTCATTTGAGAGCCTACAATACATATGCCCATCCATATATTCTTGTAAGGTGACTCAAGAAATAGAAAGAACCGCTACAATACATGAGAACATGACACGATACTCTAACGGAGTGTGCTACCATACATCATACCTTTTAAGAAATCATCCAATACCTTTGTATGTATATAAAGAATAATGTGATCTACAAAAGTAAAGTTTCTCATACAGTTTTTAATTTCCCAAACTAAGAAAAAGACATCATGCTTGAGGTTCAGCAAAGGAAATTGGTTTCATAGATAAAATAACAAGGTACCTACAAAATCCTTATATGAATACTATCATTTTCATCTTAAATTATACCATATTGAGAGATTTGTAATCATATGTGTGTATGTACCAAAGTATGCACCTTTGAATAGTGTCAAATTTCAACAAATGAGGGGATACACTCCAAACTAGTCAATATAACACTTTAATTCCCTACCTTAAAAATTATGCATGTATGTATGTATACAAGTATTTATAATTATTCTTAATATAATTATTTCATGAAGAATGGTTTCAATACCTTAAATTATAATGGAATAAGGATGCATATATGATTAACGCCTATTTTGGGCTCAATAATGCCTAAATTAGTTTTATACATTGTTCACAAAGATATTTCAATAATTTTTGTACTACAACAGTATGTATGTATATATATATGTATGTATGTATGTATGTATGTATGTATGTATGTATGTATGTATGTATGTATGTATGTATGTATGTATGTATGTATGTATGTATGTATGTATGTATGTATGTATGTATGTATGTATGTATTTTGTATGTATGTATGTATGTATTTATGTATGTATGTATGCATGTATGTATGTATGTATGTATGTATGTATGTATGTATGTATGTATGTATGTATGTAGGTATGTTTGTATATATGTATGTACGTATGTATGTATGTCTGTATGTATGTATGTATGTATGTATGTATGTATGTATGTATGTATATATGTATGTATGTATGTATGTATGTATGTATGTGTGTGGGTGTGTGGATATATGTCCAAAATGATATGTGTGAACAAGCTTCTAACTATTGAGGTACTTCTCTACCTCTCTAGAATGTCTTTCCCCGCAGCTTCTATACAAGCATATAACCCCTATAGGTCACGTATTTTTTGTACATTCAATTGGTGTAAAATTTATATTATATTATTCTCCAAAGTTCTTCTTACTCATGTTGTTCTTGTGCTTCCACAATACTTGAAGTCCATGAATCTGTATCATAGTAGGTAACTCCTTTCTTTAGGGCATTTTTTATACCCTTACTATCAGAGTCTTTGAATCACACAAAAGCTCGTGAGCATACTTGGTATGATAAGTTCAAAAGTCTTTCACTTTTTGGCATGAAAATGTTGATTTGAAGTCAACTTAGCATCCAAATGCACTCTGAGAGTGACTGGGGAGGTAATTTTTTTTATTTTGTCCAAACCATATATACCAATTTCGGTTCACCAATAAAAGGGCTTAAAAGTGTGCTACATATCTAACTGAGCTTAACTGGGTATTTATGTACAATCTTTTGATATAAAATCAATTTTTTGCATCAAGGTATTTACTCATAGGCCATGGCTGAAAAAAAGTATATATTCAGTATGTTGGTTGTTTAGGATAAATTGGATGGTTCTAATTACCAATTGTCAGCATACATGATGCTTCATGTATTGATAGAAAAGGGCTTCACCAATATTGAGCAAGGTGTTGAAAAAATATCTTCCTATAAGTGCAAATAGAATGATTGAGGGTGATGTACATAGTGTTTAACATGATGATCTTCAATTACTAGGTTCTACTACATTTTCTATTGCAACTAGTATAGGGCAACTTTATTGAGATAGTAGAGGGACACAAGCACATACATTAATAGTTTCTTCTATCCAACATGTGATCATTCCTCAAATTCACTCTTACAAAATAGCAAAAATACTTGAGATACTCTAATACATGATACTAGGCAAGAATTGAAGCTTATGTTGCTTACATCCAAAAATAGTTGGATAGTGAGCCTATGAACAAACAAGATTCTATGGAAATGATTTTGATAAGGATGAAGGGTTTTAAATAACTATTGATTTGTGCTTATGAAAACTCACCTTATAGTTCAGTTGTGCAAACGTTTCGTAATGTTCTTATAGATTTCCATCAGATTTTTGTATCTAGTCTCTAGTTAATGATGAACAGCAATCCAATGGTTGAATCCTTTAGGAGTTAATCTATAGTTTCTTGGGAGAATATCTATCTGGGAAAAGACTTCAGTTACGTGTGTTGTAAAGCAAGCTTTTGGAGCTAATAAGGGCAAAGGTAAATGGATCTCCTCTATTAATAAGCCAAAACCTCCTAATGCTTTAATATCAAAGAAAAAAGACAAAGATGATAAGAAAATAATAAAGCAAAAAGAATTTGTGAGTATTTTATGGAAAATGATCATTTCATTAAGAGCTTGCTTCACTTATGTGTCCTTGAAGCTTTGATGTGAAGGGTTGTACATAGGCACTTTTTTAGTGTAGAACAAGCCTGAGTATTCTTCCCCTTGTAGGCACATATCATCTACCTATATAAAGCTCATCTAGTCAATCCATGTCTTCATGTGTCATTCTTCTTCTTCGCTCGTGTGTCTGCTTTTGTTCATTCTTTCCTACTCACTGGCACATCCAAGTATGGTGTAACAATAATTTACAATCCTTCTAAACATGTTTATAATGTTTGTTGTTTTGCACACTTTTCATAGTGCAAATCACTCTTGGAGCATAGAAGTACAAGGATGAACGCTCGAGGAGCATTTCCACTCATCTCATTAGAGCACCAAGAAGATGTGCTTGAAGTTTTGGATTAGCTAATTTGAAGTGCCATTTCTGGTGGTGAAGGAAATCACCTATGAGATAGAATAAGGGGGAACATGCAAGATTTTCTATTATTAGAAAGCATAAATTCAAGTAGAATTTAAAAATTTTTCCCCTCATATCCACTTCAATACATGTGGAAGAATTAGGAGATAGGGAGCTATCTAGCTAGACTATAACACTTAGATTGAGAATGTAGAGAAGCTAGACAAGTCCAACTATCAACCATCGAAATTTAGGATTTCCTATCTCCTCATAAAATAGGGCCTCTATAGACTTTCCAATGGAACTAGGGGAAACTTTTATGTGGATCAAGTGGCACTCACTAAGAATGAAAATCATTCTGTGAATGAATGGGACAAAAGATATATGAGAGTTATTTTCATCCATTCTTAGCATACCCAAGGCCATGATTGGGATGATACCTCTAACACTACTAAATGATTGCATCTCATCTACTTGCATAAAAAGAAAAACTTAACTCTATTGAGACTAACATTTTCTATTAGTATATGAGCAATGTCTACCCCTAGTGATTGTATGCACATTTTGTAAGGGCCCCATTATGAGGAGAAGCCAAGTTTGCATTACCCAATTGATGGGAATCCCAACTTGCATGTTGGTTGAAGGTCATATTGGACCATGTAAGGTATTCTAAGGAAAGGGAGTTACCTGGGTCCCCAATGGTGTCAGAAATCATTTATATTTGTTAGGTCGGTTCAACTGGTCTAAGCCGTGTATGGCCATTACGCGGGTAGTGGCCACCCACGCTTTACTGCCCATGTATAGCCATCCATGGAAGGCCACCCATGATCCTATATATACATGACTTCTCAACTACCTGAGACATAGAATTGAGCCAACATGCCTCTACCTTGTATCTCCTTATCTAAGGTTTTCTAGATCACCATTTAAGCTCTACCTTGAGAGCGCACGGGTGGACAATGCCATCATCTTTGCACTTGCTGCTAGTAGAAAATAGTTGAAATTCTCCTATACATGTTATCTTCTCTGCTATTGCTCCTGTGTTATATTTCGTAACTATTGTCGTACATGGTATTAGAGCTGTAAGGTTCAAATAGCTTGAGAAGTATCACTACTTTAGCCTACTAGCAGACTAGAATATCAATAGATTATTTGAGTGATTACATGATGGCTTCATCGTAAAACACTGGTCTTGGTGCTTTAACTAATGTTAATGCTGCACCAATTCGAATTCGCCCACCTGCATTCACTGAAGGGAAGCTTGATGGAACCAACTATACACTCTAGAAGTTAAAAATTTCTACAATTTTGGACTCCTATGAATTACTTGACACTATCATGGGACCGATGGGATTGGATCCACAGCCTATACTAGTTGAAGATCCAACAAATTCAAGATTGATGATTCAGCCAGATCCAGATCTTCTACGAGCTTGGAAGAGGCAGAATGCTGATGCATTATGTGCAATTTTCACTAGTGTAAGTTATTATGTGCTTACTTTAGTTCAACATACTACTAAAGCACATGAGGCTTGGGGCATATTGGCTCAACAATATGAGACCAAGCATCACACTAGGATACAAAATTTAGAAAATTAGTTGGCAAATGAAAAGCATTCTGATTTTGAAAAGGCTAAAGATTTTATCAAACAGATAAAACATCTTCAAGACCAATTGGCTAAAGTTCGTGTTGTTATAACACCATAAGAGCTGGCTTGAAGATGTGTACGTGTTCTTCCACCAAAGTATGATAGATTAGTAACAGCCCTTAACACTCACATAAGAACAAATCCCCTTACATTTGAAGAGTTTTGTGCGATGCTTTTAGAAGAAGAGATGCGGTT
>CM035412.1:110743859-110833859 GCA_020310875.1 Ceratopteris richardii | reverse complement strand
GTTGTCATTCTCTGTGAGTCAGTGTTACTTTTATGCTCTGTTCCTTAGAGCAATTTTCCACCATTTGTATTGATCAGTGCTGTTCTGCACATAATTGGTCCATCGTGCTGATCAAAAGAATCCATTGTATTCATGTTGTTTAGTTCTAGAGTGGCATGTTAGCCCTGAACATGAACTTTTGAGCATCACTTTGACTTATCTTGTAATCATATGATTCGAACTAAGGAGTGGATGGTCTTCCTTTATGGTCATTTTGTCATTAATATTTTCTTGAGTATTCACAACTCTGTGCAATCATTGACATCTGCTTGCTCACAAAATTGTTAAAGGGTATACTTCCCTAAAGAGAACCCCCCTTGAGTAGTTGAAGTATTGGAGTTCTTGCTGCTTGTTCTTGTTAAGAGTAGATATCCCAGTACCTGCTCTATAGTTTGGCATGCCCGGTGGGACCTTTGCATTTCTGTAAGAGGCCCTGAGGATGTTTGCAAGTAGGTACATGACCCATACGCGAGCAGATAAGGAGCCTCGTCATGTACGGAGGAGCATTAACAAGTTAACTATAACTTCGACTAGTGAGCCTACCTCCCCTCTACCCTCTTTGAATTTATCTATTGATTTGGGTGCGACACCATTGTCAAAAGAGAAGCATATGAGAACCCTAGACTTCTCCTCAGATACGTCAGAAGAAACACCAGTACAAATGGAGGATCTCTCTCATTTACTCTCCAGATTAAACATCAAATTCCCTACCTTCAAGGGACAAGCTTATGAGGATGCCGACGATCATGTGAGTAGATTCATCTCCTTATGTCGTGGACGAGGTCTGTAGAATAGAGAGGATGCAATGCTGGCACTCTTCCCATCCACATTGGAGGGTCTTGTAGATAAATTGTATAGTGAATATGAAGATGGCCATTTTGCTACATGGGAGGCTCTAAAGGCGGTGTTCTCACAGACATTTTGACCTAGTGATTCCTTGAAAAGATCTCTAGATCAGCTAGAGAATCTAAAGCTAAGATCAGGTGAATCCTTTCATGAACTGAATTCACACTAGAACAAAAGCACTTGTTGCACGCGTTCCACACGCTCCAGGTGACTTCTTGGTTAAAAAATGGATAGAAAAAGCTCTACCCAGGTCATCTCAGCAGAAGTTACATGAGTCTCTTAGATTGGATGCAACCCTCAATGATTTTGTTGCAGCAGCATCCCGCATCGAAGAAGCTAGGCAGCATATTGAAGGGGATACACAATCAAATTATGCTGCAGAACTAGACCCTATTGGTCAACTGAGGAGGGAACTGGAGGCATTGAGAATGCAACAAAATCAACAAGAAGAGAAGGTCTTGCCACCATTGCGTCGCACTGACGATGAAGTAGCCCAACTTCGCCGTGAGTTAGAAGATTTGCGGACCACTCAGGATATAAGAAGGCAGATTTGGTGTACAATCTGTAACAACAATGGACATTCCAATGCTAATTGCCCTAACAAGGTAAGCTGTCAATTTTGTGGAAAGGATGATCATGAAGCTAGAGATTGCTACTACCTCAAGGGTACACTGCAAAGAGGTAACCCTCAAACTTTGGATTCATATTATGCTAGTACTTCAAATCACTACAAGGAATACGGGCGTATAGTGACGGTTAAGGTGACAGAATTTCGTCGCTATAAAATTGCAACTTGCATCGTAATTAGCGCCGGGCACGGACCGTCGATTAGACGACGCATAAAACGATGCTATTTGTGACTTGGATTGCGACGCTCCCGTACAACGTTGCTTAAACGACGCTATTTAAACGTGTTGCTTAGGCAACGCTTTTTTGCGTCGCATAAGCGACGCTAAAAAATGTCGCTTATACGACGACGAATAGCGTCGCTTACACGACGATCTGTTGAAGGACAAAAATTAAAACGTTGGAGGCTCTGCAATCGGCATTTTCACACATCCGATCGAAGAGCTCTCCTACGTTCGCAATTGCGCTGCGCTTACGAGCTGAAGCAAGTATATGCAGAATTGTTGTTTTGCCTAAGCTCTCTGTTATTGTCTCCCTCAGTCTTTGTTTCTCTCTTTCTACATCTTTCTCTCTTTGAATTCTCTCTCTCTCTCTCTCTCTAGATCTCTCTCTCTCTAGATCTCTCTCTCTCTCTCTAGATCTCTCTCTCTCTCTCTCTCTCTCTCTCTCTCTCTCTCTCTTCTTTCTCTCTTTATTGCAGGTTATTCAAGAAGCTAACCAAGCAAAAACTATGGCTAACAATTGTTAGTACAATTTCTATTATTTGTAGATCATTTGAATTGTGTTATTTTCATTACATACCATACTCATACTTATTGATATGCACTCATACACTTATACATGATGAAGATGCACACACACATGCATATACCTACATATACACATATACATGCACATACACACACATACACATAGAGTTATACATATACACACACATACACAAGAACATGCACATATTGATACATACATATACACTTATACATGCACATGCACATACATACATATACGCACATGTACACATGCACATACATACATATACACACACATACATATACACTTAGGTACACACATATAAATGAATTATATAATTAAAGTATTAAAACACATATACACATGCACACACACATGCACATACCTACATATACACATATACATGCACATACACACACACACACATAGAGTTAGACATATACATGCATATACATATACACACACATACACATGCACATGCACATACTCATACACACATATACAATTATACATGCACGTGCACATACATACATATACACACACATACACATGCACATACATAAATATACACACACATACATATACACTTAGGTACACACATATGAATGAATTATATAAATAAAGTATTAAAACACATATACACATGCACACACACATGCACATACCACATATACATGCACATACACACAAATACACAGAGTTATACATATACATGCATATACATATACACACACATACACATGCACATGCACATACTCATACACACATATACACTTATAAATGCATGTGCACATATACACATGCACATACATACATATACACACACATACATATACACTTAGGTACACACATATGAATGAATTATATAATTAGAGTATTAAAACACATATACATATGCACACACACATGCACATACCTACATATACACATATACATGCACATACACACACATACACATAGAGTTATACATATACATGCATATACATATACACACACATACACATGCACATGCACATACTCATACACACATATACACTTATACATGCACATGCACATACATACATATACACACACATACACATGCACATACATACATATACACACACATACATATACACTTAGGTACACACATATGAATGAATTATATAATTAAAGTATTAAAACACATATACACATGCACACACACATGCACATACCTACATATACACATATACATGCACATACACACACATACACATAGAGTTATACATATACATGCATATACATATACACACACATACACATGCACATGCACATACTCATACACACATATACATTTATACATGCACATGCACATACATACTTATACACACACATACATGTACACTTAGGTACACACATATGAATGAATTATATAATTAAAGTATTAAAACACATGCTTAATATAAACAATAATAACAATCAATAGAACAAAACTCTTCATTACTTAATACCATACACACAATTCAAAACATAACTGAAATAAAAAATATATAGATGAAATATATATATATATATATATATATATATCAATGTAAAAACATATAATCCAATGTCATAATCAACTAAAATCCTAATCGTTATCATCATGATCATCATCGTCATCAGCAATATCATGATCATCCTGATCTTCCTCATCCTCATCGTCATGATCACCCTCTAACGATCGAGATCGTCCCTCTTGTGTTTGTCTCTCCACCTCATCCATATTTGTCTCCCCATAATACTCCTGTATTACATATAACAAACATAAATCAATAAAATAATTAAAACATTCATAACAACAAAATAATTATATAAAATTTAAAAATACTCACAAAGGCATTAGGATGATCTTGTATATACTTGCCCAAACGCCGATATCCAAAATGTGTAGCATACTCGATCTCGTGTTTTGTAGGATATCGGCCATAATCCTTTCGCTGCAATGAAACAAATAAAAAACATTAGTTGCTTGCATTTTAACTAAAATAAAAAATATACTCACAATAACACATATACTTACAAACGTAGCTACAAAATCATTATGGCCCATTTGGCCTAAGTGCGATGTGTGGCCCGACTCCACTCTCTTCTTAAGCCAAGCGTGCATTACCCAATTGGTGGGAATCCCAACTTGCATGTTGGATGAAGGTCATATTGGACCATGTAAGGTATTGTAAGGAAAGAGAATTACCAGGGTCCCCAATGTGGGTTCCGGGGTAGCAGTGAGCAGCCGCAGTTGGGGGGTCCAAGGGGGCCAGCGGGCCCCCTAGCTAGGGGGTCCGATCGGGCGAGCGAGTGCCCTGGCGCAAAGGGAAAGGGAATATTCCATGGAATATTCCCTATCGGAGTCAGAAATCATTTATATTTGTCACGTTGGTTCAGCTGGTCTAAGCCGTGTATGGCAATTACACGGGAGGTGGCCGCCCACGCTTTTCCACCCATGTATTGCCATCCACGGAAGGCGACCCATGATCCTATATATACATGACTTCTGCACTACCTGAGACATGGAATTGAGCCAGCATACCTCTACCTTGTATCTCCCTATCTAGAGTTGTCTAGATCACCATTTAAGCTCTACCTTGAGAGAGCAGAGGTGGAAAATGCCATCATCTTTGTTCTTGCTGCTAGTAGAAAATTGTTGAGATTCTCTTATATCTGTTATCTTCTCTGCTATTGCTCCTGTGTTATATTGTGTAACTATTATCTTACATTTTCTCCATTGGAAGCTTAAAAATTGAGTCTTCTAAGGAGATAAAGATCACTCAAATTAATCACTCTACAAAGAAATGTGCATTAAAAGATAGCAAGTTACAAAAAAGTCACTAGGTGAAGATAATGATGGAGGCTGCTACTTTGCGAGCTCTCTACTAATTAATTTTAGACTCTTCTCTTTGTTGAGTGGATCTTTTCAAAAATGCCATGCGATTACATATAATGGAAAACGTAGAAATAAGTATCATAATTAGCAACTTCAAGAGGTTTGGAAATTGGAACCCTCCTCAACCATACTTGTTGCACCTTTCTTGATGAAGAGATTGATTGAGTTGGAGCCTTAAAAGAGTTGTTTTTGTGTGTGTGGGAGCTAGAAAAGAGCACCGAGATAAGGTCCTTCACTTCATCTTAATACAACATACACATTTTGAGCCTCATAGTACGCCTTTATAAGGCCCATATGAGCCTTGTCAATTGGAGATGGCATGCATCCTTTCTTGTGTTGTTGCCCAAAATGCTTGTTCTAGCCTAGGAATGCAAAAAAAAAAAAAAGCCTGCCACAGAAACGCGGGGATGGGCCCTGTAAAACGTTTGCAGGGCCTATCCCCGCGTTTCTCTAGCAGGCTTCTTTTGTGCATTCCTAGGCCATTGCATGGACAAGTTGCCCAATATTGGAAGTATATGTCCCTCAATTACAACCTAAACTTACGGAAGTGTGGAAGAATCTTCTTATGTGCAATGATTAGAGAATATCTAGACTCCTCTCGGTGCATATAAGCATGCACAGGTTTATAAGTACATTTGAATGTTCATCAAGATTGTTTATCTATTGGTCAGAGGATTTGCATGAATTGCACCCTATCTAAGGCAAATCATATGCTCCAATGTGCATGGCATATGGTTTCATGGCCTCGAAATGCAAAAAAAAAAAAAATAGACCTGGCATAGAAACATGGGGATGGGCCCTGCAAAAGTTTTGCACGCCCCATCCCCGCGTTTCTGTGGCACAACTTTTTTTTTTCATTCCTAGGCCATTGCATGTATTTTGGGCAACAACACTTTAAAGAACTACTTGAAAAAGATAGAATAAAGTGTGCAAAACTTATGAGATTTTGATATGACTTCAAAGACACTTTTAGATACGTAGGTGAAAGAGACTTCAAAAAATGTACACTAAGAGACAAACACTTGGGAGAGTAAATATAAAAAGAAAAAGATTATATTAATCATTTGGGATATATAAAAAGTTCTCCAAACAAGACAATAGAAATGTTAAGGGTTATTCCGTTTAATTCTTCTAGCTCGCTGCATATCTTTAGGTTGTATTAACACTCTCTTTGCATGGATAGCACACATGCTAGAGTCCTCCAACATTGAGATAAGATATGCCTCTGGAGCTTCTTGGAGGGCTTCAATGGCTATCCCTTAGATACGAAGTCTAGCACAATAGCTCGATCTCTGCCTTCATAACTCTTGCAAATGACCTTCGTGGAATAAGAAGCTCCACAGACTTTTGATCATGTCAAATGTCTGCAAAGGCTTTGGTTTGCTTTCTGCAACTTTGCAGTGCTCTTGCATTTGGTGCCATGTTGGGTTGTGGTCGTTGTGGTCTAGGATGCCGTTGATAGTTCTTCTTTCTTCTTGGAGCATGCCTACATGGTCCTGCCTCATCATTTACTTGCTCTACCCGACTTTGCTCTCTTTCTTCAATGTTTCGTCTTTGTCCTTGTCCTGCGGGGAGTGTCTTGCCTCCTTGTCTTACTCGATGGTTCACGGGGATATAATCATGGGTCCATGGTAGCTTGTTAACACTTTCTTCATTCGAGGAACTCTCTAAATTTGATGTTTTCTCCAATGCAACTAGTCTCCATCCTCATTGTTTGGGGTTTGCCTTGAGTGATGTCCTCTGTGGGGGCTCGACATCAGATATAAAAGGGGAATATTGCATTTCGTGTGTTACATCTCTCTCTTGTTGTGAAGCTTCATCCCCCCGTGATGGAATGCTGCCAGAGTATGTCCCCTCCATCAAAGTTTTTTCTAGAAGAGGGGCTTGTGGTTCGACGCTTCTTGTGGGGTGTCATCAATGGTGGACATGGAATATCTTTCACATGGCGAGGGTAGATGACATTATCCTTTCTAATAGTATGCTTTGTGTGTGCCATTCTCTTCGGAAGTAAAGTGGTAAAATGAAGAAAGACACCTTTATTTATAGCCTTTCACTTAAGAATTATCCAATTCACATTTGAATGGATTAAAATTAGTTTTAAAATATTAAAAGAGTATTCACAAAACATTGAAAGTTGATTTGACATGAAAGGAGTACTTATAATGCCCTCGAAAAACGTTTTGATAGAAAATAATGCATTTTAGGATTTGGGAAACTATTTCCAAGGAGAACCGTCACAGACTCTTTATGCACGCCATTGGGCATGATATACCAGTCCTAATGATGACATCCACTTCTCTCTTAAAATATCATGTTATATCTTTCTTGTAATCGTTGCTATTCATGACACACATGCTCATTCCATTACATATTTTCTGGTGAATGTCGTACAAAAAAACCAGTTCAACATTTCTTTTGAATAGTTTGATTGTAGTAGACCACCTCCATGATGAGCGTTTCTTAAAGTAAACACCTCTAGCCCTGTAATGGGACTTCTCCATTCCTTGTGTACTAAAAATGTCTAGTGAAAATACAAAGGATATAATATAAAATGGAACTGGAATAGAAATAAAGTGACTCCAACATACAAAAGGTAGATGCACTCTTATATTCTCAACAGATTCATCATAACAAAGTAGCTCTAAATGATTTTTTTACTTCCACATATGCTAAGATTAAGGCATTTTCTTGCATTTGGGGGAATTTCATTACAAAAAAACTTCATTTTGCATGATGTAGATGGTTTCTTTTTTAGGATTACTTTAGCTCTTCTATTGTGCTTCTTTTATTTCCACGTGTCATTTTCAAGAACTACATTTCTGATTTTTCATTTAAAGGTCCTTTGTTGTAGAAGCTCTCTCTCATTTCAAGTGGGAGTACATGTATAAGCATTGGAGGAGTACTTGTTCAAAACATATTAGAATAGGTCCTTTCTATGATTTTAAAAGTCATATTGTTGTAAAAATTAGGGCTTTTGTGTAAAGAAGCACCCATTGATTGTGTCTTGTGTCTATCTATGTATAAACCTAGATGAGCTGCTACATAAAGATACATCCTAAAAGTTAAAACAAATCTTGCAAGATTTATTTACACCCCAAGAATCCTCACCGGTACGGTGATAACAAAATTTAAAATTTGATTAGGGATGTGTTGATTCTCCATGAATTTGTTTGGTATGAGATGGTTTGAGCGTGTTCCATGTTCATATGCAAATGGATTCAAGTGAAAAGGATCCTACGTAATTTGTGTGGATGCACCGTTTGTACATCAGCACGACAGAGAGGAAATCCGAACAGATTACTGAAGGTAGATGATGAACGCTAACGGCAGAAGAGACTTGGGAGAGGAGTATCCAAGAATTTCAGCATAGAATCAATACTACGTAATGCTTCATTGGTACCAGAAAATGAAGATTAAGAAAATGGCACCAGAATTCTAGTAAATATTGGTTTGCGGACGCTCCAAACGTTGTATCTTGAACGATGAAGAGAAACAACAAGAGTAACCTTTTGCTGATCATTGTAACGGAGGGGAAATAGTCATCAATTTTAGAGACGATCAAACAAGAATATATGACGTTTCGCACAAAGTGAAGATCAAATGCATATGGACTGTTTGATTAATGTGGTAGATGAAAACAACCAGTAAGAGAAGATAGACAGAGTACATTACTCAATGCGAAGTTCACTTCGAACCTTACAGCCCATGAACATGTAGAACGACTCAAACCTATCTATGATGCTATAACTCAGACGCTGAACCGGATAGTCGAACCAACCTACGGTGGCATGGCTCAGACGGTTAACGACTAGATGATGCAGTACTGCTGCTCGACAAGTTTCCTGCACTCATAGACAGGGATGACGGTGTATCGGCATAGGAGCGGCGGGGCATAAAAGAGGGATTGATGGCGTTTGCGAAAGATCGAACGAGGCTGGAAGCGATGGCGGCTTTCACTTCGCCTCTGTAAGGAGGCGGTCTATGCTCATCAACGCTTGTCATAGCCTTAGAAGCTTATTAGTCTACTCATCTCTATCTCTGCAAGGATCACGCGCATACCGCATCTGTAGACTGTTAGTCATGTAAGCCCTTTATATGTTGAGGGAGGCCAACTTCGCCCACAATTCAAGAAGAAGATAATCATCACCATCACCTAAGTACAAACTATACTTTTAAAACAGAAAGGTGCATCAAAGAAATGATTGCGAATCTCTCTGCTCGTGGTATGGAGTGTTGGGTTTATCATAAAGGCAAGGAGACTTGCGGAAAAAGGCTTGGATTAATGCACGAGTACATGCTTCGGTTGGCATAATTAAAGAAGCAACTAACATATTTAAGTTGTCATTTCAAGGATAAGAGCCATTCTATATTTTTGAGTGAAGATCTCTTTTCTACATCTATTTGGAGAGAACTCTTTGAATGATTAGGAGACTGCCTTATTAAATAGCATATACATTACACTGGAAATCTATGTTGAATTAGGCACAACAACTTTCTCTATCTCTTCACCTATTGCTATGAACTTTTACCAACGATACAACTTTTCTTTATTTTCAAGTAGTCCACTTGGCCTGTTGGCTATGGCATTATCCTCCTTTACTACAGAAGGTAACTTCTTTACTTTTTGCCTACAAAAATGTCTTCGCATGGTCCTACAAAGATCTAACAGGGATACCAGGGAATGTGCAGACCGTTCTGAATGGTTTTCCTGATTCATATCAGAGTTTTGCTTCTACTCTTCATTTGATGATGGAAGGCAATCCAAATGCCTTATCATTTGAGGAGTTAGTCTCTGTTCTGTTGCAGGAAGATCAGTCCACGCAGAATAGGTCCATTATGCGAGTTGTAGATCAAGCTTTCCTATCTAGTCAGAAGGGCAAAGGAAAATGGAGCTCTTCAACTAGTAACCAGAAATCTGCTAATTCTGCATATTCGAAGAAGGAAGATAAAGATGAGAAAAAATCAGAAAAGGAGAAATTGTTTTGTAAGTACTGTAAAGGAAATGATCATATCATAAAGAACTGTCCAAAACTGGCTGCTAAAGAGGCAAAGAAGAAAGAGGCTGGAATGGTTGTTGCAGAGGCCTCTACACCAAAAACAGAGTCTGCAAATCTTGTGCAGGAAGAAGAATGGGCATTTACTACTGTCTTCAGTTTTGACCCATCTTCTCATGAGAAGTGCATGTCTGTAGTAGGCTCAGATGTTTGGTATTTTGATTGTGAGGTGACCAAACATATTACCTCATAGTGCGGTTTCTTCTCTTCACTCGAGCCTGCCCCTACAGGGAATACTGTTACATGCGCCAACAACTCCTCTTATCCTATTATGGGAGTTGGTAAGATCATTTTGACTACTACTGATGGTAGTTCTTTCACTTTGTCAGATGCTTTATTTGTGCCAGGGATCAAAAAGGACCTGTTATCAGTTTCTGCATTAGCCAAGATTGGCTTGGTTGTGAAATTTGTTGATGCATTTTATGTTGTGGGCTGTATAAGCTCATAGACCTTGAAAGATCTGTATATGATTTGGCATGTGCAGTAAATGATTCGCAGGCTATGTCAAATGCAAATCTTTGGCATGCATGCTTTGGTCATCTGAATTTTGCTAGTTTGCTATGCCTGCAGAAATTGGAAATAGTGTCCTCGTTGCCCAAAATTGAGGCACCTAGAAAACATGTTTGTGAAGGCTGTATTTTGGGCTAAATGTAGCGTTCATCCTTTCCAAAAGATGGTTCAGTTCGGGCTACTCAAAAATTGTAATTTGTACATAGTGATGTCTGTGATCCTATGCAGACACCTTCTTTTGGGAATTATCTTTACCTCGTGACTTTCATCGATGATTTTTCGAGGCATGCATGGGTATATCTATTGAAGGCAAAGTCCAAAGTGTTCATGTGCTTCAATTAGTTTTTGGTTTTGGCTGAAAATCTGTCAGCATGTAAAATGGGCATCCTCCGTTCTGATCGAAGGGGGGAATATATGTCTTCTGATTTTAATGCATTTCTAGCTAAACGTGGGATAAAACACCAATGTACAGTGCCATATACACCTCAACACAATGGATTTGCTGAACGGAAGAACATGTCTCTCATGGAGATGGCGAGGTGTATGGTCAAGAGTCAGGCTTTACCTCATAGTTTCTGGCTTGAGGGTGTCATGTGTGCAGCATATGTACTGAACAGGTGTCCCACTAAAGCGCTGCAGTCTATCACTCCATATGAGGCTTGGCATGATCGCAAGCCATCTGTTGCTCATCTGCGTGTTTTTGGTTGTTTGGCATACGCATTAGTGCCTGAACAACATCGCAGAAAATTGGATGATAAAGCATTAAAATGTATTTTTGTTGGGTACAATGCTGAAAGTAAAGGCTATCGTCTGTATCATCCACATACTAAATGCATTCTGGTTAGCCGTGATGTTGTTTTTGTGGAAGATGCTATTCAGCCATTGCTTTCATGTTAGCTCCAAAGACATGTATGATACTTTGATGCCTCTTTTTACAGGTGGATAGTCTAGTGCTGGTCCTGATGAGGCAACTTCTCAGCCTTTGCAGGTTTCCTGTGATGATGTAGATCATTCCATTTCTGATGCACATTTACATGAGGCACTAGTTGATGAGAGAGCAGATATTGAGCAGGCAAAAACTAAGCCAAAATGGCTGGTGTAGACTTTGCGTGATAGCAAATTAGATGCACCTCTGTCATATCCTACTCGTTCAGGCTCTCATAGTGCCTCTTTTGCATTAGATTGCTATGCTATGGCTGCATATAGTCTCTGAGATGGTCTTTATGTGACTTGCCTCCTAGCAAGAAGGCCATTGGCACTAAGTGGGTATACAAGCTGAAGCGTAAACATGATGGTACAATTGACAAGTATAAGGCTAGGCTTGTTGCAAAGGGTTATGCACAGGAAAGAGGCATTCATTTTGATTAGACCTTTGCACCTACATGTCGTATGACTACTGTTCAGAGCATTTGTGCACTTGCAGCCCATCATGGTTGGAATGTACATCAGTTTGACATTAAAATTGCATTTCTGAATGGTGAATTGCATGAAGAAGTGTATGTTTTTCAACCCCGCGGCTTTGTGCAGAACGGGCATGAAAACCAAGTGTGCAGGTTAAAGAAGGCATTATATGGTTTAAAGCAAGCACCACGTGCTTGGTATGAGAAGATACATGCCTATCTGATTGCACATGGTTTTGAGAACATTCCAACTGAAAGCACCTTATATGTTAAGCGTGCTAATGATGTGCTTCTGATCATTGTTGTCTATGTTGACCACATGCTGCTCACTGGTCCTATTGAGAAGCATATTGCTGATTTTAAGGCTGATTTGCATGCCTCATTTGAGATGTCTGATTTGGGGCATTTGCATCACTATTTAGGCATTCAATTTATGCAAGTTGATGGTGGAATGGCTTTGTGTCAAACGAAATATATTGACACATTATTGCACCGTTTTGGCCTTGAAGACTGTAAGCCTATTGCCAGTCCTATGGAGACAGGTTTATGATTGAGTCTTCATGATGCTAGAGATGCATTTGATGTTGTTCTCTATCAGCGGGCTGTTGGATGCTTGATTTACTTATGCATTAATCGGTGAGATATTCAGTTTGCTCTCTCATAGATGAGCAGATTTATGCATTGCCTAGGTGTCAAGCATTGGCAGGCAGTTAAGCGAATATTTCGCTACTGGAGTGGTACTCAGCTACTTGGGTTGTTTTATGCCAAGGGGGGATCACTACCGCCAGATTTGCATGCTTTTTCTGACTCTGATTGGGCTGGTTGCTATGACACTCATGTGTCCACTAGTGGCTTTTGCTTCATGCTTGGTAGCTCATGTATATCTTGGTTGAGCAAGAAGCAGCCTATTGTGGCCACTTCCAGTTGTGAGGCTAACTATAGGGCAACTTTCACAGCTACTGTTGAGTGTGTGTGGCTCAGATGCCTTATGGTTGATTTGGGTGTTGGTCATAATTTTGCCACCACTATCTTCACTGACAGTCAGAGCACATTGGCAGTTACGAGGAACCCTATGTTCCATGCTCGCACTAAGCACATTGAGGTGCATTATCACTATGTCAGGGAGAGGTTCTTTGCTGGGGAGATCAACTTGGCATATGTGCCCACGCATGAGAACATTGCAGACCTTTTCACGAAGGCTCTGCCCAGGGAGAAGTTTGAAGCTTTCTGCAAAGCTTTGGGCTTACTTCCTTTTGTGGAGTGACTTCCACATAGCATGGCACTTCCTTATACATGAGTGCCAGCTCCTTGTTCACCGCATCACTCCCAAGGGCGATTTGTTGATATATTTAGGTAGTGATGTGTGTGAACACTCTAGGACCACCGGGGCACTTTTTTCCCTCTTTAGGTGGTTTTTTTCTCCCGGCTTGTATATATGCCTATTGCCCTAATGGGCTACTTATCTTTGTACATTCTCTAGTAATACATTGAGTATTATGTGTTTGTGCTCCAAACTTCTTCTTCTTTCTTGTGATGTTCGCGTGCTTCTGCCGACGTCTATCTCCAACACTTTTTACTGTTCATATGGCGAGAAGCTCCACTATCTAAAATCCATGGTTCATCAACACGAGCTTAAGCAGATGAGCATACCTCTTCAATAGCTACCCAAAGTTCCAGCTCTGTGTTGTTTGCAGACTCTTTGTTCTTCCATGATGATTTTACAGTCCCATTCCGTTCATCAACTTGCTTCTTTCTACAATCCTTGATGGCATGGCCTTTCTTTTCACAATAGAAGCAACTTTTTGTGAACTTTTTCTTCTTTGGTTTCTTCTTTGATCAATCAAAAGAGCCTTTACCTTTTGCATTTGTTGAGAATGCAGCATCACTTGCACTTTGCCGATTCTGCAGCTGCATCTCTTCTTCTAAAAGCATCGCAAAAAACCTTCAAATGTAAGGGGAGTTGTTCTTACGTGAGTGTTAAGGGCTATTACTAATCCATCATACTTTGCTGGAAGAACACGTACATATCTTCGAGCCAACTCTTATGGTGTTCTAACAATACCAACTGCAACCAATTGGTCTTGAAGATCTTCTATCCGTTTGATAAAATCTTTAGCCTTTTCAGAATTAGAATGCTTTTCATTTGCCAACTGATTTTCGAAATTTTGTATCCTAGTGTGATTCTTGGTCTCATATTGTTGAGCCAATATGCCCCAAGCCTCATGTGCTTTAGTAGTATGTTGAACTAAAGTAAGCACAGAATAACTTACACTAGTGACAATTGCACATAATGCATCAACATTCCGCCTCTTCAAAGCTCGTACAAGATCTCAATCTGTCTGAATCATCAATTTTGTTGGATCTTCAACTTGTATAGGCTTTGGATCCAATCCCATCCGTCCCATGACAGTGTCAAGTATTTCATAGGAGTCCAAAATTGCAGAAATTTTGAACTTCGAGAGTGTATAGTTGGTTCCATCAAGCTTCCCTTGAGTGAATGCAGGTGGGCAAATTCGAATTGGTGCAGCATTAACATTAGCTAAAGCACCAAGACCAATGTTTGAGGATGAAGCCATCATGTAATCACTCGAATAATCTAGTGATATTCTAGTGTGCTAGTAGTCTAAAGTAGTGATACTTCTCAAGCTATTCGAACCTTACAGCTCTAATACCATGTAAGACAATAGTTACGCAATATAACACAGGAGCAATAGCAGAGAAGATAACGGATATAGGAGAATCTCAACAATTTTCTACTAGCAGCAAGTATAAAGATGATGGCATTGTCCACCCGTGCGCTCTCCAGGTAGAGCTTAAATGATGATCTAGAGAACTCTAGATAGGGAGATACAAGGTAGAGGTATGCTGGCTCAGTTTGATGTCTCCGGTAGTGCAGAAGTCATGTATATATAGGAGCATGGGTGGCCTTCCATGGATGGCTATACATGGGTGATAAAGCATGGGCGGCCACCGCCCGCATAATTGCCATACACGGCTTAGACCAGTTGAACCAACCTAACAAATATAAATGATTTCTGACACCATTGGGGACCTTGGTAACTCCCTTTCCTTACAATACCTTAGATGGTCCAATATGACCTTCATCCAACATGCAAGATCGGATTCCCATCAATTGGGTAGTGCACGCTTGGCTTCTCCTCATAATGGGGGCCATACAAAATGTGCATACAATCATGAGGGGTAGACATGGCTCATATACTAACAGAAAATGTTAGTGTCAATAGAGTTAAGTTTTTCTTTTTATGTAAGTAGATAAGATGCAATCATTTAGTAGTGTTAGAGGTGTCATCCCAATCATGGGCTTGGGCATGCTAAGAATGGATGAAAATAACTCTCATATATCTTTTGTCCCATTCATTCCCAAAATGATTTTGATTCTTAGTGAGTGCCACTTGATCCACATAAAAGTTTCCCCTAGTTCCATTGGAAAGTCTATAGAGGCCCTATTTCATGAGGAGATAGGAAATCCTAAATTTTGATGGTTGATAGTTCGACTTGTCTAGCTTCTCTCGCTTCTCAATCTAAGTGTTATAGTCTAGCTAGATAGCTCCCTTTCTCCTAATTCTTCCACGTCTATTAAAGGGGATATGAGGGGGAAAATTTTGGAATTCTACCTTGAATTTATGCTTTCTAATAATAGAAAATCTTGCATATTCCCCCTTGTTCTATCTCACAGGTGATTTCCTTTACCACCAGAAATGGCACTTCAAATTAGCTAATCCAAAACTTCAAGCACATCTTCTTGGTGCTCTAATGAGCTCAGTGGAAATGCTCCTCGAGCGTTCATCCTTGTACTTCTATGCTCCAAGAGTGATTTGCACTCTTAAAAGTGTGCAAAACAGCAAACATGATAAACAACATGTTTAGAAAGATCATAAATTATTGTTACACCATACTTGGATGTGCCACTGAGTAGGAAAGAATGAACAGAAGTAGACACAAGAGGGAAGAAGAAGAATGACACATGAAGACCTGGATTGACTAGATGAGCTTTATATAGGTAGATGATCAATGATATGGGAATGAGTCAAGTTAGATTTATTAGTGACTCCTAAGTGCTATATTCAACCACATATGAGCATAGCATGTATATGTGCCTACAAGGGGAAGAAAACTCTGGCTAGCTCTACACTAAAAAAGTGCCTATGTACAATACTTCACATCAAAGCTTCAAGGACACATAAGTGTAGAAAACTCTTAATGAAATGATCATTTTCCATAAAATACTCGCAAATTATTTTTGCTTTACTATTTTCTTATCATCTTTGTCTTTTTTCTTTGATATTAAAGCATTACAAGGTTTTGGCTTATTAATAGAGGAGCTCCATTTCCCTTTGCCCTTTTGATTAGCTCCAAAAGCTTGCTTTACAACACACGTAACTGAAGTCTTTTCCTAGATAGATATTCTCCCAACAACTTATAGATTAACTCCTAAAGGAATCAGCCATTGGATTGCTCTTCATCATCAACTAGAGAGTAGATACAGAAATCTGATGGAAATCTATAAGAACATTACGAAAAGTTTGCACAACTGAACTATAAGGTGAGATATCATATGCACAAATCAATAGTTCTTTAAAACGCTTGATCTTTATCAAAATCATTTCCATTGAATCTTGTTGGTTTATATGCTCACTATCCAACTATTTCTGGATGTAAGAACCATAAGCTTCAATTCTTGCCTAGTATCATGTATTAGAGTATCTCAAGTATTTTTGCTATTTTGTAAGAGTGAATGTCAGGAATGATCACATGTTGGATAGAAGAAGCTATTAATGTATGTGCTTATGTCCCTCTACTATCTCAATAAAGTTGCTCTATAGTAGTTGCAATAGAAACTGTAGTAGAACTTAGTAATTGAAGATCATCATGTTCAACACTATGTACATCATCGTCAATCATTCTATTTTCACTTATAGGAAGATATTTTTGAACACGTTGCTCAATATTGGTGAAGCCCTTTTCTATCAATACATGACACATCATGTATGCTGACAATTGGTAATTAGAACCATCCAAATTATCCTAAACAACCAACATATTGAATATATAATTTTTCAGCCATGGCCTATGAGTAAATACCTTGATGCAAAAAAATTGATTTTATATCAAAAGATTGTACATAAATACCCAGTTAAGCTCAGTTAGATATGTAGCACACTTTTAAGCCCTTTTATTGGTGAACCAAAATCGGTATATATGTTTTGGAAAAAATAAAAAAATTACCTCCCCAGTCACTCTTTGAGTGCATTTGGATGCCAAGTTGACTTCAAATCAACGTTTTCATCCCAAAAAGTGAAAGACTTTTGAACTAATCATACAAAGTATGCTCACCAGTTTTTGTGTGATTCAAAGACTCTGATAGTAAGGGTATAAAAAATGCCCTAAAGAAAGGAGTTACCTACTATGATACAGATTGATGGACTTCAAGTATTGTGGAGGCACATCAACAACATGAGGAAGAAGAACTTTGGAGAATAATATAATATAAATTGTACATCAATTGAATGTACAAAAGATACGTGACCTATAGGGGTTATATGCTTGTATAGAAGCTGTGGGGAAAGACATGCTAGAGAGGTAGAGAAGTACCTCAATAGTTAGAAGCTTGTTCAAACACATCACTTTGGACATATATCCACACACCCACACACATACCTACATACATACATACATACATACATACATACATACATACATACATACATGCATACATACATACATACATACATACATACATATATAGAAACATACCTACAGACATACATACATACATACATACATACATACATACATACATACATACATACATACATACATACATACATACATACATACATGCATACATACATACATAAATACATACATACATATATACAAACATACAAACATACATGCATACATACATACATAAATACATACATACATACATACATACATACATATTGTTGTACTACAAAAATTAATGAAATATCTTTGTGAACAATGTATAAAACTAATTTAGGCATTATTTAGCCCAAAATAGGCGTTAATCATATATGCATCCTTATTCCATTCAAATTTAAGGTGTTGAAACCATTCTTCATGAAATAATTATATTAAGAATAATTATAAATACTTGTATAGATACATACATGCATAATTTTTAAGGTAGGGAAGTAAAGTGTTATATTGACTAGTTTGGAGTGTATCCCCTCATTTGTTGAAATTTGACACTATTCATAGGTGCATACTTTGATACATACACACATATGATTACAAATGTCTAAATATGATATAATTTAAGATGAAAATCATAGTATTCATATTAGGATTTTGGAGGTACCTTGTTATTTTATCTATGAAACCATGGAATTGAATCATATAATCCATTGAGGGTGTTTTTTAAATTATATCATTTAAAGTGCAACAATACAATTTGGTTGCATTTTTTGGTAGAGTGTTGTATTTATGAATTTCCTTTTCTGAACCTTAGGCATGATGTCTTTTTCTTAGCTTGGGAAATTAAAAACTTTATGAGAAACTTTACTTTTGTAGATCATATTATTCTTCATATACATACAAAGGTAATGGATGATTTCTTAAAAGGGATGATGTATGGTAGCACACTCCGTTAGAGTATCGTGTCATGTTCTCATGTATTGTAGCGGTTCTTTCTATTTCTTGAGTCACCTTACTAGAATATATGGATGGGCATATGTATTGTAGGCTCTCAAATGTATTATACACACTCAAGTGGTATAGGCATCCTATGTATTGTAGGGACTTAGGTGGTCTAGGCACCTTGAATTGTGGCCTTTTCCAACAAGCTTGTGGGCGAATGGATGGTTAAAGGTTAATGTAATTACAAAGCGTTCTACACCAACTTAAGTTTTGGAAACAACAACATTATTTGTCATTAGGATCCCTAAATGGAAAGAGATTGATCTAATCATGGTCTTCTTCTCACCTTTCCTAATTGTTCCCAAGATTTTGGATTTGGTGTGCTTTTTATGGAAACGATACAACAAGATGAAACACTTTTGCACCATTCATGTTGATTGGAAGTGGGAGTCTTGTACTAGGTAGGTCAATGCTATTAGGCTCCCAATTGTAGCTATGATGAGAGTGAAGAAGGGGAATATTCAAAAGAAAAAGATGGTCTAGAACAAAGTTCTCTTTGTGGAGGACTTCTTATAGGATGTTCTATTTTTTGCAGATCATCATTGACAAAGCCAAGTGGGTTTCTTTTGTTGAATCTTTGAAATACCTTGCTTGTAGCTTGAAATTTATCAAGATGGCGTTGACACTAATGGGAAATGCCTCTGCTCCAATCCATAGTAACCACAAGCTTTCCAAGTGGATTGGATTAAAGTGGTCAATCACACAAGGCTTCCGGTTGGATTCATTACTTTCTTATATGGCTACAAATGGTCTTAGTTTCTTGGTTAACCATCATGCCTATATTGGCCAAATCCATGGAATTTTCTAGTGACTAACCAAAGATAGATGATCATGAGAATGTTTGCTGATGAAATGAATGCTTTCTTACATAATGATCTAGATTCTATGCTAGCCTTTTGGTATTGTCTCAATACCTTTTGTTATCCTTCAATATGGAATAAAATCACTTGAAAGCGGCATCCAAGGATATAATTGGGGATTTATCTAATATGTTGTAAACTAGATGGTGCTCTTACGTTTGTTGTTCTGCCATGGTGGAAGGGTCAAGACTTACTAAATCTTATTTTCTACCCTTTATTGTTAATCCCACACTCCTGTGTTAATCCCACACTCCTGGATATTGTCTGTTTGTTATCTAAGAATTGCAATAAGATGATATTTTACCTCAAAATCAATGAAAGTTGAAAGTGGACTGTCCATATTAGACATAACAATTGTATCTAGTTCCCAATCAAGGGAATAAGGAAAGGTAAGGTATCAATTTTGCTTACCTCTAAAGAGCAAAACGTTTATGGAACAAAGAGGTTATCTTTGTGAAATCATCTCTAGAGTCATGATAGAAGACTATAGATTAGATAAGAGGGCATTATCTGAACTTCGAGAGTGGACTATGAAGATTGGTGTATTAAGAAACAAAATCAATGCTTATGATACCATGAATTCTCCCTTAAGTTCTCAGCCATGATCCCCTAAGATAGAAGGTATAAAAATAGAAAAATGTCAAAAACGTTGAAAAAAATTCCTAATTTAAAGATGAAATTGATTCTTAATGTACCCATTAATAGGAAATCATGTCGCAATTGGATGAGTATCGCATATAAGTTCCTTGAAAAATGAGAGCCCTTCATTGAGTACATGGAAGGTTTTTAGATGTGGAAATTTCTGCATCTAAGAACTTGTTCTCATGTGAAAGCTCTCAGTTGTTTAAGTTTTGCCTTAATGGTAGAGAAGTCTTGTGAAATGTCTCTTTTTCTTGCTTTGAGAAGCAATTTTAAAGTTAACACAAATTGTGGTAGCCCTTCATGGTGTAAGTGTTGCCTCAATGGTTGAGAACACTAAAGACAACTCGTTTTTTGTGTTGAAAGAGTCCTTTCGGCTAGCAATCCTTGGTGAATGTGGTATATTTAGAGACTCAAATAAACTTGAAACAAGCCTTACTTGGAGAAGCAATAGGTTTTTATGTGGTGTTGTGGAATTTGATTATGAAGTTATTTGGAAGATTTGGAAAGAAAGATGCACTAGCAAGTTGAAGGACTATGAGTAGGCCATTGCGGTATTGAAATTAATGTAAAATTAGTTGCAAACGGAAAATCTATCAAAAAATTAAAACTACTTTCCATGTGGAAAAGAAACGTTTGTAGCTACATGGGATGTAGAATGAGATGGTTGCTAATGTTATCATGAGTTTTACAAAAATGGTAAGGGAACATGTAGTGTACACAACTTATGGTTCTCCTTGGGGTCCAAAGTCTGGGATTTCAATGTCTAATAATGGAGAACCAAGAGAGGGCACAATGGGTTTTGGGATTTTTGGAGCTCTACTCCTTTATATGTTGGCCATGCACTCACTAGAGCTTTGAGGGGAAAGTGGGCTAGAGACCCTAAAACATTGAGTGAAGTGGTTAAAAATCAATGTACCATTATCCTCCTTTGTCATTCCTAATTTCATGGCCCTGAACATGATACAAACCAATTGTAGACAGACAGACAAACATCCACAAAGCTTTGCTTAACAATTGCATGAATACTTATTCTAGGCAAGCAATATTTTTATTATGACTATGTGTAAGTTCATGCTGGGGATGTGTGTTTCTAAACCTTTGATCTTTTCACATGGATTAAGAAATTCGCAGAGACTAGCTGGTGGTTGGCATGTGGCTTACAAGTGCAAGGCAAAGAATAAGGTATAGAGGAAGGTCGGTGGTGGCATGACATTTTAATTGACTGATGAGTTTAAAGACTGAAGCATTCAAGATTTTGGAGCAGTATTGAGAGAAAAGTTGTATCCTTGGAGAACGTTTATAGCAATGCATTTTGTGGGTGAAGAGATAGAAAGTTGTTGTGTCTAACTCAACATGGATTTCAAATATTATTTGGTAGGGTATTCTCATCATCATTGAAAGAGTTCTCTCAGACTACCTATAGAAAAGAGATCAGCACTCAAAATTCTATAATGTCTCCTTATCCTTACAATGACATCTTAATTATGTTAATTGCTTATTTAATTACGCCAACCCAAGCATGTACTCATGCGTTCCAAGCGTTTATGATAAACCCAACATTCGATGTGATGAGCCGAGAGATTCACTATCACTTCTTAGTGAGTACCACTTGATCCGCATAAAATATTCCCCTAGTTCGATTGGAAAGTCTATAGAGGCCCTATTTCATGAGGAGATAATAAATCCTAAATTTCGATGGTTGATAGTTGGAATTGTTTAGCTTCTCTAGCTTCTCAATCTAAGTGCTATAGTCTAGCTAAATAGCTCTCTTTCTCCTAATTCTTCCATAGTTATTAAAGTGGATATGAGGGGATAGATTTTGGAATTTTACCTTGAATTTATGCTTTCTAATAATAGAAAATCTTGCATGCTCCTCCTTGTCCTATTTGATAGGTGATTTCCTTCACCACCAGATATCGCACTTCAAATTAGCTAATCAAAAACTTCAAGCATGTCTCCTTGGTGCTCTAGTGCACTTAGTGGAAATTGTCCTCGAGTGTTCATCCTTGTACTTCTATGCTCCAAGAGCGATTTGCACTCTTAAAAGTGTGAACAACACAAAACACAATAAACAACATGTTTAGAAGGATCGTAAATTATTGTAACACCATACTTGGATGTGCTAGAGAGTAGGAAAGAATGAACAGAAGCAGACACAAAAGCGAAGAAGAAGAATGACACATGAAGACATGGAATGACTGGAGGAGCTATATATAGGTAGATGATCAATGATATTGGAATGAGTCAAGTTAGAGTTATAAGTGAATCCTAATTGCTATATTCAACCACATACAAGCATAGCATGTATATGTGCCTACAAGGGGAAGAAAAATCTAGGTAGCTTAAGAGTAAAAAGTGCGTATGTACAACGCTTCACATCAAAGCTTCAAGGATACATAAGTGTAGCAAACTCTTAATGAAGTGATCATTTTCCTTAAAATACTTGCAAATCATTTTTGCTTTATTATTTTCTTATCATTTTTGTCCATTTTCTTTGATAATAAAGCATTAAGAGATTTTGGCTAATTAATAGAGGAGCTCCATTTACCTTTGCCCTTTTAATTAGCTCCAAAAGCTTGCTTTACAACACACATAAATGAAGTCTTTTCCTAGATAGATATTCTCCCAACAAACTATAGATTAACTCCTAAAGGGTTCAGCCATTGGATTGCTCTTCATCATCAACTAGAGAGTAGATACAAAAGTCTGATGGAAATCTATATGAACATTACGAAAAGTTTGCACAAGTGAACTATAAGGAGAGATTCGCTATCATTTCTTTGATACTGCTTTCTGTTTTCAAAGTATAGTTTGGTCTCATGCTAATAGGTTAATAGAGGAAATCGAGCTCCGTATCCGCACAAAAGTGCAGCTCGCTTCAGGTGATGGTGATGATGATTTTCTTCTTGAATTGTGGGCGGAGCTGGCCTCCCTCAAGATATAAAGGGCTTACATGACTAACAGATGCGGTGTGCGCGTGATACTTGCACAGCAGAGAGAGAGAGAGAGAGAGAGAGAGAGAGAGAGAGAGAGAGAGAGAGAGAAATAAGTTTCTAACTTCTAAATCTTTGACAAGCGTTGATGAGCATAGGCCGCCTCCTCGCAGAGGCCAAGTGAAAGCCGCCATCGCTTCTAGCCTCGTTCGATCTTTCACAAACGCCGTCAATCCCTCATCTACTACATTAATCAAACAGTCCATATGCATTTGATCTTCAGTTTGTGCTAAACTTCATATATCCTTGTTTGAGCGTCTCTAAAATCGATGACTATTTCCCCTCCGTTACAATGATCAGCAAAAGGTTACAAGCAATATGTCTCGCCTTCCTGTTGTTGTTTCTCTTCATTATTCAAGATACAACGTTTTGGAGCGTCAGCAAACCAATTTCTTAATCTTCATTTTTATGCAGTGCATCAAACAAGCAATGAAGCATCACGTAATACTCATTCTATGCTGAAATTCTTCCATACTCCTCTCTGAAGTCTCTTGTACCGTCAGTGTTCATCATCTACATTCTGTACAGATTTCCTCTTTATCGTGCTGATGCACAAACGCTTCTAGGCGATTTCCTATGTGCATGTCTCGCTATCTTATTGTTCCTCTCCTTCTTCAATGTATAACATTTTTGATACCGATGAACAGTAGAAATCTAATGTTTACAAGTACTCAAAGAAGCCGAAATGAAGACTCACCTCACCTTTTCTACCGATGAACAGTAGAAATCTAATGTTAGCAAGTACTCAAAGAAGCCGAAATGAAGACTTACCTCACCTTTTCTTTTGCTATCAGAGAGCAGGATACTCGTATGAGAACACAATAATCATAGGAGTTTGTATACTAACCATATCAATGTGATTGCATTCAGATTTGTGATCGATTTTTTTTTTTGATCCTTGTAAGATGTAATTCCTTCCTAAATAGTGGATGAGCTATTTCATGACTCTAATGCCAAGTGCATCAAGATAGACCGGCATTGAAACCACGTTCAAACACATAGCATTTCATCAAAATGACTCTTTGAGTTTCAACCTTGAGAATATCAAATGTTCATGTTATATTATTCCCATAAAAGATATAAGCCGCAGCATAGTAAATTACCTAGTCATGCAACATTTCATGTAACATGCATCCACACAAATTGTGTAGGAAATATAAGAATGATTGCATAACGAAGCCACATGACATGTAAATTTTAGGAAATCTGAAAAGCGAAAAGAAATAGTCGCTTTGAAAAGATTACAAATTTCTATGGCATGATGCCTTTCTAGTAGCATCATCTATGAAAGTGACAAAGTAAAGAGAGCCGCGTAATGAACTTGTGGGCATTGGAACACACATATCTGTATGAAGGAGTTCGAAAGGAAAAATTGAAGAGTCAATGTGCGTTTTATGCACATTCATAGATCTCCTATGGCGAGGATTGCTAAGTCTTCCACCTGCAATATCATCAAAGATACTCCAATGTATGGGTTTCTCCCACTTAAGAGAACCTCACCATCACACTTTTTATTGAACCTAAAATGCTTTATGTAGAAGAAGTAACCGTTATATCAATGCCCACATGGGCATACATAAGAAGTATCTAGAGAAGCGTACATTGTGTGTATGTGCTCAATATATGCAGTAGAATGGTAATGAAAGGTTGAGTTCCCAGCCCAAACTGTAGCTAAAAAAACCTCCAAGTGACTATGAACTCTATGTGATTGCATTTAGATTCGTTGATCGATTCTATTTCTAATCCTTCTAAGATGCAAGTCCTTCCCAAAATAGTGGATGAACTATTATGAATGTAATGCCAAGTGCGCCAAGAGATACCGACATTGAAACTAGGTTCAAACACATAGAATTTCATGAAAGTGACTCTTTGAGTTTCAAATTTCATCTAGGTGAACTTTCAATTTCAAGCTTGAGAAAATCAAATGTTCATTTTATATTATGTCCATAAAAGACATAAGATGCAACACAGTAAATTACCTACTCATGCATTTCCATGTAACATGCATCCACATAAAGTTTGTAGGAAATATAAGAATGATTGCACAAGGAGCCTTTTCACTTCAATGCATTTGCATATGAACATGGAAAACGCTCAAACCATCTTATACCAAACGAATTTATGGACAATCAACACATTCCCAATCAAATTTTCAAAGTCATCTCTCGAGCATGTCGGGGTGGTCGTATTTGTCTGTCTCTTGCATGGAGAAGGTATAAATTCTATCTACATGTATATGAGTTTTTCTACAAGATATCCCATGAGAGTTATTATCTAAGAAATTCAATAGGATTTTGGTATCCAAGTCTAATTCTCAACCTCTTCACATCCACTTGCAAAAGAAGAAATACCCTTTTGACCTTTCCCTCTCCGCTTCCCCCTTGGATGCATGTTGCCCTAAACATGTAGGAGTCCAAGATAAGGGAGAAGTCGACCCCTTATTCAACCATGTGGGCATAGAAGGATGGAGATTCCCTCTCTCAAATACATCATTCAAGAAAGGTTGCATGCGATCTCCAATTGACAAGGCTTATTTGGCCTTTTATATGCCTACTATAAAGCTCAAAAATTTTATGTGGTATTAAGATGAAGTGAAGGCCCTTATCTCGGTGCTCTTTTCTACCTTGTAGACACACAAAAACAACTCTTTTAAGGTTCCAGGTCAACCAATCTCTTCATCAAGAAAGCTGCAACAAGTATGGCAGTGAAAGGTTCCACTTTCCAAACCTCTTGAAGTTGCTAATTATGATACTTATTTCTATGTTTTCTATTATATGTAATCGCATGGAGTTTTTGAAAAGATCCACTCAATGAGGAGAAGAGTGTAAAACTAATTAGTAGCGACCTCCCAAAGTAGCAGCCTCCATCGTTATCTTCATCTAGTGACTTTTTTGTAACTTGCTATCTTCCAACACACATTTCTTTGTAGAGTGATTAATTTGAGTGATGTTTATCTCCTTAGAAAACTCAATTCTGAAGCTTTCAATGGAGAAAATGTAAGCGTCAATAGAATTAAGTTTTTTCTTTTTATGTAAGTAGATAATGTGCAATCATTTAGTAGTGTTAGAGGTTTCATCTGAATCATGGCCTTGGGTATGTTAAGAATGGATGAAATTAACTCTCATATATCTTTTGTCCCATTCATTCACAAAATGATTTTGATTCTTAGGAGTGCCACTTGATCCGCATAAAATATTCCCCTAGTTTGATTGAAAAGTCTATAGAGGCCCTATTTCATGAGGAGATAAGAAATTCTAAATTTCGATAGTTGGTAGTTGGACTTGTTTAGCTTCTCTAGCTTCTCAATCTAAGTGCTATAGTCTAGCTAGATAGCTCTCTTTCTCCTAATTCTTCCATAGCTATTAAAGTGTATATGAGGGGATAGATTTTGGAGTTTTACCTTCAATTTATGCTTTATAATAATAGAAAATCTTGCATGCTCCCCCTAGTCCTATTTGATAGGTGATTTCCTACACCACCAGATATCGCACTTCAAATTAGCTGATCAAAAACTTCAAGCATGTCTCCTTGGTGCTCTAGTGCACTTAGTGGAAATGCTCCTCGAGTGTTCTTCCTTGTACTCCTATGCTCCAAGAGCGATTTGCACTCTTAAAAGTGTGAACAACACCAAACACAATAAACAACATGTTAAGAAGGATCGTAAATTATTGTAACACCATACTTGGATGTGCCAGAGAGTAGGAAAGAATGAATGGAAGCAGACACAAAAGCGAAAAAGAAGAATGACACATGAAGACATGGAATGACTAGACGAGCTCTATATAGGTAGATGATCAATGATATGGGAATGAGTCAAGTTAGAGTTATAAGTGAATCCTAATTGCTATATTCAACCACATACAAGCATAGCATATATATGTGCCTACAAGGGGAAGAAAAATCTGGGTAGCTTAAGAATAAAAAGTGCCTATGTACAACGCTTCACATCAAAGCTTCAAGGACACATAAGTGTAGCAAACTCTTAATGAAATGATCATTTTCCTTAAAATACTCGCAAATTATTTTTGCTTTACTATTTTCTTTTCATTTTTGTCCATTTCCTTTAATAATAAAGCATTAAGAGATTTTGGGTAATTAATAGAGGAGCTCCATTTACCTTTGCCCTTTTAATTAGCTCCAAAAGCTTACTTTACGACACACATAAATGAAGTCTTTTTCTAGATAGATATTCTCCCAACAAACTATAGATTAACTCCTAAAGGGTTCAGCCATTGGATTGCTCTTCATCATCAACTAGAGAGTAGATACAAAAGTGTGATGGAAATCTAAATGAACATTACGAAAAGTTTACACAACTGAATTATAAGGTGAGATTTCATAACCACAAATCAATAGTTCTTTAAAATCCTTGATCTTTATCAAAACCATTTCCATTAAATCTTGTTGGTTCATATGCTCACTATCCAACTACTTTTGGACGTAAGCAACATAAGCTTTAACTCTTTCCTAGTATCATGTATTAGATTATCTCAAGTATCTTTTCTATTTTGCAAGAGTGAATGTGAGGAATGATCACATGTTGGATAGAAGAAGCTATTATTGTATGTGCTTGTGTCCCTCTACTACCTCAATGAAGTTGCTCTATAGTAGTTGCAATAGAAAGTGTAGTAGAACCTAGTAATTGAAGATGATCATGTTCAACTCTATGTACATCACCCTCAATCATTGTATTTGCACGTGTAGGAAGTTATTTTTCAACACCTTGCTCAATATTGATGAAGCCCTTTGCTATCAATACATGATGCATCATGTATCCTGACAATTGGTAATTAGAACCATCCAACTTATCCTAAACAACCAACATATTGAATATGTAATTTCTTTAAGCCATGGCCTATGAGTAAATACATTGATGCAAAAAAATTGATTGTATCTCAAAAGATTGTATATAAATACCCACTCAAGCTCAGTTAGATATGTAGCACACTTTAAAGCACTTTTATTGGTGAACCAAAATCGGTCTATATGTTTCTCACAAAATAAAAAAATTACCTCCACAGTCACTCTCATAGTGCATTTGGATGCAAAGTTGACTTCAAATCAACATTTGCATGCCAAAAAGAGAATGAATTTTGAACTAATCATACCAAGTATGCTCACCAATTTTTGTGTAATTCAAAGATTGTGATAGTAAGGGTATAAAAAATGCCTTAAAGAAAGGAGTTATCTACTCTGATACAGATTAATGGACTTCAAGTATTATGGAAGCACGTGAACAACATGATGAAGAAGAACTTTGGAGAATAATATATTATAAATTGTACCCCAATTGAATGTACAAAAGATACGTGACCCATAGGGGTTATATGCTTGTATAGAAGCTACGAGAAAAGGCTTGCTAAAGAGGTAGAAAAGTACCTCAATAGTTAGACGCTTGATCACACACATCACTTTGGAAATATATATCCACACACACACACACATACATACATACATACATTCATACATAGATAAATACATAGATACATACATACATACATACATACATACATACATACATACATACATACATATGTACATACATATATACATACATACCTAAATACATACCTACATACATACATGCATACATACATACATACATACATACATACATACATACATACATACATACATAAATACATAAATACATAAATACACAAATACATACATACATACATACATACATACATACATACATACCTACATACATAAATACATACATACATACACACATAAATACATACATAAATACATACATACATACATACATAAATACATACATAAATACATATATATGTGTGTGTGTGTGTGTGTAGCACCACAAAATTCTCCCCCCCCTCTCTCTCTCTCTCTCTCTCTCTCCCTCCCTCCCTCCCACAACCCTCACCCGACCCATAGCCCTCCCACACCCCTCTCTCTCTCTCTCTCTCTCTCTCTCTCTCTCTCTCTCTCTCTCTCTCTCTCTCTCTCTCTCTCTCTCTCTCTCTCTCTCTCTCTCTCTCTCTCTCTCTCTCTCTCTCTCTCTCTCTCTCCCTGCAGCCCGGGCCTCAGTCCCTCACTCCCCCCACCTCTCTCTCTCTCTATCTTGCTCTCTCTTTCTATCTCTCTCTCTCTCTCTCTCTCTCTCTCTCTCTCTCTCTCTCTCTCTCTCGCTCTCTCTCTCTCTCTCTGTCTCTCTCTCTCTCTCCCCCTCGCGCAGCCCCTCCCGACCCACAACCCTTCTCTCTCTCTCTCTCTCTCTCTCTCTCTCTCTCTCTCTCTCTCTCTCTCTCTCTCTCTCTCTCTCTCTCTCTCTCTCTCTCTCTCTCTCTCTCTCTCTCTCCCCCTACCCCACAACCCCCACCCCCGCCTATCCTCCCACCCACCCGCCACCTACTCCTAATTCCACCTGCCACCTTATCTCTCTCTCTCACTCTTTCTCTCTCTCTAAGAGTAGGGTTGTAATCGGCCAATCGAAGAAGCTGCAAAATGAGTTGTGCCCTCAATAAAAGATTTTGCTCCTAATGTTGTAGCCAAATGTGGATCCAAAGGCCTCAAATAGATATTTTCAGGATATATCAATTCATGATTTTACTATGGTGATTGCTCAGGGAAACATGTTTGCAATAGAAATAGCAAAGTTCAAAGGTCTCTAAAGCTCTGAGGGCATTATTTGTGTATGCATTCATAAAGGGAAGTAATGGTTCAATGTGGGCAGTGGCCGAGAAGTACCGCTTGAACATGGCCTAATTGAGGCTCCAAGGTTGGTCAAAGAAGAAATTGGTGAAATGATAAACGCAAAAGTTAGAACACTTTGCTTGCATTCAAAAGTGACAGTGAAAGGTAGAAAGATAAATAATGTTGCTGCGATTTGTGATGATTGCCTATTTTTAAGGACCAAACTCAAAACTACAGGCATATTTGATCTACCCCTCAAATTTTGGGGCAATCAATTGGTGCATATTCAGTGAACGTGATAAATCGGCAAGGTCCTCTTGGCCTATTGGAGCCTATAAAAGCAATGGACTTGTACTCATTTGGATATAGATACATACATACGGGGCTTATTTCCAGCATCTCTTTGGGTCATCTCTTTGCACTCTTTAGCTACAAGCCTACTATAGGAAGTCACTCTATGGTGAGGATACAGAGGGTGTGCTTCCTAGTGGAGGGTTAATAGCACTTTAGTGTAAGAAGTGGCTTGGTTTTGTCATTCAGTGTGAGCTAGTGGTATTTCCGTGCTCTTTGCCATAGAGAAAGTCTTCATATCTGTGTACTGATCATTGCAAGTCTTCATCCACTTGTGTTCATTTGATCGGATGAATATCTTGTATTGATTCTTTTAGTTCTGGGTTGACATATTAGCACAAAGCATCAACTTTTGAAGCATTTCTTTTGCCTATATTGTAGTCATCTGTTAGGAATAAGGAGCGCTTTCATCCTTCACAATTGTCATTGGTCATTAAACTTCTTTTTGAGTGCCTACATTACTGTGCAACTATTGAGACTTGCTTGCTCACAAAAATGTTAACCGGTATATTTCCCTAAGGAGAACATCTCTTGAATAGGTGAAGTACTGGAAGTGCATATTGTCGTCTCTTGCTCAAAGTAGATACCCTAGTACCTCCTCTACTATATATATATATATATATATATATATATATATATATATATATATATATATATATATATATATACATACATACATACATACATACATACATACATACATACATACATACATACATACATACATACATACATACATACATACATACATACATACATACATACATACATACATACATACATACATACATACATACATACATACATACATACATACATACATACTATTGTACTACAGGAATTATTGAAATATCTTTGTGAACAATGTATAAAACTAATTAAGGCATTACTTAGCTCAAAATAGGCGTTAATCATATATGCATCCTTATGCCATTATAATTTAAGGTGTTGAAACCATTCTTCATGAAATAATTATATTAAAAATAAACATAAATACTTGTATACATACATACATGCATAATTTCTAAGTTAGGGAAGTAAAGTGTAATATTGACTCGTTTGGAGACTATCCCCTCATTTGTTGAAATATGACACTATTCAAAGGTGCATACTTTGATACATTTACACATATGATTACAAATGTCTCAATATTGTATAATTTAAGATGAAAATCATAGTAGTCATATTAGGATTTGGTAGGTACCTTGTTATTTTATCTATGAAACCATGGGATCGAATCATATAATTCATTGAAGTTATTTTTTAATTATGTCATTTAAAGTGAAACAATAAAATTTGTTTGCATTTTTTGGTAGTGTGTTGTATTTACCAATTTCCTTTCCTCAACCTCAAGCAAGATGTCTTTTTCTTAGTTTGGGAACTTAAAAAGTGTATCACAAACTTTGCTTTTGTAGATCATATTGTTCTTCATATACAGACAAAGGTTATGGATGATTTATTAAATGGTATGATGTATGGTAGCACACTCCATTAGAGTATCATGTCATGTTCTCATGTATTGTAGGGGTTCTTTCTATTTCTTTAGTCACCTTACAAGAATATATGGATGGGCATATGTATTGTAGGCTCTCAAATGTATTATAGACACTCAAGTGGTATAGGCATCGTATGTATTGTAGCGATTCAGGTGGTCTAGGCACCTTAGAGTTGTTGCCTTTTCCAACAAGCTTGTGGGCAAATGGATGGTTAAAGATTAGTGTAATTACAAAACGTTCTACACCAACTTCAGCTTTGGAAACAATAACATTCTCTTTCATTTTGATCCCTAAATGGAAAGAGATTGATCTAATCATGGTCTTCTTCTCACCTTTCCAAATTGTTCCCAAGACTTTGGATTTGGTGTGCTTTTTATGGAAACGATACAACAAGATGAAACACTTTTGCACCATTCGTGTTGATTCGAAGTGGGACTCTTGTACTAGGTAGGACAACCCTATTAGACTCCCATTGTAGGTATGATGAGAGTGAAGAAGGGGAATATTCAAGAGGAAAAGATTTTCTAGAACAAAGTAGTCTTTGTGGAGGAATTCTTATAGGATGTTCTCTTTTTGAAAATCATCATTGGCAAAGCCAACTAGGTTTTTTTGTTGAATCTTTGAAATACCTTGCTTATAGCTTGAAATTTATCAAGATGGTGTTGACACTAATGGGAAATGCTTCTCCTCGAATCCATACTAACCACAATCTTTCCGAGTGGATTGGATTAAAGTGGTCAATCACACAAGGATTCTCATTGGATTCATTACTTTCTTCCATGGCTACGAATGGTCTTAGTTTCTTGGTTAACCATCATGCCTATATTGGCCAAATCCATGGACGTTTCTATTGAATAACCAAAGACAGATAATCATGAGAATGTTTGTTGATGAAATGAATGCTTTCTTACATAATGATCTAGAAACTATGTTAGCCTTTTGGTGTTGTCTCAATACTTTTGTTTGGATTCAAGATGGAATAAAATCACTTGAAAGCGGCATCCAAGGCTATAATTGGGGATTTAGCTAATATGTTGTAAACTAGATGGTGTTCTTACGTTTGTTGTTCTGCCATGGTGGAAGGGTCAAGACTTACTAAATCTAATTTTCTCCCCTTTATTGTTAATCCCACACTCTTGGATATTGTTTGTTTGTTATCTAAGAGTTGCAATTAGATGATATTTTACCTCAAGATCTATGAAGGTTGAAAGTGTATTGTCCATATTAGACATAACGATTGTATCTAGTTCCCAATCAAGGGAATAAGGAAAGGTAAGTTGTCAATTTTGCTTACCTCTAAAGAGCAAAATATATATGGAATAAAGAGGTTTTGCTTGTGGAATCATCTCTAGAGTCTATAGAGAAGACTATAGATTAGATAAGAGAACATTAACTGAACTTTGAGAGTGGACTATGAATATTGGTTTATTAAGAAACAAAATCAATGCTTATGATACCATGAATTCTTGCTTAAGTACTCCGCCATGATCCCCTAAGATAGAAGGTATTAAAATAGAAAAATGTCAAAACTTTGAAAAAAATTCGTAATTTAAAGATGAAATTTATTCTTAATGTCTCCATTAATAGGAAATCGTGTTGCAATTGGATGAGTATGGCATATAAGTTGCTTGGAAAATGAGAGCCCTTCATTGAATACAAGGAAGTTTTTCAGATGTGGAAAATTCTGCATCTAAGAACTTGTTCTCATGTGAAAGCGCCTTAATGGTAGAGAAGGCTTGTGAAATGTCTCTTTTTCTTGCTTTGAGAAGCAACTTTAAAGCTAAGAGAATTTTTGGTAGACCTTCATGGTTTAAGCGTTGCCTCAATGGTTGAGAAGACTAAAGATCCCTCCTTTTTTGTGTTGAAGGAGTCCTTTGGGCTCGCAATCCTAGCTGAATGTGGTATATTTAGAGACTCAAATAAACTTGAAACAAGCCTTACTTGGAGAAGCAATAGGGTTTTATGTGGCATTGTGGAATTTGATTATGGGTGAAGGTACTTCGAAGATTTGGAAAGAACGATGCACTAGCAAGTTGAAGGATGATGAGTAGGCCATTGCTGTATTGAAATTAATGTAAAATTAAATGCAAAGCTGAAAGATCTATCAACAAATTAAAACTACTTGTCATGTGGAAAAGAAAAGTTTGTAACAACATGGGATGTAGAATGAGATGGTTGCTAATGTTATCATGAGTTTTACAAAAATGGTAAGGGAACATGTAGTGTACACAACTTATGGTTCTCCTTGGGGTCCAAAGTCTAGGATCTCAATGTCTAATAAGGGAGAACCAAGAGAGGGCACAATGAGTTGTGGGATTTTTCAAGCTCTAATGCTTTATATGTTGGCCATGCACTCACTAGAGCTTTGAGGAGAAAGTGGCCCTGAACATGATACAAACCAATTGTAGGAAGGCACACCAACATCCACAAAGCTTTTCTTAACAATTGCATGAATACTTATTCTGGGCAAGCTTGGGATGTGTGTTTCTAAACCTTTGATCTTTTCACATGGATTAAGAGTTTCGCAGAGGCTAGCTGGTGGTTGGCATGTGGCTTACAACTGCGAGGCAAAGAATAAGGTATAGAGGAAGGTCGTTGGTGCCACGATATTTTAATTGACTGATAAGTTTAAAGACCGAAGCATTCAAGATTTTGGAGCAGTATTGAGAGAAAAGCTGTATCCTTGGAAAACATTTATGGCAATACATTTTCTGGGTGAAGAGATAGGAAGTTGTTGTGTCCAATTCAACATGGATTTCGAATGTTATTTCGTAGGGCAGTCTCCTAATCATTGAAAGAGTTCTCTCGGACTACCTGTAGAAAACAGATCAGCACTCAAAATTCTATAATGTCTCCTTATCCCTACAATGACAACTTAATTATGTTAATTGCTTATTTAATTACGTCAACCGAAGCATGTACTCGTGCGTTCCAAGCGTTTATGATAAACCCAACATTCCATGCCACGAGCCGAGAGATTCGCTATCATTTCTTTGATACTGCTTTCTGTTTCCAAAGTATAGTTTGTTCTCGTGCTAATAGGTTAATAGAGGAAATCGACCTCCGTATCCGCACAAAAGTGCAGCCCGCTTCAGGTGATGGTCATGATGATGATGATCTTCTTCTTGAATTGTGGGCGGAGCTGGCCTCCCTCAAGATATAAAGGGCTTACATGACTAACAGATGCGGTGTGCGCGTGATACTTGCAGATAGAGAGAGATCAGGAGACAAATAAGCTTCTAACTTCTAAGTCTATGACAAGCTTTGATGAGCATAGGCCGCCTCCAAGCAGAGGCCAAGTGAAAGCCGCCATCGCTGCTAGCCTCGTTCGGTCTTTCACAAACGTCGTCAATCCCTCTTTTATGCCCCGCCGCTCCTATGCGGATACACCGTCTTCCCTGTCTATGAGTGCAGGAAACTTGTCGAGCAGCAGTACTGCATCATCTAGTGGCTAACCATCTGAACCACGCCACCGTAGGCTGGTTCGGGTATCCTGTTCAGCGTCTGAGTTCAGCGTTTGAGTCCTTCTACATGTTCATGGGCTGTAAGGTTCGAAGTGAACTTCGCATTGAGTTACGTACTCTGTCTATCTTCTGTTACTGGTTGTTTTCATCTACTACATTAATCAAACAGTCCATATGCATTTGATCTTCACTTTGTGCTAAACGTCATATATCCTTGTTTGAGCGTCTCTAAAATCGATGACTATTTTCCATCCGTTACAATGATCAGCAAAAGGTTACAAGCAATATGTCTCGCCTTCCTGTTGTTTGTCTTCATCATTCAAGATACAACGTTTTGGAGCGTCCGCAAACCAATTTCTTAATCTTCATTTTTATGCAGTGCGTCAAATAAGCAATGAAGCATCACGTAATATTGATCCTATGCTGAAATTCTTGCATAGTTCTCTCTGAAGTCTCTTGTACCGTCAGCGTTCATCATCTAGATTCTATACAGATTTCCTCTCTATCGTGCTGATACACAAACGCTTCTAGGCCATTTCGTCTGTGCATGTCTCGGTATCTTATTGTTCCTATAACGTTTTCCATACCGATGAACAGTAGAAATCTATACTTTTTCATACCGATGAACAGTAGAAATCTAATGTGAACAATTACTCAAAGAAGCCGAAATGAAGACTTACCTCACCTTTTCTTTTGCTATGAGAGAGCAGAATACTCGTATGAGAACACAATAATCATAGGAGTTTGTATACTAACCATATCAATGTGATTGTATTCGGATTCGTTGATCGATTTTATTTCTGATCCTTCTAATATGTAATTCCTTCCTAAATAGTGGATGAGCTATTTCATGACTGTAATGCCAAGTGCATCAAGATATACCGGCATTGTAACCACGTTCAAACACATAAAATTTCATCAAAGTGACTCTTTGAGTTTCAACCTTGAGAAAATCAAATGTTCATGTTATATTATACCCATAAAAGACATAAGCCGCAGCATAGTAAATTACCTAGTCATGCAACATTTCATGTAACATGCATTCACACAAATTGTGTAGGAAATATAAGAATGATTGCATAAGGAAGCCACATGACATGTAAATTTTAGGAAATCTCATAAGCGAAGAGAAATAATCCCTTTGAAAAAATTACAAATGTTTATGACATGATGTCTTTTATAGTAGCATCATCTATGAAAGAGACAAAGTAAAGAGAGCCACGTAATGAACTTGTGGGCACTGGAAGACACATATCTGTATGAAGGAGTTCTAAAGGAAAAATTGAATCGTCAATGTCTGTTTTATGCACATTTATAGATCTCATATGGTGAGGATTGGTAAGTCTTCCACCTCCAATATCATTGAAGATACTCCAATGTATGGGTGTCTCTGAGTTAAGAGAACCTCACCATCACACTTTTTATTGAACCTAAAATGCTTTATGCAGAAGAAGTAACCATTATATCAATGCCCACATGGACATACATAACAAGTATCTAGAGAATCGTACATAGTGTGTATGTGCTCAATATATGTAGTAGAATGGAAATGAAAGGCTGAATTCTTAGCCCAAACAGTAGCTCACAAAACTTCCAAGTGTCTATCAACTCTATGTGATTGCATTCAAATTGGTTGATCGATTCTATTTCAAATCCTTCTAAGATGCAATTCCTTCCTAATAAACTAGATGAGTTATGAATGTAATGCCAAGTGCTCCAAGATATACCGACATTGAAACGAGGTTCAAACACATAGAATTTCATGAAGCTGACTCGTTCAGTTTCAAATTTCTTCTAGGTGAACTTTGAGCTCAAGCTTGAGAAAATCAAATGTTCATTTTATATTATGCCCATAAAAGACATAAGATGGAGCATAGTGAATTACCTACTCATGCATTTTCATGTAACATGCATCCACATAAATTCTGTAGGAAATATAAGAATGATTGCACAAGGAGCCTCTTCACTTCAATGCATTTGCATATGAACATGGAAAATGCTCAAACCATCTTATACCGAACCAATTCATGGAGAATCAACACATTCCCAATCAAATTTAAAATTTTGTTATCAGAGTACCCATGAGGATTCTTGGTGTGTAGATAAATCTTGCAAGATTTGTGTTAACTTTTAAGATTTAATTTTACGTAGTAGCTCATCTACTTTTATGATTTTATCTGTTTAATTGAATATGCCTTTCACCAAACAAATCTAATTTCTACTATTATCACATAACATTTTGTTTACATTGATTGAATTTGTCTTTCACGAGATGAAGATGATTTCTACGTAGATCACAGAACATTGTGTTTCTCTTCATCTAAAGTAGAGCATGGTGATATAGAACTCCTAGTTAGATTGAATATTAAAGAGCTAATCATCTAGAAAAAAAAAGTATAACCAAATTGGACTTTTGGCGAAAGATATACATGCACAAACAAAGGGTGCATGGAAAACGAAATCTTAATGGTATCACTGAGTGTCTAATCTGAGAATATGAGAAGCATATTCTAATTATTTCCATAAATAGATCTAAGGAAATGGAACTTACATAGATGGGAGACAATAAGCATGTATATCGACATGTTTTCAGAAATAGAAGTAAAAAAACTGATTAAGCAATCATCCTTATGCTTTATGAGGTGAAATTAAAACAAGGAACCAATCATGAATAAAGAAGCTATAGGAAGTCTCAAAAGCAAAAAGAAAAAACCCTTTTGAAAAGATTAAACATTCTTATGGTATGAAAACCTTTCTAGTAGCATCATCTACAAAAGTGACAAAGTAATGACCAACACGTAATGAACTTCTGGGCACTGGAGTGCACATTTTTGTATGAAGGAGATCTAAAGGCAAAATTGAAGAGTCCATGTGCCTTTTATGCACATTAGTAGATCTCCTATGGCAAGGTTGGGTATGTCTTCCACCTAAAAATCATCAATGATACTCCAATGTATGGGTGTCTCCTAGTTAAGAGAACCTCACCACCACTGTTTTCATCGAAGGTAACATGCTTTATGCACAGACATTATAATAATGTCCACATGGATGTACATAAGCAGTATCCAGAGAAGAATACATAGTGTGCATGTGCTCAACATATGCAGTAAGATCGAAGTGAAAGGTTGAATTCACAACCCAAACACTAGTTAGCAGAACCTCCAAGTGTCTATCGAACCTATTCGTTAAGCTTAGAAAACCTTCATAGCCGTTTTTAAGGGAGCTCCAAGGGGAACAATACTGGGATGGATGACCTCTCGAGAAGTACTCAGAACCTCTGTCTTCCTCGATTGGTGAGGTCCTCCCTCATGGGAAGCCAATAGATCCAATGGTGATCTCAGTGATTTCAATGACAAGGTATGCCAAGGTATATGCGTTGGTCAGTGCCTTAGCCATAAGCTTTGGTTGCATGGGCAGGTGCTCGCTTCCTTCACACAAAAGGAACAAAGCTTTTGCATCAAAATTCTCTAAAACTAGTGAAGTATTTGGATAGTGATGCATGACACTAAACTCTTCTTTTCGAGAGCTCCAAGTTGATACCCTCCTAGTACAGAACCAAGTTTTAGATGCCGCATATAGTACTTTGCACAAAGGCTACAAAATATGCAAAAAAAACACATAGTCGATAGACCATGAACATAGATTTCTCAGGTTATAAAACTTAAGTTAAACATAGCATCTGTGGCTAACCAGGCCAATACATGCTTTATTAAAGATCATATAAAAAAGTGTCCAGAAAACCATTTGGCCTTTCACATGGACACTGACACTAACATCTTGGAGGTGGCATCTACTCACGTTCTTTGATGATTGGAGCTATGGGCACTCATCATGGTGGACACATGAACTATCGATCATGGTGTTAGAGCATGTATTTAAAAATATGGTTTCACATTAAACATTTTTGAAATTTATGAGAAACTCGAATTTCATTAATCATATCGTAGAAGAATTGGTAGACCCCCTAACAGGGACAACACATGTGCACAAATATGTGACTACGAATAAAGTAGTCAATTAAAATCACCTAGTTATCTTCATAAGAATAAGGGCTCTCTCTCATTGATATTCAAGGCATTCTAAGACCCCAACATAGTAAGCTTCTGTAGAAACTAGAAAATAGACAAACACAAAATCCAACAAGGTTGAAATTGGATACCTCTCAAAAGATCATTTGCGATCCTCATTGATTCAAGCAACATAGACCTGGCAACTTCAACAGTTAACGTGTTCCTTCTCTCTACCACTCCATTCAAATTAGGAGTATATCTTGTTGTTACTTTTCTCTTTATGCCTCTCTCCGATAGAAATGAATCAAATTCATGTGAAAAGTACTCACCACCTGCATCAAATCTGATCCTCTTCAAGCTCCTTCCTTTTTGGTTTTCAACTAGTGCCAAGTACTTTTTGAAACATGTAAATACCTCATCCTTATGCTTCATGAAATAAAGGATTGTCCATCTATGGTAATCATTAATAAATGAAACACAATACCTTGAACCTGAGATTGATGGATCTTTACTAGGACCCCACACATGAGTGTGTACAAGCTCCAAAGAGTCTTCATGAATGTATCCCTTCCTTTTGAATGGTTGCCTGTGAGCTTTGCCCAATTGGCATGCTCCACATTTGTATGTCATATGTTGCTTGGTCACATTGGAAATTCCAAGAACACTTCGATCTCCTCATATTTGCTTCAGAGTTCTTTCTCCTATGTGTCCTAGCCTTTTGTGTCAAATTTCTAACTCAGATAAGTTTTGATCTCTATAATCAAATATTGCTATGTTCCTTGTGTCTTCAATCTCAAATGTGAATAATCTACCATACGCCTCACCTTTAGCAATCCTTTTGAAGCCTTGTTGAGGTTCTTCCACATATGCTCCATGCTTAGTGAATTTGACTTGTAAACCTTTCTCAACAATCTATCCAACACAAATTAGGTTTTTGGTTATGGTTGGCACATATAGAACTTTACTCAAAAGGTTCCTGCTACCATCAGAGGTTTTGGCATTTCCAATCTGCTTAACTGCGTGTTTAGTATCATCACATGTTTGTACTTCATGATTTCCTTTAGGTTCTTCTAGGTGAGATAATAAATCTACATTTCCAACCACATGATTCGAATAACGTGAATCAATATAGAAAAGATGCTCATCATCTTTACCTTGTTTGGATGTCATGTTCATGATCAGTAGTGAACCTTCTTGGTCTTCAGTATATTTGTTGTATTCCATTCTTCCTTTGAAACCTCCTTAATAATTGTTGTTGTTGTAGCCTTGATTGTAGTTATGGTTGTAGTTGCCTCTACCATTGTTGTATCTGCCTTTGGGTTGTCCATAGTTACTTCTATGGAAGTCTCTTCCCCTTTGTTTTCTTGTATTCTTGAAGCATTCTTCTGTGGTGTGGTTGGTAAGACCACAATTGTTTCAAGGTGAATTGTTGTAGGATCTCCCACTACCTTGCTTTCCTCCTCTGCCCGTTCCTTTAGCATCTCTTCCTCTTCTTGCATAATTAGCTTGAGAGGTACTAGCCTCTTCTTCACTTTTCTTATTTTTATCTTTGTCCTTAGCTTTATTCTTATCTATGTAAAGGGTAGAAGATTGGTTACCTCTAGAGTTGTCACCATTCATATTGAGCTTTGTCTCATGGGTAAAGAGTTGCTCCATCAAGGTGTTGAGGTCAAGTATTTGCATATCCATGTAGATGTCCATTGCTATGGTGAAGGACTCCCACTTATCATCATCTTTCATACCATTAATGATCTGCCTTATTATGTGTTCTTGCTCTATCTCCTCTCGAATGCTTGCAAGCTGATCAACCACATCTTTCATCGTGGTTACACAATCCTTACTTTGGTTGATTCTTTAGAATTGTAAATTCCATCCATAACTGATTGTTCCTCGCTCTTGTATTTGATGAGAAATATGATGAGAGTACTTCCTAAGTCTGTTGGGAGGTGTTTTGATTCCTAATATGTGCTAATAAGAATATGTAGGCGTATGTCTGTCTATGCATGCATGTGTGTATATGTGTGTGTGTTGGAGTTTATTGACCTCCAAAATATAGCTAGAAGTAAGTGGAACCCCCTAGGAACAAGTTGACCTTATTGTTCAAAAAACCAATCATGCTTGCAGAGCTTATTGTTCTCCGTTGGCTTATAATTTTTTAAACATGTTTTAACCACATAAACTAGAGACCAAGATTTTCCAATGAGCCAAAGAACACTCCATTTGGATAAATACACAAGGAGATATGATCTCTGCAAGTTTGAGGTTTAATGGAGACCTTCAGCAGCGGTGAAACCCGAGAACACACACTACTTGCAAAGAGCACTGCTCTCAGCTCATAAACCCAATGATTATGAAAATTTACAGTATGCAAGTAGACAGTAAGAGCTTTCAAATGAGCTATTAAGAAGGTAATTTGGATATATAATGAGAGCGATATAAGCTCTGCAATCTCTGCATACAAAACTACAGCAGCGTAGAGATACACATATGAGTCTCTTGGACTTCCCACAAGATCACGAATTCTCTCCTTTTTTTATAGCATGGGGAACTAATCTAAACCTTTCCTAATACATCTAAATTCATGGTAGACACTTGGTTCAAGATATTACATGACTCAAGTGCTCAAATAAGCAAAGTATTGATGGACTTTGAGAACTAGCCACATCGACCTTCCACTAGGACACCACTGCAGCTCCCTTGTGATTCACTAATTTGACTCACCATGTTCTAAAAATCACGTGGTATTTTGGCTATATATTATGAATAATATAGGCCTTCTTGAAGTATTTGAAGACTTCCCAAAGGTATTTACATAATTTGAAACTTGGACCCTACATAAAACAAATGTTCGCAACATTCTCCCCCTCAAGTTTCAAAGGGTATTTCCTTCATGCCAAAAATATAGTTGAATCTTTGAAGCTTTGGTCCATCCAAGGATTTGGTGAAGATATCTGCAACTTGATCCTTTGTTCCCACAAAAGAAACTTGTACTTCATTGTTTATGCCTTCTCTCCAACATAATGATAGTGAACGTCTATATGCTTTGTTCTAGCATGAAAAATAGGATTTGAGGTCATATGAATGATGCTCAAGTTATCCCCATAGATCAGTGGTACATCAACCTGCACATTCAAGTCATGAAACAACTTTTTAAACCACATAACCTCAGTAGTAGCCAATGCTAAACCTCTATACTCAGCCTCTATAGAAGATAAAGCAACTGTAGGCTATTTCTTTGAACTCCATGTTAATGTCTTCTTTCCTGCTATTACCACATATCCACTTGTGGATCTTCTGTCATCTTTGCTTCCAGCCCAATCTGCATCACTAAAGACTTTAAGAGTTAGATCAGCATCATGACTATAAAATAATCCTTCGTTCATGGTACTTTTCAAATACCTAAGCACTCTTTTCGATGCATTGATATGAGGTACTCTAGGTTCATACATAAACAGTGACAATACTCCCACTGCATAGCATATATCAGGTCTAGTTTTTGTTGCATAAAGCAAAGATCCTACCATGGATCTATATGCATTCATATCATGCAAGTCATGACCTTCCTTTGCACTCAACTTTACATTACATTCCATTGGAGTAGAAACAAATTTACATTCCTGCATACCAAACCTTTTCAGCATATCACATATATACTTTCTCTGTATCAACCACATACCTTCATTGCTATACACAATTTCAATCCCAAGAAAGTATCTAAGTAAACCAAGATCTGAAATTTTAAATTCGTTTCCCAAATTACCTTTTATCTCTTCAATTGCTTTTGCATCATTCCCTGTAATCAACAAGTCATCCACATAAATGCATACATAGACACACATGTCATCTACATGTTTTACATAAAGTGAAGGATCAACATGACTCGCTGTGTATCCTTGTAGCATAAGATACTTTACCAACCTTGCATTCCATGCCCTTGGTGCCTGTTTAAGACCATACAATGCCTTCTTTAACTTGCATACATGATTATGACATTTTGCATCCAAATAACCATTTGGTTGTGACATATACACTTCTTCATTTAACTCACCATTAAGAAAGGCATTCTTTATATCAAGTTGATATATATTCCACCTTTTACTTGCAGCTAAAGCCAACAAAGTTCTCACCGTTGCCATGCTTGCTACTGGACTAAATGTTTCCTCATAGTCCAATCCTTGAGTTTGATTATATCCTTTTGCTACAAGTCTAGCCTTATATCACTACAAGAAATAGGGGGGGCATAGCGATGCCCCGAAACCGGAAAAGAAATGGGGACCGTCGCTTATGCGATGCTAACGTCGCGTAAGCGACGGTCCTGTTTTTGAAATTTTGATTTTTAGGCGGGGTACATCGCAGACTAAAGCTTCCGTCGCTTATGTGATACTAATCTTTGCGTCGCAAATAGAGTCGCTTGCTAGCGACGGTATGGGCGACGTGGGCAAACTGGAGAGCATCGCATATGCGTCGTCCTTTCGAGAGCGTCGCGTAAGCGATGCTCTACAATGTTCAAAAAAAAAATCGATTTCTCCCGGCACATTTGTGTCGAGATCCGGACGAAAGCAAGAGAACGAGAGAGAGAGAGAGAGAGAGAGCACAAGAGAGAGAGAGACGAGGTATGCACACACACTGACACACACATACATATGCATACACACACACATATACACACATAGACACACACACACACACATACACATATACACACACACATACACACACAAATACACACACATATACACACACACACACACATAATGTTGCAGACACACACATATACATACATACACTCACACATATACATGCACACACACATATATACATACATACACATATGCATACATAATGCACATGAAAACATAGAGATACATAATGCATACACATGCACACGCATATACACATACACATACACATACACACACATACACACACATACACACATATACACATGCATACACACACATACACACACATACACACATACACACACATATATGCATACACACACACATGGAAAGACATGCACACACATACACATACATGCATACATATGCATATGCATATGCATATATACATACATACTTACAGGCATACACACACATATGCATACACAATGCACATGCATACATACATATACATAATGCATATGCATACATAATGCACATGCATACATACACATACATAATGCATATGCATACATAATGCACATGCATACATACACATACATAATGCACACACACACATATGCATACATAAAGCATATACACACATACACACACATATGCATACATACATGCATACACATACACACATAGACACATACACACACACACATACATATGCATACACACACATATACACACATAGACACACACACACACATACACATATATACACACACACATACACACACAAATACACACTCGTATACACACATACACACATAATGTTGCATATACACACATATACATACATACACACACACACACATACATGCAGACACACATATATACATACACACACATATGCATACATAATGCACATGCAGACATACACATACATCATGCATACACATGCACACACATATACACATACACATACACACAGATACACACATACAGACACATACAAAATACACACACATACACACACACATACACACACATACACACATACACGCACATACACACACATACACACATACACACACACATACACACATACACACACATATATGCATACACACACATATACACATACACACACATATATGCATACACACACACATAGAGAGACATGCACACACATACACATACATGCATACATATGCATATGCATATGCATACATATGCATATGCATATGCATACATACATACATACTTACATGCATACACATACATGCATACATATGCATATGCATATGCATACATACATACATACTTACATGCATACACACACATATGCATACATAATGCACATGCATACATACACATACATAATGCATATGCATACATAATGCATATGCATAAATACACATACATAATGCATATGCATACATAATGCACATGCATACATACACATACATAATGCATACACACACATATGCATACATAAAGCATACACACATATACACACACATATGCGTACATACATGCATACACACACACACATAGACACATACACACCCATAGAAACATACACACACATAAACAGATCCCTACTCATAGACACACACACCACATAGATGTGCACACACATACACACACATATACACACACACATACACACATAGACACATACAACCTTAATGATGCATTCACACACATACAGATGCATACACACAACAAATCCATACACACATACACACATAATGATGCATTCACACACATACACATGCATTCACACAGGGATACAGGTCTTAAATATGACCTTTCTCCCTCGTATAGAGTACACATATTTAGGCAGTGTAATTGTGCATGACAGCGAGATAATGTAGTGTCCTGTTTGCAATAAATGGTTAAGAGATTGTCATACGTGTGTGTCTATGTGTAAACCCACAACCTATCTACTGATACTCAAGGAGTTTCTCATGAAAAGAGATATAAGCTTATCTATGTGCATGTGTGTGTATGTGTGTGTCTATGTGTAAACCCACAACCTATCTACTGACACTCAACGAGTTTCTCATGAAAAGACATATAAACTTATCTGTCTGCACATGATTTAACTCAAATAGAATTTTCTCTTGTGAATAATTCACTGCTAATGCTCCCTTGTATATGCTTCTCCTTTGTTGATGGACCCACGTTGTAAACCCACAACTTGTCTACTGATGCTCAACGAGTTTCGCATAAAAAGAGATATAAGCTTATCTGTCTACACATGAATTAACTCAAATAGGTTTTTCTCCTCTGAATAATTCACATAATTTGCTGCTAATGCTCCCTTGTATATGCTTCTCCTTTGTTGATGGGCCCACGTTGTAAACCCACAACTTGTCTACTAACACTCAACGAGTTTCTCATGAAAAGAGATAGAAGCTTATCTGTCCGCACATGAACTAACTCAAATAGGTTTTTCTCCTGTGAATAATTCACATAATTCGCTGCTAATGCTCCCTTGTATATTCTTCTCCTTTGTTGATGGACCCACGTTGTAAAACCACAACCTCTCTACTGACACTCAACGAGTTTCTCATGAAAAGAGATATAAGCTTATCTGTCTTCACATGAATTAACTCAAATAGGTTTTTCTCCTATGAATAATTCACATAATTCGCTGCTAATGCTCCCTTGTATATGCTTCTCCTTTGTTGATGGGCCCACATTGTAAACCCACAACCTGTCTATTGACACTCAATGAGTTTCTCATGAAAAGAGATATAAGCTTATCTGTCCGCACATGAATTAACTGATCAAATAGGTTTTTCTCCTGTGAATAATTCACATAATTCGCTACTAATGCTCCCTTGTATATTCTTCTCCTTTGTTGATGGACCCACGTTGTAAACCCACAACCTGTCTACTAACACTCAATGAGTTTTTCATGAAAAGAGATATAAGCTTATGTGTCTGCACATGAATTAACTCAAATACGTTTTTCTCCTGTGAATAATTCACATAATTCGCTGCTAATGCTCCCTTGTATATTCTTCTCCTTTGTTGATGGGCCCACGTTGTAAACCCACAACCTGTCTACCGACACTCAACGAGTTTCTCATGAAAAGAGATATAAGCTTATCTGTCCGCACATGAATTAACTCAAATAGGTTTTTCTCCTGTGAATAATTCACATAATTCGCTGCTAATGCTCCCTTGTATGTTCTTCTCCTTTGTTGATGGACCCACGTTGTAAACCAACAACCTGTATACTGACACTCGATGAGTTTCTCATGAAAAGAGATATAAGCTTATCTGTCTGCACATGATTTATCTCAAATAGGTTTTTCTCCTGTGAATAATTGACATAAGTTGCTGCTAAGGCTCCCTTGTATATTCTTCTCCTTTGTTGATGGACCCACGTTGTAAACCCACAACCTGTCTACTGACACTCAACCAGCCTACATGAAAAGAGATATAAGCTTATCTGTCGCACATGAATTAACTCAAATAGGATTTTCTCTTGTGACTAATTCACATAATTTGCTGCTAATGCTCCCTGCAAAAAAGCTAATGATCAAGCTATTGTTCATGCATATGGTTTAAAGGGAGAGAGGTATATCTGTGATAGAAAGTAAGAGGTGGTATAAAGTATACCAAACAGAAGTTGTGTGACGCATTCATTTTAAGTCGCATGGTCACAACCAAAAATCACAGCAGCAAGCTCCTCCGCCGGAAGGTTCAAGAACGGGAGCGGTAATGGAGGAGAATATGTAGCCCAAGAGGAAGGAGAATGAAGGCCTTTGTATGTTTCGGTCTTACATCCAGCTCCCATGACAGAAGCACTTTGCTGGCGATGAGACTTGTAAGAGTAATTTTAGAGTTTGTTGGAAAACGTTAATTACAAATTTATGTAATGAGATCATATGCTACGTGTGCATTAATTACAATATACTTTCATAATAATATTTTTGATGAATGAAGGCATTCTGTGGATAGAATATTGACACCAATGGATCAAGATATGAAAGATATTGACACCAGCATTCACGAGTTCACTGTCAAGGATCTAGTTGACAATGATGTGGATAGCAATCTGTGGAGCATGCACAAGAGCAAGGCGAAGTGGTTCAAGATCTTGGGTGTTCTGTCGGGTATGATCGCCGTTGGGAGGTGGTTTTCTGATATTTGCAGATGGAAGAACCCTATCACCACAGTTCTCATCCATTTCCTCTTCGGTGCTAATGCTCCCTTGTATATGCTTTCTGTCAATGGTGCACACTGACATCTCACCTGTATGCGTGCCTACATGTAAACAAAACCTCATTACATCTCAAACAGTGATCTAATGTAATATTAGAGATAATTAAATCTAAGCAAAGAACCCGAGCTGAAAAACGTGTCTTCTGCTTCCAATCAATCCAGGCATATGGATTGATGTTCATCTCTCCATAGCTATCTGCCTCAGAAATACCATGCAACTTTTTATCAATGTAATTAAACAAAAATAGTGTCATCCCTGGTCGGACATTCTTTACATAGATGATATGAGAAGCTCGAAGGCCTGGACATGGAGAAAAGCTGATGATCAAGCTATTGTTCATGCATATGGTTTAAAGGGAGAGACGTATATCTGTGATAGAAAGTAAGAGGATAGATAAAGTATACCAAATAGAAGTTGTGTGACGCATTCGTTGTAACTCGCATGGTCACAGCCAAAAATCACAGCAGCAAGCTCCTCCGCCGAAAGATTCAAGAACGGGAGCGGTGATGAAGGAGAATGGCTAGCCCAAGAGGAAGGAGAATGAAGGCCTTTGTATATTTCGGTCTTACGTCCAGCTCCCATGATAGAAACACTTTGCTAGTGATGAGACTTGTAAGAGTAATTTTAGAGTTTATTGGAAAACGTTAATTACAAATTTATGTAATGAGATCATATGCTACGTGTGTACTAATTACAATAATACTTTCATAATAATATTTTTTATGAATGAAGGCATTCTCTGGGTAGAATATTGACACCAATGGATGAAGATATGAAAGATATTGACACCAGCATTCACGAGTTCATTGTCAAGGATGTAGTTGACAATGATGTGGATAGCAATCTGTGGAGCATGCGCAAGAGCAAGGCTAAGTGGTTCAGGATCTTGGGTGTTTTGTCGGGTATGATCGCCGTTGGGAGGTGGTTTTTTGATATTTGCAGATGGAAGAACCCTATCACCACAATTCTTGAATATCAAACATCATATTCATACTAGCTAATGACACCCAATATGTTGTTTTTTTTATTTCAATATTTTTAAAAATTCTCTTTGGAGTTCTCCAAATATCATGTCACCTATATCCATGTAAGCAACTACTCATGAATTATGAACCACTCTAGTAAATTGTGGATGATTGAAATCTTATCCAATAATATCGCAATAAATATACCGATGCAAAGTTGCATGTATGTAATGATATTTTCTCCTTGCTTTCGTTCATGTTGTATTCTTAAGATGTAGATATATAGATGTTGGCAACCTTGAACTTCTATAACATTTCAAGAACAAGAGTCAACAATTAGGAGAACAAGAGAGAGAGTCAACAAAGCGAGAGAGAGAGAATTCAAAGCAAAAAAGATGTAGAAAGAGAGAAATAGAGACCTGCATATACTTGCTTTAGCTCGTAAGCGCAGCACAACTGCGAACGTTGGAGAGCTCTTCGATGAGATGCATGAAAATGCCGATCAAAGAGCCTCCAACGTTTTAATTTTTTCCCGTCAAGAGACCGTCGTGTAAGCGATGCTAGATGCGTCGCATAAATGACGTCCAGACAGCGTCGCTTATGCGACGTACAAAGCGTCACCTAAGCGACGCTTTTCGAACCCACGTATAAGGGACGCTACAGGCGAGCGTCGCAGGTCCCGTCGCAGTACAAGTCGCAAAACGCGTCGTTCACTTCGTCGTTTAATCAACAGTCCGCACACGACGCTCGTTAGGACGCATGTTGCAATTTTATAGCGACGAATTTGTGTCGCCTTAACCGTCGCTATATGCCCGTATTCCTTGTGGTGTATCTTGACACACTACCATCACTATTTCTTTTAATCTTAAAAACCCACTTGCAACCAATTACCTTTTGTTTTGGTATCTTTGGAACTAAATTCCAAGTCTTGTTATCCTGTAGTGCGTCCATTTCTTCTCTCATTGCTTTCTCCCACTTTTCATCTCCTTTTGCCTCATCATAACATGTGGGTTCATTTTCCTGCTCAACTTTTGTCATAAAAGCATAATGAGTATTCATAAAAGATTCATAAGTATACCTTTGAGGTTGCTTAATCACTCTTGAAGTTCTTCTTACCTCCAGTCTAGATGCTCTTCCTTTCTTATTAGGAACCTTTGATGATTATCCATACTCACATACATCACTTATTTCCTCTCCTTCATCATTAACTTCAACAAGTTTGAGTTTACCTTTACTTTTAACACTTGGAGGTGACTCTTGCCTTAATCTTCCATTGAAAGGTAGCTCTCTTTCTTCATCCAAACCACTTTTCTCATCACTTACACTTCTTGTGGGCTGAGGTAAGCACTCATTTCTTTCACCCGTATCTTCTTCATCTCCATTTATGACCCAAACTTTTCTTATCTACATACCATGAAAGTGATTCATCAAAATTTAAATCTCTTGAAACAACCACCTTATTGGTATGAGGATTATAACATCTATATCCTCTTTGAGTATCTGCATAACCAATAAATATACACTTTTCTGATTTCACATCAAGTCTTGATCTCATTTCACTAGGTACATGTACATAACATACACAACCAAATACTTTAAAATGACTTACACTTGGTTTCCTTCCATGCCATACCTCATATGGTGTCAAATGATGAACTCCAGAAATAGGTACTCTATTCATAATGTACACACTTGTGCTAACAGCTTCAGCCCAAAAAGAATTAGGCAAACACATATCATTTAGCATGCTTCTAGACGCTTCTGCTATGATTCTGTTTCTTCTTTCTGCGACTCCATTTTTTTGTGGAGTATACCTGCATGTAACTTCTCTTTTGATACCTTCATCATACAAAAAATTAGTAAAAGCTTGAGAGAAATACTCTCCCCCTCCATCAGATCTTAGCTTCTTAACATATCTTCCTGTTTGCTTCTCGACAAATGATTTAAAATTTTTGAAACAATCAAAGAATTCACTCTTATGTTTAATGAAATACACAACTGTCATTCTACTATGATCATCGATGAACAATACATAGTACTTATTACCAGCCAAGGATGCCTCTTTAGTAGGACCCCATACGTCCGTGTGTATAAGGTCTAGCAATCCACTACTTACATAGCTTGAATGCTTGAAAGGTTGTCTACTATGCTTACCCATTTGACATGCTTCACAAAGATGCACCATATGTTGCTTAGTAAGATCAGGTAATCCTTCAACACTCCTCTTCTTTGATAGATCATTTAACCTGTGTACATTCATGTGTCCAAACCTTTTGTGCCATAGATCAAGCTCTGCTATTCGATGCATACCATAAGAGAAATAGTTTGTATGATTTGGGTTTACCTTGAATGTAAACAATCTACCTTGTTTTTCACCTCTAGCAATTAACCTCCTTTGCTTTGGATCCTCAATGAAGCGACCTGCATGATTAAATCTTATTTGTAGAACTTTTTCTACCATTTGACCAACTGACATCAAATTCCTAGTGATCGTTGGCACATAAAGTACATCCTTCAAGCAATTTTTCTTGCTCTTATCCTGCATGACAACATCTCCTGTTTCAACATGACCTTTACATGAAGGATTATGCATATTAGAAAACCATGAAGCATAATGTGACATATGGTTAGAACAACACTATCTACATACCATACATCACTATTGCAATTCATCTTAGTTTCTACATTCATCATAAGAAGAGAATCATAATCATCACTTTTACCTTCAACTGCATAATTTCCTTGTTGTTTACCTCTTCTTGAATAGCCTCCTCTTCGATTACCACCTTGATTATTTTCATTTTGATAACAATCTTTGGCATAGTGTCCATACCTGCCACATATATAGCAATTGTTGTTATCTTCACTCCTTTGTCTTTGATTGTAGTTGTAGTTGCCTCTCATACCTCTAGCGCTTGATCTTCCTCTTCCTCTTGTGTTGACGAAGCCACTTGAAGTCCCTTGATCATCGCTCCTTCTTCCTCGACCTCTATTTGAACCTCTTCTTACTCTGTTTCCACCTCTTGATGATCCTACATAAAGAGCTTGTCCTTGAGATGCTTTTTTATTTGAAGTAGAGCCATTTAGATTCATCTCCTCCGTGACCGTAAGAGAAACAAGCTGATCAAAGTCTGGTAATTCTCCTCTAACATAAACTGAAGTAATGAATGGTTTCCATCTCTCATCATCCTTGAGTCCATTCAGAGTATGTGCAACCAAGTCGTCATCCTCCACATGAGATAGAATTGATCCTCGTTGATCTGCAATCTCTTTAACCTTCAATAAGTAATCATTGATCGATGTCCTTGTATCTTTCTTCATGTTATTCAACTCATTTTTGCGTTGAATCTTCCTTGCTCTTGTACCTGTAGCATACAACCTTTCCAATGCAAGTCAAACATCTCTACTTGTGTCTAGATCTTGTATGTGTCCTACCATTGAATCTTCAATATTTTGTGATAAAATGAATATAACCCTTTTGTCTCTTTCATTCCAAAGTCTAAACTCCTCAATTGTTGCTGATTTGCATCCTTTGGTAATATAGGTTTGATATCCGTTCCATCAACCAAACCATACAAGCCTCTACCTTGCAAGTATGCTGTGATTCTAAATAGCCATGCTTGATAGTTGTTCTTATCAAGCTTCTCTATTTGTGCATGTTGATCGCCCATTGTGCAAAATACTAAACTTCCTCCTTTAGCCTTCCTTTTGGATATATGTGATAAGAAGAAGTATGAGATTTACCGTTGTAATAAAGTCTATGCACCTTTCTTTGCTTGGATGTTGCTTGAGATGCTTCCTTGCTATCTCCTTCTACCTTTGTGTAGTGTCGATGATGAACCTCTGCTCCAATAGATTCAAATTCTTCATCAAGGTATTATAACCTTCTCCAAGCTTCCATTCATTGCTCTGATACCAATGTTGGAGTTTATTGACCTCCAAAATATAGTTGGAAGTAAGTGGAACCCCCTAGGAACAAGTTGACACTCTCGCAAACTCCATCACAGAAAACCAGTCATGCTTGCAGAGCCTACTATTCTCTATTGGCTTAGAATACTTTTAAATCTATTTTAACCACATATACCAGAGACCAAGATCTTTCCAATGAGCCAAAGAACACTCAATTTGGATAAATACGCAAGGAGATATGACCTCTACAAGTTTGAGGTTTAATGGAGACCTTCAGCAGGGGTGAAACCCGAGAACACACACTACTTGCAGAGCGTACGGATCTCCGCTCACAACCCCAATGACTATGAACATTTACAATATGAACGTAGACAGTAAGAGCTTTCAAATGAGCTATTAAACATGTAATTTGGATATATAATGAGGGAGATACAAGCTCTGCAATCTCTGCATACAAAACTACAGCAGCGTAGAGATACACATATGAGTCTCTTGGACTTCCCACAAGATCACGACTTCTCTCCTCTTTTTATAGCATGGGGAACTAATCTAAAACTTTCTTAATACATCTAAATTCGTGGTAGACACTTGGTTGAAGATAGTACATGACTCAAGTGCTCAAATAAGCAAAGTATTTATGGACTTTGAGAACTAGCCACATCGACCTTCCACTAGGACACCACTGTAGATCCCTTGTGACTCACTAATTTGACTCACCATGTTCTAAAAATCACGTGATATTTTGACTATATTTTATGAATAATATGAGCCTTCTTGAAGTATTTGAAGACTTCCCAAAGGTATTTACATAATTTGAAACTTGTACCCTACATAAAACAAATGTTCGCAATAGTGTGTATGTATGCATGCATGTGTGTATATGTGTGTATGTATGCATGTGTGTACATGTGTGTGTGTATGTATGCATGTGTGTACATGTGTGTGTGTATGTATGCATGTGTGTACATGTGTGTGTGTATGTATGCATGTGTGTATATGTGTATGTGTGTGTATGTATGCATGTTTGTATATGTGTGTGTGTATATATGCATGTGTGTACATGTGTGTGTATATGTATGCATGTGTGTGTATGCATGCATGTGTGTATATGTATGCATTCATTTGTGTATATGTGTGTATGTATGTGTGTGTATATGTTTGTGTGTATGTGTGTGTGTGTATGCATGTGTGTGTATGTGTGTGTGTATGCATATGTGTATATGTATGTGTGTATGTATGTTTGTATGCATGTATGTGTGTATGTATGCATGTGTGTGTGTATGTATGCATGTGTGTATATGTGTACGTGTGTGTATGCATGCATGTTTGTATATGTGTGTGTATATATGCATGCATGTTTGTATATGTGTGTATGTATGTGTGTGTGTATGCATGTGTGTAAATGTGTGTGTATGTATGTTTATATGCATGTGTGTGTGTATGTGTGTGTGTATGCATATGTGTATATGTGTGTGTATGTATGTGTGTATGCATGTGTGTGTGTATGTATGCATGTGTGTATATGTGTATGTGTGTGTATGCATGCATGTGTATCTATGTGCATATGTGTATATGTGTGTGTATGTATGTGTGTATGCATGTGTGTGTGTATGTATGCATGTGTGTATATGTGTATGTGTGTGTATGCATGCATGTGTGTATATGTGTGTATGTATGCATGCATTTCTGTATATGTGTGTATGTATGTGTGCGTGTATGTATGCTCTATCTTCCTCTCTTTCATCTCTCTTTCCTCTCTCTCTCTCTCTCTCTCTTTCTTTATCTCTCTCTCTCTCTCTTTATCTCTCTATCTCTCTCTCTAATCTCTCTCTCTCTCTATCTCTCTCTCATCTCTCTCTCTCTATCAATAGAGAATAAAACAATCACTTATAGGTATGTCCCTCTTTTTGATCGTTGTCATCAAAGCATAATGTATGTCCTCTATTGTCGAATTCCAAAGAATCGGTGCCAAAAAATTTCTAAAAAATCAAAGAGAAGAGAAATTATAAAACATAAAGCATAGAGAAAGACAAAGGCTAAGAGTGCATGCACCACTTACCAAGATGTGAGATCTAAATAGAGAGAAAGTGTGTGTGTGTGTGTGTGTGTAGAGAGAGAGAGATCTCTCTGTGTGTGCATGTGCACAAGACAATGCAGGTCACAATTTGGTTTGCACGCACAGGTTTGACAAAAGCAAGCAATACTAAATGTAAAACACAGGAAAAATACTGAGTTTTGCTCTCGGGTTCCTACTATGTTTAAAACACGACCTCGGAATACTCGTCGGTATGGGCGTCGGTATGGGCATCGGTAACTTCTAGTAAATTACCGATGCTTATACTGACGCTTATACTGATGCATATACCGACGATCATACCGATACTTATACCGGCAATCGAGAGACATCCCGATGATCCGTTTTAAATGGTCATACCGACGGTCATTTGACCGTCCGTATCTTTAAGTGGACTTTTCCAACATTTATACCGATGGCGTGAGTGACCATTGGTATAGGCAGCGTTAGTATGCCCCTCATATGTTGTAGTGTTACTGACGAATTGAATTATGGGTGAAGCTATTTGGAAGATTTGGCAAGAAATATTTGTTAGCAACTTAGAGGACAATGAATAGGCCATTCTCTATTGAGACTTATGTAAAATGAACTGCAAGTGAAGAAGAGCTATCAGAAAAATTAAAACTATATGTCATGCAAAAAAGAAGAATTTGTAACTACATGGGATATAGAATGAGATGGTTTCTAATGTTATCATGAATTTCACAAAAATCGTTAGGGAACACATAGTGTACCCAACTTATTGATCTCCCTAGGGTCCAAAGTCTAAGATCGTGAAGTCTCATAAGGGAGAATAAAGAGAGTGCACAATGTGTTGTGGGATTCTTTGAGGTCTAATCTGCTACACAATGGCCATGTACTCATAGCTCTAACGAGAAAGAGGTTTACAAACTGATTGAAGTGGATTGGCAATCCTTGCTGTGAATGTTGTCTTTAGAGACTCAGATAAACTGGAAATAAGCCTTACTTAGAGGAGCAATATGTTTTCTGTGGCCTTGTGAAATTCGATTAGGAGTGAAGAAAGATGCACTAGCAACTTGAAGGACTATGAATAGGCCGTTGCAAACCAAGAAGACCTATCATCTAAAAGCTTTACAAAAGAATACGATGCGGAGGAAGGTCCTTAGTAGCATGAGATTTTAATTGTCTCATGAGGTTGAAGACCGAAGTTCCTTGGCCACGCTGTTCGTGGCTGCTGCGACAATTGATGAAGCAATGCCGCCAACACGATCCATCATGCTATCCACCTGAAAGAAGCTTTGGCAACCCCTCGTGATTGACATGCGGGTGACCGTTGCTTGATGTCCATCGCAAACTTTGGCGACCCATCGCGATTGATAGACGACGTGAATCTTGGTGTCCATCGCGTGCTCACCGTGATTGACTGCGTGTGAGTTTCTATCGATTGCGAACTTTGTCACGAGTGTTTGTGTGCTATCCATCGCGACTGACGATGGTGCACGATCGATAGAGTAGTTCATTGTATTTCTTGAGCCACGATCGATAGAGTAGTTACCTCTATGGAAGTCTCTTCCCCTTTGATTTCTTGTATTCTTGAACCATTCTTCTGTGGTGTGGTTGGTAAGACCACAAATGTTTCAAGGTGAATTGTTGTAGGATCTCCCCCTACCTTGCTTTCCTCCTCTCCTTGTTCTTTTAGCACCTCTTCCTCTCCTTGCATAATTAGATTGAGAGGTACTAGCCTCTTCTTCACTTTTCTTATTTTTATCTTTATCCTTAGCTTTATTCTTATCTATGTAAAGGGTAGAAGATTGGTTACCTTTAGAGTTGTCACCATTCATATTGAGCTTTGTCTCATGGGTAAAGAGTTGCTCCATCAAGGTGTTGAGGTCAGGTATTTGCATACGGATGTAGAGGTCCATTGCTATGGTGAAGGACTCCCACTTATCATCATCTTTGATACCATTAATGATCTGCCTTACTATGTGTTCTTGTTCTATCTCCTCTCCAATGCTTGCAAGCTGATCAACCACATCTTTCATCTTGGTTACAAAATCAGCCACTCCTTGCTTTCGTTGATTCTTTAGAGTTGTAAATTCCATCCATAACTGATTCTTCCTCGCTCATGTATTTGATGAGAAATATGATGAGAGTACTTCCTAAGTCTGTTGGGAAGTCTTGCAATTCCTAATATGTGCTAATAAGAATATGTAGGCGTGTGTGTGTATGCATGCATGTGTGTATATGTGTGTGTGTATGCATGCATGTGTGTATATGTGTGTGTATGCATGCATGCATGTGTGTATATGTGTGTATGTATGCATGTGTGTACATGTGTGTGTGTATGTATGCATGTGTGTACATGTGTGTGTGTATGTATGCATGTGTGTATGTGTATGTGTGTGTATGTATGCATGTTTGTATATGTGTGTGTGTATGTATGCATGTGTGTACATGTGTCTGTATGTATGCATGTGTGTGTATGCATGCATGTGTGTATACGTGTGTGTATGTATGCGTGCATTTGTGTATATGTGTGTATGTATGTGTGTGTATGCATGTGTGTATATGTGTGTGTGTGTGTATGTGTCTGTGTATGCATATGTGTATATGTATGCGTGTATGTACGTGTCTATGCATGTATGTATGTATGTATGCATGTGTGTATATGTGTATGTGTGTGTATGCATGCATGTGTGTATATGTGTGTGTCTATATGCATGCATGTTTGTATATGTGTGTATGTATGTGTGTGTATGCATGTGTGTAAATGTGTGTGTGTATGTATGTTTGTATGTATGTGTGTTTGTATGTGTGTGTGTATGCATATGTGTATGTGTGTGTGTGTATGTATGTATGTATGCATGTGTGTATGTATGCATGTGTATGTATGCATGTGTGTATATGTGTATGTGTGTGTATGCATGCATGTGTGTATATGTGTGTATGTATGCATGCATGTCTGTATATGTGTGTATGTATGTGTGTGTGTATATGTGTGTGTGTATGTATGTTTGTATGTATGTGTGTGTGTATGTGTGTTTGTGTATGTATGCTCTATCTTCCTCTGTTTCATCTCTCTTTTCTCTCTCTCTCTCTCTCGTTCTCTATCTCTCTCTCTCTTTATCTCTCTATCTCTCTCTCATCTCTCTCTCTCTTTCTTTCTCTCTCTCTCTCTCTCTCTCTCTCTCTCTCTCTCTTTCTCTCTCTATATCTCTCTCTCATCTCTCTCTCTATCAATAGAGAATAAAACAATCACTTATAGGTATGTCCCTCTTTTGGATCGTTGTCGTCAAAGCATAATGTATGTTCTCTTTTGTCGAAATCCAAAGAATCGATGCAAAAAAATTTCTAAAAAATCAAAGAGAAGAGAAATTATAAAACATAAAGCATAGAGAAAGACAAAGGCTAAGAGTGCATGCACCACTTACCAAGATGTGAGATCTAAACAGAGAGAAAGTGTATGTGTGTGTGTGCATGTATAGAGAGAGAGATCTATGTGTGTGTGTGTGCACAAGACAATGCAGGTCACAATTTGGTTTGCACGCACAAGTTCGATAGAAGCAAGCAGTACTCAATGTAAAATACAGGAAAAATGTTGACTTTTGCTCTCGGGTTCCTGGTATGTTTAAAACACGACCTCGGTATACTCGTCGATATGGGCATCCGTAACTTATAGTAAATTATTGATGCTTATAGTGACGCTTATATCGATGCATATACGGACGCTCATATCGATGCTTATACTAGCAATTGAGAGACATCCTGATGATCCATTTTAAATGGTCATACCGATGGTCACTTGACCATCGGTATCTTTAAGTGGACTTTTCCAGCATTTATACAGATGGCAGGAGTGACCATCAGTATAGGCAGTGTCAGTATGCCCCTCATATGTTGTAGTGTTAGTGACGAATTCAATCATGGGTGAAGCTAGTTGGAAGATTTTCCTAGAAATATTTGTTAGCAACTTAGAGGACTATGAATAGGCCATTCTCTATTGAGACTTATGTAAAATGAACTACAAGCCAAGAAGAGCTATCAAAAAAATTAAAACTACATGTCATGCAAAAAATAAGAAGAATTTGTAACTACATGGGATATAGAATGAGATGGTTTCTAATGTTATCATGAATTTCACAAAAATCGTTAGGGAACACATAGTGTACCCAACTTATTGATCTCCCTAGGCTCCAAAGTCTAAGATCGTGAAGTCTGATAAGGGAGAATCAAGAGAGTGCACAATGTATTGTGGGATTGTTTGATGTCTAATCTGCTATACGATGGCCATGCACTCATAGCTCTAATGAGAAAGAGGTTTAGAAACTGATTGAAGTGGATTGGCAATCCTTGCTGTGAGTGTTGTCTTTAGAGACTCAGATAAACTGGAAATAAGCCTTACTTAGAGGAGCAATATGTTTTTTGTGGCCTTGTGAAATTCGATTATGAGTGAAGAAAGATGCACGAGCAACTTGAAGGACTATGAATAGGCCGTTGCAAACCAAGAAGACCTATCAGCTAAAAGCTTTACAACAGAATAAGGTGCGGAGGAGGGTCCTTAGTGGCATGAGATTTTAATTGTCTGATGAGGTTGAAGACCGAAGTTCCTTGGCCAGGCTGTTCGTGGCTGCTGCGACAATTGATGAAGCAATGCCGCCAACACAATCCATCACGCTATCCACCAAAAAGAAGCTTTGGCAACCCGTCACGATTGACATGCGGCTGACCGTTGCTTGGTGTCCATCGCAAACTTTGGCGACCCATTGCGATTGATAGACGACGTGAATCTTGGTGTCGATCGTGTGCTCACCGCGATTGACCGCGTGTGAGTTTCTGTCCATTGCGACCTTTGTCACGAGTGATTGTGTGCTACCCATCGCGACTGACGATGGTGCACGATCGATAGAGTAGTTCATTGTATTTCTTCAGCCACGTGCTATACACATGTGGAGAGGCGGGCGCAGCCTTGTGTGCGTGGTAAGCAAAATCGCGGAGTGCTCTCCGTTTTACACAGGTAGTTTTAAAATCAAAGGTCTCGCCAGCTGTGATTGTCACGAATAGTTAAGCATTTTGTCTTCAACTTTCCCTTCCAATTCTTTGCATTCGAACTATTCTTAAAGAGCTAACGTGATGGGAAGCTTTGGAAGGTATGGGATGTGAGTTACACTGGCTAAAATTCCTAAAGCGTGACCAGAAGATTAGAGTGTTGTAGAGACTGAGACTTCATTGGACGACTGCAACAGTTGAGACTTCAATGGACGAATGGCATGCGATCGATAGACAACTCCTCAGTGTATCCTTCATTTGTTTTGAGTGAATGAGAACAAAGATTAAGCTTTGGTTCCTCAGCATCTCTAAGAACAAAAGATTAACCTTTGGTTCCTTAGCATCTCTAAGAAGATATAAGGTTCAAGGGTTCTTCTTCTCGGCCTTCTAGAGTTCAGGCTAGGATGCGTGGGCATTTTGGTTCGGATATAAGAAGACTAAGCTCCTTTCTCCTTGTGGCCGCCTCTATGGACGTGGGTCCCTTCCCTCATTATTAGTAAGTTACATCTAGTAATCACTAGTGAGGCGGATGTTGCCACTAGTTCCTCAGAGACCCTGGTGACCCCTCGCATTGCACTTAATCGCGATGCAATCCTTTCAACACAAGAAGAGCTCAAGAGAATTCGCCTCATTGGCTAGCAATTCGTTCCTAGGCCCCCACTGGATACTGTGTGCCAATGGTTTAGCAGAGAGTGGTTCCCTCGTGGCATAATAGTGAGTAAGTGCCCATTCCTTCGAGCCAGACACCTCTTCAAATGGGCCCCCAATTTTGTGTCGGATAACTCTAAACCCCTTCGGTACCCTCTCTGGGTGGAGCTCCCCAATCTCCCTTACTTCCTTTACGAGTTTTTGTGGGATATTGTCTCTCGGATTGGCAAGTTGCTTGCCTCGCACGGAGATGTTGGGGGGCACAAAACATGCGTTTAATCCTCCTTGGCATCCTCAAATATGTGAGGAGCCAGATCTCAACAGGCCTCTCCCGTCGAAAATTATTGTCCACTTGGGTGAAGGGGAATCTTGGGTTTAGGAAATCACTTTTAAAAACCTACCCAATGCTTGATTTCAATGTGCTCAACAAGACCATAGAATTAAAGATTCCCCCCTGAAGCATAAGAATAAGCAAGAAACAACCAGCAATGCCCAAACACTCAAGGGGAAGCAGGTCAACCCAACCTTTGAAGAGAAAGACAAGGATGACCAGATCCTAGAAACCGGCTTAGAAGGGTTTTTACAGAGGACCCACACACCAGAAAAGTCACTCAATAACTTATACTGCAACCTCGAGAAGGAGGTTAATGAGCTTGATTATCGGAGAGGGATCCAAGACTTTGCGGGTAGAAGTAACTTACCCTTGGAGTGGCCCCCTCTAATGAGATTAATCAAGAGGACTACATAACTAGCAAAGAAGATGGATTCACCACAAGTAATGAGGACAATATGGACAGTGAAGGTTCCATCATTGGAACAACAATACCATAAACGACCTCTCCATCTCTCCTAAAGGAGGCTTCCTACAAGGGGAAATAGTTGATAGGTATGCCTTGGAAAATCCCCCTTAAACTGAACGTGCATGGTTAGGACCATCCCCCTTCAAGAAAGAAAGAAGACTCCAAGAGGAAAAAAGAGAAGTCCCACCCTCGGGATGAAGGAAGTGCAAGAAAATGATCATCACTTCACTAAATACTAGGGGGCTAATTGACCCCACAAGAGCCACTCTTATTCGTCAATGGCTCCATGACATAAGCTTAAACTTGGATTTAATTTGTCTTCAAGAGATTAAAATTGAAGGAGAAGATCATCAAAAAAGACTTAAGGGCATCTCTGAGTCCCATGTGTGGTTTTCCACAACCCATCAGCATGGTTCTGGTGGAACTGCCATTGGTATCAATCGCGTCTAGGCTAATAAGCTTGACTACACCAGCAAAGATAGAAGTCATAGGTGCATGGCAGTTACATTCAGTACCCCCTTTCCATTCTCCCTGATCTCTATGTATGCTCCAAACGAGGATGTTGTGAGGATCGATACTTGGTCCTCCTTGGACTTGTTTTCTCATAATGTCATGATTTGTGGTGACTTCAATATGGTGGAAGACCCTTGTGATAGGTAGAACAATAATGGCCAAGAGAAAGAGACATGGGACCAAACCAAACTGTTTTTGGATGTGGTCGAACTCAAGGAATCGAATGGTTTTTCTTGATCCAATCTTCAATTGGGTGAGGACATGAGGAAAGCGAGACTCGACAGAAGCTACATTTCAGAGAATCGCATCCATGCATGGGGTCCTCCTAGCCTAACGCAACGTATCGAACTCACCATCTCAAACCATTACCCAATGGTGCTCACCTTCCGCCCTCGATCTAAAAGTCCCAAGGCACCTCGGTTTCATGCGAGACCGTTTCTCTTCTCACTTCCCTCTATCCATCAAGAAGTCGCTAACACTTGGCTTGAGGCCTTCTTCGTCTACACCTTTCCAGCCAAATGTTGGAAAAACGGAGTGGAAAAGTCTCATTAGATCTTGATTAGGACCACGAAGGTTCTCAAATCCATCTACCAAAGACGTAGAGAAAACCTATACCACCGGCTCCGGAGACTCGATGAAGAAGTTAATAAAGGGAAGATTCAATCTGAGAAGGGACTCCAAAATATCAAATGAAAACTAAGATAGGAGGAGGAGATCAAAAGGAAAAATATTCAAATTTATTTGAAGGGATGGTAGGTTGGTAAGGCAGATAGACCTTCCAAAGAGATTTGCAATATTCTCAGACGAAAACAAATTAGAGACAAGATCCCGCTACTACTTGACAAGAATGGGGTGCATGGAATGTAAGATAGAGGAAGAGATCATTGTCATTATAAACGCACGCTTCACGAGTGTGTTGGGTGGTGCTTGTCCCCTCTCCCCCCATATGCGGGATTTCATAGCCACCATCTCTCGGACTTCCTTGCATAGAATCCAATGCAGCTTGAGTGCTCTACTTGATGCCACCATTTCCGAACAAGAGATCCTTGAAGTTATTGATTCGCTTCCAAATGGCAAGAGCCCGGGGCCTGATGGCTCACTATTGAGTTCTTTAAATCATTCAAATATGTGGTGGCCATCCCCTTGCAGCTTATTTGTTTTGAGGCACTCGAGTTTGGTGCCCTTCCTGCTTGTCTCAACAATGACATCATCAAACATATTCATAAAAAAGGTGGAAGGAACAGAATTTAGAACAAGAAACCTATCACAATGCTTCAAACCCGATATAAGATTCTTGATAAAGTCATTGCCAACAAGATATCCTTCCATTTAGAACAGTGGCTTAGCAAAGACCAAAAAGGCCTCATTAAGGGAAGGTCAATATTGGAAGCCATCATTGATATTTGGGAAGGTTTGGACTTCCCTGAAGAATCTAATCAGGACATTGTCCTCCTCAAGGTCGACTTTGATAAAGCCTACAACAGATTGGAATGGGACTATATTTTACAATCGTAAAATGGGCAACTTTCAAAGGGAATCAAACTAAAACAATGAATCAGGCAAGGCTGCCCATTGGCCCCGCTACTCTTCACCATCACCACAGAAGGACTTAGCCCACATGTGGAGTGACAGATGGAGCTTGGCCGCATAAGAGGCATCACTTTTCCACATAACTCTAGGCAAATGACCATGAGGCTATTTGCAGAGGACACAAATGTCTTTCTGCACAATGATGATACCGGCTTGGAAACCTTTTGGTGGTGCCTCAACACTTTTTGTGAGGCCTCTAGTTCTAGAATTAACCATTCCAAGACTGTATTTAGGGCTGTCAAAGGGAATCAACCCAATCTCCTCATTGTGCAGGGATGCCAAAACATTGAATCGGGTTAGGTCGTTTGCATTCTTGGTATCCTCATGGGATTTGGTGTTACTCTGGAACAAGGGCAGGCTTGGGCCCTTGCCAGACTTAATAATAAACATAACTATTGGAGGGGTTTGCAAATTAATCTTGTTAGCCAGGCAATGGTGATCAACACGTTCCTCATATCCTAAATCATATACTTTCTTTCTTGTTGGAGATCGAAGGATCAAGAATTAGCCAAATTGGAAAGTATTTATAGGGACTTTCTGTGGACTCGGTAACATAGCAGGAGGGGAGTGCCTAAAATCCAATGGTCCATATGCACTAGCCAAAAGGACAGTGGAGGTCTAGGTATTATTGTTGGAGTTAGACGTCTGCGGAAGCACGCGAACAGCACAAGGAAGAAGAAGAAGCTTGGAGCACAACACACAAGACTGAATGTATTACTAGAGAATGTACAAAGATTAGTAGCCCATTAGGGCAATAGGCGTATATACAAGCCGGGGGAAAAAAACCTCCTAAAGAGGGAAAAAAGTGCCCCGACGGTCCTAGAGTGTTCACACACATCACTACCTAAATATATCAACAAATCCCCCCTGGGAGTGATGCGGTGAACAAGGAGCTGGCACTCATGTATAAGGAAGTGCCGAGCTATGTGGAAATCACTCCACAAAAGGAAGTAAGCCCAAAGCTTTGCGGAAAGCTTCAAACTTCTCCCTAGGCAGAGCCTTCGTGAAAAGGTCTGCAATGTTCTCCTGCGTGGGCACATATGCCAAGCTGATCTCCCCAGCAGAGAACCTCTCCCTGACATAGTGATAATGCACCTCAATGTGCTTAGTGCGAGCATGGAACACAGGGTTCCTCGCAACTGCCAATGCGCTCTGACTGTCAGTGAAGATGGTGGTGGCAGAAGACTGGCCAACACCCAAATCAGCCATAAGGCGTCTGAGCCACACACACTCAACAGTCGCTGTGAAAGCTGCCCTATACTCAGCCTCACAACTGGAAGTGGCCACAGTAGGCTGCTTCTTGCTCAACCAAGATATACATGAGCTACCAAGCATGAAGCAAAAACCACTGGTGGACACACGAGTGTCATAGCAACCAGCCCAATCTGAGTCAGAAAAAGCATGCAAATCTGGCGGTAGTGATCCCCCCTTGGGATAAAACAACCCAAGTAGCCGAGTACCACTCAAGTAGCGAACTGCAATTTCTGCATAGCCCGAACTGAACCATCTTTTGGAAAGGAAGAACGCTGCATTTTGCCCAAAATACAGCCTTCACAAACATGTTTTCCAGGTGCCTCAAGTTTGGGCAAAGAGGACACCATTTCAGATTTTTGCAGGCATAACAAGCTAGCAAAATTCAGATGACCAAAGCGTGCATGCCAAAGCTTTGCATCTGACATAGCCTGAGAATCATGAACTGCACATGCCGAATCATTCACAGATCTTTCATAGTCTATGAGCTTATACAGCCCACGACATAAAATGCCAGAAGCAATAATCACATCGCCATTTGAGAGATCATGGACTGTACACCTGTCATCAACGAATTTCACAACCAAGCCAATCTTGGCTAATGCAGAAACTGATAACAGGTTCTTTTTGATCCCTGGCACAAATAAAGCATCTGACAAACTTAAAGAACTACCATCAGCAGTAGTCAGAATGATCTTACCAACTCCCAAAACAGGATAAGAGGAGTTATTGGCGCATGTGACAGTATTCCCTGTAGGGGCAGGCTCGAGTGAAGAGAAGAAACTGCGCTGCGAGGTAATATGTTTGGTCGCCCCACTGTCAAAGTACCAAACATCTGAGTCTACTGCAGACATGCACTGATCATGAGAAGATGGGTCAAAACTGCAGACAGTAGTAAACGCCCATTCTTCTTCCTGCACAAGATTTGCAGACTCTGTTTTTGGTGTAGAGGCCTCTGCAAAAACCATTCCAGCCTCTTTCTTCTTTGCCTCTTTAGCAGCCAGTTTTGGACAGTTCTTTATAATATGATCATTTCCTTTACAGTACTTGCAGAACAATTTCTGCTTTTCTGATTTCTTCTCATCTTTATCCTGGTTCTTCGATTGTGCAGCATTTGCAGATTTCTGCTTACTAGTAGAAGAGCTCCATTTTCCTTTGCCCTTCTGACTAGCCAGGAAAGCTTGATCTGCAACACGCATAATGGACCTGTTCTGCCTGGACTGATCTTCCTGCAACAGAACAGAGACTAATTCCTCAAATGACAAGGCATTCGGATTGCCTTTCATCATCAATCGAAGAGTAGAGGCAAAACTCTGATATGAATCAGGAAGGCCATTCAGAACGGTCTGCACAAGTGAGCTATCTGGTATAACCTCATCAGTAGAAATCAATTGTTCCTTCAGGTCTTTGATCTTTGTAAGAAAACTGTCCATCGAATCACCTTCATTCATGTGCTCACTCTCCAACTGTTTTCGGAGGTAAGCAACACGAGCCTCATTCCTAGCCTGGTACAAAGTGGTAAGTGTATCCCAAGCATCCTTTGCTGTTCTGCAAGAGCGAATGTGAGGAATAATGGCACGTTTGACAGACAAAGCTATCAATGCATGTGCCTGGGCATCTCTGCCATCCCAACGAATCTGCTCTGCAGTAGGTGCAACAGAAACAGCAGCACGAACAGGAATCTGCGGAATATCATCTTCGACACCATCTTCATCAGCTCCAACACCTGTATTTGCAGTACCTGTCGTTACAGGTGTAACAGGACGTCTTTCAACACCCTGCACAATGTTCCACAATCCTTTTGCAACCAGTACATGTCGCATCATATAAGCCCATAATGGGTAGTTGGTACCATCCAACTTATCCTCAACAGCCAACATACGGAATACATCACTGCTTTCAGCCATGGCCGGTGACTAAAATACCTTGATGCAGAAAATTGACTGTATCTCAAAAAGTTGAACAGAACTGCCCACACGAGTTCTGCTAGACCTGTAGCAGACTTCGAGATGCTTAAACTGGCGAACAGAAACTGGTATATACCTTTGGCACAAAAGGACGAAATAGCCTGCACAAGCACTGCGATAGTGCGTTCGGAGGCCGAAACGAGCTCAGATCACCAAATTTTGTGCGAATCTGAGACTGCAAACGGAGGAGTGTCGACGGCGCCCTAGAAGAAGCAACGACCTGCTCTGATACCAATTGTTGGAGTTAGACGTCTGCGGAAGCACGCGAACAGCACAAGGAAGAAGAAGAAGCTTGGAGCACAACACACAAGACTGAATGTATTACTAGAGAATGTACAAAGATTAGTAGCCCATTAGGGCAATAGGTGTATATACAAGCCGGGGGAAAAAGACCTCCTAAAGAGGGAAAAAAGTGCCCCGACGGTCCTAGAGTGTTCACACACATCACTACCTAAATATATCAACAATTATGGACATTGGAAGCATGGACAATAAACTTGCGGCAAAGTGGATGACTAAGGCCTAGTGCAACAGAGATTCCTCTTGGGCCACATTAATTTTTAGAAACATGAACGAGATTACTGTGTTGGGCTACCCTGGATTGAAAAATCCCGACATCCTCACCCTCTTATTTTCTCCGACTCCGATTGCACCGAAAGCATCGATCCTAGTAAGATCCTTTTGGATGAGTTGGAATAGATTGAAACCTCACATCAAAATCAGTGAAGATTGGAAGTGGGTTGCAAGTATAAAACAAAATGACTCTATTTGGTTCCCGATCCAAGACATGAAAAACGCGGAGCCTTGGAATGTCTTAAGTGCCAAGATACTTTGGAATAAGGGATTCAAACAATGGAAGCACCTCTAGAAAGAGGACACGAACAAATGGGTGGACTTTGAGGACCTTGACCCTAGTGCTACGGTCACGTATGAGGAATGGAATATTTTATTGAGGAGACACCATGCATGGGACCACTCTAAAATCCAACTACTTATGGGATAGGATGCTCCGGCCCTACTTGTTGGGAATGATGGATGGATGCTCCAAGAGACTGAGTAGGTACTGCTAAACCTGCTTTGTACCAGCCCTCTTTTGCTTCAGAGTTGATATGTAGACCTTCTTAGCTTTCCAATAATCCCAAAAAATTTCCTATTTCCTTTGGAAGTGATGTGTGTAATGATTGAACCAAAACAGATAACTTTGAAGTTCACTAACTCAAGAAAACCTTCTATTTATGTCTTGACACTTGCTGAATGTTTTGCTCAGTGTGACGAGCACAGTAGAAATTGATAAAATTCCTTCTAGGGGTATTTAATTAGCTTAGTAAACTGCCATTTGCAAGTGGAATGATGTAAAAAGATAAACTATGCTAAGAGAAATCAATTTAGCAAGTTTAGCTATACCCTCGACTTTTTAGGATTGTAGCAGAAAATGACCAGAGTTCACCTCGACGCACATTCCTCCAAAATGGCTGAATAGAATGTCTTCAAACTTTTATAGACTGTAGCTGACATTGAGCTGAATCCAACAAGCTTTGAATCACTGAATTTGGTGAAGCATTGACCGAGATATGCCCTTGACAAGTTGATAGACTTTTGAGTAGACTAACAGAGAACTCAGAGATGAATGGTGTAAATGTATCTATTAATAAACACTTGTATACTATCCCATTGGCATGAACAACATTGCCTAATGGTGTAGAGAGGTGTGGGCTAGAATGTAGACCTCACACACACTCAAAAATCAGTAGAATGAGGCTCGGGAGTGATCTCTCTAACCCCCGACTTTTCATGACCATTTTTATAAGAGATGGGTAAAAATTTGAATTCAAATTCAAATTTTTGGCTCCCTATGATCAAGCTCCTAAATGTTTGGAGATATTCCTTCATTCAAATAAGCTACTTTTTCCACGACTCACTTTGGTAGGTGATTACAAAAGATTCCAAGTCAATCTGACTTTACAATGAGGTAAAGTGGTAATTTTAACCATTAGCATATGTTCCTATGCTTCTTCATGTATGTATAAACTTCAATGCATCCTTTGAGCCAAATGTGTAGGCTTGCAATTTACTCCAAGAGCTCCCCCTCAAGCCAAACATTTTGGCTTAAGTCTTCATCTTCAATCTTCAAGTATATCCTGCAATCCAATCATGGATTTCAACCTGCAAAGTTCGGTTCCATCCAAAGCTTTAGTCAACAAATCTGCACATTGCATGTTGGTTGATACATAGGTAAGTTGAGTGTCCTTGCTTATCAACTTCTCTCTCACATAATGATAATGGACCTCTATGTGTTTGGTCCTAGCATGGTAAATAGGATTAGCTTCAAGGTGAAGGGAACTTGTATTATCTCCAAAGATTATTGGAGACTTAGTATATAAACCCAATTTTGTATACAAAAGCTTAATGCAAATTGCTTCTTGTGTGGCATTAGCTAGTCGTCTATACTCTGCCTCTGTAGAAGACAAAGCAACAGTAGGTTGCTTCTTTGAAGACCATGAAATTGGTTTGTCACTTGCAAAAGAAATATATCCAGAAGTGCTTCTCCTATCGTCCTTGCATCCTACCCAATCTGCATCTGAATAAATTTTTATATCAATATCTGAAGTGTAAGGAAAATACAAACCATGGTTCTGTGTACCCTTGAGATACTTCAAGATTCTCTTGGCAGCCTCCAAGTGAGGTATCCTTGGCTTGTGCATAAATTGACTTAGCACACTTACTCCATATGCAATATCAATTCTTGTAAGAGTAGCATAGTTCAAGCTACCCACCATACTTGATAACATGTAATGTCTTTGACTTCATCACCTTCATGGGCACTTAGTTTTAGGTTTACCTCCATTGGAGTGCTTGCTACTTTAGCATCCTGCAAGTGAAACTTCTTCAACATATCCTGTATGTACTTTTTCTAAGTAATGTATATCCCTGAATTAGTGTAGACTAATTCGAGTCCCAAAAAATACTTCAACAAACCAAGATCATTGATCTTGAACTCCTTCATCATTTGGCTTTTGATATACCTGATTCCATTGACATCATTACCTGTAATGATGATGTCATCAACATAAACACAAAGATATATTACTTCAGAATTACTTCTCTTAATGAACAGAGAAGTGTCAACCTTGATCATGACAAATCCTTGGTCTTGGAGGTATGTAGTTAACCTGTAATTCCATGCCCTAGGTGTCTACTTCAATCCATATAAAGCCTTTTTTAACTTGCAAACCTATGTTACCTTCTTAGGGTCTTCATAGCCAGGAGGTTGTGACATATATACTTCCTCTGAAATCCATCCATTCAAGAAGGCATTCTTGACATCCAATTGGTACATGTTCCAATTCTTTGATGCAGCCACACTTACCAACACTCTGATGGTTGGCATCTTGGCCACAGGTGAGAATGTCTCCTCATAGTCAATGCCTTGGGTTTGTGCAAAACCCTTGGCTACCAATGTGGCTTTGTACCTATTAATTGTTCCATCAGAATTTCTTTTCAACTTATAGATCCATATGGACCCTATTACCTTCATAGAATCCTTCTTGGGTACTAACTCCCATGTGTCACTCCCCTTGAGTGCTTCAATCTCCTCATCCATAGCTTCTTTCCATTCTGATTTGGTTATTGCTTCTTCATATGATCTTGGTTCTTCATTTGACAAATCTTTGGCAAGATAAACTGAATGTTTAGTAACAAGAGATGTATCATACCCGTATCTGATAGGTTTTTTGCTTTCTCTTTGAGATCTTCTAAATGGTTGAGCTGAAGATTCAGGTATGTCTTCAAGCTTCTTTATCTTCATTTTGCCTTTGGACTTCCATGCCTTGAACTCTTCAAGGTTGATAGTGTCTTCATCATCTGAACTTGAGGCTTCATTCTGAGTAGGTTCCTCCTTTGTAAGTTTTGGAAATTCCTCTTCCAAATCCTAGGGTAGTTTAACCTTCCTGCATTCATTCTCATACCAAGAATCATTTTCATCAAAGATCACATCTCTGCTTACCATAAATCCCTTATTGGTAGGATTATAAAACCTGTAACCTTTTTTATTTAAATCATACCCAATGAAAATGCATTTTTCAGCCTTTGGGTCTAGCTTACCTCTTATCTGAGAAGGAATGTGCACATATGCTACACATCCAAATATTTTGCAGTAATCTAATGATGGTCTCTTACCATGCCATGCTTCATAGGGTGTCATTCCATCAAGATACTTAGATGGTAACCTATTTATGAGGTAAGTGGCAGTAGAGACACTCTCTGCCCATAGATAGTTAGGTAACCTTCTCATTAAGCATAGATCTAGCTGTCTCAACAATTAACCTATTTCTTCTTTCAGCTACCCCATTCTGTTTAGGAGAATACCTTGTGGGTATTTCTCTTTTGATGCCTCCGTCCTGCAAGAAGTCTTCAAACTCATTAGAGAAGTACTCACCTCCTCCATCTGACCTTAGCCTCTTCAAATTCCTTCTTGTCTGATTTTCAACTAATGCAAGATATTTTTTAAAGCAATCAAATACCTCATCCTTGTGCTTCATGAAGTATAATACAGTCCATCTGCTATAATCATCAATGAAAGACACATAGTACCTTGATCCTGAGACTGAGGGGTCTTTGCTTGGTCCCCATACATCTGTGTGTACAAGCTCTAGGTAGTCTTCATGCATATATCCTTTCTTGGAGAAGGGTAACCTGTGAGACTTACCAAATTGACAAGCACCACACTTGTAAATCATATGTTGTTTGGATACATTAGGTATCCCAAGCACACATTGGTCGGTGCACATTTGCTTCAAGGTTCTTTCTCCTATATGCCCTAATCTTTTGTGCTAAATCTCAAGCTCTGAAAGTGTTTGATCCTTATAACTGTATAATGCAATGTTCTTTGTATCTGCCAACTCAAAAGTGAAAAGTCTACCTGATTTTTCTCCTTTAGCAATCCTCTTGAAGCCATGTCTTGGATCCTCCACATATGATCCATATTGATTGAATGTGACCTGCAAACCTTTCTCCACAATCTGACCAACACTCATCAAATTTTTGGTAATGGTTGGTACATAGAGTACCCTGCTCAACAAATTCTGATTACCATCACAAGTCTTAACATTTCCAACTTTAACTACTGAATGATTTGTGTCATCACCTGTTTGGACTTGATGCTTACCTTTTGGTTCCTCAAGATCAAAGAGTAGTGCCACATTGCCAGCCACATGATTTGAGCACCCTGAGTCAATGTTGAATAGGTGGTCATCATTTGTACCTGACTTTGAAGTCATGTTCATTATCAGAAGAGAGTCACCCTGCTCTTCTGTGTAGTTGTTGTAGTCCTTTTAGGTTTTGAATCCTCCTTGGTAGTTGCCATTGTAATTGTTGTTGTAATTGTTGTTGTACCCTTGGTGATGGTTGAACCTTCCTCTTGACTGTGAGTATCCACCTCTTTGGTAGCCTCTTCCTCTCTGATTTTTGTAATTCCTGAAACACTCATCTATAGTATGATTTGATAGACCACAAATGTTGCATGGTCATGAGTTATAGGGTCTCCCCCTACCTTGCTTAACTCCTCTGCCCCTTCCTCTTGAAGATCTACCTCTCCCTGCATAGTTGGCTTGGGAGGTAGAGCCTTCATCTTCCACCTTCTTGCTCTTGCCTTTATCCTTAGACTTCTTATCAGTGTATGGGGCAGAAGAGTTATTACCTTTGGGTGTATCTCCATTCTTGGTGAGCTTTGCTTCATGTGTAAATAGTTGTCCCATGAGAGTTGTAAGATCTGGAGTGTGCATGTCCATGTAGAGATCCATTGCAGTGGTGAACCTTTTCCATTTGTCATCAGCCTTGATTCCATTGATCACTTGCCTTACAATTTGTTCTTCTTCAATCTCTTCTCCTATGCTTGCTAACTGATCTGCAACATCTTTGATCTTGGTCACAAATTCTGAAACTTGCTTAGGTTGCTTCCTTAGTGTTGTGAATTCAATCCACAATTGATTTTTCCTAGCCCTTGTGTTGGAGGAAAAATATGATGACAAGGTTTCCCAAGTCTCTTGGGATATTTTACAATTTCTAATATGTGGCAAAAGAAAATCAGATATAGAGTTGAGTAAATAAGACCTTGCGAAGGCATCCTTAGCACACCGTGTGTTGAGCTTTTCTTGTTCTTCCTTGGTTGGCAATCCTCTTGCTTTGAATGAGGGAAATTCCTCATCTCCTGAGATGTATCCATAGAGACTCCTTCCTTGTAAGTAGGTCTTCATCCTTAGAGACCATGCTTGATAGTTGTTCCTGTCCAATTTATCAATAAATGAAGAAAACCATCTCCCATTTTACCTTAGTTTGCTCTGATACCACTGTTGGGAATGATGGATGGATGCTCCAAGAGACTGAGTAGGTACTGCTAAACCTACTTTGTACCAGCCCTCTTTTGCTTCAGAGTTGATAAGTAGACGTTCTTAGCTTTCCAATAACCCCAAAAAATGTCCTATGTCCTTTCAAAGTGATGTGTGTAATGATTGAACCAAAACAAATAACTTTGAAGTTCACTAACTCAAGAAGACCTTCTATTTATGTCTTGACATCTACTGAATGTTTTGCTTAGTGTGACCAGCACAATAGAAATTGATAAAATTCCTTCTAGGGGTATTTAATTAGCTTAGTAAGCTTCCATTTGCAAGTGGAATGATGTAAAAAGATAAACTATGCTAAGAGAAATCAATTTAGCAAGTTTAGCTATACCCCCGACTTTTTAGGACTGCAGCAAAAATACCAGAGTTCACCTGGACGCAGCTTTCTCCAACATGGTTGAATAGAATGTCTTCAAACTTTGACAGCATGTAGATGAGTTTGAGCTGAATCCAACAAGCTTTGAATCACTGAATTTGAAGAAGAATTGACCAAGATATGCCCTTGACAAGTTGACAAACTGTTGAGTAGACTAACAGAGAATTCAGAGATGAATGATGTAAATGTATCTATTAATAAACACTTGTATACAATCCTATTGGCATGAACAACATTGCCTAATGGTGTAGAGAGGTGTGGGCGAGAATGTAGACCTCACACACACTCAGAAATCAGTAGAATGAGGCTCTGGAGTGATCTCTCTAACCCGCGACTTTTCATGACCATTTTTATAAGAGATGGGTAAAAATTTGAATTCAAATAAAAATTTTTGGCTCCCTATGATCAAGCTCCTAAATGTTTGGAGATATTCCTTCAATCAAATAAGCTACTTTTTCCACGACTCACTTTGGTAGGTGATTACAAAAGATTCCAAGTCAATCTGACTTTTACAATGAGGTAAACTCGTAATTAACCATTAACATATGTTCCTATGCTTCTTCATGTATGTATAAACTTCAATGCATCCTTTGAGCTGAATGTGTAGGCTTGCAATTTACTCCAACACTACTAAGCCTTAAATGGTATAATGGTAACCACCTTTCCAAGCTTCCATATGTCAAAACTCGCAATGATATTCACATTAGTCTCAACAAGAAACGATGTCTCCACTAGACACAACTTCAATGGGATATGAAATTTATTTCTATCTGGCACCCTCTCATTGAAAACAAAAAGTCGGTCCTCCTATGGAAAATTTTATGCCATGGAACATGGACCAATTCAAAAGCTAAGAAGATCTATGGCGTTCCGCGCTGATGCAAGCAATGTTGCCATAGAAAAGAGGATATTGGTCACATGTTCTTTGCTTGCCCTTAATCCAGTCGGCTATGGAGGGTCCTTGGTCATACTCTAGGGCTCCATGAACAATTCAATTGGAAGCTAGCCCTTATTGGTGAACTGATCGGCTGCTCTACGACATTGTGGAATGCGATCAGGGGAGAGATTCATTGGAAGATTTAGCGGGAAAGATGCACTCACAAGTTTGGCAATACCCCTAAGGAGTGGTCAATCGAGATGTCCTTATTCCTTCTCGACAAAAGAATTGCTAACTGTAAGAAAACCCCCCCTTCACACATCACAAAGAGCTAAAGTATGTCAACAATAAGCTTAAAACCAAGTGGGCTCTACATGATGGGGATGCGAGGATTATCAAACTCCTCTATAACTTCATGTAAGCTTTGTAAGGTCTACCACGACAGTATGACTTCTTGACGTCTTAGTGTTGCCCATGCCTTGTGGGACTTGGGGGGTCCCGAGGGCACTATTCCTATTCACTTGTGTTCTTCTTTTATTTACTTAAAGTCAGGGAGAGTAGGCATTGCCAAACTCCCTTTTATTAAAAAAAATAAAAATAAAAAAAAGTTGTATCGTTGGTAAAAGTTCATAGCAATACATTTTTTTGGGTGAAGAGATAGAGAAAGTTGTTGTGCCTAATTCAACATAGATTTCCAGTGTAATGTATATGCTATTTAGTAAGGCAGTCTCCTAATCATTCAAAGAGTTCTCTCCAAATACATGTAGAAAAGAGATCGGCACTCAAAAATATAGAATGGCTCTTATCCTTGAAATGACAACTGTTAGTTGCTTCTTTAATTATGCCAACCGAAGCATGTAGTCGTGCGTTAATCCAAGCCTTTTTCCGCAAGTCTCCTTGCCTTTATGATAAACCCAACACTCCATACCACGAGCAGAGAGATTCGCAATCATTTCTTTGATGCACCTTTCTGTTTTAAAAGTATAGTTTGTACTTAGGTGATGGTGATGATGATGATGATGATTATTTTCTTCTTGAATTGTGGGCGAAGCTGGCCTCCCTCAACATATAAAGGGCTTACATGACTAACAGTCTACAAATGCGGTGTGCACGTGATCTGTGCGGGTGATCCTTGCAGAGATAGAGATCAGTAGACTAATAAGCTTCTAAGTCTATGACAAGCGTTGATGAGCATAGACCGCCTCCTTACAGAGGCCATTTTCTTAATCTTCATTTTCTGGTACCAATGAAGCATTACGTAATATGAATTCTATGCTGAAATTCTTGGATACTCCTCTCCGAAGTCTCTTCTGCCGTTAGCGTTCATCATCTACCTTCAGTAATCTGTTCGGATTTCCTCTCTGTCATGCTGATGTACAAGCGGTGCATCCACACAAATTACGTAGGATCCTTTTCACTTCAATCCATTTGCATATGAACATGGAACACTCTCAAACCATCTCATATCAAACAAATTCATGGAGAATCAACATATCCCTAATCAAATTTTAACTTTTGTTATCACCGTACCGATGAGGATTCTTGGGGTGTAAATAAATCTTGCAAGATTTGTTTTAACTTTTAGGATGTATCTTTATGTAGCAGCTCATCTAGGTTTATACATAAATCGACATAAGACACAATCAATGGGTGCTTCTTTACACAAAAGCCCTAATTATACAACAATATGCCTTTTAAAATCATAGAAAGACCTATTCTAATGTTTTGAACAAGTACTCCCCCAATGCTTATACATGTACTCCCACTTGAAATGAGAGAGAGTTTCTACAACGAAGGACCTTTAAATGAAAAATCAGAAATGTAGTTCTTGAAAATGACATGTGGAAATAAAAGAAGCACAATAGAAGAGCTAAAGTAATCCTAAAAAGAAACCATCTATATCATGGGAAATGAAGTTTTTTTTGTAATGAAATTCCCCCAAATGCAAGAAAATGCCTTAAGCTTAGCACATGTGGAAGTAAAAAATCATTTAGAGCTACTTTGTTATGATGAATCTGTTGAGAATATAAGAGTGCATCTGCCTTTTGTATGTGGTCTACTACAATCAAACTATTCAGAAGAAATGTTCAATTGGTTTTTTTGTATGACATTCACCAGAACATATGTAATGGAATGAGCATGTGTGTCATGAATAGCAACGATTACAAGAAAGATACAACATGATATTTCAAGAGAGAAGTGATTGTCATCATCAGCACTGGTACATCATGCCCAATAGTGTGCACAAAGATTCCGCGACGGTTCTGCTTGGAAATAGTTTCCCAAATCCTAAAGTGCATTATTTTCTATCAAAACATTTTTCGAGGATTTTATAACTCCTTTCACATCAAATAAACTTTCAATGTTTTTATGAATATTCTTTTAATATTTTAAAACTAATTTTAATCCATTTAAATGTGAATTGGATAATTCTTAAGTGAAAGGCTATAAATAAAGGTGTCTTTCTTCATTTTACCACATTACTTCCAACGAGAACGGCACGCACAAAGCATACTATTAGAAACGATCATGTCATCTACCCTCGCCATGTGCAAGGTATTCCATGCCCACCATGGATGACACCCCACAAGAAGCGTCAAACCACAAGCCCCTCTTCTAGAAAAAACTTGGATGCAGGGACATACTCTGGCAGCATTCCATCACGGGGGGATGGAGCTTCACAACAAGAGAGAGATGTAACACAAGAAATGCAATATTCCCCTTTTATATCTGATGATGAGCCCCCATAGAGGACAACTCAAGGCAAAGCCCAAACAATGAGGATGGAGACTAGTTGCATTGGAGAAAACATCAAATTTAGAGAGTTCCTCGAATGAATAAAGTGTTAACAAGCTACCATGGACCCATGATCATATCCCCGTGAACCATCGAGTAAGACAAGGAGGCAAGACACTCCCCGCAGGACAAGGACAAAGACCAAACATTGAAGAATGAGAGCAAAGTGTCTTAGAGCAAGTAAATGATAAGGCAGGACCATGAAGGCGTGCTCCAAGAGAAAGAAGAACTATCAACAGCATCCTTGACCACAACGACCACAACCCAACATGCCACCAAATGCAAGAGCACTGCAAAGGTGCAGAAAGCAAACCAAAGCCTTTACAGACATTTGACATGATCAAAAATCTGTGGAGTTTCTTATTCCACGAAGGTCATTTGCAAGAGTTGTGAAGGCAGAGATCGAAAACTATTGTGCTAGACTTTGTATCGAAAGGATAGCCATTGAAGCCCTCCAAGAACCTCCAGAGGCATATCTTATCTCAATGTTGGAGGACTCTAGCATGTGTGCTATCCATGCAAAGAGAGTGATAATACAACCTAAAGATATGCAGCTAGCTAGAAGAATTAAAGGGAATAAACCTTAACATTTGTACAGTCTTGTTTGGAGAACTTTTTATATATCCCAAATGATTAATATAATTTTTTTCTTATTATATTTGCTCTCCCAAGTGTTTGTCTCTTAGTGTACATTTTCTGAAGTCTCTTTCCCCTACGTATCTAAAAGTGTCTTTGAAGTCATATCAAAATCTCATACGTTTTGCACAATTTAATCTATCTTTTTCAAGTAGTTCTTTAAAGTGTTGTTGCCCCAAATGCATGCAATGGCCTAGGAATGCAAAAAAAAAGGTGTGCCACAGAAACACGGGGATGGGCCCTGTAAAACTTTTGCAGGGCCCATCCCCATGTTTTTATGGCACGTCTATTTTTTTTTTTGCATTTCCAAGCCATTAAACCATATGCCATGCACATTGGAGCATATGATTTACCTTAGATAGGGTGCAATTCATGGAAACCCTCTGACCAATAGATAAACAATCTTGATGAACATTCAAATGTACTTATAAGTCGTTGCATGCTTATATTCACCCATAGGAGTCTAGATATTCTCTAATCATTGCACATAAGAAGATTCTTCCACACTTCCGCAAGTTTAGGTTGTAATTGAGGGACATAGACTTCCAATATTGGGCAACTATTCCATGCAATGGCCTAGGAATGCACAAACAAGGCCAGCCAGAGAAACGCAGGGATAGGCCCTGCAAACGTTTTAGAGGGCTCATCCTCGTGTTTGTGTGGCAGGCCTTTTTTTGCATTCCTAGGCTAGTACAAGCATTTTGGGCAACAACACAAGAAAGGATGCATGCCATCTCCAATTGACAAGGCTCATATGGGCCTTATATAGGCCTACTATGAGGCTCAAAACTTTTATGTGGTATGAAGATGAAGTGAAGGGCCTTATCTCGGTGCTCTTTTCTAGCTCCCACACACACAAAAACAACTCTTTTAAGGCTCCAACTCAATCAATATCTTCATCAAGAAAGGTGCAACAAGTATGGTTGAGGAGGGTTCCAATTTCCAAACCTCTTGAAGTTGCTAATTATGATACTTATTTCTACGTTTTCCATTACACGTAATCGCATGGGATTTTTGAAAAGATCCACTCAACGAAGAGAAGAGTCTAAAACTAATTAGTAGAGACCTTGCAAAGTAGCAGCCTCCATCATTATCTTCACCTAGTGACTTTTTTGTAACTTCCTGTCTTTTAATGCACATTTCTTTGTAGAGTGATAATTTGAGTGATCTTTATCTCCTTAGAAGACTCAATTTTTAAGCTTCCAATGGAGAAAATCTAAGACAGTAGTTACACAATATAACACAGGAGCAATAGCAGAGAAGATAACAGATATAGGAGAATCTCAACAATTTTCTACTAGTAGCAAGAACAAAGATGATGGCATTGTCCACATGTGCGCTCTCAAGGTAGAGCTTAAATGGTGATCTAGACAACTCTAGATAGGGAGATACAAGGTAGACGTATGCTGGCTCAATTCAATGTCTCAAGTAGTGCAGAAGTCATGTATATATAGGATCATGGGTGGCCTTACGTGGATGGCTATACATGGGCGGTAAAGTGTGGGCGGCCACCACCCGTGTAATTTCCATACACGGCTTAGACAAGTTGAACCAACCTAACAAATATAAACCATTTCTGACTCCGATAGGGAATATTCCATGGAATATTCCCTTTCCCTTTGCGCTAGGGGGCCTGCTGGCCCCCTAGGATCCCCTAGCCAGGGGGCTCGCTGGCCCCCTTGGGACCCCCAGCCGGTGCTGCTCACCGCTAGCTTGGACCCCACCATTGGGGACCTTGGTAATTCCCTTTCCTTACAATACCTTTTATGGTCCAATATGACCTTCATCCAACATGCAAGTTGGGATTTCCAACAATTGGGTAATGCACGCTTGGCTTCTCCTCATAATGGGGGCCTTACAAAATGTGCATACAATCATGGGGGGTAGACATTTCTCATATACTAACACCCCCCCTCAATGTTTATCGATGACAAATCAAGTAGGTCTCGGTCCTATGCCCATCTGTTGAAGATTCATGTTGAGTTGTTCTCTTCCAAGTGCTTTAGTGAATATGTCAGCACAATTTTCCTCTGTTGGGAAATATTCTAGCTCCACAATTTCATCTTCAATTAGCTCACAAATGTAATGGTACTGTACTTCTATGTGCTTGGTGTGAGCATGAAATACTGGGTTCTTTGCAATAGCCATACAACTTTGGATTATCATACTTGAGTACAGTCGGCATATTTGATGGAAAGGCTAGATCTGCAAGAATTCTCCTTAACAAGAATGCCTCACAAGAGGCAAAACAAGCTGCTTTGTACTCTGCTTCAATGGAGGAGAGTGCGAGAGTTGGTTGCTTTCTACTTACCCAAGAAAATGTTCCTGAACCAAGTGAGAAACAATATCCAAAAAGTGATTTTCTAGAATCACAATCTCCAGCCCAATCTAAATCACAATATCCTTGGAGTGTATCACCTGTGGTATAAAAAATACCAAAATCCAAGGTTCCCGCAATGTACCTTAGAACTCGCATTCCAGCATTCCAGTGACTCTCCTTAGGTTTGTTGGAAAACCTGCTTAATACCCCAACAACATAGAAAATGTTTGGTCTAGTGTTGCACATAAAAATAAGACTTCCAACAAGCTTCCTATACTTCTTAGCATCTACATCAGGCATGTTATCATCCATAGATAGCTTATGATTTACCTCCATAGGTGTGCTAGTTGGTTTGCAGTCCATCATTCCAAATGCCTTGAGAATTTCTTTCACATATTTTTGTTGTGAGATGAAAATGCCATCCTTCCTTTGCCATACTTCAATTCCTAGACAAAATTGACTAGACCTAAGTGTGTCATTTCAAACTTAGTTCCCAAGCTGATCCGAGTTTGATTGATGAGTTCTTGATGATCTCCTATAATGATCAAATCATCTACATATACAATGACAACAACTAGCTTGCTATCCTCTTTCGTTACATACACCTTACCATCAGAAGTACTTCTTTCAAAACCCATATTTTTGAAAAAATTATATATCCGTTGGTACCAAGCCCATGGAGCTTGCTTAAGTCCATACAAAGCTTTCTTCAACCTGCAAACTTTATTTTTTGAATTGGGCACCTCAAAACCTGGTGGTTGAGATACATATACCTTCTCCTTGAGGTAACCATTAAAAAATGCAACTTGACATCCATCTGGAAAATACGCCAAGCCTTTTGTGCAGCTACTCCAAGTTCTGTCCGAATAGTTGTCATGCGTGCTGTTGGTGCAAAAGTTTCTTGAACATCAAATCCTTCGATCTGTGAAAAATCCTATGCAAATAATCTTGCCTTATACTTTTCTAACGTTCCATCTGCTTTTATACTTAGCTTTCCAAATCCATTTAGTACTATTACCTTCTTCTTTGGCGGCAAGTCCACTAGATCCCATGTATCATTTTTGAGTATTATCATACTCAGACTGCATTGCCGCTCTCCAACCTGGATCATCAAGGGCTTCTTCAATGGTGCTAGGTTCCTTTATTGAGCCCATGATATCTGCCATTAAATCCATGTTAACAATGTGTTCTGAGGCTCTTCTTTTCTCCTCTATTCTCTTTGACCTTCGTAATCCATCTGAGGATGATTCTGGTACATCTACATGTGGATTGTGATCATCAAAGAGCTGTTGTGCCCACTTTGGTAGTGGCTTACGGTGTGCAGCTACAACTGGTTGGCTCTTTATTGAGGAAATTTCTCGATCATATGTTTCCTCCTCCTCAACTTTAACCTGTCTTTTGATAGGCACAAGGTGAGATATTTCTCCGTTTGATGAGATAGTAGATTTACCGTTATCTTCTACTAAGTGTGGTCGTTCATCAAACACCACATCTCGGCTGACAAAAATCTTCCTTGCCTCAGGATCCCACAACTTGTATGCTTTAGACTCTTCACTATATCCTAGGAAGACACACTTTTTTCTTCTTGAATCCAACTTTGATCTTGTTGAATGAGGAATATGTGCATAATAGAAACAACCAAAAAGTTTGAAATGCAAAATTGAAGGCTTTTTAGCAGAATATGCTTCTCGAGGAGTCATCCCCTTCAGTGATTTTGTGTACCTTTGATTGAGGATGTAGACTGCTATATTGACTGCTTCTGCTCAAAATGAATTAGACATGTCTTGAGCTTTTAACATACAATGAGCCATTTCAACTACTGTCCTGTTCCTCTCCTCAACAATGCCATTTTGTTGAGGTGTATGAGCTGTGGTTAGTTGCCTTTTCACACCATGGTCCTTATAGTAATTATTGAATTCTATTGACAAGAGTTCACCTCCTCTATTTGTTCTAAATTTCTTCAGTTTCCTTCCTGATTCATTTTCCACATACTTATGCCACATTTTAAATTTTTCAAAAGCATCACCTTCTCTCGAATGAAATAAACCCATATCTTTCTCCTATAATCGTCGACTAACAACAAAAAGTAGAAAGATCCTCCTAAAGCAGGTGTAGACAATTTATCGTAGAGATTAGCATGTACCAACTCTAGAGGAGCTTGAGAGCGATTGCTGGTCTCTCTTGGAAATGCCTTTTGTTGTTGCTTGCCCATCATGCAAGCTTCACAAGGTTCCTGCAACTCTAAAAATATAGGGAAATGAGCAACCATCCCTGTTCTTTGCATCTCCTTCACAATTGCAAATCTGAGATGCCGAAATTGTTGGTTCCATAACCTGCTTACATCTTTATCTTTTGTAGCAGTTAAAGCACTTAACTCATACAAGTTATCATGTCATATGCCTTTACCTACAACATTACCTGATGAATCCATGATTTGTGCACCTCTCTTATTGAAGTGAACTTCGAGTCCACGATCTGTTATTGCAGAAACTAACAACAAATTTCTTTTAACTGTAGGTACATAGAGAACATCGGATAACTTTTTCTGAACACCTAGAGAAGTGATAAAAGAGATGGTTCCAGTTCCTTCGGCTGGACACTTGGAGTCATTTCCCACCACTACATTGATGGGTTCCCGCAGAGGCACTAGGGAACTATACCAATCCTTTTTGTTGATATATTTAGGTAGTGATGTGTGTGAACACTCTACGACCACCGGGGCACTTCTTTCCCTCTTTAGGAGGTTTTTTTCCCCCGGCATGTATATACGCCTATTGCTCTAATGGGCTGCTTATCTTTGTACATTCTTTAGTAATACATTCAGTATTGTGTGTTTGTGCTCCAAGCTTTCTTCTTCCTTGTGTTGTTCGCATTCTTCTGCAGACATCTATCTCCAACAATTGGTATCAGAGCAGGTCATCGCTTCATCTAGGGTGCCGTTGACACTCCTCCGTTTGCAGTCTCAGAATCGCACGAATTTTGGTGAGCATACTGAGCGTGTTTCCGAGATCTAAACAACTTTGCTGTGTGGTGCCGAAATCGCGATCTGAGCTTCTTTCGGCATCTCAACGCACTATCGTAGCGCTTGTGCAGGCTATTTAGTCTTTTTGTGCCAAAGGTATATACCAATTTCTGTTCGCCAGTTTAAGCATCTCGAAGTCTGCTATAGGTCTACTAGAACTCGTCTTGGCAGTTCCGTTAAACTTTTTGAGATATAGTCAATTTTCTACATCAAGGTATTTTAGTCACCGGCCATGGCTGAAAGTAGTGATGTATTCCGTATGTTGGCTGTTGAGGATAAGTTGGATGGTACCAACTACCCATTATGGGCTTATATGATGTGACATGTATTTGTTGCAAAAGGATTGTGGAACATTGTGCAGGGTGTTGAAAGACGTCTTGTTACACCTGTGACTACAGATGCTGCAAATACAGGTGCTGGAGATGATGAAGATGGTGTCGAAGATGATATTCCACAGATTCCTATTCGTGCTGCTGTTTCTGCTGCATCTACTGCAGAGTAGATTTGCTGGGATGGCAGAGATGCCTAGGCACATGCATTGATTTGTCTGTCAAACGTGCCATTATTCCTCACATTCGCTCTTGCAGAATAGCTAAGGATGCTTGGGATACACTTACCACATTGTACCAAGCTAGGAATGAGGCTCGTGTTGCTTACCTTCGAAAACAGTTGGAGAGTGAGCACATGAATGAAGGTGATTCTATGGACAGTTTCCTAACGAAGATCAAAGACTTGAAGGAACAATTGATTTCTGCTGATGAGGTTATACCAGATAGCTCACTTATGCAGACCGTTCTGAATGGTCTTCCTCATTCATATCAGAGTTTTGCTTCTACTCTTCGTTTGATGATGAAAGGCAATCCGAATGCCTTATCATTTGAGGAGTTAGTCTCTATTCTGTTGCAGGAAGATCATTCCAGGCAGAACAGGTCCATTATGCGAGTGGCAAATCAAGCTTTCTGAGCTAATCAGAAGGGCAAAGGAAAATGGAGCTCTTCAACTAGTAACGAGAAATCTGCTAATTCTGCATATTCGAAGAAGGATGATAAAGAGGAGAAAAAATCAAAAAAGCAGAAATTGTTTTGTAAGTACTGTAAAGGGAATGATCATATCATAAAGAACTGTCCAAAACTGGCTGCTAAAGAGGCAAAGAAGAAAGAGGCTGCAATCGTTGTTGCAGAGGCCTCTACACCAAAAATAGAGTCTGCAAATATTGTGGAGGAAGAAGAATGGGTGTTTACTAGTGTCTGCAATTGTGACCCATCTTCTCATGAGCAGTGCATGTCTGCAGTAGACTCAAATGTTTGGTATTTTGACAGTGGGGCGACCAAACATATTACCTCGTAGCGCAGTTTCTTCTCTTCACTCCAGCCTGCCCCTACAGGGAATATTGTTACATGCGCCAAAAACTCCTCTTATCCTGTTATGGGAGTTCGTAAGATCATTTTGACTACTGCTGATGGTAGTTCTTTCACTTTGTCAAATGCTTTATTTGTGCCAGGGATCACAAAGAACCTTTTATCAGTTTCTGCATTAGCCAAGATTGGCTTGGCTGTGAAATTTGTTGATGATAGGTGTACAATTCATGATCTGTCAAATGGCGATGTGATTGTTACTTCTAGCATTTTATGTGGTGGGCTATATAAGCTCATAGACTATGAAAGATCTGTAAATGATTTGGCATGTGCCGTAAATGGTTTGCAGGCTATGTCAGATGCAAAGCTTTGGCATGCACGCTTTGGTCATCTTAATTTTGCTAGTGTGCTATGCCTGCAGAAATCGAAAATGGTGTCCTCATTGCCCAAACTTGAGGCACCTAGAAAACATGTTTGTGAAGGCTGTATTTTGGGCAAAATGCAGCGTTCATCCTTTCCAAAAGATGGTTGAGTTCGGGCTACTCAAAAATTCCAACTTGTACATAGTGATGTCTGTGGTCCTATGCAAACACCTTGTTTTGGGAATTATCTTTACTTTGTGACTTTCATCGATGATTTTTCCAGGCATGCATGGGTATATTCATTGAAGGCAAAGTCCGAAGTGTTCATGTGCTTCAAAACGTTTTTCGTTTTGGTTGAAAATCTATCAGCATGTAAAATGGGCACCCTCCGTTCTGATCGAGGGGGGGAATATATGTCTTCTTATTTTAATGCATTTCTGGCTGAACGTGGGATAAAACACTAGTGTACAGTGCCCTATACACCTCAACAAAATGGAGTTGTTGAACGGAAGAACAGGTCTCTCATGGAGATGGCGAGGTGTATGGTCAAGAGTCAGGCTTTACCTTATAGTTTCTGGCTTGAGGTTGTCATGTGTGCATCATATGTACTGAACAGGTGTCCCACTAAAGCACTGCAGTTTATCACTCCATATGAGGCTTGGCATGATTGCAAGCCATCTGTTTCTCATCTGAGTGTTTTTGGTTGTTTGGCATAGGCATTAGTGCCTGAACAACATCGCAGAAAACTGGATGATAAAGCACTAAAATGTATTTCTGTTGTGTACAATTGTGAAAGTAAAGGTTATCGTCTGTATCATCCATAGACTAAACGCATTCTAGTTAGCCGTGATGTTGTTTTTGTGGAAGATGCTATTCAGCCATTGCTTTCATGTACTAAGGAGACATCTGTTAGCTCCAAAGACATGTATGATACTTTGATGCGTCTTTTTACAGGTGGACAATCTAGTGCTGGTCCTAATGAGGCAACTTCTCAGCCTTTGCAGGTTTCCTATGATGATGCAGATCATTCCATTTCTGATGCAGATTTACATGATGCACTAGTTGATGAGAGAGCTGATATTGAGTAGGCAAAAACTATGCCAAAATGGCTGGTGCATACTTTGCGTGATAGAAAATTAGATGCACCTCTGTCATATCCTACTCATTCAGGCTCTCATAGTGCCTCTTTTGCATCAGATTGCTATGCTATGGCTGCATATAGTCTCTTTGATGTTCTTTATGTCACTTTCCTCCTAGCAAGAAGGCCATTGGCACTAAGTGGGTATACAAGCTGAAGCGTAAACGTGATGGTACAGTTGACAAGTATAAGGCTAGGCTTGTTGCAAAGATTTATGCGTAGGAAAGAGGCATTGATTTTGACGAGACCTTTGCACCTACATGCTGTATGACTACTTTTCGGAGCATTTGTGCACTTGCAGCCCATCATGGTTGGAATGTACATCAGTTGGACATTAAAACTGCATTTCTGAATGGTGACTTTCATGAAGAAGTGTATGTTTTTCATCCCCGCGGCTTTGTGCAAAAACTAGGTGTGCAGGTCAAAGAAGGCATTATATGGTTTAAAGCAAGTACCACGTGCTTGGTATGAGAAGATACATGCCTATCTGATTGCACATGGTTTTGAAAACAGTCCAACTGAAAGCACCTTATATGTTAAGCGTGCTAATGATGTGCTTCTGATCATTGTTGTCTATGTTGACGACATGCTGCTCACTGGTCCTATTGAGAAGCATATTGCTGATTTTTAGGCTGATTTGCATGCCACATTTGCGATGTCTGATTTGGGGCATTTGCATCACTATTTGGGCATTCAATTTATGCAAGTTGATGGTGGAATGGCTTTGTGTCAAAAGAAATATATTGACACATTATTGTACCGTTTTGGCCTTGAAGACTATAAGCCTATTGCCACTCCTATGGAGACAAGTTTACGATTGAGTCTTCATGATGTTGGAGATGCATTTGATGCTGTTCTCTATCATCAGGCTATTGGATGCTTGATTTACTTATGCATTACTTGGCGAGATATTCAGTTTGCTATCTCACAAATGAGTAGATTTATGCATTGCCCAGGAGTCAAGCATTGGCAGGCGGTTAAGCACATCTTTCGCTACTTGAGTGTTACTCGACTACTTGGGTTGTTTTATCCCAAGGGGGGATCACTACCGCCAAATTTGAATGCTTTTTCTGACTCTGATTGGGTTGGTTGCTATGACACTCGTGTGTCCACTAGTGGCTTTTGTTTCATGCTTGGTAGCTCATGTATATCTTGGTTGAGCAAGAAGCAACCTACTGTGGCCACTTCCAGTTGTGAGGCTGAGTATAGGGCAACCTTCACAGCTATTGTTGAGTGTGTGTGGCTCAGATGCCTTATGGCTGATTTGGGTGTTGCTCAGAATTCTGCCACCACTATCTTCACTAACAGTCAGAGCGCATTGGCAGTTGCGAGGAACCCTGTGTTCCATGCTCGCACTAAGCACATTGAGGTGCATTATCACTATGTCAGGGAGAGGTTCTCTGCTGGGGAGATCAGCTTGGCATAGGTGCCCACGCATGAGAACATTGCAGACCTTTTCATGAAGGCTCTTCCCAGGGAGAAGTTTGAAGCTTTCCACAAAGCTTTGGGCTTACTTCCTTTTGTCGAGTGACTTCCACATAGCTTGGCACTTCCTTATACATGGGTGCCAGCTAAGTGTTCACCGCATCACTCCTAGGGGGGATTTGTTGATATATTTAGGTAGTGATGTGTGTGAACACTCTAGGACCGCCGGGGCACTTTTTTCCCTCTTTAGGAGGTTTTTTTCTCCCGGCTTGTATATACGCCTATTGCCCTAATGGGCTACTTATCTTTGTACATTCTCTAGTAATACATTCAATATTGTGTGTTTGTGCTTTACGCTTCTTCTTCTTCCTTGTGTTGTTTACGTGCTTGTGCACATGTCTATCTCCAACACTATTTACTGTTCATATGGCGAGAAGCTCCACTATCTAAAATCCATGGTTCATCAACAGGATCTTGAGCAGATGAGCATACCTCTTCAATAGCTACCCAAAGTTCCAGCTTTGTGTTGTTTGCAGACTCTTTGTTCTTCCATGATGATTTTACGGTCCCATTCCGTTCATCAGCTTGCTTCTTTCTTCAATCCTTGATGGCATGGCCTTTCTTTTCACAATAGAAGCAACTTTTTGTGAACGTTTTCTTCTTTGGCTTCTTCTTTGATCCATCAGAAGAGTAAAGCATCGCACAAAACTCTTCAAATATAAGGGGAGTTGTTCTTACCTCAGTGTTAAGGGCTATTACTAATCCTTCATACTTTGCTAGAAGAACACATACACATCTTCGAGCCAGCTACTATGGTGTTATAACAATACCAACTACAGCCAATTGGTCTTGAAGATGTTTTATCCATTTGATAAAATCTTTAGCCTTTTGAGAATCAGAATGCTTTTCATTTGCCAACTGATTTTCTAAATTTTGTATCCTAGTGTGATTCTTGGTCTCATATTGTTGAGCCAATATGCCCCAAGCCTCATGTGCTTTAGTAGTATGTTGAACTAAAGAAAGCACAGAATCACTTACACTAGTGACAATTGCACATAATGCATCAGCATTCCGCCTCTTCCAAGCTCGTAGAAGATCTCGATCTGGCTGAATCATCAATCTTGAATTTGTTAGATCTTCAAGTGGTATAGGTTCTGGATCCAATCCCATGGGTCCCATGACAGTGTCAAGTAATTCATAGGAGTCCAAAATTGCAGAAATTTTGAACTTCTAGAGTGTATAGTTGGTTCCATCAAGCTTCGCTTCAGTGAATGCAGGTGGGCGAATTCGAATTGGTGTAGCATTAACATTAGCTAAAGCACCAAGACCAGTGTTTGACGATGAAGCCATCATGTAATCACTCAAATAATCTAGTGATATTCTAGACTGCTAGTAGGCTAAAGTAGTGATACTTCTCAAGCTATTCGAACCTTACATCTCTAATACCCTGTAAGACAATAGTTACGCAATATAACACAGGAGCAATAGCAGAGAAAATAATAGATATAGGAGAATCTCAACAATTTTCTACTAGCAACAAGTACAAAGATGATGGCATTGTCCACCCGTGCGCTCTCAAGGTAGAGCTTAAATGGTGATCTAGAAAACTCTAGATAGGGAGATACAAGGTAGAGATATGCTGCCTCAATTCGATGTCTCAGGTAGTGCAGAAGTCATGTATCTATAGGATCATGGGTGGCCTTCCATGGATGGCTATACATGGGCGGTAAAGCGTGGGTGGCCACTGCCCGCGTAATTGCCATACACGGCTTAGACAAGTTGAATGGACCTAACAAATGTAAATGATTTCTGACACCATTGGGGACCTTGGTAACTCCCTTTCCTTACAATACCTTAGATGGTCCAATATGACCTTCATCCAACATGCAAGTTGGGATTCCCATCAATTGGGTAACGCACGCTTGGTTTCTCCTCATAATAGGGGCCTTACAAAATGTGCATATAATCATGAGGGGTAGACATTGCTCATATACTAACAAAAAATGTTAGTGTCAATAGAGTTAAGTTTTTCTTTTCATGTAAGTAGATAAGATGCAATCTTTTAGTAGTGTTAGAGGTGTCATCCCAATCATGGCCTTGGGCATGCTAAGAATGGATAAAAATAACTCTCATATATCTTTTGTCCCATTCATTCACAAAATGATTTTCATTCTTAGTGACTGTCACTTGATCCACATAAAAGTTTCCCCTTGTTCCATTGGAAAGTCTATAGAGGCCCTATTTCATGAGGAGATAGGAAATCCTAAATTTCCATGGTTGATAGTTGGACTTGTCTAGCTTCTCTCGCTTCTCAATCTAAGTGTTATAGTCTAGCTAGATAGCTCCCTTTCTCCTAATTCTTCCACATCTATTAAAGGGGATATGAGGGGAAAAAATTTGGAATTCTACCTTGAATTTATGCTTTCTAATAATAAGAAATCT
>CM035412.1:110686359-110741359 GCA_020310875.1 Ceratopteris richardii | reverse complement strand
CTTTGTGAACAATGTATAAAACTAATTTAGGCATTATTTAGCCCAGAATAGGCGTTAATCATATATGCATCCTTATTCCATTATAATTTAAGGTATTGAAACCATTCTTCATGAAATAATTATATTAAGAATAATTATAAATACTTGTATACATACATACATGCATAATTTTGAAGGTAGCAAAGTAAAGTGTTATATTGACTAGTTTGAAGCGTATCCCCTCATTTGTTGAAATTTGACACTATTCAAAGGTGCATACTTTGATACATACACACATATGATTACAAATGTCTCAATATGGTAGAATTTAAGATGAAAATCATAGTAGTCATATTAGGATTTTGTAGGTACCTTGTTATTTTATCATTGAAACCATGGAATTGAATCCTATAATCCATTGAAGGTGTTTTTTTTATTATGTCATTTAAAGTGCAACAATACAATTTGGTTGCATATTTTGGTAGTGTGTTGTATTTACCAATCCCCTTCCCTGAGGCTCAAGCATGATGTCTTTTTCTTAGTTTGGGGAATTAAAAACTGTATGAGAAACTTTACTTTTGTAGATCATATTGTTCTTCATATACATACAAAGGTAATGGATGATTTCTTAAATGGTATGATGTATGGTAGCACACTCCGTTAGAGTATCGTGTTATGTTCTCATGTACTGTACTCCGTTAGAGTACTGTTGAACTACAAGAATTATTGAAATATCTTGGTAAATAATATATAAAATTAATTTAGGCATTACATAGCTCAAAATAGGGTCAATTCTATGTGCGTCCTTATTCCATTAATATTTGAGGTATTGAAAACGTTCCTCATGAAATAATCATTTTAATAGTAAACATAAATACTTGTAAATACATGCAAAAGTTTTAAGATAGGGAAGTAAAGTGTAATATTGATTGGTATGCAGCCTATCACGTCACTTACTGAATTTTGGCTCCATTGGAAAGTACATACTTAGATACATACACACATGTGGTTACAAATTTCTAAGTATAGTATAATTTGAGATGAAATTCATAGTATTCGTATAAGGATTTGGTAGCTCCCTAGTGAATTTTCTCTAAAAGCATGGGATTGAGTCATATAATCCATTGAAGGTGTGTTTGTAATTACGTCATTTGAAGTGCACCAATACAATTTATTTGCGTTTTTTGGTAGTGTGTTGTATTAACCAATTTACTTTCATAAACTTCACGCATCATGTTTTTTCTTAGTTTGGAGGCATAAAAATCTATTTGCCTAAAAATTTTGGGTTCCAGCTACCCCTTTATTGAGAGTGAAGTCTGGCTATTGGATCTGGTTAAATCAGGTTATAACAAGTGTCAGATTGAATTTCGACTTTTATAACAAGAAATTAGGGCTTGACTTTTGACCCTCAAAAACTTGTCCAAATACCTAATATTACATATCATTAGATTACTCTTGAAGATTTATATCCAAATCTATAATCAGTTTGACCTACTCATCTTGACAATTTTGTTGACCAACTTTGACTATCTTTGACTTGGCCATTTTCTAAGTTTTTCTTGAAATAAGAGCACCTTCCTTGTGGAAGGTTTCTATTTCTAATACTAAGTAGCCTTTACTAGGGAAAGAAAGTCCAATTTAAACATGCCAATCCAGAAACTACTAGAAGTAATATTCCGTGCAAGATCAGATCCAACAACTAACACATAAAATGAGTTCCAGTTGTCCACACACATAGAGCAAGTTGTTCCAGAATGTTACTCTCTATATACTTACAATAGAAGGAAAATAATCTGTAGAAAGTAGAAGAAAAAGACCTCTGTAAATACAAGAAACAATACATCTTGTTGATGATAAACTAAAGAATTTAGCATTCTTCTCTAAAAGAAATCTTGTCAAGGGGCTGCAATAAACAGTAGGTAAATAAAGAGGCACAAGAGCTCTTGGTTCCACATGTTACAACAGCATCCAACCGAGAAAAATTCAAAACTCTCTTCCATTAGTTATCGGCATAGCCACCATAGCCTCATATTAGTTCAGTAGCAATGGTAGAATTTCATGATCGATTTGAAGTATGTCTTTTCGAAGGATGAACATTCACTTGCATTCTATTCACTTCTCTCCTAGTGCAAGAGAGAGATCCCTCTATTTCTTTAGGCTCGTTATAGAATTCTCCAAAAGTAGTTGGTTTCTTATCATCCACATGATTTTGTACATTTTTTCACATAGTTAAATGAGCTTGAACCCACTTACATTTATGAACTATATGCAAGTTATGAATTCCAATTAGAAATGAGAAAATGTACTATTTCCATGATTCAAAACTTAAAACTAAGACGTGAATAATTCGGTCATGTATCAAAGAATATTTTGATCAATTCTCCTCAGAAATCTCTCTTGTAACAATCTTAATTTCCACACAATAAACCAAAGGAAATTAAAAACTACTACTTATGAGTCTTAGCTTTTTTTCTTTTCCGATTCTTTCAAGTAATAAATAATGATAAATTATGTGAATGAAACATCTTTAATGGTGGAATTCTCACCAAGCTTGTGCAAGACGCCTTAAGGAAACCCTCTCAAAGTAATGGAAAATAATATCTAAATGTTGCCACCAATGTAGTGCTATAATCATTGTTATGTCTCCACCATCTTAGGACATCTAGATGGACATATGTAGCTTTTGTGTGGCTAGTGTGTACTAGGTTCCACCAATTCAATGTGAATTGGCTCATGGTACGTGATTCCTATCATTTTTGATTCTCCACATTTGCCTCGATTGGACTCTTGGTCTCACATAGCAAAGCCTAGTTGCCTATTTTGATGGGGTGTTGGTCGTACATGACACCGATCCTCTCATGCTGGTTGTCCATCGTGTGCTAGAGACTACTACGCTCAAAGGTGAGGCCATATTGGTTCTATGGTTGGGATATGAATCTGATGGGTGGGAGGTGAGTCTAATGTCTGTCCTTATGATGTTTGTGATTATGGCTCGTGCCTTGGCTTGTCCAAGAGTAGGGAGGATCTAAGATTAGTATGAGAGCAGCTCATTGCTTGTATAAAGAAGGGAACGTGAGGTGCACAAAACCATAAGAGCTCATGGAGCTGTGATGGCTCAGCTCAAAAATGCCCATCATGGGCAACTACATCTAAGCTTAGTCCATTTGGGCCACCTTTTGAAGTTGGGCAAGTTCAACCATGGCCCAATGGGCGACTTCCTTTGCAAGTCTGGGCAAATTTACTTTGTAGATCTTGGATGAATGGTTGTTGCTTGCGTGATTCCACTTTATCTATATAAAGCTTCTTGGGTGAATCCACTAGAGCTTTATGAAGGTGCTTGCGTGAGTGCCTTTTGGACACCCTTTTGATACCTTGGGTGACTTCAACATGCTAATCCATCCCAACTTGGCCAAGTTCCATTATGACTCCATACCAACCATGGGCGACTTCACATTCAATGAGCAGTGCACACGACCTAAGCTCCACTATCCATGAGGTTTAAGTCCCTTTTGTGAAGGCTTGCTTGACTATCTAGCTGTAGTAAGACCGTGATAGACAACCCTCCCTTCTAATCTCCTTAGATTGCCATAGAAACTCCCTAACAGTCTAATACTTGTCAATAATTATAGCCAACGGTTCTCAAGAGCATTGGAGCCAACTGCTCCATTGGTTAGTCCCACTAGATACAAGATTATCTAGTAGATCCTTGGGGACTTGGGTCAATCCTCACAATGCTCCGAATCCCATGAATATGCATCTAAGGGTTCATTTCCCAATCTTGTATCTTGTGGTTATATTGTGCCATACTTGCCTCTAGTCTTCCACATGCCGTAATCGGTGCTCGAGACGTATGCCATCCATTCAATCAATTATAAAGGTATTCTCAGGATCTCAGCCAGACTACCACAACAAACATGTATCCCACACAATATACTCTTAACAAGAAATGCCCTTGATGCAATGGATTGTGGAGGTGATGAGGAAGAACTCCTTTGGGATGTATCCCATGCATGTTATCAAGGCTCAAAATCAAGAGTTGGCTTAGGAGTAAAAGACAGAGGGTATAATATCTTTGATCACACTTACATGGACAAATGATGTTGTGATACATGTGCAAGTGGTGGAGGTTAGAAAAATCATTTAGAAATTTCCATAATGTGCAAAGTGAAGCCAAGAGGCTATGCTTTACATACAAAGGAAAAGATCTCATTATGGGTTTTCCATCTTAAAAAAGGAATCCTTTTTGCCTCTCCTAGTTATGCGCCTCCACTACAAAATAGTCAAAACCACACATGGGACACAGAGATGCCCTTAAGTCTCTTTTGAAGGTCTTCTCCTTCAATTTTAATCTCTTGAAGGCAAATTAAATCTTGGCTTAAGCTTATGTCATGGAGCCATTGACCAATAATGGTGGCTCTTGTGATTCATGACAATCACAGTTGGCGAAACCTTCGATTTTAAAACTACCTATGTAAAACAGAGAGCACTCCACTTGCCATGCACACAAGATTGTGCTCACCTCTCCATACGTGTACAACACGTAGCTCAAGAAATACAATGAATTGCTCTATTGATCATGCACAATCGTCAGTCGGGATGGATAGCACACAATCACTCATGACAAAGGTCGCAATGGATAGAAACTCACACGCGGTCAATCGCAGTGAGCACGCGATGGACATCGAGATTCACGCCATCTATCAATCGCGATGGGTCGTCGAAGTTTGCGATGGACACCAAGCAACGGTCACCCGCATGTCAATCATGACATGTTGCCAAATCTTCTTTCTGGTGGATAGCATGATGGACTGTGTTGTTCGCATTACTTCATCAATTGTCACCTGGCAAAGTAATGTTGTGGTGTTTAGTAGTTCCATCAAGCACAGTTCAGTTGTCGGCATGGTTCACCATGACAACAGCTACGTCCATCTCCACATTTCACATCTGACCACAGCTACATCCATCAATCCACATTTCTTAGAGATCTCCCACAGAAGCACGACAGAGCGACAGAGTCTTTAATGCTCTCGAAATTGCTCCACAATCTTTAATGCTTCCATCTTCAACCTCATCAGACAATTAAAATCTCATGCCACTAACGACCTTCCTCCGCATCTTATTGTGTTGTAAAGCTTTTAGATGATAGGTCTTCTTGCTTTGCAACTCATTTTACAAATTTTAGTAGAGAAATGGCCTATTCATAGTCCTTCAAGTTGCTAGTGCATCTTTCTTCACCCATAATCAAATTTCACATGGCCACAAGAAACCTATTGCTCCTCTAAGTAAGGCTTATTTCCAATTTATCTGAGTCTCTAAAGACAACACTCACACCAAGGATTGCCTATCCACTTCAATTAGTTTCTAACCCTCTTTCTTGTTAGAGCTATGAGTGCATCACCATCGTATAATAGATTAGACCTCAAAGAATCACACAGCACATTGTGCACTCTCTTGATTCTCCCTTATCAAACTTTTCAAGATCTTAGACTTTGGACCCTAGGGAGAACAATAAGTTGGGTACACTATGTGTTCCCTAACCATTTTTGTGAAATTCATGATAACATTCGCAACCATCTCATTTTATATCCCATGTAGTTACAAATTCTTTTTTTCTGCATGACATGTAGTTTTAATTTTCTGATAGCTCTTCTTGTCTTGTAGCTCATTTTACATAAGTCTCAATAGAGAATGGCCTATTCATAGTCCTCTAAGTTGCTAACGAATATTTCTTGATAAATTTTCCAAAAAGCTTCACCCATAATTGAATTCCACACGCCTCCATAAAAGCTATTATTTCTCTAAGGCTTGTTTCCAACTTATTTGAGTCCTTAAATAGAACACTTCCACCAAGGATTGCCAATCCAAAGGACTCCTTGGGCACACAAAAAGAGGTATCTTAAGTCTTCTCAACCATTGAGGCAACACTTACACCATGAAGTGCTACCAAGGGGGATCATGGCCGAGAAGGAAGCCACACATCATGGTATTCTAAGCATTCATTTTTCTTCTTAGCAAGCACCAATCTTCATAGTCCACTCTGCAAGCTCGCTTAGTGTCCTCATATCTAACCCACAGCCTTCTCTCTTGATTCTAGGGATGCTCCCACAAACAAAACCCTTTATTCCATAACTCTTTTGCTCTTTGGAACCATATTGGGAAGTAGATACAATTGTTCTGCCTAATATGGACAATCCGCTTCCACTTTCCTTTGATTTTGGGGAAAAGTAACATATTATTGCAAATTTTACATAACAAACAAAAAAAATTTAGGCTTCTGGGAGTAGCATTAAAGGGGAGAAAAATAAGGTCAGTAACACTACAACATATGAGGAGATGTGCTTGAAGTTTTTTATTAGCTAATTTTAACTGTGATATCTAGTGGTGAAGGAAATCAACTATCATATAGGACAAGGGGGAGCATACAAGATTTCCTATTATTAGAAAGCATAAATTCAAGGTAAAATTCCAAAATTTATCCTCATATCCACTTTAATAGCTATGGAGGAATTAGGAGAAAGAGACCTATCTAGCTAGACTATAGCACTTAGATTGAGAAGCTAGAGAAGCTAGACAAGTCCAACTATCAACCATCCAAATTTAGGATTTCCTATATCCTCATGAAATAGGGCCTCCATAGACTTTCCAATGGAACTAGGGGAAAATGTTATTTGAGTTCGGGGTCGACTTCTCCCTTACTTGGACTCCTACATGTTTACCGCAACATGCATCCAAGGGGGGAGGGGAGAGGGAGAGGTCAAGAGGGGATTCCTTCTTTTTCAAGTGGATGTGAAGAGGTTGAGAATTAGACTGGATACCAAAATCCTATTGAGTTTCTTAGATAATAACTCTCATGCGATATCCTGTAGAAAAACTCATATACATGTAGATAGAATTCATACCTTCTCCATGCAAGAGACAGACAAATACGACCACCCTCACATGCTAGAGAGTTGACTCTTCTCCAAACCTTATGTGTATATATATAGCTACTAGAGAGACCCCACTATGTTGGGGTCTTAAAATGCCTTGAATGTCAATGAGAGAGAGCCCTTATTCCTATGAAGATAGCCAGGTGATTTTAATTGACTACTCTATCCCTAGTCACATATTTATGCACATGTGTTGTCCCTGTTAGGGGGTCTACCAATTCTTCCAGGATATGATCAATGAAATTCGAGTTTCTCATACATTTCAAAAATGCTTAATGTGAAACCATAGTTTCAAATACATGCTCTAACACAATGATCGATAGTTCATGTGTCCACCATGATCAGTGCCCATAAGTCAAATCTTGAAAGAACGTGAGTAGATGCCACCTCCAAGATGTTAGTGTTAGTGTCCATGTGAAAGGACAAATGGTTTCTAGACACTTTTTTATATTCTCTTTAATAAAGCATATATTGGTCTGGTTAGCCATAGATGCTATGTTCTACTTCACTTCTATAACCTAAGAAATCTATGTTCATGGTCTTTCGGTTGTGTGTTTTCTACATATTGTGCAACCTTTCTATGGAGTAGTATATTTGGCATCTAAACTTGGTTTTCTACTAGGAGGGTATCATCTTAGAGCTCTGGAGAAGGAGAGTTCAATGTCATGCATCAATATCCAAATACTTCACTACTTTTAGAGCATTTTGATACAAAAGATTTGTTCCTTTTGTGTGAGGGAAGTGAGCACGTGCCCATGCACCCAAAGCTTATGACTAAGGCGGTGACCAAGGCATATACCTTGGCATACCTTGGCATTCAAGTCATTGAGATCACCATTGGATCTGTTGGCCTCCCACGAGGGAGGATCTCAACAATCAAGGAAGACAGAGGGTCTGAGTACTTCTTGAGAGGTCACCCATCCTAGTATTGTTCCCCTTGGAGCTCCCTTAAAAATGGGTATGAAGGTTTTTTAAGCTTAACGAATAGTTTTGATAGACACTTGGAGGTTCTGCTCATAGCTCTAACGAGAAGGTGGTTTAGAAACTGATTGAAGTGGATTGGCAATCCTTGCTGTGAGTGTTGTCTTTAGAGACTCTGATAAACTAGAAATAAGCCTTAATTACACGAGCAATATGTTTTCTGTGGCCTTGTGAAATTCGACAAAGAGTGAAGAAAGCTGCACTAGCAACTTGAAGGACTATGAATAGGCCATTGCAAACCAAGAAGACCTATCATCTAAAAGCTTTACAACAGAATAAGATGTGGAGGAAGGTCCTTAGTGGCATGCGATTTTAATTGTCTGATGAGGTTGAAGACCGAAGTTCCTTGGCTAGGTTGTTCGTGGCTGCTGCGACAATTGCTGAAGCAATGCCGCCAACACAATCCATCATGCTATCCACCAGAAAGAAGCTTTGGCAACCCCTCGCGATTGACATGCGGCTGACCGTTGATTGGTGTCCATCGCAAACTTTGGCGACCCATCGCGATTGATAGACGACGTGAATCTTGGTGTCCATCGCGTGCTCACCAGGATTGACCGCGTGTGAGTTTCTGTCCATTGCGACCTTTGCCACGAGTGACTGTGTGCTATCCATCATGACTAACATTGGTGCACGATCGATAGAGTAGTTCATTGTATTTCTTGAGCCACGATCGATAGAGTAGTTACCTCTATGGAAGTCTCTTCCCCTTTGATTTCTTGTATTCTTGAAGCATTCTTCTGTGGTGTAGTTGGTAAGACCACAAATGTTTCAAGGTGAATTGTTGTAGGATCTCCCCCTACCTTGCTTTCCTCCTCTGCTCGTTCTTTTAGCACCTCTTCCTCTTCTTGCATAATTAGCTTGAGAGGTACTAGCCTCTTCTTCACTTTTCTTATTTTTATCTTTATCCTTAGCTTTATTCTTATCTATGTAAAGGGTAGAAGATTGGTTACCTCTAGAGTTGTCACCATTCATATTGAGCTTTGTCTCATGGGTAAAGAGTTGCTCCATCAAGGTGTTGAGGTCAGGTATTTGCATATCGATGTAGAGGTCCATTGCTATGCTGAAGGACTCCCACTTATCATCATCTTTGATACCATTAATGATCTGCCTTACTATGTGTTCTTGTTCTATCTCCTCTCCAATGCTTGCAAGCTGATCAACCACCTCTTTCATCTTGGTTACACAATCAGCCACTCCTTGCTTTGGTTGATTCTTTAGAGTTGTAAATTCCATCCATAACTGATTCCTCCCTCTTGTATTTGATGAGAAATATGATGAGAGTACTTCCTAAGTCTCTTGGGAGGTCTTGCAATTCCTAATATGTGCTAATAAGAATATGTAGGCGTGTGTGTGTGTGTATGCATGCATGTATTTATATGTGTGTATGCATGCATGTGTGTATATGTGTGTATGTATGCATGTGTGTTTGTATGTATGCATGTGTGTGTATGTATGCATGTGTGTATGTGTATGTGTGTGTATGTATGTATGTTTGTATATGTGTGTGTGTATGTATGCATGTGTATACATGTGTGTGTGTATGTATGCATGTGTGTGTATGCATGCATGTGTGTATATGTGTGTGTATGTATGCGTGCATTTGTGTATATGTGTGTATGTATGTGTGTGTATGCATGTGTGTATATGTGTGTGTATGTGTGTGTGTATGTGTCTATGTATGCATATGTGTATATGTATGCGTGTATGTATGTGTGTATGCATGTATGTATGTATGTATGCATGTGTGTATATGTGTATGTGTGTGTATGCATTCATGTGTGTATATGTGTGTGTATATATGCATGCATGTTTGTATATGTGTGTATGTATGTGTGTGTGTATTCATGTGTGTAAATGTGTGTGTGTATGTGTATGTATGTTTGTATGCATGTGTGTGTGTATGTGTGTGTGTGTATGCATATGTGTATGTGTGTCTGTGCGTGTATGCATGTATGCATGTGTGTATGTATGCATGTGTGTATATGTGTATGTGTGTGTATGCATGCATGTGTGTATATGTGTGTATGTATGCATGCATGTCTGTATATGTGTGTATGTATGTGTGTGTGTATGCATGTGTGTATATGTGTGTGTGTGTATGTATGTTTGTATGTATGTGTGTGTGTATGTGTGTTTGTGTATGTATGCTCTATCTTCCTCTCCTTCATCTCTCTTTTCTCTCTCTCTCTCTCTTTCTCTCTCTCTCTCTTTATCTCTCTATCTCTCTCTCTCTCATCTCTCTCTCTCTCTGTCTATCTCTCTCTCTCTCTATCTCTCTCTCTCTCTCTCTCTCTCTTTCTCTCTCTGTATCTCTCTGTCATCTCTCTCTCTCTATCAATAGAGAATAAAACAATCACTTATAGGTATGTCCCTCTTTTGGATCGTTGTCATCAAAGCATAATGTATGTTGTCTATTGTCCAAATCCAAAGAATCGATGCCAAAAAATTTCTAAAAAATCAAAGAGAAGAGAAATTATAAAACATAAAGCATAGAGAAAGACAAAGGCTAAGAGTGCATGCACTACTTACCAAGATGTGAGATCTAAATAGAGAGAAAGTGTGTGTGTGTGCGTGTGTAGAGAGAGAGATCTTTGTGTGTGTGTGTGCACAAGACAATGCAGGTCACAATTTGGTTTGCACGCACAAGTTCAACAGAAGCAAGCAGTACTCAATGTAAAACACAGGAAAAGTGCTGAGTTTTGCTCTCGGGTTCCTCGTATGTTTAAAACACGACCTCGGTATACTCGTCAGTATGGGCATCGGTAACTTCTAGTAAATTACCGATGCTTATAGTGACGCTTATACCGATGCATATACGGACGCTCATATTGATGCTTATACCGACAATTGAGAGACATCCTGATGATCCATTTTAAATGGTCATACCGATGGTCACTTGACCGTCGGTATCTTTAAGTGGACTTTTCCAACATTTATACCGATGGTGGGAGTGACCATCGGTATAGGCAGTGTCAGTATGCCCCTCATATGTTGTAGTGTTAGTGACGAATTCAATTATGGGTGAAGCTATTCGGAAGATTTGGCAAGAAATATTTGTTAGCAACTTAGAGGACTATGAATATGCCATTCTCTATTAAGACTTATGTAAAATAAACTGCAAGCCAAGAAGAGCTATCAGAAAAATTAAAACTACATGTCATGCAAAAAAGAAGAATTTGTAAGTACATGGGATATAGAATGAGATGGTTTCTAATGTTATCATGAATTTCACAAAAATCGTTAGGGAACACATAGTGTACCCAACTTATTGATCTCCCTAGGGTCCAAAGTCTAAGATCGTGAAGTTTGATAAGGGAGAATCAAGAAAGTGCACAATGTGTTCTGGGATTCTTTGAGGTCTAATCTGCTATACGATGGCCATGCACTCATAGCTCTAACGAGAAAGAGGTTTAGAAATTGATTGAAGTGGATTGGCAATCCTTGCTGTGAGTGTTGTCTTTAGAGACTTAGATAAACTGGAAATAAGACTTACTTAAAGGAGCAATATGTTTTCTACGGCCTTGTGAAATTCGATTATGAGTGAAGAACGATGCACTAGCAACTTGAAGGACTATGAATAGGCCGTTGCAAACCAAGAAGACCTATCATCTAAAAGCTTTACAAGAGAATAAGATGCGGAGGAGGGTCCTTAGTGGCATGAGATTTTAATAGTCTGATGAGGTTGAAGACCGAAGTTCCTTGGCGAGGCTGTTTGTGGCTGCTGCGAAAATTTATGAAGCAATGCCACCAACACAATCCATCACGCTATCCACCAGAAAGAAGCTTCGGCAACCCGTCACGATTGACATGCGGCTGACCGTTGCTTGGTGTCCATCACAAACTTTGGAGACCCATCGCGATTGATAGAGGACGTGAATCTTGGTGTCCATCGCGTGCTCACCGTGATTGACCGCGTGTGAGTTTCTATCCATTGCGACCTTTCTCACCAGTGATTGTGTGCTATCCATCGTGACTGACGATGGTGCACAATCGATAGAGTAGTTCATTGTATTTCTTGAGCCACGTGTTGTACACGTGTGGAGAGGCGGGCACCAGTGTTTAAATTTGATGCCGAAAATGGGCATCAAAGGGGGGTTTGGACATCAAAGGATGCTCACTTTTTAGGTTTGGGCATCCTGAGGGATGGCCCGGGCATCCTCTCTCTCTCTCTCTCTCTCTCTCTCTCTCTCTATATATATATATATATATATATATATATATATATATATATATATATATATATATATATATATATATATATATATATATATATATATATATATATATATATATATATATATTCTTAGAATATATATATATATATATATATTCATGTTTCCATGATTTATAATCTAAGTTATAGATTTTCCTATGTGTGATATGAGGAGAATGGATGACTAGTTCTATGAAGCTAGCATCTTTCTTAAACATGCCCCATTTCTACCGAATCAAAGAGTGCCCAAAGTATTTTCTAAACACATTTTTGGCATCAAAATGCCACAAAAGATGCAGTTTGAAGTACCTCACAGTTGCAAATTGAATTGATTTCAAAAGGTTGCAACCTTAAAAGCAAAAAAAAATCTCTTTTTTCTAGAGAATCGTTTACATACAATCAAAGCATGCTTAGTCAACCATCTTGTGTAATTAGTCAAAATAATGTTTTAACTTCGATCCAATAGAGTGGAAACATGCTTTTGAATGACCTTTAAGGATGCCCACTTTTATCCCTAGGGCATCCCTCAAATTTTGGTGATGCCCAGGGTCGGGCTGTGATTTTCACGAATAGTTAAGCATTTTGTCTTCAACTTTCCCTTCCAATTCTTTGCATTCGAACTATTCTTAAAGACCTAACGTGATGGGAAGCTTTGGAAGGTATGGGATGTGTGTTACGGTGGCTAAAATTCCTAAAGCGTGACCGGAAGATTGGAGTGTTGTAGAGTCTGAGACTTCATTGGACGACTGCAACAGTTGAGACTTCAATGGACGAATGGTGTGCGATCGATAGACAACTCCTGAGCGTATCGTTCATTTGTTTTGAGTGAATGAGAACAAAGATTAAGCTTTAGTTCCTTAGCATCTCTAAGAACAAAAGATTAACCTTTGGTTCCTTAGCATCTCTAAGAAGATATAAGGTTCAAGGGTTCTTCTTCTCGGCCTTCTAGAGCTCAGGCTAGGATGCGTGGGCATTTTGGTTCGGATATAAGAAGACTAAGCTCCTTTCTCCTTGACCGCCTCTATGGACGCGAGGGTCCCTTCCCTCGTTATTAGTAAGTTACTTCCAGTAATCACTAGTGAGGCGGATGTTGCCACTAGTTCCTCAGAGACCCTGGTGACCCCTCGGATTGCACTTAATCGCGATGCAATCCTTTCAACACAACAAGAGCTCAAGTGAATTCGCCTCATTGGCTAGCAATTCGTTCCTAGGCCCCCACTGGATACTGTGTGCCAATGGTTTAGCAGAGAGTGGTTCCTCGTGGCATAATAGTGAGTAAGTGCCAATTCCTTCCAGCCAGACACCTCTTCAAATGGGCCCCCAATTTTGTGCCGGACAACTCTAAATCCCTTCGGTACCCTCTTTGGGTCGAGCTCCCCAATCTCCCTTACTTCCTTTACGCGTTTTTGTGGGATATTGTCTCTCGGATTGGCAAGTTGCTAGCCTCGCACGGAGATGTTGGTGGTTTCAGTTATGAGGGCACAAAACATGCGTTTAATCCTCCTTGGCATCCTCAAATATGTGTGGAGCTAGATCTCAGCAGGCCTCTCCCCTCGAAAATTATTGTCAACTTCGGTGAAGGGGGATCTTGGGTTCAGAAAACCACTTTTAAAAACCTACCCAATGCTTGCTTTCAATGTGCTCAACAAGGCCATAGAATTAAAGATTTCCCCCGGAAGCATAAGAATAAGCAAGAAACAACTAGCAATGCCCAAACACTCAAGGGGAAGCAGGTCAGCCCAACCTTTAAAGAGAAAGAGAAGGATGACCAGATCCTAAAAACTCGCTTAGAAGGGTTTACAAAGGTTAGAAGAAGAAGGAAACCTAGCCCTTGGAGAAGCTCAAGCTCAAGGAGATTTTTCGAGAGGACCCACACACCAGAAAAGTCACTCAATAACTTATATTGCAACCTCGAGAAGGAGGTTAACGAGCTTGATTATCGGAGAGGGATCTAAGACTTTGCGGGTAGAAGTAACTTACCCTTGGAGTGGCCCCGCTCTAATGAGGTTAATCAAGAGGATTACATATCTAGCAAAGAAGATGGATTCACCACAAGTAATGAGGACAATATGGATAGTGAAAGTTCCATCATTGGAACAACAATACTAGAAACGACCTCTCCATCTCTCCTAAAGGAGGCTTCCCGCAAGGGGAAATAGTTGCTAGGTATGCCTTGGAAAATCCCCCTTAAACTGAAGGTGCATGGTTAGGACCATCCCCCCTCAAGAAAGAAAGAAGACTCCAAAAGGAAAAAAAGAGAAGTCCCACCCTCGGGATGAAGGAAGTGCAAGAAAATGATCATCACTTCACTAAATACTAGGGGGCTAATTGACCCCACAAGAGCCACTCTTATTGGTCAATGGCTCCATGACATAAGCTTAAACCTGGATTTAATTTGTCTTCAAGAGATTAAAATTGAAGGAGAAGACCTTCAAAAAAGACTTAAGGGCGTCTCTAAGTCCGGTGTGTCGTTTTCCACGACCCATCAGCGTGGTTCTGGTGGCACTGCCATTGGTATCAATCCCCTCTAGGCTAATAAGCTTGACTACACCAGCAAAGACAGAAGTCATCGGTGGATGGTAGTTACATTTAGTATCCCCTTTCAATTCCCCCTGATCTCTATGTATGCTCCAAACGAGGATGTTCTGAGGATCGATTCTTGGTCCTCCTTGGACTTGTTTTCTCATAATGTCATGATTTGTGGTGACTTCAATATGGTGGAAGACCCTTGTGATAGGTAGAACAACAATGGCAAAGAGAAAGAGACATGGGACCAAACCAAAATGTTTTTGGATGTGGTTGAAGTCAACGAATCGAATGGTTTTTCTTGGTCCAATCTTCAATTGGGTGAGGACATGAGGAAAGCGAGACTCGACAGAAGCTACATTTCACAGAATCGCATCGATGCATGGGGTCGTCCTAGCCTAACGCAACGTATCAACCACACCATCTCAAACCATTACCCAATGGTGCTCACCTTCTGCCCTCTATCTAAAAGTCCCAAGGCACCTTGGTTTCACGCCAATCCGTTTGTCTTCTCACTTCCCTCTATCCATCAAGAAATTGCTAACACTTGGCTTGAGGCCTTCGTAGTCTACACCTTTCCAGCCAAATGTTGGAAAAACACAGTGGAAAAGTCTCATGAGATCTTGATTAGGACCACGAAGGTTCTCAAATCCATCTGCCAAAGACGTAGAGAAAACCTATACGGCCGGCTCCGGAGACTCGATGAAGAAGTTAATAAAGGGAAGATTCAATCTAAGAAGGGACTCCAAAATATCAGAGGAAGACTAAGATAGGAGGAGGAGATCAAAAGGAAAAATCTTCAAATTTATTTTAAGGGAAGGTAGGTTGGTAAGGCAGATAGACCTTCCAAAGAGATTTGCAATATTCTCATATGAAAACAAATTAGAGACAAGATCCCGCTACTGCTTGACAAGAATGGGGTGCATGGAATGTAAGATAGAGGAAGAGATCATTGTCATTATAAACGCACGCTTCACGAGTCTATTGGGTGGTGCTTGTCCCCTCTCCCCCCATATGCACGATTGCATGGCCACCATCTCTCAGACTTCCTTGCATAGAATCCCATGCAACTTGAGTGCTCTACTTGATGCCACCGTTTCCGAACAAGAGATCCTTGAAGTTATTGATTCGCTTTCGAATGGCAAGAGCCTGGGGCCTGATGGCTCACTAATGAGTTCTTTAAATCATTCAAATATGTGGTGGCCATCCCCTTGCAGCTTGTTTGGCTTGAGGCACTCGAGTTTGGTGCCCTTCCTGCTTGTCTCAACAACGACATCATCAAACATATTCATAAAAAAGGTGGAAGGAACAGAATTTAGAACAGGAAACCTATCACAATGCTTCAAACCCGATATAAGATTCTTGCTAAAGTCGGAATGGCAAGAGCCCGGGGCCTGATGGCTCACTAATGAGTTCTTTAAATCATTCAAATATGTGGTGGCCATCCCCTTGTAAGTCACATGTGTGTATGTATGTATGCATGTGTGTATATATCTATGTGTGTGTGTGTATGTATGTATGTATGTATGTGTGTGTTTGTCTCTGTGTGTGTGTGTATGTGTATGTGTGTGTGTATGTGTATATGTATTATGTGTTTATATGTGTATATGTGTGTATGCATGTGTGTATATATGTAAAAGCACAAAACCCTAATCCTAAAACCCTAACCCTAAAACATGCATATGTGTGTATGTATATTTGATGTGTGTGTATGTGTATGTATGTATGCATGTGTAATGTGTGCATGTGTGTATGTATTATGTGTGTATATGTGTAAACATCAAAAACCCTAATCCCAAAACCCTAATCCCAAAACCTTTACCCTAAAACATGTATATGTGTGTGTATGTATGCATATGCATATGCATATGCATACGTGTATGAAATATGTATGCATGTGTGTGTATGCATCTGTATGTCTCTCTCCTTCTATCTATCTATATCTCTCTCTTTATCTCTCTCTCTCTCTCTCTCTCTCTCTCTCTCTCTCTTTCATCTCTCTCTCCCTCTCTCTCTCTGTCTCTTTCTCTCTCTCTTTCATCTCTCTCTCTCTATCTATAAAAAGAACAAAACAATCACTTACATCAATGTAATTCTTTTTATCGCTCTCTTCAAAGCCCAATCGATGTCGTCTCTTGTCGAATTCCAAAGAATCGATGCCGAAAAGTTCCTGCAAAACAAAAGAAAAAAAGAAATTAAAAAATAGAAGACATAGAGAAAGAGAGACAGTGAGAGAGAGAGAGATGTGTGTGTAGGGGGAGAGAGAGAGAGAGATGTGTGTGTAGGGGGAGAGAGAGAGAGAGAGAGAACCCTAACCCTAAAACATGTATATGTGTGTATGTGTGTATGTATATGTGGTGTGTGTGTATGTGTATGTTCATGTATGCATGTGTGTGTATACATATGTGAATGTGTATATATATATGTGCATGTGTATGTAATATGCATGTGTGTATGTATGTATGTGTGTGTGTACGTGCATATGTGTGTGTATGTATGTATGCATATGCATGTGTGTATGCACATATGTGCGTGTATACATATGTGAGTGTGTATTTATATGTGTGTGTGTGTATGTAGTATGCATGTGTGTATGTATGTATGTGTGTGTATAATCAAATATGTGTGTATGTATCTCTCTCTTTCTTTCATCTCTCTCTCTCTCACTCTATATCAATTGAAAACAAAACAATCACTTACATCCATGTAATTGTTTGGAGCGTTGTCTTCAAAGTCCACTTAATGTTTTCCTTCGTCGAACTCCAAAGAACTGATGCCAAAAATCTCCTGTAAAAAAAAGAAAAGAGAAATTCATAAACCCTAATCCTAAAACCCTAACCCTAAAACATGTATATGTGTGTATGTGTGTATGTATATGTGATGTGTGTGTATGTGTATGTGCATGTATTCATGTGTGTGTATACATATGTGAGTGTGTATATATATGTGTGTGTGCATGTAATATGCATGTGTGTATGTATGTATGTATGTGTGTGTGTACATCGATATGTGTGTGTATGTATGTATGAATATGCATGTGTGTATGCACATATGTGTGTGTATACATATGTGAGTGTGTATGTAATATGCATGTGTTTATGTATGTATGTGTGTGTACATGCAAATATGTGTGTATGTATGTATGCATATGCATGTGTGTATGTATACATGTGTGTGTGTACATGTGTGTATGTATATGTGTGTATACATGTATGTATGTATGTAAGTATGAGAATGAAGATGTGTGTGTATGTATATGCATGTGTGTATGTAATATGCATGTTTGTATGTAATATGCATGTATGTATGTATATGTGTGTATGCATGTGAGTATGTAATATGTATGTGTATGTATATGCATGTGTGTATGTAATATGTATGTGAGTGTGTATGTAATATGCATGTGTGCATGTAATATGTATGTGAGTATGTGTATGCATATGTGTGTGTATGTATGTATGCATCTGTCTCTCTATCTCATTATCTTTCTATTTCATCTCTCTCTCTCTTTCATCTCTCTCTCTTTCACTCTCTCTCTATCTTTCTCTTTCATTTCTCACTCTTTCTTTCTCTCTCTCTCTCTCTCTATCTCTTCCTCTCTCTCTCTCTCTTTATGTTTCTCTAGATCTCTCTCTTTCTTTCATCTCTCTCTCTCTCACTCTATATCTATTGAAAACAAAACAATCACTTACATCGATGTAATTGTTTGGATCAATGTCCTCAAGGTCCACTTAATGTTGCCCTTCGTCGAATTCCAAAGATTTGATGCGAAAAAGCTCCTGCAAAACAAAAGAGAAGAGAAATTAGAAAAGGGAAAACACAAAGAAAGAGAAATGGTGCTACAGTATGTGCAACTCTTACAAAAATTTTAGATCTAGAGAAATAGAGATGTAGAGAGAGAGAGAGAAAGAGAGAGAAAGAGTGAAAAAGAGAGAGATGTGTGTACACAATAGGCGCAGAATGTAGTTCACGCGCGCAAACTCGACAGTAAAGAACTTTGGTTCAAAATGCAAGCAAATGTCGAATTTTTGCTCTCGGGCCAGGTTAAAACATTGCCTCGATATAAGCGTCGGTATGAGCATCGGTATAAGCGTCGGTAATTTACAGTAAAGTACCGATGCCTATACCGGCACTCATACCGATGCCTGTATACTAACGATTAAATGACAGTCGGTATTGCATCCGTGGTTTTTCAAGCATTTTCAACGGTCATACCGATGCCGAGGCGTGATCATCGGTATGGGCAACGTCGGTATGCCCTTGATATGTTGTAGTGTGGCCACCATCTCTTGGACTTCCTTGCAGAGAATCCCATGCAACTTGAGTGCTCTGCTTGATGCCACCATTTCCGAACAAGAGATCCTTGAAGTTATTGATTCGCTTCCGAATGGCAAGAGCCCGGGGCCTGATGGCTCACTAATGAGTTCTTTAAATCATTCAAATATGTGGTGGCCATCCCCTTGCATCTTGTTTGGCTTGAGGCTCTGGTGCCCTTCCGGCTTGTCTCAACAACGACATCATCAAACATATTCATAAAAAAGGTGAAAGGAACAGAATTTATAATAGGAAACCTATCACACTGCTTCAAACCCGATATAAGATTCTTGCTAAAGTCATTGCCAACAGGATATCCTTCCATTTAGACCAGTGGCTTAGCAAAGGCCAAAAAGGCCTCATTAAGGGAAGGTCAATATTGGAAGCCATCATTGATATTTGGGAAGGTTTGGACTTCCCTGAAGAATCTAATCAGGACATTGTCCTCCTCAAGGTCGACTTTGATAAAGCCTACAACAGATTGGAATGGGACTATATTTTACAATCGTTGAAAGACCTTGAGTGTAGTCACAGATTCCTAAGAATGATCTCCACTCTCATTGGTAATGCTTCAACCAAAGTCAATGTCAATGGGCAACTTTCAAAGGCAATCAAACTAAAACAATCAATCAAGCAAGGCTGCCCATCGGCCCCGCTGCTCTTTGCCATCGCCACAGAAGGACTTAGCCCACTTGTGGAGCGACAAATGGAGCTTGGTCGCATAAGAGGCATCACTTTGCCACATAACTCTAGGCAAATGACCATGAGGCTATTTGTAGAGGACACAAATGCCTTTCTTCACAATGATGATACCGGCTTGGAAACCTTTTGGTGGTGCCTCGACACTTTTTGTGAGGCCTCTAGGTCTAGAATTAACTATTCCAAGACTGCATTTAGGGCTATCAAAGGGAATCAACCCAATCTCCTCATTGTGCAGGGATGCCAAAACATTGAATCGGGTTAGGTCGTTTGCGTTCTTGGTATCCTCATGGGACTCGGTGTTACTCTCGAACAAAGGCAGGCTTGGGCCCTCACCAGACTTAATAATAAACTTAACTATTGGAGGGGTTTGCAAATTAATCTTGTTGGCCAGGCCATGGTGATCAAAATGTTCCTCATATCCTCAATCATATACTTTCTTTCTTGTTGGAGACCGAAGGATGAAGAATTAGCCAAATTGGAAAGTATTTATAGGGACTTTCTATGGACTGGGGAACATAGCAGGAGGGGAGTGCCTAAAATCCAATGGTCCATATGCACTAGCCGAAAGGAGAGTGGAGGTCTAGGTATTATGGACATTGGCATCATGGACAATAAACTTGCGGCAAAGTGGATGATTAAGGCCTAATGCAACAGAGATTCCTCTTGGGCCACATTAATTTTTAGAAACATGAAGGGGATTACTCTATTGGGCTACCCTGGATGGAAAAATCTCGACATCCTCACCCTCTTATTTTCTTCGATTCCGATCGCACAGAAAGGATCGATCCTGGTAAGATCCTTTCAGATGAGTTGGAATAGATTGAAACCTCACATCAGAATCAGTGAAGATTGGAAGTGGGCTACAGGTATAAAACAAAATGACTCTATTTGGTTCCCGATCCAAGGCATGAAAAACACGGAGCCTTGGAATGTCTTAAGTGCCAAGAGACTTTGGAATAAGGGATTCAAACAATGGAAGCACCTCTAGAAAGAGGACACAAACAGATGGGTGGACCTTGAGGACCTTGACCCTAGTGCTACAGTCACATATGAGGAATGGAATATTTTTTTGAGGAGACTCTATGCAAGGGACCACTCTAAAATCCAACTACTTATGGGATAGGATGCTCCGGATCTACTGGGCCTTAAATGGTATAATGGTAATCACCTTTCCAAGCTTCCATATGTCGAGGCTCGCAATGACATTCACATTAGTCTCAACAAGAAATGGTGTCTCAACTAGACGCAACTTCGATGGGATATGAAATTTATTTCTATCTGGCACCCTCTCATTGAAAACAAAAAGTCGGTCCTCCTATGGCAAATTTTATGCCGTGGAACATGGACCAATTCAAAAGCTAAGAAGATCTGTTGTGTTCCGCCCTGGTGCAAGCAATGTTGCCATAGCAAAGAGGGTATTGGTCACATGTTCTTTGCTTGCCCTTAATCCCTTCGGTTATGGAGGGTCCTTGGTCGTACTCTAGGGCTCCATGAACAAATCAATTGGAAGCTATCCCTTATTGGTGAAGCGATCGCTTGCTCTATGGCATTGTGGAATGTGATAAGGGGAGAGATTGATTGGAAGATTTAGCGGGAAAGATGCACTCACAAGTTTGGGAATACCCCTAAGGAGTGGTCGATCGAGAAGTCCTTATTCCTTCTCTTCAAAAGAATTGCTAACTATAAGAAAACCCCCCCTTCAGACATCACAAAGAGCTAAAGTATGTTAACAATAAGCTTAAAACCAAGTGGGCTCTACATGATGGGGATGCGAGGATTATCAACCTCCTCTATAACTTCATGTAACCTTTGTAAGGTCTGCCACGAAAGTATGACTTCTTGACCTGTTAGTGTTGCCCCTGCCTTTTGGGACTTGGGGGGTCCCAAGGGCACTAGTCCTATTCACTTGTGTACTTCTTTTATTTAATTAAAGTCAGGGAGAGTAGACATTTCCCTTTTATGAAAAAAAATAAAAAAAAAAGTAGTATCGTTGGTAAAAGTTCATAGCAATACATTTTTTTGGGTGAAGAGATAGAGTAAGTTGTTGTGCCTAATTCAACATAGATTTCCAGTGTAATGTATATGCTATTTAGTAAGGCAGTCTCCTAATCATTCAAAGAGTTCTCTCCAAATACATGTAGAAAAGAGATCTGCACTCAAAAATATAGAATGGCTCTTAACCTTTAAATGAAAACTTATTTATGTTAGTTGCCTCTTTAATTATGCCAACCGAAGCATGTACTCGTGCGTTAATCCAAGCCTTTTTCCGCTAGTCTCCTTGCCTTTATGATAAACCCAACACTCCATACCACGAGCAGAGAGATTCGCAATCATTTCTTTGATGCACCTTTCTGTTTTAAAAGTATATTTTGTACTTAGGTGATGGTGATGATGATGATTATCTTCTTCTTGAATTGTGGGCCAAGCTGGCCTCCCTCAACATATAAAGGGCTTACATGACTAACAGTCTACAGATGCGGTGTGCGCGTGATCCTTGCAGAGATAGAGATGAGTAGACTAATAAGCTTCTAAGTCTATGACAAGCGTTGATGAGCATAGACCGCCTCCTTACAGAGGCCAAGTGAAAGCCGCCATCGCTTCCAGCCTCGTTCGATCTTTCGCAAACGCCATCAATCCCTCTTTTATGCCCCGCCGCACCTATGCCGATACACCTTCATGCCTGTCTATGAGTGCAGGAAACTTGTCGAGCAGCAGTACTGCATCATCTAGTCGTTAACCGTCTGAGCCATGCCACCGTAGGTTGGTTCGACTGAGTTATGGCATCATAGATAGGTTTGAGTCGTTCTACACGTTCATGGGCTGTAGGGCTCGAAGTGTACTCTGTCTATCTTCTATTACTGGTTGTATTCATCTACCACATTAATCAAACAGTCGATATGCATTTGATCTTCACTTTGTGCTAAACGTCATATATTCTTGTTTGATCGTCTCTAAAATCGATGACTATTTCCCCACCGTTACAATGATCAGCAAAAGGTTACTCTTGTTGTTTCTCTTCATCGTTCAAGATACAACGTTTGGAGCATCGGCAAACCAATATTTACTAGAATTCTGGTGCCATTTTCTTAATCTTCATTTTCTGGTACCAATGAAGCATTACGTAATATTGATTCTATGCTGAAATTCTTGGATACTCCTCTCCGAAGTCTCTTCTGCCGTTAGCGTTCATCATCTACCTTCAGTAATCTGTTCGGATTTCCTCTCTGACGTGCTGATGTACAAACGGTGCATCCACACAAATTACGTAGGATCCTTTTCACTTCAATCCATTTGCATATGAACATGGAACACGCTCAAACCATCTCATATCAAACAAATTCATGGAGAATCAACACATCCCTAATCAAATTTTAAATTTTGTTATCACCGTACTGGTGAGGATTCTTGGGGTGTAAATAAATCTTGCAAGATTTGTTTTAACTTTCAGAGATGTATCTTTATGTAGAAGCTCATCTAAGTTTATACATACATAGACACAAGACACAATCAATGGGTGCTTCTTTACACAAAAGCCCTAATTTTTACAACAATATGACTTCTATAATCAGAGAAAAGACCTATTGTAATATATTTTGAACAAGTACTCCCCCAATGCTTATACATGTACTCCCACTTGCAATGAGAGAGACCTTCTACAACAAAGGACCTTTAAATGAAAGAATGCCTTAAGCTTAGCATAGGTGGAAGTAAAAAATCATTTAGAGCTACTTTGTTATGATGAATCTGTTGAGAATATAAGAGTGCATCTACTTTTTGTATGTTGGAGTCCTTTTATTTCTATCCAGTTCCATTTTATATTACATCCTTTGTATTTTCACTGGACATTTTTAGTACACAAGGACTCGAGAAGTCCCATTACACGGATACTAGTGTTTACTTTAAGAAACGCTCATCATGGAGGTGGTCTACTACAATCAAACTATTCAGAAGAAATGTTCAACTGGTTTTTTTTGTACGACATTCACCAAAAAATATGTTATGGAATGAGCATGTGTGTCATGAATAGCAACGATTACAAGAAAGATACAACATGATATTTCAAGAGAGAAGTGGATGTCATCATCAAGACTGGTACATCATGCCCAATGGCGTGCACAAAGAGTCCGCGATGGTTCTGCTTGGAAATAGTTTCCCAAATCCTAAACCGCATTATTTTCTATCAAAACATTTTTTGAGGACTCCTTTCACGTCAAATAAACTTTCAATGTTTTTGTGAATAATCTTTTAATATTTGAAAACTTATTTTAATCCATTTAAATGTGAATTGGATAATTCTTAAGTGAAAGGCTATAAATAAAGGTGTCTTTCTTCATTTTACCACTTTACTTCCAAAGAGAACGGCACGCACAAAGCATACTATTAGAAAGCATCATGTCACCTACCCTCGCCATGTGCAAGGTATTCCATGCCCACCATGGATGACACCCCACAAGAAGCGTCAAACCACAAGCCCCTCTTCTAGAAAAAACTTGGATGCAGGGACATACTGTGGCAGCATTCCATCATGGGGGGATGGAGCTTCACAAGAAGAGAGAGATGTAACACAAGAAATGCAATATTCCCCTTTTATATCTGATGATGAGCCCCCATAGAGGACATCACTCAAGGCAAAGCCCAAACAATGAGGATCGAGACTAGTTGCATTGGAGAAAACATCAAATTTAGAGAGTTCCTCGAATGAAGAAAGTGTTAAAAAGCTACTATGGACCCATGATCATATCCCCGTGAACCATCAAGTAAGACAAGGAGGCAAGACACTCCCCGTAGGACAAGGACAAAGACCAAACATTGAAGAAAGAGAGCAAAGTTTGTTAGAGCAAGTAAATGATGAGGCACGACCATGTACGCGTGCTCCAAGAGAAAGAAGAACTATCAACGGCATCCTAGACCACAAAAACTACAACCCAACATGCCACCAAAGTGCAAGAGCACTACAAAGGTGCAGAAAGCAAACCAAAGCCTTTACAGACCTTTGACATGATCAAAAGTCTGTGGAGCTTCTTATTCCACGAAGGTCATTTGCAAGAGTTGTGAAGGCAGAGATCGAAAACTATTGTGCTAGACTTCGTATCCAAAATATAGCCATTGAAGCCATCCAAGAAGCTCCAGAGGCATATCTTATCTCAATGTTGGAGGACTCTAGCCTCTGTGCTATCCATGCAAAGAGAGTGATAATACAACCTAAATATATGCAGCTAGCTAGAAGAATTAAAGGGAATAAACCTTAACATTTGTACTGTCTTGTTTGGAGAACTTTTTATATATCCCAAATGATTAATATAATCTTTTTCTTATTATATTTGCTCTCCCAAGTGTTTGTCTCTTAGTGTACATTTTTTGAAGTCTCTTTCACCTATGTATCTAAAAGTGTCTTTGAATTCATATCAAAATCTCATAAGTTTTGCACAATTTCATCTATCTTTTTCAAGTAGTTCTTTAAAGTGTTGTTGCCCAAAATGCATGCAATGGCCTAGGAATACAAAAAAAAGGTGTGCCACTGAAACGTGGGGATGGGCCCTGCAAAACTTTTGCCGGGCCCATCCCTATGTTTTTATGGCAGGTTTATTTTTTTGTTTTTGCATTTCTAGGCCATTAAACCATATGCCATGCACATTGGAGCATATGATTTACCTTAGATAGGGTGCAATTCATGCAAACCCTCTGACCAATAGATAAACAATCTTGATGAACATTCAAATGTACTTATAAATCGCTGCATGCTTATATGCATCCAGAGGAGTCTAGATATTCTCTAATCATTGCACATAAGAAGATTCTTCCACACTTCCGCAAGTTTAGGTTGTAGTTGAGGGACATAGACTTCCAATATTGGGCAATTATTCTATGCAATGGCCTAGGAATGCACAAAAGAGGATTGCCAGAGAAACGTGCGGATAGGCCCTACAAACATTTTAGAGGGCCCGTCCTCTTATTTCTATGGCAGGCCTTTTTTTTTTGCATTTCTAGGCAAGTACAAGCATTTTGGGCAACAACACAAGAAAGGATGCATGCCATCTCCAATTGACAAGGCTCATATGGGCCTTATATAGGCCTACTATGAGGCTCAAAACTTTTATGTGGTATTAAGATGAAGTGAAGGGCCTTATCTCGGTGCTCTTTTCTAGCTCCCACACACACAAAAACAACTCTTTTAAGGCTCCAACTCAATCAATCTCTTCATCAAGAAAGATGCAACAAGTATGGTTGAAGAGGGTTCCAATTTCCAAACCTCTTGAACTTTCTAATTATGATACTTATTTCTATGTTTTCCATTATATGTAATCGCATGGCATTTTTGAAAAGATCCACTCAACAATTCCCATCTTTTAATGCACATTTCTTTGTAGAGTAATTAATTTGAGTGATCTTTATCTCCTTAGAAGGCTCAATTTTTAAGCTTCCAATGGAGAAATGTAAGACAATAGTTACGCAATATAACACAGGAGCAATAGTAGAGAAGATAATAGATATAGGAGAATCTCAAAAATTTTCTATTAGCAGCAAGAACAAAGATGATGGCATTGTCCACATGTGCGCTCTCAAGGTACAACTTAAATGGTGATCTAGACAACTCTAGATAGAGAGATACAAGGTAGAGGTATGCTGGCTCAATTCAATGTCTCAGGTAGTGCAGAAGTCATGTATATATAGGATCATGGGTGGCCTTACATGGATGGCTATACATGGGCAGTAAAGTGTGGGTGGCCACCGCCCATGTAATTGCCATACACGGCTTAGAATAGTTGAACCAACCTAAAAAATATACATGATTTCTTACTCCGATAGGGAATATTCCCTTTCCCTTTGTGCGAGGGGGCCCGCTGGCCAAGATGATGGCATTGTCCACATGTGCGCTCTCAAGGTAGAGCTTAAATGGTGATCTAGACAACTCTAGATAGAGAGATACAAGGTAGAGGTATGCTGGCTCAATTCAATGTCTCAGGTAGTGCAGAAGTCATGTATATATAGGATCATGGGTGGCCTTACATGGATGGCTATACATGGGCAGTAAAGTGTGGGTGGCCACCGCCCATGTAATTGCCATACACGGCTTAGAATAGTTGAACCAACCTAAAAAATATACATGATTTCTTACTCCGATAGGGAATATTCCCTTTCCCTTTGTGCGAGGGGGCCCGCTGGCCCCTTGGGATCCCCTAGCCAGGGGGCCCGCTGGCCCCGTTGGACCCCCCAATCGGTGCTGCTCAACGCTACCCCGAACCCCACCATTGGGGACCCTGGTATTTCCCTTTCCTTACAATACCTTACATGGTCCAATATGACCTTCATTCAACATGCAAGTTGGGATTTCCATCAATTCGGTAATGCACGCTTGGCTTGTCCTCATAATGGGAGCCTTGCAAAATGTGCATACAATCATGAGGGGTAGACATTGCTCATATACTAACACCCCCCCTCAATGTTTATCGATGATAAATCAAGTAGGGCTTGGTCCTATGCCCATCTGTTGAAGATGCCTGTTGAGTTGTTCTCTTCCAAGTGCTTTAGTGAATATGTCAACACAATTTGCCTCTGTTGGGAAATATTCTAGCTCCACAATTTCATCTTCAATTAGCTCACAAATGTAATGGTATTGTACTTCTATGTGCTTGATGTGAGCATGAAATACTGGGTTCTTTGCAATAGCCATACAACTTTGGATTATCACACTTGAGTACAGTCGGCATATTTGATGGAAAGCCTAGATCTGCAAGAATTCTCCTTAACCAGAATGCCTCACAAGAGGCTAAACAAGCTGCTTTGTACTCTGCTTTTGTGGAGGAGAGTGCGAGAGTTTGTTGCTTTCTACTTACCCAAGGAAATATTCCTGAACCAAGTGAGAAACAATATCCAGAAAGTGATTTTCTTGAATCACAATTTCCAGCCCAATATGAATCACAATATTCTTGGGGTGTATCACTTGTGGTATAAAAAATACCAAAATCCAAGATTCTTGCAATGTACCTTAGAAGTCGCATTCCAACATTCTAGTGACTCTCCTTAGGTTTGTTGGAAAACCTGCTTAATACCCCAACAACATAGCAAATGTCTGGTCTAGTGTTGCATAGAAAAATAAGACTTCCAAAAAGCTTCCTATAGTTCTTAGCATCTACATTAGGCATGTTATCATCCATAGATAGCTTATGGTTTACCTCCATAGGTGTGCTAGTTGGTTTGCAATCCATCATTCCAAATGCCTTGAGAATTTCTTTGGCATATTTTTGTTGCGAGATGAAAATGCCATCCTTCCTTTGCCATACTTCAATTCCCAAACAAAAATGGAGTAGACCTAAGTCTATCATTTAAAACTCAGTTCCCAAGCTGATCTGAGTTTGATTGATGAGTTCTTGATGATCTCTTGTAATGATCAAATCATCTACATATACAATGACAACAACTAGCTTGCTATCCCTTTTTGTTACATACAAGTTAGCATCAAAAGTACTTCTTTCAAAACCCCTATTTTTGAAAAAAATTATATATCCGTTGATAGCAAGCCCATGGAGCTTGCTTACGTCCATACAAAGCTTTCTTCAACCTGCAAACTTTATTTTTTGAATTGGGCACCTCAAAACCTGGTGGTTGAGATACATATACCTCCTCCTTGAGGTGACCATTCAAAAATGCAGATTTGACATCCATCTAAGGATGATTCTAGTACATCTACATGTGGATTGTGATCATCAAAGAGCTACTGTCCCACTTTGGTAGTGGCTTACACTGTGCAGCTACCACCAGTTGGCTTTTTATTGAGTAAATTTCTCCATCATATGTTTCCTCCTCCTCAACTTTAACCTGTCTTTTGATAGGCACAAGGTGAGATATTTCTCCATTTGATGAGATAGTAGATTTACCTTAATCTTCTACTAAGTGTGGTCGTTCATCAAACACCACATCTCGGCTGACAAAAATCTTCCTTGCCTCAGGATCCCACAACCTGTATGCTTTAGACTCTTCACTATATCCAAGGAAGACACACTGTTTGCTTCTTGAATCCAACTTTGATCTTGTTGAATCAGGAATATGTGCATAATAGAAACAACCAAAAATTGTGAAATGCAAAACTGAAGGCTTTTTACCAAAATATGCTTCTCGAGGAGTCGTCCCCTTTAGTGCTTTTGTGTAGCTTTGATTGAGGATGTAGACTGTGATATTGACTGCTTCTACCCAGAATGAATCAGGCATGTCTTGAGCGTTTAACATACAACATCGAGCCATTTCAACTACTGTCCTGTTTCTCTGCTCAACAATGCCATTTTGTTGAGGTGTATGAGCTATGGTAAGTTGCCTTTTCACACCATGGTCCTTACAGTAATTATTGAATTCTATTCACAAGAATTCACCTCCTCTATCTGTTCTGAATTTCTTCAGTTTCCTTCCTGATTCATTTTCCACATACTTTTGCCACATTTTAAATTTCTCAAAAGCATCAGCCTTCTCTCGAATGAAATAAACCCACATCTTTCTACTATAATCGTCGACTAACAACAAACAGTAGAAAGATCCTCCTAAAGCAGGTGTAGACATTTTAACGCAGAGATCAACATGTACCAACTCTAGAGGAGCTTGAGATCGATTGCTGGTCTCTCTTGAAAATGCCTTTGGTTGTTGCTTGCCCATCATGCAAGATTCACAAGGTTCCTGCAACTCTAAAAATGCAGGGAAATGAGCAAACATCCCTATTCTTTGCATCTCCTTCAAAATTGCAAATCTGAGATGCCCAAATTGTTGGTTCCATAACCTCCTTACATCTTTATCTTCTATAACAGTTAAAGCACTTGTGTAAGTACATAGAGAACATCGGATAACTTTTTCTCAACACCTAGAGAAGTGATAAAAGAGATGGTTCCAGTTCCTTCGGCTGGACACTTGGAGTCATTTCCCACCACTACATTGATGGAAAACAGTTGGAGAGTGAGCACATGAATGAAGGTGATTCTATGGACAGTTTCCTAACGAAGATCAAATACTTGAAGGAACAATTGATTTCTGTTGACGAGGTTATACCAGATAGCTTACTTGTGCAGACCGTTCTGAATGGTCTTCCTAATTTAGATCAGAGTTTTGCTTCCACTCTTCGTTTGATGATGAAAGGCAATCCAAATGCCTTATCATTTGAGGAGTTAATCTCTGTTGTGCTGCAGGAAGATCAGTCCAGGCAGACAGGTCCATTATGCGAGTTGCAGATCAAGGTTTCCTAGCTAGTTAGAAAGGCAAAGGAAAATGGAGCTCTTCAACTAGTAGCCAGAAATCTGCTAGTTTGCATATTTGAAGAAGGAAGATAAAGATGAGAAAAAAATCAGAAAAGCAAAAATTATTTAGTAAGTACTCTAAAGGGAATGATCATATCATAAAGAACTTTCCAAAACTGGCTGCTAAAGAGGCAAAGAAGAAAGAGCTTGAATTGTTGTTGCAAAGGCCTCCGCACCAAGAACAAAGCTTGCAAATCTTGTGGAGGAAGAAGAATGGGCGTTTACTACTGTTTGCAGTTTTGACCCATCTTCTCATGAGTAGTGCATGTCCGCAGTAGACTCAGATGTTTGGTATTTTGACAGTGGGGCGACCAAACATATTACCTCGCAGCGTAGTTTCTTCTCTTCAGTTGAGCCTGCCCCTACAGGGAATACTGTTACATGTGCCAACAACTCCACTTATCCTGTTATGGGAGTTGGTAAGATCATTTTGACTACTGCTGATGGTAGTTCTTTCACTTTGTCAGATGCTTTATTTGTGCTAAGGATAAAAAAGAACCTGTTATCAGTTTCTGCATTAGCCAAGATTGCCTTGGTTGTGAAATTCGTTGATGACAGGTGTAGAGTTCATGATGTGTCAAATGGCAATGTGATTATTGCTTCTGGCATTTTATGTCGTGGGCTGTATAAGATCATAGACTATGAAAGATCCGTAAATGATTTGGCATGTGTAGTAAATGATTCACATCCTATGTCAGATGCAAAGCTTTGGCATGCACGCTTTGGTCATCTGAATTTTGCTAGTTTGCTACGCCTGCAGAAATCTGAAATGGTTTTCTCGTTGCCCAAACTTGAGGCACCTAGAAAACATGTTTGTGAAGGCTATTTTTTGGGCAAAATGCAGCGTTCATCCTTTCCAAAAGATGGTTCAGTTCGGGCTACTCAGAAATTGCAACTTGTACATAGTGATGTCTGTGGTCCTATGTAGACACCTTCTTTTGGGAATTATCTTTACTTCGTGACTTTCATCGATGTTTTTTCCTGGCATGCATGGGTATATCCATTGAAGGAAAAGTCCGAAGTGTTCATATGCTTCAAACAGTTTTTGGTTTTGGTTGAAAATCTGTCAGCATGTAAAATGGGCACCCTCTGTTCTAATCGAGGGGGGGAATTTATGTCTTCTGATTTTAATGCATTTCTGGCTGAACATGGGATAAAACACCAGTGTATACTGTCGTATATACCTCAAGAGAATGGAGTTGTTGAATGGAAGAACATGTCTCTAATGGAGATGGCGAGGTATATGGTCAAGAGTTAGGCTTTACCTCATAGTTTCTGGCTTGAGGCTGTCATGTGTGCAGCATATGTACTGAACATGTGTCCCACTAAAGCGCTGCAGTCTATCACTCCATATGAGGCTTGGAATGATCGCAAGCCATCTGTTGCTCATCTGTGTGTTTTTGGTTGTTTGGCATACGCATTAGTGCCTGAACAACATCGCATAAAATTTGATGATAAAGTAGTAAAATGTATTTTTGTTGGGTACAGTTCTGAAAGTAAAGGCTGTCGTCTGTATCATCCTTAGATTAAACGCATTCTGGTTAGCAGTGATGTTGTTTTTGTGGAAGATGCTATTCAACCATTGCTTTCATGTACTAAGGAGATATCTATTAAATCCAAAGACATGTTTGATACTTTGATGCCTCTTTTTACAGATGGACAGTCTAGTGCTGGTCCTAATGAGGCAACTTCTTAGCCTTTGCAGGTTTCCTGTTATGATGCAGATCATTCCATTTCTGATGTAGATTTACATGATGCACTAGTTGATGAGAGAGCTGATATTGAGGAGGCAAAAACTATGCCAAAATGGCTAGTGCAGACTTTGTGTGACAGCAAATTAGATGTACCCCTGCCATATCGTACTCGTTCAAGCTCTCATAGTGCCTCTTTTGCATCAGATTGCTATGCTATGGCTGCATCTAGTCTGTGTGATGGTGTTAATATTACTTGCCTCCTAGCAAGAAGGCCATTGGCACTAAGTGGGTATACAAGCTGAAGCGTAAACCTGATGGTACAGTTGATAGGTGTAAGGCTAGGCTTGTTGCAAAGAGTTATGCGCAAGAAGGAGGCATTGATTTTGATGAGACCTTTGCACCTACATGCCGTATGACTACTGTTCGGAGCATTTGTGCACTTGCAGCCCATCATGGTTGGAATGTATATCAGTTGGACATTAAAACTGCATTTCTGAATGGTGACTTGCATGAAGAAGTGTATGTTTTTTAGCCCCGTGGCTTTGTGCAGAAAGGGCATGAAAACTAGGTGTGCAGGTTAAAGAAGGCATTATATGGTTTAAAGCAAGCACCACGTGCTTGGTATGAGAAGATACATGCTTATCTGATTGCACATTGAGAACAGTCCAACTGAAAGCACCTTATATGTTAAGCACGCTAATGATGTGCTTCTGATCATTGTTGTCTATGTTGAAGGCATGCTCCTCACTGGTCATATTGAGAAGCATATTGCTGATTTTAAGGCTGATTTACATGCCTCAATTGAGATGTCTGATTTGGGGCATTTGCATCACTATTTGGGCATTCAGTTTATGCAAGTTGATGTTGGAATGGCTTTGTGTGAAATGAAATATATTGACACATTATTGCAGGGTTTTGGCCTTCAAGACTTTAAGCCTATCGCCACTCCTATGGGGACAGGTTTACGATTGAGTCTTCATGATGCTGGAGATGCATTTGATGCTGTTCTCTATCAACAGGCTGTTGGATGCTTGATTTACTTATGCATTACTCGGCTAGATATTCAGTTTGTTGTCTCACAGATGAGCAGATTTATGCATTGCCCAGGAGTCAAGCATTGGCAGGCGATTAAGCGCATCTTTCGCTACTTGAGTGGTACTCGGCTACTTGGGTTGTTTTATCCCAAGCGGGATCACTACCGCAAGATTTGCATGCTTTTTTTGACTCTTATTGGGCTGGTTGCTGTTACCGTTAGTGTCCATGTGAAAGGCCAAATGGCCACCGGACACTTCTTTGTATATGTTCTTTAATAAAACATATAGTGGCCTGGTCAGTCACAGACTGTAAGTTCGACCGCATTTGTAAGACCTAAGAAGTCTGTCTTCGTGCTCCCTGTGTACTGCGTTTTCTGCGTATTCTACAACATATGTGCGGAGTACTCTGTGTGGCGACCAGAGCTTGGTTTTCTACTTTGAGCATATCGTCGTGGAGCTCTCGAGAAGGAGAGTCCAGTGTGGTGCACGCCATCGAAATACTTCACTGGTATCACAGCAGTTCGAGGCAAAAAGCTTTGTTCCTTTTGTGCAAGCGAAGCGAGCCCCCCCCCCAGGTTTTCTCCAAGGCTTACGACTAAGGCGGCGACCAAGGCATAGACCTTGGCATACCTTGTCATCCGAGTCACCGAAGTCACCGTTGGCGCCGTTGGCTACGCGCGAGGGAGGACCTCAACGATCAAGGAATATAGAGGTTCCCGGTACTTCCCGGGAGGTCACCCATCCCAGTACTGTTCCCCCCAGAGCTCGCTTAACCGCGGCAATCTCTTGCCACTAAGCTACACTCTTGTGGTGTTTGAAGAAGGGGAAAGACTAAGGTTGGCATTACCTTGAACAAGTTTTGGTCCCTCAAAGCTTCATTTTTGCTTTTAAAGCCTATTTCTGAAGCAATTTTGGGGTGTTTTTGGAGCCATTTTGGAGTACTTTCACACGTAGTTCTCTTCACACAGGTCCAAGAACATCAAGAAGAGTGTTCCTTGTACTTCTCAGACAATAAATATCAACCTTTGGGGCTGTATTTTCAGCCACACTTGTAAAACTACAGGTTTCTCGAGGGGTTTTCAGTTTTGGTGGGAGCAGTCGCTGCAAATTTATGCAGGTTTTTAAAGCCTAAAACATCAGAGTTGACAGACACTTGCAGGTGTTATTGGCTAGTTTTTTGGGCTGTGTATTCAGCCTTTCAGTGTCATTTTACTGCATATATTGAGCACATACACACCATGTACGCTTCTATGGATACCGCTTATGTACGTCCATGTGGGCATTGATATAGCGGTTACGTTCTTTGCATAAAGCCTTTTACGTTTGATAAAGAGGGTCGTGGTGAGGTTTTCTTAACTGGGAGACACCCAGATGTCGGGGTCTCTTCGGTGATGCAGGTGGAAGACTTACCCAGCCTCGCGATAGGAGATGTATGATAGTTGTTCATAGGTGCTCGATAAGCCTAGTTGGCTTCTATTGGGTAACTGATTATATGCAGTGGAGTCAGTGATTCACTATGCAGGTAGACATGTTAGTACTTGCAGTTTTATGATACTTTGACACTGGTCATATGCTAATTTTGCAGAGGATACTCTGGCAAAATTTTTCCAGATTTCTGGTTTAGTCAACTATATAGTGGTCGATTTACTCCTTGATACACTTATTTGTTGGTGTTTGGACTCTTCTAGCTCCATTATCATTCTATTCAATTCTCTACGATCATGGCATCAGAGGTCTCAGGCACATCCGGTGGATCAGGGTCTAGTGCTAGCGTTCCGAGGAGGAGCTATAACTTGCAGGGCAAAGACCATTTTGAGATCCGAAAATTTGATGGCACAAACTTTGCTCTATGGAAGAATCAGATTAAAGATGTGCTGATTCAAAGAAGGCAATGGAAGCCAGTAAATGGGATTTCAAAGAAGCCTGCTGACATGGATGAAGATGATTGGGATGAGTTAGATGAAATGGCCAGGTCTACCATTCGCTTGCACCTAGCAGATAATGTTTACTTTACAGTATTAGACTGTGAAAGTGCAGAGGAGCTTTGGAAGAAGTTATGCAATACATATGAAAAAGAGACGGCATCAAATAAAGTATATCTGATGAGAAAATTATACGACCTTCGTATGAAGGACACAGATAGTGTTGCTGCTCATCTAAATGAGTTTGATGCCATATTCTCCCAGTTACAGGCTCAGAAAATGGATATGGACAATGAAATGAAAGCAGTATTGCTGTTATGCACCCTGCCATCATCATGGGATACATTTTGCACAGCTATTAGCAATAGTGCACCAGGTGGTAAACTCGTCTATGATGACATATGTGGAGCACTCTTGAGTGAGGAGATTCGTAGAAAATCTATGGTTGGCACTCAGAGTGGAGATGCATATAATGTTCGTGATTCTTACCAAGGAAAGAATCAACAACGTGGCAGGAGCAAGAACAAGGAAAAGAATGGTCAACGGAATAAGAGCAGAACTAAATCAAGGAAGAGGGATATTGAATGCCATTATTGTCATAAGAAAGGACACATGAAGAAAGACTGTTATGCATTAAAGAATGCTAAAGGTAAAGGACAGAATGTTGATGGGCATGTTAAACAGTTACCTGCACCATCTACTTCGACTGTGAAGATTGAAGAAATTAATGCTATTTCTGATGATGTTGATGTGTTGACACTTGATAGTACTGTGCCATCTGAGGCACTTATGGCTGATTCTCTTTCCCACACCTGGCTGCTAGATTCTGGTGCTTCTTTCCATGTGACACCACATAGAGAATGGTTCTTTAATTATGCAGCAAAGTCTCTTGGTACCGTGAGACTTGGTGACTCTTACCAGTGTGATGTTGTGGGGATTGGAGATGTGGTTGTGCAGTTCATTGACGGTTCAAAATTTACTATGCATAATGTACGCCATGTACCTCAGTTATCACGCAGTTTGATGTCAGTTGGTCAACTTGATGACCTTGGTTACAAGGTGGTCTTCTATGCTCAGTCCTTTCGTATATCAAAGGGCAATATGGTTATTGCAAAAGGAAGGAAAGTTGGCTCACTTTACCCTTTATTTGTATCACAGAAAGAACACTTGTTAGCTGTTACTGAACAGCCTATGGCTTGTATTTGGCATGGTCGTTTGGGCCATATATCGCGTAGTGGAATGGAAAATCTTTCTCGTTCTGGCTACTTACCTGTGTTATCTTTCTCTGATTTTTCACTTTGTGAGCATTGTCAATATGGAAAGCAAACCAGAAATGTGCATAAAACGCACATTGACTCTTCAATTCAGCCTTTAGATCTTGTTCATACAGATGTGTGTGGTCCTATGCCCACTAGGTCCTTAGGTGGTTCTCTTTACTTTGTTACTTTCATAGATGATGCTACTAGAAAAGTCTGGGTATATCCTATCAAATCGAAGGATGATGTATTCCCTACTTTCAGAAAATGGCTTGCTTCAGTTGAGACTGAAAAAGGAACTAAGCTTAAGGCTTTACGTTCAGATAATGGGGGTGAGTATACCTCACATGAATTCAGCCTTTTCTGTCAGTGTAGAGGGATTCGTAGAGAGTTTACAGCTCCTTATACCCTAGTACAGAATGGTGTAGCTGAGAGGATGAATAGAACTATTCAAGATAGAGTAGTCTCTATGTTGCATCATGCAAACCTCTCACAAGGTTTTTGGGCAGAAGCAGTATTGACTGCAGTTCATGTGATTAACCTTTCACCTAGTACTGCCAAAGGTCTGAAAGTGGCACAAGAGTTATGGACAGGGAAACCACCATATTATGATCATCTTCGAGTTTTTGGGTGTGAAGCATATGTTCATATACCCAAGAATCTTAGACAGAAGTTGGACCATAAGTCAAAGAAATGCATTTTTCTTGGATATGGTCGAGAAGGACAATTTGGATATCGCTTATGGGATCCTGAAACACGGTCACTGATCAGAAGTAGTGATGTCATTTTTAATGAGTCTAAGATGCATAAACAGCCGATTAAGGAGGTTGAAGTGAGAAGAGTGGTGTTTGAGGATACTAGTCCTCCGGTTAGCATGCATAAAAATGCTGCACATAGGGATGTTCAAGAGAATGTCCATTCAGATCAGTCTGCACATGTTCCTGTTCAGCAACCATTGAGACGTTCTGCACGTGTCTCATATCCACCTGATAGATATGTTCCAGGTTTAGATTTTGTTATGCTAACAGATGCCGGTGAGCCCTCTTGCTACAAAGAGGCTATGCAGACAGAGGATCATGTCAAGTGGGAGCGTGCCATGAAGAGTGAGTTGGATTCTATTCACAAGAATGGTACTTGGGACTTAGTACCTTTGCCAAAGGGAAGGAAAGCTTTACCATGTAAATGGGTATATAAGCTGAAATTCACATCAGATAGTGCTTCTCCAAAATATAAAGCACGACTTGTTGCAAAGGGTTTTAAGCAACAACATGGTGTTGATTTTGAGGAAATCTTCTCCCCAGTGGTCAAGATGACTACTTTGCGCATGTTGCTTGGATTCGTTGCAATGGAGGACTTAGAGCTAGTCCAAATGGATGTGAAAACAGCTTTCTTGCATGGAGATCTTACAGATGAGATCTATATGGAACAACCAGAGGGTTATGTAGTTCCTGGCAAGGAAAGTCTAGTTTGTAAGCTCAAGAAGAGCTTGTATGGACTTAAACAGTCTCCTAGACAATGGTACCAAAAGTTTGATGCTTTTATGAAGTCCCAAGGCTATTCTCGGAGCAATGAGGATCATTGTCTCTACACAAAGAGATGTTCTGATGGCAGCTTGATATGCTTGATACTTTACGTCGATGATATGTTGATTGCTGGGAAGTCCTCTTATGATTTGTCAATTCTCAAAAAGAAGTTGAGTCAGACATTTGATATGAAGGATTTGGGGGATGCCAAACATATTCTTGGCATGCGCATTACTCGTGATAGGAGTAAAAGATGCATATACTTGTCTCAAAGTGAGTACATATCCAAAGTACTTCATCGATTCAATATGCAGGGTGGAAAGGCATTGAGTACACCTTTACCCACATATGTGAAATTGAGCAAGGATGACTGCCCCAAATCAGATGAGGAAAAGGAATTCATGACCAAAATTCCCTATCAGTCTGCTGTTGGTAGTCTCATGTATGCTATGGTAGCTACGAGACCAGACATTGCATTTGCAGTGGGAGTTGTGAGCAGATATATGTCTAATCCTGGCAAGAAACATTGGGAAGCGGTCAAAATGATTTTGCGATATCTGAGTGGCACTAAGGACAAGTGTCTATGCTTAGGTAGAGGGAAAGCATCCATTATTGGTTACACAGATTCTGACTATGCTGGTTGTGTAGACAATCGTAAGTCTACATCAGGGTACATTTTTCATTTTGCTGGAGGTGCTATCTCTTGGAGATCTCGTCTTCAAGAATGTACAGCTGTTTCCACCACAGAAGCAGAGTATGTTGCAGCAAGTGAGGCATGTAAGGAAGCATTGTGGCTTTCTCGTCTTGCTTGTGATATGGGTTTGCCTCAGCATGTACCTCACTTGCTCAGTGATAGTCAGAGTGCCATTGCTTTGGCTAAGAATCCGGTCTATCATGCAAAGACCAAGCACATTGAGGTGAGGTATCACTTCATTAGAGATTGCTTAGCCACTGAGAGCATTATTCTTGAGAAGGTTCACACTCGAGATAATGCTGCAGATGCTTTGACTAAAGCTCTACCACAGGATAGCTTTCGACACTATTGTCACTTGATGGGGGTTACTTGATTCTTGATCTTACACAGTCACTTGTATATTGTGTAACATGCCCATCAGGTGGGAGGTATAGTTTGTATACTTACACTCAGGTATTCTTTATCATTCTTTCTTTTTTCTCCCATAGTTACTCTGGCCATATTGGCCTTTAGTGGGAGATTGTTACCGTTAGTGTCCATGTGAAAGGCCAAATGGCCACTGGACACTTCTTTGTATATGTTCTTTAATAAAATATATAGTGGCCTGGTCAGTCACAGACTGTAAGTTCGACCGCATTTATAAGACCTAAGAAGTCTGTCTTCGTGCTCCCTGTGTACTGCGTTTTCTGCGTATTCTACAACATATGTGCGGAGTACTCTGTGTGGCGACCAGAGCTTGGTTTTCTACTTTGAGCATATCGTCGTGGAGCTCTCGAGAAGGAGAGTCCAGTGTGGTGCACGCCATCGAAATACTTCAGTTGCTATGACACTCGTGTGTCCACTAGTGGCTTTTGCTTCATGCTTGGTAGCTCATGTATATCTTGGTTGAGAAAGAAGCAGCCTACTGTGGCCACTTCCAGTTGTGAGGCTGAGTATAGGGCAGCTTTCACAGTTACTGTTGAGTGTGTGTGTCTCAGACGCCTTATGGCTGATTTGGGTGTTGGTCAGAATTCTACCACCACTATCTTCACTGATAGTCAGAGCGCATTGGTAGTTGCGAGGAACCCTGTGTTCCATGCTCGCACTAAGCACACTGAGGTGGATTATCACTATGTCAGGGAGAGGTTCTTTGCTCGGGAGATCAGCTTGGCATATGTGCCCACGCATGAGAACATTGCAGACCTTTTCATGAAGGCTTTGCCCAAGGAGAAGTTTGAAGCTTTCCGCAAAGCTTTGGGCTTGCTTCCTTTTGTGGAGTGACTTCCAAATAGCTTGGCACTTCCTTATACATGAGTGCCAGCTACTTGTTCACCGCATCACTCCGAGGGGGGATTTGTTGATATATTTAGGTAGTGATGTGTGTGAACACTCTAGGATCGCCGGGGCACTTTTTTTCCTCTTTAGGAGGTTTTTTTCTCCCGGCTTGTATATATGCCTATTGCCCTAATGGGCTACTTATCGTTGTACATTCTCTAGTAATACATTCAATATTCTGTGTTTGTGCTCCAAGCTTCTTCTTCTTCCTTGTGCTGTTCGCATGCTTGTGCAGATGTCTATCTCCAACACTTTTTACTGTTCATATGGCGAGAAGCTCCACTATCTAAAATCCATGGTTCATCAACACGAGCTTGAGCAGGTGACCATACCTCTTCAATAGCTACCCAAAGTTCCAGCTTTGTGTTGTTTGCAGACTCTTTGTTCTTCCATGATGATTTTACAGTCCCATTCTGTTCATCAGCTTGCTTCTTTCTGCAATCCTTGATGGCATGGCCTTTCTTTTCACAATAGAAGCAACTTTTTGTGAGCTTTTTCTTCTTTGGCTTCTTCTTTGATCCATCAGAAGAGCCTTTACCTTTTGCATTTGCTGAGAATGCAGCATCACTTGTACTTTGCCGATTCTTCAACTGCATCTCTTCTTCTACAAGCATCGCACAAAACTCTTCAAATGTAAGGGGATTTGTTCTTACCTGGGTGTTAAGGGTTGTTACTAATCCATCATACTTTGCTGGAAGAACATGTACACATCTTCGAGCCAGCTCTTATGGTGTTATAACGATACCAACTGCAATCAATGGTTCTTGAGATGTTTTATCCGTTTGATAAATTCTTTAGCCTTTTCAAAATCAGAATGCTTTTCATTTGCCAATTGATTTTCTAAATTTTGTATCCTAGTGTGATTCTTGGTCTCATATTGTTGAGCCAATATGCCCCAAGCCTCATGTGCTTTAGTACTATGTTGAACTAAAGTAAGCACAGAATAACTTACACTAGTGACAATTGCATATAATGCATCAACATTCCGCCTCTTCCAAGCTCGTAGAAGTTCTCGATCTGGCTGAATCATCAATCTTGAATTTCTTGGATCTTCAATTGGTATAAGCTCTGCATCCAATCCCATGGGTCCCATGACAGTGTCAATTAATTCATAGGAGTCCAAAATTGCAGAAATTTTGAACTTCTAGAGTGTATAGTTGGTTCCATCAAGCTTCCCTTCAGTGAATGCAGGTGGGCAAATTTGAATTGGTGCAGCATTAACATTAGCTAAAGCACCAAGACCAGTGTTTGACGATGAAGCCATCATGTAATCACTCGAATAATCTAGTAATATTCTAGTCTGCTAGTAGGCTAAAGTAGTGATACTTCTCAAGCTATTCAAACCTTATAGCTCTAATACCATGTAAGACAATAGTTACGCAATATAACACAGGAGCAATAGCAGAGAAGATAACAAATATAGGAGAATCTCAACAATTTTCTACTAGCTCCAAATACAAAGATGATGGCATTGTCCACCCATGCGCTCTCAAGGTAGAGTTTAAATGGTGATCTAGAAAACTCTAGATAGGGAGATGAAAATAACTCTCATATATCTTTTGTCCCATCACAAAATGATTTTCATTCTTAGTGAGTGCCACTTGATACATAACAATTTCCCCTACTTCCATTGGAAAGTTTATAGAGGCCCTATTTCATGAAGGAGATAGGAAATCCTAAATTTCGATGGTTGATAGTTGGACTTGTCTAGTTTCTCTCGCTTCTCAATCTAAGTGTTATAGTTTAGCGAGATAGCTCCCTTTCTCCTAATTCTTCCACATCTATTGAAGGGGATATGAGGCGAAAAAATTTGGAATCCTACCTTGAATTTATGCTTTCTAAAAATCGAAAATCTTGCATATTCCCCCTTGTTCTATCTCATAGGTGATTTCCTTCACCACCAGAAATGGCACTTCAAATTAGTTAATCCAAAACTTCAAGCACATCTTCTTGGTGCTCGAATGAGCTCAATGGAAATGCTCCTCGAGCGGTCATCCTTGTACTTCTATGCTCCAAGAGTGATTTGCACTCTTAAAAGTGTGCAAAATAGCAAACATTATAAACAACATGTTTAGAAGGATCGTAAATTATTGTTACACCATACTTGGATGCGCCACTGAGTAGGAAAGAATGAAGAGAAGTAGACACAAGAGGGAAGAAGAAGAATGACACATGAAGACATGGATTGACTAGATGAGCTTTATATAGGTAGATGATCAATGATATGGGAATGAGTCAAGTTAGAGTTATTAGTGCCTCCTAAGTGCTATATTCAAACACATATGAGCATAGCATGTATATGTGCCTACAAGGGGAAGAAAACTCTAGCTAGCACTACACTAAAAAAGTGCCTATGTACAATGCTTCACATCAAAGCTTCAAGGACACATAAGTGTAGAAAACTCTTAAAGAAATGATCATTTTCCATAAAGTACTCGCAAATTATTTTTCTTTGTTATTTTCTTATCATCTTTGTCTTTTTTCTTTGATATTAAAGCATTAGGAGGTTTTGGCTTATTAATAGAGGAGCTCCATTTACCTTTGCCCTTATGATTAGCTCCAAAAGCTTGCTTTACAACACACGTAACTGAAGTCTTTTCCTAGATAGATATTCTCCCAACAAACTATGGATTAACTCCTAAAGGATTCAGCCATTGGATTGCTCTTCATCATCAAGTAGAGAGTAGATACAAAAATCTTATGGAAATCTATAAGAACATTACGAAAAGTTTTCACAACTGAACTATAAGGTGAGATTTCATAAGCACAAATCAATAGTTCTTTAAAACTCTTGATCTTTATCAAAATCATTTCCATTGAATCTTGTTGGTTCATATGCTCACTATCCAACTATTTTTGGATGTAAGCAACATAAGCTTCAATTCTTGCCTAGTATCATGTATTAGAGTGTCTCAAGTATTTCTGCTATTTTGTAAGAGTGAATGTGAGGAATGATCACATGTTGGATAGAGAAAGCAATTAATGTATGTGCTTGTGTCCCTCTACTATCTCAATAAAGTTTCTCTATAGTAGTTGCAATAGAAAATGTATTAGAACCTAGTAATTGAAGGTCATCATCTTCAACACTATGTACATCACCGTCAATCATTCTATATGCACTTATAGGAAGATATTTTTCAACACCTTGCTCAATATTGGTGAAGCCCTTTTCTATCAATACATGACGCATCATGTATGCTGACAATTGGTAATTAGAACCATCCAAATTATCCTAAACAACCAACATATTGAATATATAATTTTTTTCAGCCATGGCCTATGAGTAAATACCTTGATGAAAAAAATTGATTTATATCAAAAGATTGTACATAAATACCCAGTTAAGCTCGGTAGATATTTAGCACACTTTTAAGCCGTTTTATTGGTGAACCAAAATTGGTATAAATGTCTTGGACAAAATAAAAAAATTACCTCCCCAGTCACTCTCAGAGTGCATTTGGATGCCAAGTTGACTTCAAATCAGCATTTTCATCCCAAAAAGGGAAAGAATTTTGAACTAATCATACCAAGTATGCTAACCAATTTTTGTTTCATTCAAAGACTCTGATAGTAAGGGTGTAAAAAATGCCCTAAAGAAAGGAGTTACCTACTATGATACAGATTGATGGACTTGAAGTATTGTGAAAGCACATGAACAACATGAGGAAGAAGAACCTGAAGAATAATATAATAAAAATTGTACACCAATTGAATGTACAAAAGATACGTGACCTATAGGGGTTAGATGCTTGTATAGAAGCTACGGGGAAAGGCATGCTAGAGAGGAACAAAAGTACCTCAATAGTTAGAAGCTTGTTCACACATATCACTTTGGAAATATATCCACACACCCACACACATACATACATACATACATACATACATACATACATACATACTTACATACATACATACGTACATACGTACATACATATATACAAACATACATACATACATACATACATACATACATACATACATACATACTTACATACATACATACGTACATACACACATACATACATACATACATACATACATACATACATACATACATACATACATACATATATACATACATACATACATACATACATGCATACATACATACATAAATACATACATACATACATACATAAATACATACATACATACATACATACGTACATACATACATACATACATACATACATACATACATACATACATACATACATACATACATACATACATACAGACTGTTACTCTACAAAAATTATTGAAATATCTTTGTGAACAATGTATAAAAGTAATTTAGGCATTTTTTAGCCCAAAATAGGCGTTAATCATATATGCATCCTTATTCCATTATAATTTAAGGTGTTGAAACCATTCTTCATGAGATAATTATATTAAGAATAATTATAAGTACTTGTATACATACATACATGCATAATTTTGAAGGTAGGGAAGTAAAGTGTTATATTGACGAGTTTGAAGCGTATCCCCTCATTTGTTGAAATTTGACACTATTCAAAGGTGCATACTTTGATACATACACACATATGATTAGAAATGTCTCAATATGGTATATGTTAAGATGAATATGATGTATGGTAGCTCACTCCGTTAGAGTATCGTGTCATGTTGTCATGTATTGTAGCGGTTCTTTCTATTTCTTGAGTCACCTTACAAGAATATATGGATGGGCATATGTATTGTAGGCTCTCAAATGTATTATACACACTCAAGTGGTATAGGCATCCTATGTATTGTAGGCACTTAGGTGGTCTAGGCACCTTGAGTTGTGGCCTTTTCCAACAAGCTTGTGGGCAAATGGATAGTTAAAGATAAGTGTAATTAGAAAGCGTTCTACACCAACTTAAGTTTTGGAAACAACAACATTATTTGTCATTAGGATCCCTAAATGGAAAAAGATTGATCTAATCATGGTCTTCTTCTCACCTTTCTTAATTGTTCCCAAGATTTTGGATTTGGTGTGCTTTTTATGGAAACGATACAACAAGATGAAACACTTTTGCACCATTCATGTTGATTGGAAGTGGGACTCTTGTACTAGGTACGAAAATGCTATTAGGCTCCCAATTGTAGGTATGATAAGAGTGAAGAAGGGGAATATTCAAGAGAAAAAGATGGTCTAGAAAAAAGTTCTCTTTGTGGAGGACTTCTTATAGGATGTTCTATTTTTGAAAATCATCATTGACAAAGCCAAGTGGGTTTTTCTTGTTGAATCTTTGAAATACCTTGCTTGTAGCTTAAAATTTATCAAGATGGTGTTGACACTAATGGGAAATGCCTCTTCTCCAATCCATAGTAACCACAAGCTTTCCAAGTGGATTGGATTAAAGTGGTCAATCACACAAGGCTTCCGGTTGGATTAAGTACTTTCTTGTATGGCTACAAATGGTGTTGTATGGCCAAATCCATGGACTTTTCTAGTGACTAACCAAAGATAGATGATGATGAGAATGTTTGCTTATGAAATGAATGCTTTCTTACATAATGATCTAGAAACTATGCTAGCCTTTTGGTATTGTCTCAATACCTTTTGTTTGGCTTCAAGATGGAATAAAATCACTTGAAAGAGGCATCCAAGGCTATAATTGGGGATCTATCTAATATGTTGTAAACTAGATGGTGCTCTTACGTTTGTTGTTCTCGCATGGTGGAAGGGTCAAGACTTACTAAATCTTATTTTCTACCCTTTATTTTAGTCCCACACTCCTGGATATTGTTTGTTTATTATCTAAGAGTTGCAATAAGATGATATTTTACCTCAAGATCCATGAAGGTTGAAAGTGGACTATCCATAAGACATAACGATTGTATCTAGTTCCGAATTAGACATAACGATTGTATCTAGTTCCCAATCAAGGGAATAAGGAAAGCTAAGGTATCAATTTTGCTTACCTCTAAAGAGCAAAACATTTATGGAATAAAGAGGTTTTCTTTGTGAAATCATCTCTAGAGTCATGAGAGAAGACTATAGATTAGATAAGAGGACATTAATTGAACTTCGAGAGTGGACTATGAAGATTGGTGTATTAAGAAACAAAATCAATGCTTATGATACCATGAATTCTCACTTAAGTTCTCAGCCATGATCCCCTAAGATAGAAGGTATAAAAATAGAAAAATGTCAAAAACTTTGGAAAAATTTCCTAATTTAAAGTTGAAATTGATTCTTAATGTACCCATTAATAGGAAATCGTGTTGCAATTGGATGAGTATCGCATGTAAGTTCCTTGAAAAATGAGAGCCCTTCATTGAGTACAAGGAAGTTTTTTAGATGTGGAAAATTCTGCATCTAAGAACTTGTTCTCATGTGAAAGCTCTCAATTGTTTACGTTTTGCCTTAATGGTAGAGAAGGCATGTGAAATGTCTCTTTTTCTTGCTTTGAGAACCAATTTTAAAGCTAACACAAATTGTGGTAGCCCTTCATGGTGTAAGTGTTGCCTCAATGGTTGAGAAGACTAAAGACACCTCTTTTTTTGTGTTGAATGAGTCCTTTGGGCTGGCAATCCTTGGTGAATGTGGTATATTTAGAGACTCAAATAAACTTGAAATAAGCCTTACCTGGAGAAGCAATAGGTTTTTATGTGGTGTTGTGGAATTTGATTATGAAGCTTTTTGGAAGATTTGGAAAGAAAGATGCACTAGCAAGTTGAAGGACGATGAGTAGGCCATTGTGGTATTGAAATTAATGTAAAATTAGTTGCAAACCTGGAAGAGCTATCAAAAAATTAAAACTACTTGTCATGTGGAAAAGAAACGTTTGTAACTACATGGGATGTAGAATGAGATGGTTGCTAATGTTATCATGAGTTTTACAAAAATGGTAAGGGAACATGTAGTGTACATAACTTATGGTTCTCGTTGGGGTCCAAAGTCTAGGATCTCAATGTCTAATAAGGGAGAACCAAGAGAGGGCACAATGGGTTTCGGGATTTTTGGAGCTCTACTGCTTTATATGTTGGCCATGCACTCACTAGAGCTTTGAGGAGAAAGTGGGCTAGAGACACTAAAACATTGAGTGAACTGGTTGAAAATCAACGTGCCATTATCCTCCTTTGTCATTCCTAATTTCATGGCCCTCAACATGATACAAACCAATTGTAGGCAGGCAGACAAACATCCACAAAGCTTTGCTTAACAATTGCATAAATACTTATTTTGGGCAGGCAATATTTTTATTATGACTATGTGTAAGTTCATGCTTGGGATGTGTGTTTCTAAACCTTTGATCTTTTCACATGGATCAAGAGTTTCGCAGAGACTAGCTGGTGGTTGGCATGTGGCTTACAATTGCAAGGCAAAGAACAAGGTATAGAGGAAGGTCGTTGGTAGCATGACATTTTAATTGACTGATGAGTTTAAAGACCGAAGCATTCAAGATTTTGGAGCAGTATTGAGAGAAAAGTTGTATCCTTGGAGAATGTTTATAGCAATGCATTTCCTGGGTGAAGAGAAAGAGAAAGTTGTTGTGTCTAACTCAACATGGATTTCGAATGTTATTTCGTAAGGCAGTCTCGTAATCATTGAAAGAGTTCTCTCGGACTACCTGTAGAAAAGAGATCAACACTCAAAATTCTATAATGTCTCCTTATCCTTACAATGACATCTTAATTATGTTAATTGCTTATTTAATTACGCCAACTCAAGCATGTACTCGTGTGTTCCAAGCATTTATGATAAACCCAACATTCGATGCGATGAGGCGAGAGATTCGCTATCACTTCTTAGTGAGTACCACTTGATCCGCATAAAATATTCCCCTAGTTCGCTTGGAAAGTCTATAGAGGCCCTATTTCATGAGGAGATAAGAAATCCTAAATTTCGATGGTTGATAGTTGGACTAAGTGCTCTCTTTCTCCTAATTCTTCCGTAGCTATTAAAGTGCTCTAAATCTAAGTGCTCTCTTTCTCCTAATTCTTCCGTAGCTATTAAAGTGGATATGAGGGGATAGATTTCGGAATTTTACCTTGAATTTATACTTTCTAATAATAGGAAATCTTGCATGCTCCCCCTTGTCCTATTTGATAGGTGATTTCCTTCACCACCAGATATCGCACTTAAAATTAGCTAATCAAAAACTTCAAGCATGTCTCCTTGGTGCTCTAGTGCACTCAAAATTCTATAATGTCAAAACTCAATGACAACTTAATTATGTTAATTGCTTAATTATTTCGTGCGTTCCAAGCGTTTGTGATAAACCCAACATTCGATGCGACTAGCCGAGAGATTCGCTATCATTTCTTTGATACTGCTTTCTGTTTTAAAAGTATAGTTTGGTCTCATGCTAATAGGTTAATAGAGGAAATCGAGCTCCGTATCCGCACAAAGGTGCAGCTCGCTTCAGGTGATGGTGGTGATGATCTTCTTCTTGAATTGTGGGCAGAGTTGGCCTCTCTCAAGATATAAAGGGCTTACATGACCAACAGATGCGGTGTGCGCGTGAGAGATCAGGAGACAAATAAGTTTCTAACTTCTAAGTCTATGACAAGCGTTGATGAGCATAGGCCGCCTCCTCGCAGAGGCCAAGTGAAAGCCGCCATCGCTTCTAGCCTCGTTCGATCTTTCACGAGCGCCGTCAATCCCTCTTTTATGCCCCGCCGCTCCTATGCGGATACACCGTCTTCCCTGTCTATGAGTGCAGGAAACTTATCGAGCAGCAGTACTGCATCATCTAGTCAATAACCCTCTGAACCATGCCACCGTAGGTTTGTTCGAGTATCCCGTTCAGCGTCTGAGTTATGGCATCATAGATAGGTTTGAGTCCTTCTACATGTTTATGGGCTGTAAGGTTCGAAGTGAACTTCGCATTGAGTTATGTACTCTGTCTACCTTCTGTTACGGGTTGTTTTCATCTACTACATTAATCAGAGAGTCCATATGCATTTGATCTTCACTTTGTGCTAAACGTCATATATCCTTGTTTGAGCGTCTCTAAAATCGATGACTATTTCCCCTCCGTTATAATGATCAGCAAAAGGTTACAAGCAATATTGTCTCGCCTTCCTGTTGTTGTTTCTCTTCATCATTCAAGATACAACGTTTTGGAGCGTCCGCAAACCAATTTCTTAAGTTTCAGTTTTATGCAGTGCATCGAACAAGCAATGAAGCATCACGTAATATTGCTTCTATGCTGAAATTCTTGCATACTCCTCTCTGAAGTCTCTTGTACCGTCAGCGTTCATCATCTACATTCCGTACAGATTTCCTCTCTATCGTGCTGATGCACAAACACAAACCAATGAACAGTAGAAATCTAATGTTAACAAGTACTCAAAGAAGCCGAAATGAAGACTTACCTCACCCTTTCTTTTGCTATCAGAGAGCAGGATACTCGTATGAGAACACAATAATCATAGGAGTTTGTATACTAACCATATCAATGTGATTGCATTCAGATTCGTTGATCAATTTTATTTCTGATCCTTCTAAGATGTAATTCCTTCCTAAATAGTAGATGAGCTATTTCATGACTGTAATGCCAAGTGCATCAAGATATACCGGCATTGAAACCACGTTCAAACAGATAGAATCTCATCAAAGTGACTCTTTGAGTTTCAATCTTGAGAAATTCAAAGGTTCATGTTATATTTGTTAGTATATGATCAATGTCTACCCCTCATGATTGTATGCACATTTTGTAAGGCCCCCTTTATGAGGAGAAGCCAAGCATGCATTACCCAATTGATGGGAATCCCAACTTGAATGTTGGATGAAGGTCATATTGGACCATGTAAGATATTATAAGGAAAGGGAGTTATCAGGGTCCCCAATTGTGGGGTCCGGGGGCAGCGCCCCTGGCGCGACGGTAAAGGGAATATTCCATGGAATATTCCCTGTCGGAGTCAGAAATCATTTATATTTGTTAGGTCGGTTCAACCACTCTAAGCCGTGTATGGCAATTACGCAGGCGGTGGCCGCCCACGCTCTACCGCCCATGTATAGCCGTCCATGGCAAGCCACCAAAGATCCTATATATACATGACTTCTGCACTACCTAAGACACCGAGTTGAGCTAGCATACCTCTACCTTGTATCTCCCTATCTAGAGTTGTCTAGATCACCATTTAAGCTCTACCTTGAGAGCGCACGGGTGGACAACGCCATCATCTTTGTACTTGCTGCTAGTAGAAAATTGTTGAGATTCTCCTATATCTGTTATCTTCTCTGTTATTGCTCCTGTGTTATATTGCGTAACTATTGTCTTACATGGTATCAGAGCTGTAAGGTTCGAATAGCTTGAGAAGTATCATTATTTTAGCCTACTAGCAGACTAGAATATCAGTAGATTATTCGAGTGATTACATGATGGCTTCATCATCGAACAGTAGTCTTGGTGCTTCAGCTAATGTTAATGCTGCACCTATTCGAATTCGTCCACCTGCATTCACTGAAGGGAAGTTGGATGGAACCAACTATACACTCTGGAAGTTCAAAATTTCTGCAATTTTGGACTCCTATGAATTACTTGACACTGTCATGGGACCGATGGGATTGGATCCAGAGCCTATACCAGTTGAAGATCCAGCAAATTCAAGATTGATGATTCAGCCAGATCCAGATCTTCTACGAGCTTGGAAGAGGCGGAATGCTGATGCATTATGTGCGATTGTCACTAGTGTAAGTGATTCTGTGCTTACTTTAGTTCAACATACTACTAAAGCACATGAGGCTTGGGGCATATTGACTCGACAATATGAGACCAAGAACCACACTAGGATACAGAATTTAGAAAATCAGTTGGCAAATGAAAAACATTCTGATTCTGAAAAGGCTGAAGATTTTATCAAACGGATAAAGCATCTTCAAGATCAATTGGCTGCAGTTGGTGTTGTTATAACACCAGAAGAGCTGGCTCGAAGATCTGTACGTGTTCTTCCAGCAAAGTATGATGGATTAGTAACAGCCCTTAACACTCAGGTAAGGCCAACTCCTCTTACATTTGAAGAGTTTTGTGCCATGCTTTTAGAAGAAGAGATGCGGCTGAAGAATCGGCAAAGTACAACTGGTGCTGCATTCTCAGCAAATGCAAAAGGTAAAGGCTCTTCAGAGGGATCAAAGAAGAAGCCAAAGAAGAAAAAGTTCACAGGAAGTTGCTTCTATTGTGAAAAGAAAGGCCATGCCATCAAGGATTGCAGAAAGAAGCAAGCTGATGAACGGAATGGGACTGTAAAATCATCATGGAAGAACAAAGAGTCTGCAAACAACACAGAGCTGGAACTTTGGGTAGCTATTGAAGAGGTATGTTCATCTGCTCAAGCTCGTGTTGATGAGCCATGGATTTTAGATAGTGGAGCTTCTCGCCATATGACTAGTAAAAAGGATTGGTATAGTTCCCTAGTGCCTCTGCGGGAATCCATCAATGTAGTGGTGGGAAATGACTCCAAGTGTCCAGCTGAAGGAACTGGAACCATCTCTTTTATCACTTCTCAAGGTGTTGAGAAAAAGTTATCCGATGTTCTCTATGTACCTACACTCAAAAGAAATTTGTTGTCAGTTTCTGCAATAACAGATCGTGGACTCGAAGTTCACTTCAATAAGAGTGGTGCGGAAATCATGGATTCATCAGGTAATGTTGTAGGTAAAGGCATACGACGGGATAACTTGTATGAGTTAAGTGCTTTAACTGCTACAGAAGATAAAGATGTAAGCAGGTTATGGCACCGACGATTTGGGCATCTCGGATTTGCAGTTTTGAAGGAGATGCAACGAACAGGGATGGTTGCTCATATGCCTGCATTTTCAGAGTTGCAGGAACCTTGTGAAGCTTGTATGATGGGCAAGCAACAACGAAAGGCATTTCCAAGAGAGACCAGCAATCGATCTCAAGCTCCTCTAGAGTTGGTACATGCTGATCTCTGCGGTAAAATGTCTACACCTGCTTTAGGAGGATCTTTCTACTTCTTGCTGTTAGTCGAGGATTATAGTAGAAAGATGTGGGTTTATTTCATTCGAGAGAAGGCTGATGCTTTTGAAAAATTTAAAACGTGGCATAAGTATGTAGAAAATGAATCAGGAAGGAAATTGAAGAAATTTAGAACAGATAGAGGAGGTGAATTCTTGTCAACAGAATTCAACAATTACTGTAAGGAGCATGGTGTGAAAAGGCAACTTACCACAGCTCATACACCCCAACAAAATGGCGTTGTTGAGCGGAGGAACAGGACAGTAGTTGAAATGGCTCATTGTATGTTGAAGGATCAAGACATGCCTGATTCATTCTGGGCAGAAGCAGTCAATACAGCAGTCTACATCCTCAATCGAAGCTACACAAAAGCACTGAAGGGGATGACTCCTCAAGAAGCATATTCTGGTAAAATGCCTTCAGTTTTGCATTTCAGAATTTTTGGTTGTTTCTGTTATGCACATATTCCTGATTGAACAAGATCAAAGTTGGATTCAAAAAGCAAAAAGTGTGTCTTCCTAGGATATAGTGAAGAGTCTAAAGCATACAGGTTATGGGATCCTGAGGCAAGGAAGATTTTTGTCAGCCGAGATGTGGTGTTTGATGAACGACCACACTTAGTAGAAGATAAAGGTAAATCTACTATCTCATCAAGCGGAGAAATATCTCACCTTGTGCCTATCAAAAGACAGGTTAAAGTTGAGGAGGAGGAAACATCTGATGGAGAAATTTCCTCAATAAAAAGCCAACCAGTTGTAGCTGCATAGCGTAAGCCACTACCGAAGTGGGCACAACAGCTCTTTGATGATCTTAATCCACATGTAGATGTACCAGAATCATCATCGGATGGATTACGAAGATCAAAGAGAATAGAGGAGCAAAGAAGAGCCTCAGAACACATTGTTAACATGGCTCTAATGGCAGATATCATGGGTTCGATAAAGGAACCTACCACCATTGAAGAAGCCATTGATGATCCAGATTGGAGAGCGGCAATGCAGTCTGAGTATGATAGTATACTCAAAAATGATACATGGGATCTAGTCGACTTGCCGCCAAAGAAGAAGGTAATAGGTACTAAATGGATTTGGAAAGCTAAGTATAAAGCTGATGGAACCTTAGAAAAGTATAAGGCACGATTAGTTGCACAGGGTTTTTCACAGATTGAAGGATTTGATGTTCAAGAAACTTTTGCACCAACAGCACGCATGACAACTATTCGGACGGTACTTGCAGTAGCTGCACAAAAGTCTTGGCCTATTTTCCAGATGGATGTCAAATCTGCATTTTTGAATGGTCACCTCAAGGAGGAGGTATATGTATCTCAACCACCAGGTTTTGAGGTGCCCAATTCAGAAAATAAAGTTTGCAGGTTGAAGAAAGCTTTGTATGGACTTAAGCAAGCTCCACGGGCTTGGTACCAACGAATAGATCATTTTTTCAAAAATATGGGTTTTGAAAGAAGTACTTCTGATGCTAACTTGTATGTAACGAAAAAGGATAGCAAGCTAGTTGTTGTCATTGTATATGTAGATGATTTGATCATTACAGGAGATCATCAGGAACTCATCAATCAAACTCGGATCAGCTTGGGAACTGAGTTTGAAATGACAGACTTAGGTCTACTCCATTTTTGTCTGGGAATTGAAGTATGGCAAAGGAAGGATGGCATTTTCATCTCACAACAAAAATATTCCAAAGAAATTCTCAAGGCATTTGGAATGATGGACTGCAAAGCAACTAGCACACCTATGGAGGTAAGTCATAAGCTATCTATGGATGATAACATGCCTGATGTAGATGCTAAGAAGTATAGGAAGCTCGTTGGAAGTCTTATTTTTCTGTGCAACACTAGACCAGACATTTGCTATGCTGTTGGAGTGTTAAGCAGGTTTTCCAACAAACCTAAGGAGAGTCACTGGAATGCTGGAATGCGAATTCTAAGGTACATTGCAGGAACCTTAGATTTTGGTATTTTGTATACCACAGGTGATACACTCCAAGGATATTGTGATTCAGATTGGGCTGGAGATTGTGATTCTAGAAAATCAGTTTCTGGATATTGTTTCTCACTTGGTTCAGGAATATTTTCTTGGGTAAGTAGGAAGCAACCAACTCTCGCACTCTCCTCCACTGAAGCAGAGTACAAAGCAGCTTGTTTTGCTTCTTGTGAGGCAGTCTGGTTAAGGAGAATTCTTGCAGATCTTGGCTTTCCATCAAATATGCCAACTGTACTCAAGTGTGATAATCAAAGTTGTATGGCTATTGCAAAGAACCCAGTATTTCATGCTCGCACCAAGCACATAGAAGTACAGTACCATTACATTCGTGAGCTAATTGAAGATGAAATTGTGGAGCTAGAATATTGCCCAACAGAGGCAAATTGTGCTGACATATTCACTAAAGCACTTGGAAGAGAGCAGCTCAACAAGCATCTTCAACAGATGGGCATAGGACTGAGACCTACTTGATTTATCATCGGTAAACATTGAGGGGGGGTGTTAGTATATGATCAATGTCTACCCCTCATCATTGTATGCACATTTTGTAAGGCCCCCTTTATGAGGAGAAGCCAAGCATGCATTACCCAATTGATGGGAATCCCAACTTGAATGTTGGATGAAGGTCATATTGGACCATGTAAGATATTATAAGGAAAGGGAGTTATCAGGGTCCCCAATTGTGGGGTCCGGTTCAACCAGAGTCAGAAATCATTTATATTTGTTAGGTCGGTTCAACCAGTCTAAGCCGTGTATGGCAATTACGCAGGCGGTGGCCGCCCACGCTCTACCGCCCATGTATAGCCGTCCATGGCAGGCCACCCATGATCCTATATATACATGACTTCTGCACTACCTAAGACACCGAGTTGAGCTAGCATACCTCTACCTTGTATCTCCCTATCTAGAGTTGTCTAGATCACCATTTAAGCTCTACCTTGAGAGCGCACGGGTGGACAACGCCATCATCTTTGTACTTGCTGCTAGTAGAAAATTGTTGAGATTCTCCTATATCTGTTATCTTCTCTGTTATTGCTCCTGTGTTATATTGCGTAACTATTGTCTTACAATATTATGCCCATAAAAGACATAAGCCACAGCATAGCAAGTTACCTAGTCATGCAACATTTCATGTAACATGCATCCACTAAAATTGTGTAGGAAATATAAGAATGATTGCATAGGGAAGCCACATGACATGTAAATTTTAGGAAATCTCATAAGGGAAAAGAAATAATCCCTTTGAAAAGATTACAAATTTTTATGGCATGATGCCTTTTCTAGTAGCATCATCTATGAAAGTGACAAAGTAAAGAGATCTGTGTAATGAACTTGTGGGCATTGGAACACACATAATTGTATGAACAAGGCTAAAGGAAAAAATAAAGAGTCAATGTGCGTTTTATGCACATTCATAGATCTCCTATGGCCAGGATTGGTAAGTTTTCCACCTGCAATATCATCGAAGATACTCCAATGTATGGGTGTCTCTGAGTTAAGAGAAAATCACCATCACACTTTTTATTGAACCTAAAATGCTTTATGTAGAAGAAGTAACCGTTATATCAATGCCCACATGGACATATATAAGAAGTATTTAGAGAAGCGTACATAGTGTGTATGTGCTCAATATATGCAGTAGAATGGAAATGAAAGGCTGAATTCCTAGCCCAAATTGTAGCTAAAAAAACCTCCAAGTGTCTATCAACTCTATGTGATTGCAT
>CM035412.1:110611359-110681359 GCA_020310875.1 Ceratopteris richardii | reverse complement strand
ATATATTTAATTTTAAATATTTAATTTTAAATATATTTGATGGATACAACTTATATATATTTTTTATGTTTCTTATTATGGGTAGATTCTGATCAATCAGAGGGTACTCCACCACCTCCTACCCATGCAACGACTTCACATGTGTCGTGTGATAGGAATTATGATGAATTTTACTATGAAGAGCATATTATATGTTGGTGTAACTCTTGTTATGGCACGTATCGAAGACCACGATTGGAATGTATTGAACATGAGGCAGAGTATGGTACTTTTGAGCGTGCACCATCACCTAGTCAATGTGATAATGCTTGGGTATGTATTTTCTATATATATTAATGTCATTATTTTATTTTAAAACCATATACAAAATCAAATTATTGTTTATATACAGGAATACTTGCTCAATGATGATGATGATGATGATGATTTTTCTCATAATGTTTATATACCTCGTACACGTCATGGACTTGCTGTTCATCAATTACAAGCAGAGGTTTCTAGAAATCCTCTACCTCCTGGTTTAGAGAATGAAACGGCTGGAGATTATCGATTGCCAGCTCGTGATCGTTCTTTAGTACAAACAGATGATAGAAGAAGATATGGAGGATGGAATAGAGGACCACTTCCTTTAGATGGAGAGGTTTTCAACTTTTGGGGTAATCGCTATATGATTGCTCCATCCACTATTACTAATGCTGGTCGTGGTCTCTTTATTGTAGAGGATTTGTATGTGCTCCGAACTCTCAAGTCACTCTTATGTCATTTTGTGGTCCTATATATGGATGGGGAGATTGGCATCGACTTTCATGTTATGTTCAAAGCATGAGTACTTATGGAATATGCATGAACGTAGCATCCCTTACTGATAGAAGGGTTTTACATGCAGAAAATGAAAGATTATATATTGATGGAAGACCTTACACCCATGGAAATATAGCAGGTTTAATAAATAGTAGTCGAGGGTTACATAATAGTTCAAGGACTAATTGCACATTTGAGGAGCGTGAAAATAGTCATGAATCACCATACATGAGTAGAGATGTATCAAGATACATAGTTCTCAATGCTATTACTACATTACATGCTGGTGATGAACTATTAGTGAATTATGGATGGCGTAGACCTCCAAGAGCACCTTTTAACTAGAGAGAATAAAAATTTTCTATTGATATTTAATAAGTTATATACTTAATTTTATATTTGAAGTTTACTTTTAATTCATTTATGGAATACTAAAGAGTTTTATTTATATGTGTAGATTCCAATGTATGATGTTGATGATATTCATCCAGAGCATTCACAATTACCAGTAAGACCTCATTTATCAGAAGCTTCCATGAGGAGGCTACGCAAAACTAATCCTGTGCAATATGCAAAGTTGAAAGATCTATATTCAAAAGAAGATAAATGTACAAGATTTGTGTGACAATGATGAAGATGATGGCATGGCAGATTTTATTGAGGATTAGTATCAAAATGAGAGTGAGAGCATTGATATTTCTAAAAATGAGAAATAACTTCGAGAGGAATGTCTAAAGCATGTATATGAAGGAAGTCGTTTGACATGACTAAGTGCGAGCTTACTTATTCTCAACCTTCAAAATCATTTTAGATGGAGTAATGTATCTGTTTCGACACTATTAAGGTATAATTTTCAATTTTCTATCTATTTATATATATATATATATGCATATATATATATATATATATATATATATATATATATATATATATATATATATATATATATATATATATATATATATATATATATATATATATATATATATGCATGTTCTTGTTCTTACTTTAGATAAGGTAAGAACAAGAACTTGAATTGAATGGATAGTTTTTGTCCGCGCATCTTTTAAAACTATTAATGCATCTTTCAAAATATTCGCAAAAAATTTGATTGTTTGGATGGCAGGATATGATTGTTTGTTTTGGAGGATATGAAGTATGTACCTTTATTGAATGATTTGTCAATTCACACATATGTTCAGTTTGAAAGTGTGAGAAGCGGATTTATAATTGTTATTCAAAGAATTTGGCACTATTTATAGGCCATACAATGGTGAGTTAGATGAATCACATGCACAGAGGTTACTCAAGATAGAGCAATATGATTATAATGGACTAGTGCCAGCAGGATTCCTAGGGTATGCAGTAAGCGTCTTGCATGTCATAAATCTCAAGTTCTTTGAATAAGCTGTATAAAAGTGATTCTCTCAAGTCACCATGATTTCCACTTTGTATCCTAAAGTTCAGATGCTCATCATTGACAAGCAAGAGGTTTACTGCATACCGGAGAAATCCTGCTCTATCTTGAGTAACCTCTGTGCATGCTATTCATCCAGGTCACTATTGTATGGCCTATAAATAGTGCCAAATTCTTTGAATAACAATTATAAATCCGCTTCTCACACTTTCAAACTGAACATATGTGTGAATCGACAAATCATTCAATGAAGGTACATACTTCATATCCTCCAAAACAAACAATTGTATCCTGCCATCCAAAACAATCAAATTTTGTGCGAATATTTTGAAAGATGCATTAATAGTTTTAAAAGATGCACGGACAAAAAGTGTCCATTCAATTCAAGTTCTTGTTCTTACCTTATCTAAAGTAAGAATAAAAACCTACATGTATATATGTATATTTATTTATTTACCTTTTTTAATATATCTTTTTTTGATAAACTTACACGTTATCATCTGAAAAGTTTTTACCAAGTGAGAATATTCTTCCTACCTCACATGATGAAATGAAGAAGATAATCAACAATCTTGGTATAGATTATCAATGTATACATGCATGTCCTAACGATTGTATTTTATATAGAGGTGAATATGCAGACTCTTTGACATGTCCCAAATGTCAATCTCCTCGATATAAGCGTGAAGAAGGTAAAATCCCAAAAAAGGTATTGAGACATTTTCCATTGGCTCCACAGATTAGACATATGTTTCAAAGCCTCGAATTATCAAAGCTTTTGACTTGGGGACATGATCACAAAAGTAGTGATGGAATAATCAGAATTCCTCATGATAGTGTTGCTTTTCAGCATATTGATTCTACATGGCCTGAATTTGCACAAAATCCATAGAATCTAAAGTTAGGAGTTGCATGATATGGGGTTAATCCATTCTCCATGAAATCCAGTAAATGGTCAACATGGCCAGTGGTAGTCATAAACTACAATCTTCCGCCATATCTTAGCATTAAAAAGGAACATTTAATGCTTTCACTTTTAATCTCAGGTAGAAGACAAGTTAAAGATATGAATGTATATCTTGCTCCTCTCATTGACGATCTTCAAGAGTTATGGAGAGGTATTAATGTCATTGATGTATCAAAAAGCATCAATGAAAGACATATTACAGTTCGTGGTATTGTGGCTTGTATTATTCACGATTTTCCTGGATATGGTGTTTGTTCAGGTATTGATGTAATTTTTTTATTCAATATGCATGTAAATAAATATGATTTAATCTAATTATATTTTTATCGTTTTCCATGATGCATGAATATCTACTAAGGGTTATAAAGCTTGTCCATATCGTGGTGATTGGTTGAGATCAATCTATAGTAAGAATCTCAACAAAAATATTTATCTTCGACCTCGACGATTCTTGCCTGATGATCATCCATTAAGATCTAAAAGAGAAGCGATACATTTTAATGCAAAGCTTGAAACACGTCAGTATCCAAAACCTATGACGCCTATGGATTGGTATAAAAAATGGACAGATGGACCTCTGATAGATCCAGAAGCAGAAATCTTCAGTGATGATTCAGATAATGAGTATGTGAACAGAGGTAAAGGAAAATTGGCACTCGCAAAGAACATATCATTATGGTATTCTTTGGAGTATTGGAAAGAGTTAAAAGTATGTCATTGTTGGAACTGAAGGACTCACAAGGCAAGGAAGCTTACGAAGGGAGTCAGAGAGAAGAGAAGGCACAAGCAAACAGAGTAGTCAACGACGATCTAGCAAGTAGGCCAATATTTTCTTCAGGACACTAAAACATATCAAAGAGGTGGACACACAAGGGGAAGGAGCAAGTAGGGAGCTCAAAGATGTGTATGTCAAATCGTTAGAAGAAATCCCTACAAGAATAGTGATTTTCATCACTAAAAGCCATTGTAAATACCAATTCATATTTTTGTAGCTCCATTTTGTGCAAGCCAAGGAGTCCTTGAGCTTGAGGAGCATTCGAAGTAGCTACCTACCAATTTTCATAATTTTTAGACTTCGTTTGAGTCTTCAAATAGGCCCTAGAACCTAATTTTTAACTAGGCCAGACACCAGGTTTGGACACGGCCAAAACCTAGTCAAAAACTATAAATAGAGCTAGAGAGCTCATTTTTGAGGTTAGCTTGTAATTGATTTGAACTTGTAAGAGCTTTTTGAAAGTAATCTAAGAACTCCATTGCTTCTCACTCTTTGTCTTACCGTGTGTGCGTGTGTGTGTGTATGTGTGTGCATGTTAGTGTGCTTCTCACTCACGCACTTGTGCCTTCACTTGCTCAAGGTCTTCATACCATCCTCATGTCTTCCCGGATTGACATTAAAGGAGGTGCTACTCATCACTGAGCTACACCAAATTTTGGCGTCGTTGCCGGGGATCGAGCTTTGAGGTTGAGCGTGTGATGGTAAGACGTAGATTTGAGACGTTGGTATTGTAGGTAATTTCTTTACTTTTCTTATTTTTCTCTTTCTTACCTCACCACCATTATCACCATCATCATCCTCACCATATCCGATCTCCATCTCCATCATCGCGAAAAACTTTCAGTTTTTTGATCATATCACCTTCTCCACCTCATTTCCCTCATTCCACTTGTGAGAGAGAGCAAGAGAGTGAGAGAGCGAGAGAGCGACTTGTGTGCTGTGTTTTTGCATGTTTTTTGAGCACTCTTGCAGGTACAGTTGTATCATCCCCTCCGGCACGCTGAGCAGGTACGGACACGCTCGAAACTGTCTCTGTGTCGGAGACCTCTGTCGATCGCGATCGACAAAAAAATCGCCCATTTGGTAAAACAAAGTGCACCACCATAATCTACATGATGAGCACATTCTAAATCACTAAAAACAGTTAAAAAATTCCGTGTTTGTCAATCGTGATTGACACCATCGATCGCGATCGACAGCCATGATCGACAACATCTGTCAATCGCGACCGATAGACCCTATCAATCGCGACCGACAGACCCTATCAATCGCGACCGATAGACCTCACGATCGACTGACTGCCACGTAGGATCCAGTCAATCACGATTGACACCGTCGATCATGACCGACTGAAAATTTTTGATTAACACCAAAATTCGCGTTGCCACGTGTCCATCGCGACGGACACATCCCCGATTGACTGAAATCACGGCGAAAATCCTGGAAAAAGTGTCGATCGCGATTGACACCATCGAGCGCGATTGACAGGACTCACGACCGACTCCGTCGATCACGATTGACACTGTCAATCGCGACTAACGTGTCGATCGCGATCGACAGGCCCCGACGGACACCTCTGTCAATCGCGATTGACAGACTTGTCGATCGCAATTGACAGGCTTTTCGGCCAAAATTTTAGGGTTAATATTTCCAAGTCTTTGGGGTAATTTTGGGCATAATTAGCAAGCAATTAGTGATTTGTGAGGTCCCTACACATGTATTTTTGAGAAAACTCCTGAGAACAGTTAGCCTGTTTGAACCCTGTTTTAGTTCCAAAACCCTGAGCTGTCATAACTGTCTCATACGAAATCCGTTTGCTGTGATTCTTGTTTTGTTGGAAAGCTCGTAGCCATAGTATTTTTAAGTGGACTATATTCAGGGGAAGAAAAGCTAAGGTGTTTCCAGGGTTGTTTTCCATAAAACCAAAAGAATAGTTGATCTTTGAGTTACATGAATGAAAGTGATTTTTTTGTGCCCTTTGAATCTAAGTCTTGAGCTAACTTTGGGACTCTTACAGGTCAGTGAGAGCATCAAAGGGCGATTGGAGCAAGAGTAAGTGCAAGCTTTGGGAACACACTTCCTGAGCACACAAGGGCAACCAAGGGAGGAACTCAAGGTTGGAAGATTCTCAACTCCCTTTGTCAATTCCTAGCTTAGGCTACACGTGAATAGTGCTAGAAGTAAGACAGGACAACGATAGGCACGAGACAAGTCAAAGACTATCTCAAAAATCAAGTTCAAGACAAGAGTTAACTTGTGTGTGATCGAATAACTTTAAAAGAAAAGAATTTAACGTGGAACGAGCAAATTAAAGTACGAAAAATACTCAAGTATTCCTGAGGACGTGATTCCAGACAAGGTCATAAACACGATAATCAACATAAACAAGAATCAAGTAACTGATACAAAAGAACTCAGCAACGAGGTTGTACTTGGGAAAAATTGGGGATTGCTCAATAAAGCATATGAACCTTAGATCAGGACGACATCTAGGGAGAGATAGACAAAGTCTGAGATCTTCAGAGGCTAGCGTCAATCACACTGCTAGGTCCTGGGCCCAGTAGTTGTTGAGCCACCACTCGTATTATCCTAGCTCTGAGACTAGTGAATCAGAGATATCTCAAGGTATGGAGAGACCTACGGGGAGTTCAGGTGTGCCATATTTGTATAGGGTGGAAGGCCCCTACAAGACGCAACTGGAATACCTTAGGACCAACCGATTAGGTGCTAGCATCTATGAGGACGACCTAGGAAGATCCGTGGTCCAGATTAAAAACCCTGACCAATGCATTGGACTAGAACACCGAGCTGTCAAGTTTGAAAATGGAGCATACTTGGACAAAGAGGAAACCATATATGTGGTCACTAGTCACCCAGACAGGACAGATGAATTCGGGAATGTGATCCCTGAGATGGACGTAGATGACCTAGAACAAGGGAACGTAGGAGGAGAGCCTAGGACCCCTCGAAGGAAATCTGTTCTTACTCGAATCCTCAATCCGGAGTGGGTTCCCCAGGACAATAAGAGTATAGATCTGCTCCTAAACCAAGAGACCGATGAAGCCTTTTGGAGGTATAAATCAAATAGGCCAAATGATGTAGGGTCAATCATGATCTATGAGTTCAAAGATCCTGATAGCCCAGGCAGAGTGACCTACTTAGATCATGCTTCAGAGAGGATCTTTGTGGTTATAGAACATGACAGGCATGCTTATACTTGGAAGGGTGAATTCGTTTTCCCCCAACCAAGATCGAATGTGTCCTATGGTCACCCTGGAGCTGGAACATCCCAAGCTCATGGAACTCAAAGAGACAAAAGTAGAGATAGGCCAGAAGTAAGCTTTGCCAACCCAGGGGGCAGAGAGAACGAGGACGGAAACAAATAGAGTAGAACCTGAGGTACTTAGAGCTCCCAAGAATCAAAGAAATGCAGATGAGTTCCCTCTACCATGACCTAGAGAGCACACAAGGACTTTGAGACCAACTCAGCTAGTTAAGTCCATGAAGAACTACTTCGATGGCACTGGAGATCCATATGATCATGTGGCTGAGTTTAGGCAAGTCTTGAGAGATGAACAAGTTGAAGATCTATTCACGCAGTACAATGCCTTTGGTCTAACCCTTAGGAACACTGCCCTGACATGGTTTCAGCCACTAAACAAGAGGGAGTTCAGAAGCATAGACCAACTTCTATAGGCATTCATTATCAAATTCTCTAAAAGTGGCATAAGACATAACATTTCCTTGCTGATTCACAGCTTCAAGCAAACCCCTCAAGAAACCGTGAGACTTGCCGGAAGAAGATTTAGGAAATACCTAGAGAGATGCCCAGTCCCTCAGTCACCCATACCAGCTAAGAAAGTGGCTTTATTCTTGGATGGATTGCTAAGTACCAAATTGAGATCATATGTGTACTTGAAGGACCCTAGGACCATAGAAGAGTGTGTACGCATGTGCATTCACATCGAGGATAACCTAGGGGAGGAATTAGAGCTTTCAAAAATCTATAAAGATTCTGATAGTTCTTCTAGCGTCTCTTCCACACAATCCATATCTATTGAGGAATTAGTAGATAAAGTAGCTCAGAAATTAGGTGTCACTAGCAAACAGATCCCAAGATTTTCCCCTATGAAAAGATATTATACTTGTGGAGGTGACCATATGGCGAATGTATGTCCCATTATGACTCAACCCCAAGTAAATCCTAGTAGCCAGTACTGCACCATACGACGAAGATACACAAATCACTCCGCACAAGACTGCCCATACAATAAGCAAGCGGTTAGGCAAACCTACCCTCAGCCATACCAGCAAGGAAGATACCAGAGTCAATACCCACCCCAATAGTATACTAGGCCTCAGCAGAATTACCAACCGCAATATCAGGCCCAACTGAGACCCCAGCCAGTGCTAGCACAACAACCACCTGCTCCTACTAATGTGATTCCAATAAAGTATGCTGCTGCAGAAGAAAACCTGAATAGAGCTATAGTCCCAGTAACACCATTAATTTCAGAAAGTGATCCCAGTGACCATAGCTTTGATTCTACGCATGTTGATAGTCCCCAGGCTTACTACATGTAGTCTCTTGAACATGGTGAGTCCTACTACAGTGAGGAACCAAGTGAACCTAATTGGGAGCCCGAGTATACTAATGTCATGTACGCAAACCCCAACTCTAGACCTCAACCTAGGCAAGTAAGACCCCCATTCCCTAGAGGACCATGCTACAGATGTCCGGGAGATCATCTCATTCATGATTGTCCCTTACCTCCACCTACACAACCCCAGTCAGTGACGATCCAGGGCTATTGTCAGGAGTGTGGAAAGGAGCATCTCTTACGAAACTGCCCAAAGAATCCTAATAATATGCCGAAAATCACTCCTATCAATGTTGGAAGGTTAGTTGTAGACTCCACAGGAAGTGTGACGTCCACTACACCAGTGCAAGTGATCACTAGAGCCCAAGCCTTGCAACAAAATCAAAGCGTAGGCCAGGAAAAGAGCCCAGATGTTAGTGAAACGGAGAGCCTGACAAAGAAGAGGACTAGAGCTTCGAGAGATAGTCATGAAAGAATGAAAAGGCAATGGGCAAAGAAAATGAGTAAACTTGAGTAAAGTCTAAGAGAAACGAGAGCCAGGATAACCGAACTCACATATCAAACTCCCTCTCACACTACCCCACCTCCACCATTCCCAACTCCATCTGATCCGCCACCTTCCAACCCGCCTCACCTAATCCCACCACCTCCTAGAGTAGGATCAGTCCTAGTAGATCCCACTCATGAGGACCTAAATATGATGCTCAAAGCATATCAGGCCAGAATCCAAGAAGGGCCAAATGTAACCGATCATGAAAAGTGTTACCCTAGAGCAGAACTAGAGCTTGAACGAACCAAAATTTGTGCTAAGATGGTGGATTTGGCTCAAACCATGTTTGAAGCCAGCCGCCTCTTTAACATATCTAGCTCAGCCAAGACGCAGCTGCACTTTGAAGGACTGTTAGAAAGAATAGAGAGGCTAGTTGCACAATCAGAAAAGGAACCCGCCTCTCAACACAAGGACAAGGCAAGTGAAAGAGTAGGTTCTCCTGCCCAGGAAAGCCTATGTGCCTAACTGTACGGAACCAAACACATCATCTTCTATGAATCGGTTCACACCCAAATTCCTACGAGAGATTCAAGAAGACAAATGGGCTAAAGAAAGTGAAGTCCCTCCTCCCATTGAACTTGTGGATGATGCACACGACCAATTCCCACAAGACATCCCATCCATTTATGAGGAGCAGGAGAGCACCCAATCTCAGGAAAGATTAGACTTTAAGTCTAACTCTCTGCAAGAATTACCCCACTTCACAGGCCCATGGGAAGCTAAGTCTACTTGTATGAGAGCACCCACGGTCATGGTACGAAATGAGGACTTAGTCATACCTAGGAACACAGAGGTAGTGAAAAACACTAAAGTACAGTGCAACCTCACCTTAGAAGAGCTACTCAAAGTAAGGCCAGAGCTATGGAAACATGTAGCCAAAAAAGTACCAGAGATAGCAAAACCTCGTTCCCAGGTAGGATCCCAGAGAACAGTGCCAGAAATACCCTTGGACAAGATAGGAGACATGAATGAGGGCGAAGAGGGAAACACATATCTTCCTATCACCCATCAAGGATACACCACCAAGGCCATTCTAGACTCAGGCGTAGGAGTTGCAATTGCTACCACTTCCCTATGGAAGGGTTGGGGCAAGCCAGCACTCAGGCCCACGAGGATGAAATCGCAAATGGCGGATGGTCACATAGAAAGACCCTTAGGGCTGTTAGAAGGGATAAATCTCACCACATGTGGTGTTGAGTTCGAGCATACCTTTGCTATATGTGATTTTAGCAAAAAACATGCCTATGAAATGATCTTGGGACGACCCTTTATGCGACAATTGCAAGTGGTATAGGACTGGGGAACCAATTCCTTGTACCTGCAACACAGGTGTTACGACCAAAGTGAATCTCAAAGATTACTCTCATAGAGATGTCCCTCCTATCCAATGGAATCCCATCCATAGAGCCAAAGATGATACGGAATCGGTGCGTTGCATAGGATCAGGATCCTCATGGATGCATGAAGACACCCACTTATGGATGTGCAAAGTAGCAGTAGAAGAAGAGAAGAGAGAAAAAGCCAGAGAGATAGGTGCAAAAGAAACACATAGATCAATTCAAGACCCAGCCTATGCACCTGTAGTCTTTCCTGATGAAGAATTTGAACCCCACGGCTGGGCAGAAATCCTAGCAACAATGGATGTAGCCATCAATGAAGAACAATGGACACCTCACTGTGATGAAGATGGCTATAACATTTCAGTCTTCTCCATAGAGCCAATCATGGGAGAGGCAGTGTTAGAAGAGTTGAACCTAGCCCTGATGCATTTGAGGATGCAAGTGACTCCGATCTAGAGTCAATCATTATGGACCCACCTTTTGCATCAGATGAAGAATACTTCTATGAAGTAGAATTTCAACCCCAGAGGCACGGAGATCTTACAAATGATGTAAGGCTAGCCACACATGTGACCCTGAAGGAAGAAGGAAAGAAAAGAAAGAAGAGAGAAGTCACACCACAAGAGGAAGAATCTTTGTTTGAGGTCTCCGAAAATTTTAAGAAGTATGAGATAGATGACAGGAAAGTCATGATCAGAATGCCTAAATGAGAGGCGCAATCGGGGGAGGCCTATGATAACAAAGAAACCACCAAGAAAATAGTGGTAGCCATGGAAGAAGGAGAAGAGAGATGCACGTACACAGGCCATGACCTGACGGAAGACGAAGAGCACGAATTGATAGCCTTGCTAAGAGAATACAGAGATGTATTCGCTTGGAGTTACAAGGACTTGAAAGGCGTGGACCCTGACATATGCTCACACACTATACCCATGACCTCAGATGCGAAACCTTCTAAGCAAAAGCCATACACATATAATGATAATTATGCTGCTAAGATCAAAGAGGAGATAGATAGACTTGTTGAAGCTAGATTCATCTATGAAATTGAGCACATTGAGTGGGTATCCCCCATTGTAGTGGTGCCCAAGAAAAATGGGAAGCTGTGTGTATGCATTAACTTAAAGAAGGTCAATGCAGCCACAATTCGAGATAACTATCCGCTTCCTATCACAGAGCATCTCTTAGAAAGAGTAGCAGGCAAGGAAGTGTACAGCTTCCTTGATGGATTTTCGGGCTACAATCAAGTAGCCATAGCTCTAGAAGATCAGCACAAGACGGCTTTTGCCACTGAATGGGACATTTTTGCCTTTCGAGTAATGCCATTTGGGCTTACCAATGCGCCCGCTACCTTCCAGAGGCTGATGTGCCATGTATTTAAAGAGTTCCTGAGGAAGAACTTAGAAGTCTATGTTGATGATCTTTGTGCTCATTCCAACATTAGACAATCCGATATTCCTGAACTCAGACAAATCTTTGACAAATGTAGAGAATATCAAGTCTGCCTGAACCCAGAAAAGTGTGTTTTTATGGTCAGGCAAGGCAAGATTCTAGGACACATAGTGTCAAAGAATGGCATATCCACTGATGAAGAGAAAGTGAGAGCCATAGCGGAGCTACCTAGGCCAAAGAATGTCAAGGAAGTACAAGCTTTCATGGGGCATTGTGGTTATTACCGACGATTTATACACATGTATGCGATCATAGCAAAGCCTCACTATGGACTTTTGACTAACTTTGAGTGGACTGACGAATGTGAGAATTCCTTCAATGAGCTTAAACGGCGATTATGTTCAGCACCAATCTTGACCACACCAGACTGGAATAAGCCTTTCTATGTTCATGTAGATGCATCCAATTATGCTATTGGGTGTGTACTCGTGCAGCCTACCGGTGAAGGTAATATGGATCTTCCGATTGCCTATGCTAGTAGACAATTGAATGCAGCTGAACGAAATTATACCACTACGAAGAGAGAAGGATTAGGCATGGTATATGCAGTTAAAAAGTTTAGACATTATTTACTTGCAAATAAGTTTAAATTTTTTACTGACCATTAGGCACTGCTATATCTCGTAAACAAGCCATGCAATACAGGAAGATTAATAAGATGGTTTCTCTTGCTAATGGAATATGATTTCGAGGTTGTGGTAAGGAAAGGGAAGAATCACTTGAGAGCAGATCATCTCTCTAGGCTCACATCTGGAGAAGCCCCACAAGGAGTTTCAGATGACCTTCCTGATGCTTACCTGTTTAATTTGGAAGTGGTGCCACAGTGGGCTAAGCCATTAGTGCTAGTATTGACGTACGGACCTAACCACCCAGTAATAAACACATAGGATAAAGAGGTAGTAAAAGCCCAAAAGTATCACATCATGGCACGAAGTATGTACAAGCACACAGATCAAGGGATCTTGGCTTGTTGTGTGGAAGAGGATGAGCACTCTAAATGGTTGCAATTAGCACATGTAGGTGCATTAGAGCAACACTACTCAAAGCAACGAACCCTACAGACACTAAGGAGACTCGGAGTGCATTGGCCGACTATGGAAGCTGATGTCCAAAAGTTGTCCAAGGAATGCCCAATCTGCTGCACTAAACCACCTGTGGAACATGCCACTCTTTATCAAGTGTCCATAGTGCCAGATTGGAGTGAACCACTAGTATCCTTCCTGAGGACGAAAACATTCCCGCAAGATATGACACTAGCCAGACAAAGAAGTTTAGAACAAGAAGCGCTGGATTACTCACTCATTGGTGATAATCTATACAAACGTGGTAAAGATGGTTACCTCAGACTATGCGCCCATGAGAGTGAATATCTCAAAATCTTGGAAACTGCTCATCAAGGTGTAGCAGGAGGACATTTTGGAGCAGATCGAGTGATCAAAGCGATTCTATTTGCAGGCTTGTGGTGACCGACACTTCACATGGATGCACATACCTATGTGAAGAGGTGTGATGTCTGTCAGCGAACTCAGTATCCTATACGCAAAGATGAAATGCCACTGAAACCTATGATGGGTGGACGAGCATTCTCTAAGTGGGGAATAGACTTTGTAGGTCCTATTAATCCCCCAGCTAAGGGTTCTCATGCTGAATATATCATTGTGGCCACGGATTATCTAACCAAGTGGGTAGAGGTAAAAGCCACAACGAAGAACGATGCTCAAACAACAGCTAAGTTTTTATTTGAGAATGTGTTCACCAGATATGGGTTACCTATAGAGCTAGTCAGTGACAGAGGCACTCACTTCTTGAATGAAGTTATTGAAAATCTACTCCAAGAATTCTTGGTAGTACATAAGAAGTCTGCCCCCTATCACCCCCAAGCTAATGGCCAGGCTAAAAGCACCAATAAGATCTTATGCAATGTACTGATGAAATTAGTGAACAATAAACACTCTAATTGGGACAAACAGCTACACCACACTGTTTGGGCATACCGAGTCGCCTACAAAACGGTACTCCAAGCCACCCCCTCTCAGATGGTATTTGGCCAAAATGCAGTGCTACCGTTGGACTTCTTAATACCTACATTGAAAGTAGCACAAGAGCATGAATGGACGGGTCATGAACTCTCCTCTAGACTTTTTGACCTTGAATGATTAGGAGAAACAAGACTGAGGGCGGCTGCAGGGATATATGCAGCTAAGAAACATCAGAAGGCATACTTTGATGCCCACGTTAAGGATAAAGGTTTGAAGGCAGGCGACCTAGTACTAGTATATACTTTGAAACAACATGCGAGGAAACTAGAGAAGAGAGGCTATGGACCCATGATCATTAATAGAATCTCAACAAGTGGAGCAGTGCAACTAGCCACATTAGAAGGCGATATTCTCCCGAGCTCCATAAGCGGATGCACAGTCAAGTTATATCAGGAACCTCTGACGGAAGAGATGCTAAGTCGACTCAACACTGCTAAGAAATGCAAAAAAGAAGAAAAACAAATTCGCGAAGAGGCTCAAGCAGAAGCATTGGAATGCATCCGGAGAATGAAGTTGAGAAGACAGGGTAGAGAGCAACCTAGGACAGATGCATATGCAGATCAAGGATATCACGTGGCCATGTATGAAGCTTCAGGTATCAGCTCTCATAGGATAATTGATAGACGTCCTTTTATAACCTTAGAGATAGGACAAGGAAAGGGTTCAAGGACTGTAAGAGCCTTGATTGACTCAGGTGCAGCCACTAGTGCTGTTAAATTTTCGTACTGTCAAGAGTTGAAATTAACTATCAATCCTATAGAAGCATATCTCATAGGATTAGGAGGTGTGGAACCCCTTGCATGGGCAAGGTGGAACTTCCCCTCCATATTCAAGATGAAGTAATGATAGTCAAAGTACTAGTGTGTCAAGATGAGGACCTCACTGAGCCTCTTGTCTTGGGACAGGACTGGATCTATGATCATGCAGTCAACCTAAACCTAAGAAGTGGACTTCTTCAGGTATGGGTAAATCATAGTCGAATTACAGTTGAATTGGAAAATGAGGCACTCAAGGAACTAGGTAATGCACGAACTCCTAGTCCTTCCAGGGGCGCACATGAAGTTGACAATGCTATTCTTGTCCAAAACTGTATGATGCAGAAAGAGGATTGTCTCAACAACGGAGTCAAGGATAAAACGGCACTCCCTTCTTTTCCAAAGGCCATAGGGATGCAGCAACCAAAGGCAGATCAAATACAGAAGGAGCAGAGTACTACCTATACTGGAGGCCAAAAAAATGTGCGAAGCAGAATGTCTCAGCCGTTGAAACAAGTGTGGGTGTGGAAAGGCAAACACCCTGTTGCAACCGTGCCAACCCCACGACAAAAACCTCTTATTAGTAATCAACAACACGACACTAATAAGAATTATTTCATAAATTCTTCTACGAAAGTAAAGTATATTTGGGTATCCAAGAAGTCGATGAAGGCCAGTCCACAATCACAACAAATCTGGGTGCCTAAGGCTTGCTTGCGGGCTCAAATAGCTACACCGGGGCCACACCCGGTACAACATGTCTCACTCACTCAAACATCTGATGCCCATTCTTATACATCACGCACGGACACATATTCTTCCATGAGCACAAGTAGAATCACTTGTAAATGGGTGCCTAAAAAGCCTCATTTTCAAGTAGATACTCCTATCCAACTCTCTAGAGTCTCCACAAATTCAAGATCAAAACCCATCCACGGCACTTAGCAACCTAAAACTTGTGATAAACCCCCGAACCCTAATTGTAAATCCATGCCCACCTACTAACTACGTCACACTCACACTACATCATTCCACTCAGCTCCTAGGTCCACCCACTTCCTAACTACACACACAAACACCGAGCACTTAATAACCTACTAATCTCTCCCGAACCTCATGTTAATATTGTAATGGGGACAAAAACGGTTCTATCTTGTCCTTTACAATGGTAACACCTGTTTCTATATTCTCACAGAGTCAGGAGGCAAGAAGTAACATGGCAGATACGGCAGGAACTAGCTCCCAGGCAGGCACCAGCCCCCAAGTCGTGGACATTGAAAGTCTTCCCATTGAGGAGGAATTGAAGGAACTCCCAGTGGCATTGAGGGCATTACACGCCATACTGATTCAGAATCCTCCACAAGGGCACACAGTGCCGGTCAGCAAAAATTCACATTGGTTTAGTGATGTGGCAGGATCTCTGGGTGAAGGCACCTACATGTGGGAGGCCGAGATAGAATTCAATGGGCGCTGGGCAGGTATCACTTCTTCACCAGAGAATTTGAGAAATTGCAGAGTAATGAAGGACCGAAACCTATATGGAAGAAGGCGGGACTCTACGATTACTTCAAATTCCAATTGCCAAAGCCCGACTTTCTAAGATGCTCATATTTGATTAGCACCCTCACTCCGAGCAAAGACAAAAGGGATACAACACCTTTGTCCTCCCATCTCTCACAAGGGGCAATGAGCTGAAGCGCTTCAGGTTGACTATCAATTTGGTAAGGGAAGCTCTAGACATGAAAGGTATGCACATTTCTACGGAGAAAGAGACTATGCTCCCCGACAATATGAAGAACAGGAATCTGACGAAATTAAAGAACATGGTGGCAATGACAACTACAATTGCCATTCACTTGCGAATGGTCATAGTATTTTGCATTTCCTGCTCAAGAGAGGTTCACAATGCCACCTAAGAATTAGTCTATACTTGGCCGACGCCTTCGATTTGACAATCAATATGCCCCAGTGGATTATCGACCAAATCCACTTGGCTCATCAAAGGTGGTATAAAAAACAAAAGTCTGTACTGTATGGATACTGTGCTGTCACCCGGTTTGTGTATAGATGTTTGGCTTATGATGTGCCAGTTCAGAGGGCATTAATTTGGACCAACGTACAAGAATTCCAACGTAGACTATCAACCGCAAGACCGCCATCTAAGAAAATGAGAGGCGCAGTTCAGATGCCCTGTGCACAACCCTGTGGTGCGACGCTAACACCTGAGACAACTCCACGACTTCCGAGGCGGGTACAACCCTTCACTATCAGATTACCAAGACACAGCACTGATGGACCGAATCTGGTGTTCCCACCTGTACCAACCGACCTAGAGTTTCCTCACGGATTCACGTTAGAAGACCTAACTGATGAGGAGGTTGCAAGAATAATCGAAGCTGTTAACGCGGAAGTTGAGGCAGAGCAAGCTAGTGGACAACAAACTGCTACAGACCAACCCCATCCCAAACAACCAGATGTCATCAATGTGGAGGGTGAAGAAGAAGAAGAACAAGAGGAGGAACATGGTGGACAATCCGAGGAAGAAGAGCAGGAATATGACCAGGAAGCTCTGCAAGTACTTGAGGGTTCCCCGGCTTATACAAAGGAATTGAAAAAGCTCTATGATACCATCAACAGGGTTCAAGAGCAACATAGACTGTCCCTCACAGCAGGAAAAGCTCTCATGAACCAAATCCTTGAGGAGGAAGGAGTAGACGAGCAATACCGCGCCACACTTGATATGACATCTTATGCTTTAGGAGTACCTGAGACGGTGCATACCGCCCTTGCACAAGCATGAAGAACGGAGCGAAGATACGGCAGACATCCCCCTCGATCAGGAAAACAGATGAATGTATTAGTATCCCAACCACAAGGCACATCCACAACCATGGGCACAGCACACACCGTTCATGATACTGAGGAAACCCATACATCAAGTGCACCTCCGTCACCCCCTTTGCCACCCCTGCCTCCAACTCCACCACATTCACCTCCCACAACCAGTGTAACCACTACTGTCACCGCCTCCGAGTCCACTACCCATACCAAAGCGCAGACCGTCAGTCAACCCACGCAACCCACACACCCTATCTCCACCTCTCTTGTCTATATGGCCACTGACACAGTAATTCTCACCGCAGCCACCGAAAACCTCATTCCCCCGATCACACTTCCTGGCAGTTCGTATTCACAATTGCACACACCACTGTACACTTTCACCACTATCACCGCACCCACAATTCCCATGTTCACAATCACTCCCACCACTGCATCCACTTTTGATTTTATGGACATATCACCCACCTCTGCACCTCTTGCTCCCCCCATACACCCACAATCTCCCATTCCCCCACCTCCTACTTCACCATTTTCCAGCACCGCATCCACACTCCCCTTCCCCTTCCCCTTCCCTTCTGCATTCAACACCCTTCCTGCATCCACCCGTATTAATAATGTATTTAATAATATGTATCAGTGTATGTCTCAACTACAACAGCACTACCAGCATCTGGATAACCAACATACGAGACTCTTCCGAAGCCATGAAGAACTTCAAGTACAATTCATTGATCTAGAAAGGGAAAAGCGGCTACTACAACAACAGTATGTCACCTTACAGAAACAACATGAGCAGTTAGTAGCCAATCCACCCCAATCAGATGCAGAAGAAAAACAACAAATGGATGATCTGCTACACTCCGAGATAACAGAGAATCTCAAGCTTCGATGCAACCTGGCGCTCTTACGCAAACACATGTCCACTGCACTCGAGGAGAATAAACGACTACAAAAACAAAACGAAGAAAACTTGGAAGCATCCATGGAGGGTTCCCCACAGGAAATCGACCCAGATAGATTCAAGGCCATACCCTGAGCGAATATGCAAATTGTGTTGGAAACCCATGCCGACCTCCTGGAAGCCCATGCATCATTACAAAGAGAAAGAGATGACCTATTAAAGCAGGTGGCAACCCAGCATGAGTCAACAAGCAAAGTCACAACTGCAGTTGACACGTCTGAAGAAGTCGAAAAACTCAGAGCAGAACTAGAAGAATTACGAAGTAAAGTCATGCAATACGAGCGTCAACCCTCTCCCCTTGTAGAGCCTGAGCCTGAAGACTTAGTGCCAATTGAAATAGAGGAAACCTTCGAAGACCCATACGTTCCATGCCTGCACCAGGGGGCAAGCAAACAGAAGAGGGCATGGACACCATTGAGATCGAGGCTCCTGAATAAATGCAGAGGTTAGAGAAAGTTGCCACAACCCATGATGACAGAGTGGAAGTTCAGATAGCGTCTATGTCACGTTTGGAAGAGGTATTCATAAAATCCGATTACTTTAGAAACCTCTCCCATCATAGGTGGATCGGAACATTCGACGATTTGTATGTTCCTTTCTGTGTCTTAATGGCGGATTACAATGCTGAAATCAAGCACCACACCTCAAAAGAACCAACCTCGGCTACACAGTTTGCACCGGACGACATCCCAGCCAGTGCCAAGCAGGGAAATATACACCAACCTACATGGAGGATTCGTCTGCGGGAAACCTACCCTGAGATGGTAAGGACATGGAATAACATGCCTTTGTATATCAAATACAACCCATGCTCTTGCCCTGTATTTCAAAGAAGGTCGTGGCCGGAATACACAAAAACTGTGCTGACAACCAAAGGATGTGAGAAATGGCTCAATTATATCTACTTAGCATCACCTAAAGGCCAAGCTACCATAGGATATATGATTTCAACGATTCGGCATTGGGGGGTCCGGTTCAAAAATGTACCAGATGTCATGGCCCAAATGTGTCTTAAAATCTTTGAGCTCATGTTGGTCACCTTCAGGACCTTCAAGAAAGTCAAGCAACCTCATCTGTCAGCTCTTGGATTTAATGAAGGTAATCAGGACCTTGTCTACGACATGAGCGCAACACCATCTATTAATGTTGTATATGCATGGCATGCACGTATAAAGTATCTACCAGCCTGCTTCAAACAGACGTTTGAAGAAATGTTTGTCACGGGATTCCGGGAATATCATTCAGAGATATTCATTCCCAGACCATCACATTTATTGCAGTTGTTTGCAGTGGAACAAGCTCTCCATTCAGAAAAGTTACGTATACCACATCTAGAGGTTCCCGGGCCGGTAGATTGGGATGCTCTACTCACTGACTTGGCCAAAGGATTGAGAATTGCAGAACATCACTTAGCACAAGACGTTGTAGAATACTACATCCAACAACCCACCCAATGTCAGGGACGACAGACGCGAGAGGGGGGGGGTGTTGGAACTGAAGGACTCACAAGGCAAGGAAGCTTACGAAGGGAGTCAGATAGAAGAGAAGGCACAAGCAGACAGAGTAGTCAACGAAGATCTGGCAAGTAGGCCAATATTTTTTTCAGGACACTAAAACATATCAAAGAGGTGGACACACAAGGAGAAGGAGCAAGTAGGGAGCTCGAAGATGTGTATGTCAAATCGTTAGAAGAAATCCCTACAAAAATAGTGATTTTCATCACTAAAAGCCATTGTAAATACCAATTCATATTTTTGTAGCTCCATTTTGTGCAAGCCAAGGAGTCCTTGAGCTTGAGGAGCATTCGAAGTAGCTACCTACCAATTTTCATAATTTTTAGACTTCGTTTGAGTCTTCAAATAGGCCCTAGAACCTAATTTTTAACTAGGCCAGACACTAGGTCTGGACACGGCCAAAACCTAGTCAAAAACTATAAATAGAGTTAGAGAGCTCATTTTTGAGGTTACCTTGTAATTGATTTGAACTTGTAAGACTTTTTGAAAGTAATCTAAGAACTCCATTGCTTCTCACTCTTTGTCTTACCGTGTGTGCGCGTGTGTGTGTATGTGTGTGCATGTTAGTGTGCTTCTCACTCTCACACTTGTGCCTTCACTTGCTCGAGGTCTTCATACCATCCTCATGTCTTCCCGGATGTACATTAAAGGAGGTGCTACTCATCACTGAGCTACAGTCATCTTCTTGATCCTATGCATGTGTGTATGTGTGTGCATGTTAGTATGCTTCTCACTCTCGCACTTGTGCCTTCACTTGCTCGAGGTCTTCATACCATCCTCATGTCTTCCCGGATGTACATTAAAGGAGGTGCTACTCATCACTGAGCTACAGTCATCTTCTTGATCCTATGCATATATTCAAAAATATTGGTTATTCACTATGGCAGCATCTTCTTGGACTAAAAGATACCACAGCATCAAGGAATGATTTGAAAGATAAAAAATCCAAACCAAAGTTATGGCTAGTTTTTGATAGACAGCGGCAAGAAACGACTTGTGCATCTGCTCCTTGGGTACTTACAACAAAAGAGATAAAGACTATCAACAATAGAATTCAATTTATTAAGACTCCTACAAGATATGGAACATCGTTTCAAAACATATTTACTATGGATGATAAGAGCTTATCTAGGTTAAAGACCCATGACTGGCATAAATTTTTGAAACATATTTTACCTTTGGTTATCGATGGATGTACAACGAAAGGAGTACGAGATGTGATCTATCGTCTTGGATCACTTATAAGGTAATTATGATACCTTTATATTTAATATGTATGAATATTGGATATCTTTTATTTTTTAATTAACTTCTTTATAATTGTTTTTATGATATGTATAAGTGGATTACATCCAAAGAGATCGATAAAAACTCGATCCCACAAAAAAAATGTGAATGGAAAGAGCTACTATGTTTGATGGAAAAAGAACTTCCTACTTCATTTTTTGATATTCAGGTTAATTTATTAGTCCATCTTGTAGATGAGATAGAGATTCTAGGTGTTGTCAACACTCGATGGATGTTTTGGGTCGAGCGATTTATGGGAATACTAAAAGGTTATGTGTGACAAAGAGCAAAACCAGAAGGATCCATGGCAAAGGGTTGGATGCTTGAAGAGTGCATGTATTACGTTAGTGAGTACCTTGAAAGAGTTCATGAAGAAGCTCCACGTGCATGGACCAATGAGTCTTCTTCAAAAATAACAGATGAGGTATTATCAGGTAAGGGGGTTCCATTCTTATTTACATTTCAAGAAAAAAATGATGTTTCTACTTTTGTAGCATATAATAGCGAATGCATGCAAGCATTCCTTAGCGAGTAGGAGGAACTTCAAAATTTCAGAAGTAAAAGGCGAAAAACAAAAGATCTAGACGTAATCTCGATAATAATGAGATTATAGATATACCTTCTTTCACGGATTGGCTATATAGTCGTTTGCAACGCGCCAACGAAATAATGAAGAAATCTCAGATGAGCAAAGAGACTTAATGATAGGTTGTGAACGAAAGGGAATTTTATTAAAATAATATTTAATTTTGTTCATATAAATATGTTAAATTCTATTTACTAATTGAATTTATTTTGCAGGCTCGAATGTTCACTAATATGTGGGCTTTTGGACAGCATATTAGAATCAAAGCCATTGATTCTTTACGTAAAACAGAGGATTCTAGTATTGTTTCTTCTTTCAAGCAACTATCACGTGCTAGCTCAAAAGACATGAACCTTATAGATTGCGAACTTGGTTATGTTGGTATGTATGAAATTTCATTTTGTACATTCAAACAGGTAGAAAAAAGTTTATATATATTTTTTAGAGTTAGTATTTTTTTAAGCACCTAATAATGGGTTTTTGTTGTTATATATTTTGATAGGTCATTTTGAAGGTTGATTGGTTTTGAGCGGAGTATAAAGGTAGTAATTCCACATGAAGAAAGGAATTATCTGAGTTATGGGCAATTGATTCTTCCAAGGTAATGCGATCTACTAAAGAACCATATATTCTTCCTAGGCATATTGAACAAGCATTTTTTTATAAAAACCCAGATGCTCATCCTCGATGGCAAGTATTCATGTGCAACCTAGAGGTAGGTCATTGTTTGAACAATGTTGTTAGAGAGATCGAAGAAAGTCCTCTTGATGATTCAGCATCAGATACTGACACATCAACATCTGAAATAGAAATTAGAATCATTATACGTGATAATGATACTAATCTTTTTGATGAAGAGGATAATTCTCTACATGCTGATTGTACTGATGAGGAAGAGGAATTACCAGAAATAGATATTAATCCATCAATAGATGATGTGATTCATGAGAACATAGATTTAACAATAGAAGAAATAAATGAAATCAATAAGGATAATGAAGATGAGACTATATTGATGTCTTACCGAAATGATGGCAATAATGAAAACATATGAGCAGATTAGATAGTAAATTCTACTCTAGTTATCGATCAATAACTTGAAGCTTCTGAATGGATATCAGATAATAGATTTTTTTATTAACTTGAATAACGATGAGTCCTACTAGAGAGATGAAATCATGTTCTTCTAAGTTAGAAGATGAAGCTCGGGGGTATGCCTAATTATTTTATATATAGCTTTATCTTTGAGGAGCAAATTTTTATCATGTATGTATGCATATGTGTGTGTATTCATGTGTATTATATGTATACATATGTTAGTATGCATATATATGTATTTCATGTATATGTATGTGTTTGCATGTGTGTGATATATGTATACATGTGTTAAATATGCATATGTGTATATATGCATATGCATTTATGTAAAATATTCATGTATTCATGTAATATATGCAAGTGTTTATAATTATGTACATGTATATATGTATATGCGTGTATGTGTAAATATGTTTATGTAAATATGTATGCATGTATATATATGTTTCTGTGTGCATGTAGGCATGTATATGTGACGTGTACATGTATATATGTATATATGTCTATGTGTAAATGTGTACATGTAAATATGTTAGTATGTATATATATATTTATGTGTGCATTTAGGCATGTATGTGTGATGCATAATATATCTACTCCATTTTATATTTATGTTTCCTATCTACATGATGTGTATGTCTGACTTTGTTCTAGGTGGTGTGGGGTTTGAATCAAAATACGGATAAAAAGTCTTTGGAGTGTGAATGGGTGTTGGCATACAAAGCAACAAAGGAGTCATGCACAATACGGCAACAAGGCCAGATCATTTTTTCCCATAGATGATGTACAACCCAAGTGATTTTAATCACTACACAAACATTGTAAATCCCGTTTTTGGTAGATTAGACTCCATTTTGTGCAAGCCGAGGAGTCCTCGAGCTTGAGGAGTATTAGAAGTACCATCGTACCAAATTTCATAATTTTTAGACTTCGTTTGAGCCCTCAAATAAGCCCTGGAACCTAATTTTTAACTAGGCCGGACACTAGGTCTGGACAGGGCCAAAAGCTAGTCAAAAACTATAAAAAGAGCTAGAGAGCTCATTTTTGGGTTAGATTGTAATTGAAACGAACTTGTAAGAGCATTTTGAAAGTAATCTAAAAGCTCCATTGATTCTCTCTCTTTGTCTTGCCGTGTGTGCGCGTGTGTGTGTATGTGTGTGCATGCTTGTGTGCTTCTCACTCACGCACTTGTGCCGCCACTTGCTCGAGGTCTTCATACCATCCTCACGTCTTCCCGGATTGACATTAAAGGAGGTGCTACTCATCATTGAGCTACACCGAATTTTGGCGCCGTTGCCGGGGATCGAGCTTTGAGGATGAGCGTGTGATGGTAAGACGTAGAGTTGACGCGTTGGAGTTGTAGGTATTTTCTTCACTCTCATCGATTTTCTTTTACTTCCTTCACCATCATCATCATCACCATCTCCCACGTCCATCTCCATCATCGCGAAAATTCCAGTTTTTTGACTATATCCCCACCTCCACCTCATTTCCCTCATTTCACTTTTGAGAGAGAGCGAGAGAGCGAACTTGCATGTGCTGTTTTTGCATGTTTTCTGAGCTATTTTGCAGGTTTTTTGCTGTACCATCATCCCCAGCAGTGTGCGCAGGTACGACAGGCTCTGCACAGGTCCCGGGACGACGACCTCTGTCTGTCGCGACAGACAGAAAAACTTTAAATTTTGTGAATGCATGTTTAGCACGGTAACCTACACCATTAGGGCACTCTAAAGCACTAGAAGTTTCTCAAAAATTTGCGTTTTTTCAGTCTATCGCGACAGACAGCGTCTATCGCGACAAACAGCGTCTATGGCGACAGACAGCGTCTATCGCGACAGACAGAAATTTCGCGACAGACAGCGTCTATCGCGACAGACAGCGTCTATCGCGACAGACAGAAATTTCGCGACAGACAGCGTCTATCGCGACAGACTGAAATTTCGCGACAGACAGCGTCTATCGCGACAGACAGCGTCTATCGCGACAGACAGCGTCTATCGCGACAGACTGAAATTTCGCGACAGACAGCGTCTATCGCGACAGACAGCGTCTATCGCGACAGACAAAAATTTCGCGACAGACAGCGTCTATCGCGACAGACAGCGTCTATCGCGACAGACAGCGTCTATCGCGACAGACAGAAATTTCGCGACAGACAGCGTCTATCGCGACAGACAGAAATTTCGCGACAGACAGCGTCTATCGCGACAGACTGAAATTTCGCGACAGACAGCGTCTATCGCGACAGACACCGTCTATCGCGATAGACATACATTTTCGGCAAAAGATTAAGGGGAAAATTTTTGGAAATTTAGGCTAAATTTTGGGCATATTTGCACTCTCAAGTACTCATATACTTACAAAGGCCTTAGAAAATGCATTAAAACCCCTGAAAAGTTCTGTATGTCTAGTCAACCCCTAAACCCTAAACGGTCATAACTTTTTCATACGAAATCCATTTTCTGAGCTCTAGGGCTTGTCGGAAAGCTCGTGGCATATACTACACGCCCTCAACTGTTTTTTATAAGAATAACGCGTTGATTTTCAGATAGGATATTTGGAAGTTGACACACTGAGGGGTAGGAACACCAAGGGAGCTCTAGAGGAAATTTCTAGCAATACAAAAAGGGGAACAAGGGTCATTAAAAAAGTGTCTGAAATAAATTGTCTGTCAATTGAAAGGTCTACTTGGAGCTAATCTTGAGACTGATGCAGGTCTATTGAGAAGCAATTGAAAGCGTCCAAGCAAGGGTTTTGCGCAAGCTTGAGAATCAACTTCTCGAGCACTAAAGAGCAAGGTTCAATAGGAAAGGTCGGAATACTCTCAACTCCTCTTCGTCAATTCCTAGCTTAGGCTAAGAACGATTAGAAGCAGGAGTAAGCTAGGGCAACGATAGGCCACTATCAAGTTGAAGCATATATAAACTTTCAAGCACAAGCTAAGGGCATAATCCTTGTACTGTCGAAAATTTTAAAGGGAAAGAACTTAACGTGGAACGATCAACTGTAAGTGCGAAAGAACATTCAAATATTCCTGACGACGTGATATCAAACAAGACCTTAAACACGATAATCAACATAAAAAGAACCAAGCGACTGATATAAAGAAACCAGCAACGAGGTTGTACTCTGGGCAAAAATTGGGCTAATCAGTTAGGCATATGAACCTTAGATCAGGACGACACCTAGTAAGAGAGAGACAAAGCCTTAGGTCTTCAGAGGCTAGTGTCAATCACACTACAAGGTCTTGGGCCCAGCAGTTGAGTCACCACTCTCATTACCCTAGCTCTGATACCAGTGAATCAGGGATGTCTCAAGGTATGGACAGACCTTCGGGAAGTTCAGGTGTGCCTTACTTGTACAGGGTGGAAGGCCCTTACAAAACACAGTTGGAGTACCTTAGGACCAACCGATTAGGTGCTAGCATCTATGAGGATGGCCTAGGAAGATCCGTGGTCCAGATTAAAAACCCTGACCAATCCATAGGACTAGAGCACCCAGCTGTCAAGTTTGAAAACGGTGCATACCTGGACAAGGAAGGAACCATATACGTAGTCACCAGTCATCCAGATAGGACAGATGAATTTGGAAATGTAATCTCAGAAGCGGACTTAGGTGACTTGGAACAAGGAAACATGGGAGTAGAACCTAGAACACCTCGAGGCAAATCGGTTCTCACTAGGATTATCACACTTGAGTGGGTTCCCCAAGACAACAAGAGCATAGAGTTGCTCCTCAATAGAGAAACTGACGAAGCCTTTTGGAGGTATAAATCCAATCAGCCAACTGATATAGGAAATATCATGATCTATGAGTTTAAGGATCCGGATAGCCCAGGTAGAGTTACCTACTTAGATCACACTTCGGAACGGATCTTTGTGGTGACAGAAAATGATAGGCATGCTTACACTTGGAAGGGTGAATTTATTTTCCCCCAACCAAGATCAAATGTATCCTATGGTCACCCAGGGGCTGGAACTTCCCAAGCTCATGGAACTCAAAGAGACAGAAGTAGAGATCGACCAGAAGTAAGCTTTGCCAACCCAGTAGGCAGAGAAAGAACGAGGACAGAGACGAATAGGGTAGAACCTGAGGTGCTTAGAGCTCACAGGAACCAAAGAAATGTGGATGGATTCCCTCTGCCGAGACCTAGAGAGCACGCAAGAACCCTGAGACCGACTCAGCTAGTTAAGTCCATGAAGAATTACTTTGATGGCACAGGAGATCCCTATGATCATGTGGCGGAATTCAAGCAAGTCTTGAGAGCTGAACAAGTGGAGGATCTGTTCACACAGTACAATGCCTTCGGTCTAACCCTTAGGAACACAGCACTTACATGGTTTCAGCCATTGGATGAGCGGCAGTTCAGGTTCATAGACCAACTCCTAGAGGCATTCATTGTAGAGTTCTCTAAGAGCGGCATAAGACACAATACCTCTTCATTGATTCACAGCTTCAAACAGACCCCCCAAGAGACTGTCAGATTGGCCGGAAGAAGATTTAGACAATACCTTGAAAGGTGCCCTATTTCGGAGCTACCCACATCTGCTAAACAAGTAGCCTTATTCCTTGACGGATTGCTGAGTACGAAATTGAGATCCTATGTGTATCTGAAAGATCCTAGGACTATAGAAGAGTGTGTACGTATGTGCATTGACATTGAAGATAACCTAGGAGAAGAACTAGAGCTTTCCAAAATCTACAAAGACTCAGATAGTGCATCTAGTCAATCTTCCACGCAATCCACATCAATTGAGGAACTCGCAGAGAAAGTGGCCCAGAAATTAGGCGTAACTAGCAAACAAATCCCAAGGTTTGCTCCTGTGAAAAGGTGCTATACATGCGGCGGCGACCATATGGCGAATGTCTGCCCCATTATGGCTCAGCCTCAAGTAAATCCTAGTAGCCAATATTGCACCATAGAACGGAGATACACCAATCACACCGCACAAGATTGCCCATACAACAAGCAGGCGGTTAGGCAACCCTACCCCTAGCCCTACCAACAAGGCAGATACCAGAACCAGTACCCTCCACAACCATATGGCAGGCCACAACAAAATTTCCAACCTCAATATCAAAACCAACCAAGGCCTCAACCTGTGCTAGCACAACAACCCCCAGCCCCAGCTAATGTGATTCCAGTAAAGTATACTGCTGCAGAAGAGAACCTGAATAGAGCTATAGTCCCTGTAACATCCTTGCTTTCTGAAAGTGACCCGAGTGACCATAGCTTTGATTCCACACATGTTGAGAGCCCCCAGGCCTACTACATGCAGTCTCCTGAGCATGGTGAGTCCTATTATAGCGAAGAGACAAACGAACCTAGTTGGGAGTCAGATTACACGAACGTCATGTATACAAACCCCAACCCTAGACCTCAACCTAGGCAAGTACGACCACCATTTCCTAGAGGACCGTGCTACAGATGCCAAGGAGATCACCTCATTTGTGATTGTCCCTTGCCTCCACCTACGCAAACCCAGTCGGTGACGATCCAAGGCTTCTGCCAAGATTGCGGAAAAGAGCATCTCTTACGAGATTGCCCAAAGAACCCCAATAGCATGCCAAAAATCACCCCTATCAATGTTGTTGGGTTAGTGGTAGACTCCTCAGGAAGCGTCACTTCCACTGCACCAGTACAGGTAGTCACTAGGGCTCAGGCATTGCAGCAAAATCAAGGGGTAGGCCAGGAAAAGAGCCTAGATGCTAGCGATACTGAGAGCCAAAATAAAAAGAGGACAAGAGCTTGGAAAGATAGCCGCGAACGCATGAAAAGGCAATGGGCAAAGAAGATGAGTGAACTTGAGGAAAGTCTACGAGAAACCAAGGCTAAAATCATAGAGATCACGTCTCAACCGCACTCTCACACATTCCCACCGCTACCATCCCCATCACCCTCCATCCCTTCACCCTCTAAGACAGCCCACGCAACCCACCCACCACCCCAAACAGGATCAGTATTAGCTGATCCCACTCCCGAAGACATAGACATGATGCTTAAGGCATATCAGGCCAGAATTCAAGAAGGGCCAAACGTCACGGATCATGACAAGTGCTATCCTAGAGCTGACCTAGAGATAGAAAGAACCAAACTATGCGCGAAAATGGTCGCATTGGCTCAGACTATGTTTGAAGCCAGTCGCCTTTTCAATTACTCAGGCTCAGCCAAAACGCAATTACACTTGGATGGATTCCTAGAGAAGTTAGAGAGGATAATTGCAAGATCTGACAAGGAAGAAAAAAGTCGAGACCAAGAAAAAGCAAGCAAAAACAGGAATCATTCCCAATCAGAAGTGTATGTGGCCAATGCCCCTAAACCGGACAACTTCCCCCCCTTAGAAAGAATAGAGAGGCCAATAGCACAGCCAGAAAAGGAACCTACCCCTCAAAGAAAGGGAAGGGCAAGAGAACGGGTAAGCCAGCCTCTTCAGGAAGCCCGTGGGCCTCCTCAAGAAGCTTATCTCCCCCCCCCAAAAGGCAGATGAGCCTCCCTCGAAAGCTCAAGTACCTCCACAGGTTGCCTACATTCCTTCTCAGGGAATGTGTGAGCCTGTTCGGAAAAGTAATAGAATAAGTTATCCTCCCCAAGAAGCTTGTGCTCCAGCCATTTGCGAGAACGAGGAGAGAGTCAACAATAGAATCAGCCCTCCTTCACAGGTTGCTTATGCGCCCAATTCTACGGAGCCAGACACTTCTTCTTCCATGAATCGGTTTGCACCAGACTTCCTACGAGAGATTCAAGAAGACAAATGGGATAACGAAAGCGAGGTCGCCCCTCCTTTTGAACTTGTGGACGATGCACACGACCAATTCCCACAAGACATCCCATCCATTTACGGGGAGCATGAGAGTGTTCAGTCTCACGAGAGATTAGACTTTGAGTCGAATTCCATACAAGAGCTACCCCACTTCACAGGCCCATGGGAAGCAAAGTCCACATGTATGAGAGCACCCACAGTCATGGTAAGGAACGACGACTCAGTCATTCCTAGGAACACAGAGGTAGTGAAGAACACTAATGTGCAGTGTAATCTCAAGTTAGAAGAGCTACTCAAGGTTAGACCTGAATTATGGAAACATGTAGCCAAACAAGTACCAGAGATAGCAAAACCTCGTTCCCAGGTAGGATCCCATAGGAGAGTGCCAGAAATTCCCTTGGATAAGATAGGGGATATGTGTGAAGGCGAAGAAGGGAACACCTATCTTCCCATCACCTACCAAGAGTACACCACCAAGGCAATTTTAGACTCAGGTGCAGGAGTTGCAATTGCCACTACTTCCCTTTGGAAGCGTTGGGGCAAGCCAGCACTCAGGCCAACAAGAATGAAATTGCAGATGGCCGATGGTCATATTGAGAGACCCTTAGGATTGCTGGAAGGGATAACTCTCACCACTTGTGGTGTTGAGTTTGAGCATAGCTTTGCTATATGTGACTTCAGCAAAAATCATGCTTATGAGATGATTTTAGGAAGACCATTTATGCGACAGTTGCAAGTGGTACAAGATTGGGGAACCAACTCCTTGTATTTGCAACACTTGGGCGTTACAACCAAAGTCAATCTCAAGGACTATTCTCATAGAGATGTCCCTCCTATCCAGTGGAATCCCATCCATAGAGCCAAAGATGATACGGAATCTGTGCATTCCCTAGAATCTGGATCCTCATGGATGCATGAAGACACTCACTTATGGATGTGCAAGGTAGCAGTAGAAGAAGAGAAGAGAGAGAAAGCCAGAGAGGTAGGTGCGAAAGAAACCCATAGATCAATCCAAGACCCAGCCTATGCACCTGTAGTTTTTCCAGACGAAGAATTTGAACCTCACGGTTGGGCAGAAATCTTAGCAACAATGGATGTAGCCATCAACGAAGAACAATGGACACCTCACTGTGATGAGGATGGTTATGATATTTCAGTCTTCTCCATAGAGCCAATCATGGGAGAGGCAGTTCTAGAAGAATGCGAACCTAGCCCTGATGCATTTGAGGATGCAAGTGACTCCGATCTAGAGTCAATCATTATGGACCCACCATTTGCATCAGATGAAGAATACTTCCATGAAGTAGAATTTCAACCCCAGAGGCATGGAGAGGTTACAACTAATGTAAGATTAACAGCACATGTGACCCCGAAGGAAGAAGGAAAGAAACGAAAAAAGAGAGAAGCCTCACCAGAAGAGGAAGAATCTTTGTTTGAGGTCCCCAAAAATTTTAAGAAGTATGAGATAGATGACAGGAGAGTCATGATAAGAATGCCTAAACGAGAGGCACAATCAGGCGAGGCCTATGATAACAAAGAAACTACTAAGAAAATAGTAGTGGCCATAGAAGAAGGAGAGGAGAGATGCACGTATATAGGCCATGACCTGACAGAAGAAGAAGAGCACGAATTGATTGCCTTGCTAAGAGAATACAGAGATGTATTCGCTTGGAGTTACAAGGATTTGAAAGGGGTTGACCCGGACATATGCTCGCACACCATCCCCATGACCTCAGATGCCAAACCCTCTAAGCAAAAGCCTTATACATATAACGATAATTACGCTGCTAAGATCAAAGAAGAGATAGATAGATTGGTTGAAGCTGGATTTATCTATGAAATCGAGCACACTGAATGGGTATCCCCCATCGTGGTGGTGCCCAAGAAGAATGGGAAGCTGCGTGTGTGCATTAACTTGAAAAAGGTTAATGCCGCCACGATTCGAGATAACTATCCGCTTCCCATCACAGAACATCTCTTAGAAAGAGTGGCAGGCAAGGAAGTGTACAGCTTTCTTGATGGATTTTCGGGCTACAATCAAGTAGCCATAGCTCCAGAGGATCAGCATAAGACAGCCTTTGCCACAGAATGGGGCATTTTTGCTTTTAGAGTAATGCCATTTGGGCTTACCAATGCACCAGCTACCTTCCAGAGGCTGATGTGCCATGTGTTTAAGGAGTTCCTAAGGAAGAGTTTAGAAGTCTATGTTGATGATCTTTGTGCTCATTCCAACATTAGACAAACCCATATCCCTGAACTCAGACAAATCTTTGATAAATGTAGGGAATATCAAGTCTGCCTGAACCCAGAAAAGTGCGTTTTTATGGTCAGGCAAGGCAAGATTCTAGGACACATAGTGTCAAGGAATGGCATATCTACAGATGAAGAAAAAGTGAGAGCCATAGCAGAGCTACCTAGGCCAAAGAATGTCAAGGAAGTACAAGCTTTCATGGGGCATTGTGGTTATTATCGACGATTTATACACATGTATGCTGTCATTGCAAAGCCCATGTACGGACTTCTGACAAACTTTGAGTGGACGGATGAATGTGAGAATTCCTTCCAGGAGCTTAAACGAAGATTATGTTCAGCACCAATCTTGACCACACCAGATTGGAATAAGCCATTCCATGTTCACGTGGATGCATCCAATTATGCTATTGGATGTGTACTTGCACAACCTACTGGTGAAGGTAATATGGATCTTCCAATTGCCTATGCCAGTAGACAATTGAATGCGGCTGAACGAAATTATACCACTACTGAACGAGAAGGATTAGGCATGGTATATGCAGTTAAAAAGTTTAGACATTATTTGCTTTCAAATAAGTTTAAATTTTTTACGGACCATCAGGCATTGTTGTACCTAGTAAACAAGCCATGCAATACAGGTAGATTAGTAAGATGGTTTCTCTTGCTAATGGAATATGATTTTGAGGTTGTGGTAAGAAAAGGTAGGACTCACTTAAGAGCAGATCATCTTTCTAGGCTCACATCGGGAGAGGCCCCACAAGGAGTATCAGATGACCTTCCTGATGCTTACCTGTTTAATTTGGAAGTGGTGCCGCAGTGGGCTAAGCCATTGGTACCAGTCTTGACATACGGGCCTAACCATCCAGTGGTAAACACACGGAATAGAGAGGTTGTAAAAGCCCAAAAGTACCACATCATGGCAGGAAGCATGTACAAGCACACAGATCAAGGGATCTTGGCTTGTTGCGTAGAAGAGGATGAGTACGCTAAATGGTTGCAATTAGCACATGTAGGTGCGTTAGAACAACACCATTCAAAGCAACGAACTTTACAGACTCTAAAGAGATTCGGAGTGCATTGGCCAACTATGGAAGCAGATGTCCAAAAGTTGTGCAAGGAATGCCCAATTTGTTGCACTAAACCACCGGTGGAACATGCCACTCTCTATTGCGCCAGATTGGAGCGAACCACTAGTATCATTCCTAAGGACAAACACATTCCCTCCAGACATGACTCTGGCTAGGAAAAGGAGTTTAGAACAAGAAGCTGATTACTCACTCATAGGTGATAATCTATATAAGCGCGGTAAAGATGGTTACCTGAGGTTATGTGTCCATGAAAGTGAATATCTCAAGATCTTGGAAACTGCTCACCAAGGGGTAGCAGGAGGACACTTTGGACCAGATCGGGTGATCAAGGCAATAATGTTTGCGGGCTTCTGGTGGCCTACCCTTCACATGGATGCACATACCTATGTGAAACGGTGTGATGTCTGTCAGAGGACCCAGTATCCTATACGCAAAGATGAGATGCCACTGAAACCTATGATGGGTGGACGTGCATTCTCTAAGTGGGGAATAGACTTCGTAGGTCCTATTAATCCCCCAGCTAAGGGTTCTCATGCGGAATACATCATTGTGGCAACAGATTATCTCACCAAGTGGGTAGAGGTAAAAGCCACAACCAAGAACGATGCTCAAACAACTGCCAAATTCTTGTTTGAGAATGTATTCACAAGATACGGGCTACCTATAGAGCTTGTAAGCGATAGAGGCACTCATTTCTTGAACGAAGTGATTGAAAATCTACTCCAGGAATTCTTGGTAATACACAAGAAGTCTGCCCCCTATCACCCTCAAGCTAATGGACAAGCTGAGAGCACTAATAAGATTTTATGCAATGTACTGACAAAATTAGTGAACACTAAACGCTCTGATTGGGACAAACAGCTACACCATGCTGTTTGGGCATACCGAGTGGCCTACAAAACGGTACTCCAAGCCACTCCCTTTCAGATGGTATTCGGTCAAAACGCTGTGTTACCCTTGGACTTCTTGATCCCTACATTGAGAGTAGCACGAGAGCACGAATGGACAGGTCATGAGCTCTCCTCTAGGATCTTTGACCTTGAACGATTAGGGGAAACGAGACTGAGAGCCGTTGCAGGAATATATGCAGCCAAGAAGAGACAGAAGGCATATTTCGATGCCCATGTGAAGGATAAAGGCTTGAAAGCAGGAGATCTAGTCTTAGTTTATACACTAAAACAACACGCGAGGAAGCTAGAAAAGAGAGGCTACGGACCTATGATCATCAATAGGATCTCCACGAGCGGAGCAGTACAATTGGCCACATTAGAGGGTGATGTTCTCCCAAATTATATTAGCGGTTGCAGAGTCAAGTTGTATCAGGAACCCCTCACGGAGGAAATGCTCAGTCGACTCAACACTGCTAAGAAACGCAAAGAGGAAGAAAAGCGAGTTCGAGAAGAGGCTCAAGCTGAAGCTTTAGAACGCATCAGAAGGATGAAATTACGAAGGCAAGGTAGAGATCAGCCTGGAGCGAATGACTATGCAGACCAAGGATTTCCTATGGCCATGTGTGAAGTCGCAGGAACAAGCTCGCATAGGATAATTGATAGACGTCCTTTCGTAACCTTAGATATAGGACACGGAAAGAGTGCAAGGACCGTAAGAGCCTTGATTGACTCAGGTGCAGCCACTAGTGCTGTTAAATTGTCTTACTGCCAAGAATTACAATTGACTGTCAATCCTATGGAAGCATATCTTATAGGATTGGGAGGAGTGGAAACCCCTTGCATGGGCGAGGCGGAACTTCCCCTTTACATTCATGATGAGGCAATGACAGTTAAAGTACTGGTGTGTCAAGATGAGGATCTCACTGAACCTCTAATCTTGGGTCAAGATTGGATCTATGACCAAGCAATTAACTTAAACCTAAGAAGTGGACTTCTCCAGGTTTGGGTCAATCATAGTCGAGTTACAGTAGAATTAGACAATGGAGCACTCAAGGAACTAGGAAAGGCACAGACTCCTGGTTCTTCCAGGGGTACACATGAAGATGACCATGCTGTTCTTGTTCAAAACCCTGTATTGCAGAGGAATGATATTTGCAAAAAAGGAGTCAGGGATGCAACGGAACTCCCTTCTTTTCCAAAGGCCAGAAGGAGGCAGCAACCAAAGGCGGATCACAAGCGGAAGAAGCCGAGTACTACCTATGTCCGAGATCAAAAGTACCCGCGCAGCAGAATGTCCCAGAAAATAAACCAGGTGTGGGTGCGGAAAGGCGAACGACCGGGTGCACCACCGTCAACTAAGCGGGCAAAAGCTCTTATTAGTAACCAACAACTCGACACTAATAAGGAGTCTTTCAGAAATTCTTCTGTTGAAGTAAAATCTATTTGGGTGCCCAAGAAGTCGATGAAGGCAAGCCCACAATCTAGACAAATTTGGGTGCCTAAGGCTTGCTTGAGGGCACAAGTAGTTAAGCCAAGGCCGCAACCTATGCAGCATAACCCATCTACGAGTACCACCAGAATTCCCTCGTGCTCAACACTTAGGAACACACAAAGACCCATGAGTATGCATGTAATCACTTATAAGTGGGTCCCTAAAAGGCCCCATTCCCAAACAGCGACACCGACACAGCTCTCTGGAGTCTCTACGAAACTGAAAGCAAAGCCCATCCACTGCATTTGGCAGTCTAAGATCTGTAATAAACCCCCCGACCCCGATTTGTAAATTCACCCCACTTACTAACGACATTAGTCTCCTAGGAATACACAAACGTTAACTACACTCACTGTCCTTGTGCACTTACTAACCACTAACTCACCATCTACCTCATGTTAATGTTGTAACGGGGACAACAACGGATTTATTTTGTCCATTACGATGTTAACACATGATTCTATATTCTCACAGAATCAGAAGGCAAGAAGAAAAATGGCAGAAGCGACAAGTTCGGGCTCACAAGTAGGGATCCTTACTGCAGGAATTGATGTGGATAGCCTACCCGTGGATGTGCCCCCGATTGAACGACCAGTGGAGATGCAACACCTCCAGCAACTTCCGGTGCCAGATCCACCTACAGGAATCACGGAAAGAGTTCATGCGAATTCTCATTGGTTCAATGGCATGCCCGGTCCATTAGGTGAGGCCAAGTATATCTGGGAGTCTAAATGCGAGTATGACAGATCATGGGTACGATTCCAATTTTTCTCCAAGGAGTTTGAGACTTTACAGAACACAGAAGATCTACAGATCATATGGCAACGAGCAGGATTGGCGGAATATTTTGAAGCCCCACTACCTAAACCCGATCTCCTCCGATGTTATTATCTAGTCTCCACATTACAAGCTCATGAAGATAAGGACCAACCCGGATCATTTGTTCTCCCCTCACTGCTGAGCAACAACGAGTTGAAGAGGTTTGAACTTACTGTGGAGCTGGTAAGTGATGCTTTAAAGATGCATGGCACGCATGTACCCTCAGAAAAGGATGCTCTCGTTCCCAACAACATGAAGGACAGGAAAGTAGTGAAGCTGAAAGACATGGCAGCCCTCACTCCAAATGTGTCCATCCCTCTCCGCATGTGCATGCAACATTTCGCCTTCCCCGGTCAAGACCGATTCACGCAACCACACAAGAAGATCTGGTTTGCTCTCTACTTGGCGGAAGCAGGTGCGCTACCTATTAAGCTACCAGTGTGGATTATAGATCAGTTGTATGAAGCGAACAAACGGGCTTCTAGGAAATTAGTGGTGAACGGATGCTGTGCACTCACACGCATCATTTACCGATGCTTGGCATATGATGTCCCCATTGAGCGTGCCTTAACTTGGGCACAATTACAAATGTTTAAAAGGCTCAAGACATCCACACATCAGTCCAAGCGCATGAGGGGCGCGATTCCGTGTGTCCAGACAAGGGAAGTCCTGACTACTCCTGAGGCATCACCATTAAGAGAGGGCACTGTACCTCCTTTTACCATTAGGATACCCAGGTCGGAATTTGACACTACGACACAACCCACCCCATCGGCTCCTCCGGTTACACCTGAATTCGAGTTTGCTGCCACTGGAGAGGCTGAAGGACTGGACCCCCAGGATTTCGAAGCATTCCTACAAAGCACACAATTCTCTGATGTGGAGTTTTATTCAGAGGCAGAGGAGCAGGGCACATCCTCACGGAGAAGAAGAAAGTCTACAGACGGTAGACATGTCCATTGGAGTGACGCTCAGCAAAGCCAACAACACGGACACCCGGAAGAAGAAGAAGCATATGAAGAAGAGACCACTGAAGCCCCAGCATATACAGCAGAACTCCGAAGGCTGTATCAGATTATGGAAAGAGTGCGATCGCAGCAGTTACTCACTGAACAGAGCAGCAGAGTACTTATGACTCAGTTGTTGGAAGAAGCGGGAGTTGACTCAGAGTACAGGGAAGGTCTCTTATTGATGGCAGAAACATATGGAGTTGTAGAAGCTGTACGCACTGCCATTGAGAGGCCTTCAGTTCAATATGACCCACGAAGGTTCCAGACACGACCTCGCTCTGGTAAAAATATCCAAATTCCCGTTACAGTTGCAGAAGAGCCCACTACTACACCAACCTCCCAAACAGCTAGTCAACAGCACCCCGCCACCCATGAGGAGTCCACCGAACCACTACCATCCACTCCCCCACCATCACCTCCTAGAAGAGAAACAGTGGAAACCACATCGACTGCTCAACCCACCGACCCCACCTTCATCTTCCGTACTCCGATCTCCAGTTCCACCCTATTCTCTACCACTGATAATCCTATCTTCGAAGACAACCCCAACACTACACAATCCGCCGAACCCCTCCTAGACCCTGCCCTAGGGCAACCATCCCCAACGCCCTCCGCCACGGGTCATCCTGACCCTAGATCCACATTCATGGGCTTCCCTGCTACCACGCAACCCTTTCAGCCCTCCTCAAATTTACGACCCCAACCCCCGATATCCCTCTCTCCATTTCTACAATCCCTCCAGGACATCTTTGCTAGGGCTTTTCAACCAGGCCCTCAACCATTCCCTGTCTTTTCAGCTCCCCACCCCACTTCACATCTATTCACCACTTCCACACACACACCACCTACCATACCAGTGTATATGGCAGGCCCCACACTAACACCCACTCCTGAAGGGATGGACATTTCACCACCCACGGCACCTCCACCCACGGTTTCACCTCCTCCCATTCCCCCTCCACCAATTTCACCCACACACACAACTTTCGTAGACACATCATTCACTGTCTCCCTTCCCCAATTCCCTTCCCATGCATCTTCCACAGTAAACACCCCCCACTCATCTATAGGTAATGCATTGGACACCATGTTGGCTTGTATATCAAATTTAAGAACAGATTACATTCAGCTCCAGCAACAAAACGCACGCCTGCAAGAGCACTCAGCGACACTACAGCTCCGCCTTGCGGTACTAGAAGAGGAGAATGCTCGCCTCCACACACAGTTCCAAACCCTCCAAGACGCCCATAATATATTGGAAGTACAGCTACAGAACGTAGATCAGGAAGCAGTGCAGGTGGTAGAAAGTCACCTACGGACACAACTGGAACGCAACTCAAAACTTCAGCGAAATATGGCGCTACTTAAACGCCATCTTGCGGCTGCTCAGGAAGAGAACAGACGTCTGCAAATACAAAATCAAGAGAACCTGGAGGCAGCTATTGAGAGCACACCGGGGGCACCCATCAGTCCATCCAAGTTTCAAGCAGTGACCCCCGATAATATCAAGATTATATTGGAAGATTATGCCATGCTACTCGAAGCACATGATAAGCTATCGGAGGAGTTAGGACAACTGAAGCAGGAACACCAACAAGGCCCAACAGCTGCCCCTCCAACCACCCCCTCTGCAACTTCGCTTCCCACCGACGCAGAGGCCATAAAAGATCTCCAGCAACAGGTAACTGAATTGCAGACACGCCTACTACAATATGAGAGGCCATCTTCCCCTCCGGAGGCTCCCACGGACGAAGAAGTTGTGCAAATTCCTGTGGAACAAACGTTTGATGAAGAATATGATCCTCAACCATTCCCAGGAGGCCAACAAACAGAAGAAGCGCAGGACACGTTCGAGGCACCACGGCCGCCATGGTTACGACAAGTGGAGGAAATAGGGACCTCGCATGAAGAGCGCACCGTAGTGCAAAATCAGGCTATGAGGGTCATAGAGGAGACTGTTTTACAATCAGATTACTTCAAGAACTTGTCATCGAGACGCCTGATCCTCTCATCGGAACTCCAGTACAGGCCATATTATATTATCTTGGCTGATTATAATGCAGAAATACAAAGAGTCACGGGTCAGATTCCTACTTTTGCGACCCAATTTCAACCTGAAGACCTTCCTCCAGAGGTGCGAAAAGGCAAGATTCGTCAACCAACATGGCGGCAGAAACTTTTAGAGACTTATCCAGAAATGCTACGCACATGGAACAACGCGCCGTTGCACCTCCTGTACAACCCATGCTACGGTCCAGTCCCCCGCCGCAGGTCGTGGAAGGCATTTAATATCAAGGTACAGAACAATGCGCAATGCAAGGAATGGCTGAACTACCCGTACATCGCGCCACCACAAGGACCACCATCGGTAGCATATATGATGGGGACCATTCGCCACTGGATGGCGTGCTTGAAGCCCATGCAAGATGTAGCAGCGCAAATGATGCTTAAAATCTTAGATATGATGCAAGTAGTGCTGAAGACCTTTAGAAATGCAGCCGCACCACAGGTACGTCTTCCGGGGTTTAGCAATGGAAATTACGACTTGGTGTATGACATGAGCACCACCCCCAGTATCCGTATGGCTTACGCTTGGCATGCACGCATCAAGTACCTCCCCGCCTGCTACAAACAGACCTTCGAAGAAATGTTCAGATCAGGTTTCTGGGAGTACCACTCGGAGATTTTCGCACCAAAGCCGACACATCTACTTCAACTGTTTGCTTGTGAACAAGCAATGTATTCAGAGTACTACACCACCCCGCAACCAGAAACCCCCGGTGCAATAAATTGGGAGGCATTGGAAGCCGATCTAGCAAGAGGCTTAAGGATAGGAGAACATGAACTGGCCACCAATGTCATCCAATATTACATCGACCACCCGCGCGAACAAAGGTCTGTCAGGGGCGACAGACGCTAGGAAGGGGGGAGTGTTGGCATACAAAGCAACAAAGGAGTCATGCACAATACGGCAACAAGGCCAGATCATTTTTTCCCATAGATGATGTACAACCCAAGTGATTTTAATCACTACACAAACATTGTAAATCCCGTTTTTGGTAGATTAGACTCCATTTTGTGCAAGCCGAGGAGTCCTCGAGCTTGAGGAGTATTAGAAGTACCATCGTACCAAATTTCATAATTTTTAGACTTCGTTTGAGCCCTCAAATAAGCCCTGGAACCTAATTTTTAACTAGGCCGGACACTAGGTCTGGACAGGGCCAAAAGCTAGTCAAAAACTATAAAAAGAGCTAGAGAGCTCATTTTTGGGTTAGATTGTAATTGAAACGAACTTGTAAGAGCATTTTGAAAGTAATCTAAAAGCTCCATTGATTCTCTCTCTTTGTCTTGCCGTGTGTGCGCGTGTGTGTGTATGTGTGTGCATGCTTGTGTGCTTCTCACTCACGCACTTGTGCCGCCACTTGCTCGAGGTCTTCATACCATCCTCACGTCTTCCCGGATTGACATTAAAGGAGGTGCTACTCATCATTGAGCTACACCAATGGGTAGTAAAGGAATCTTTCCCTATACATTTTTATATTAATGTATCATAAAAAATTTTTAAACCTATCAAGTTCTCAAATTTCCAATCTTTACATATATTATGATCCTTGTTGATTCGAGTAGCTATATATAGAGGCATAAGGTTGGGAGGAGAGACATCTCTCTAGTAGGACGTCGGAGGTGTACATATACTTCAAACATATGGCTAAAAGGTTGAATTAGAATTTTTAAATTAGGGATTTTAAAACCCTAATATTGAAATTAGTGTTTTCAATTTAGGATTTTTGAAATAGGATTTATTTATGCGTATGCATGTGTTGTGTATGTATGTGTATCTATATGTGCATATGCATGTGTTTTGTGTGTATATATGCATGTGTATACGTATATATGCATGTAAATATGATTATATGAGTCTATGTGTGTGTACATATGATTATGCATGTATATGTGTGTACATGTGCATGTATGATGTATATGTGTGCATGCGTGTATTTATACCTCTAGTCTCACTCTCTCTCTCTCTCATATACATACATACATGCATAAACACACATACTCATATCCACATATATATACATAAAAGCAGTGCATACCGTGCATTATCGCGACGATGAGCCATAAGTGTCCGCATCTCTTTTAAACACCACTTAAGTGACCATCCTGTCCCAAACTCTGTCTCAAGTGAACTAAGTACGTATTTTTTATCCCTCTCATCATGCTCACTACAAAAATAAAAAACATAATGTAAATAAAACATAAGATGTTTATTTCAATTTATATGTAAAACTTTTACTTACTTCCACGGTCAGTGGACAAAGCGCAGGTAAGAGTCGCATAGTGCCCGCATTCTTCTCTTGAACTCCAATCCATTCCCTATGTACACAATGTTCCCCTCTGGCTCTATGTCGCACTCTAGTCCTAAGGTGCCTATGCATGTCCTCATAGGCAACTCTGCTCTACTATCACGATTTGGAGGTGGTATAGGTGTCTTGAAAATAGATAGATAGAAATAAATAAAAATATGTATTATAATATCATTAAAAAAGTTTATGAAAAAAAAACATACGTATGAGCAGATAGCTCTCTTCCTGCATGTGGAGCCGCAGAAGAGCCCTCGTCTGATCACTGGGTAAGCATCTGGATTGTATAATCCAGCTCCTCATCACACATCTCTAAGTAATCACGCATTATGGCCCCTAGAGTATCAGACGGAACTCTTGCTCTTATAAGACTTTTTATGAGAGTGAGTTTCGCCTTTCTCTCTCTACTGGGATCCATAATACCTAACATATAAAACAAAATTGTTAGAAATCAATATATATATATATATGTGTACATATGTAAGTGTGTATGCATTAAGAATGTGTATGTATGCATGTGTGTGTGTATGTATGTGTGTGTATGTGTGTGTGTATGTGTGTATGCATATGTATGTGTGTGTATGCATCATTATGTGTATATGTGTCTATGTGTTTATGTATGTGTATCTGTGTGTGTGTATGTATGTGTATATGTGTGTGTGTATGTATGCATGTATGTATGTATGTATGTATGCATATGCATATGCATTATGTATGTATATATATATGCATGTATGTGTATGTGTGAGTATGTCTCTCTATGTGTGTGCATGCATATATGTGTGTATGTATGCATATATGTGTGTATGTGTGTATGTGTGTGTGCATATGTGTTTGTATGTGTGTATGCATGTGTATGTGTGTGTATGCATTATGTATGAATATGTGTGTGTGTGTGTCTATGTGTATGTGTGTGTGTCTATGTCTATGTGTATGTGTGTGTGTGTGTCTATGTGTATGTGTGTGTGTGTGTCTATGAGTGTGTATGTGTTTATGTGTATGTATGTATCTATATGTGTGTATGTGTCTATGTGTGTATGTGTATGCATGTATGTATGCATATGTGTGTGTATGCATGTGTATGTGTGTGTATGCATCATTATGTGTGTATGTGTCTATGTGTGTATGTGTGTATGTATATGTGTGTGTTGTCTATGTGTATGTGTGTGTGTCTATGAGTGTGTATGTGTTTATGTATATGTATGTATCTATGTGTGTGTATGTGTCTATGTGTGTATGTGTATGCATATGTATGTGTGTGTATGCATCATTATGTGTGTCTATGTATGCATGTGTATGTGTGTATGCATCATTATGTGTGTATGTGTCTATGTGTGTATGTGTGTGTGTCTATGTGTATGTGTGTGTGTCTATGAGTGTGTATGTGTTTATGTGTATGTATGTATCTATGTGTGTGTATGTGTATGCATGTATGTATGCATATGTGTGTGTATGCATATGTATGTGTGTGTATGCATCATTATGTGTGTATGTTTGTGTGTGTGTGTGTGTACATGTGTGTGTGTATGTGTATGTGTCTATGTTTATGTGTCGCTATGCGTCTATGAGTGTGTATGTGTTTATGTGTGTGTATGTGTCTATGTGTGTGTATGTGTCTATGTGTGTATGTGTGTGCATGTATGTATGCATATGTGTGTATGTGTGTGTATGCATTATGTATGCATTATGTATGTGTATCGAAGCATGTGCATTAGGTATGCATATAAGTATGTATGTATGCATATGCATATGCATATGCATTATGTATGCATATGCATATGCATTATGTGTGCATATGCATATGCATTATGTATGCATATGCATATGCATTATGTATGCATATGCATATGCATTATGTATGCATATGAGTGTATGTGTGTGTATGCATTATGTATGCATATGTGTGTGTATGCATTATGTATGCATATGTGTGTGTATGCATTATGTATGTGTATGTAAGCATGTGCATTATGTATGCATGTAAGTATGTATGTATGCATATGCATATGCAATATGTATGCATGTATGTGTATGTGTGTGTATGCCTCTCTATGTGTGTGTATGCATATATGTGTGGTGAATGTGTGTGTACATGTGTTTGTATGTGTGTATGCACGTGTATGTGTGTGTATGCATCATTATGTGTGTATGTGTGTGTATGTGTGTGTGTCTATGTGTATGTGTGTGTATCTATGAGTATGTATATGTTTATGTGTGTGTATGTGTCTATGTGTGTATGTGTCTGTGTGTGTGTATGCATCTATGCATGTGCATTATGTATGCATGTAAGTATGTATGTACATTGTATGCATATGCATATGCATTATGTATGCATATGTATGCATGTATGTGTTTATGTGTGTATGTATCTCTATGTGTGTGTGTGTATGCATATATGTGTGTGTATGTGTGTATGTGTATGTATATGTGTCTGTATGTGTGTATGCATGTGTATGTGTGTGTATGCATGTGTATGTGTGTATGTGTCTATGTGTGCATGTGTGTGTGTATATGTGTGTGTATGTGTGTGTGTCTATGTGTATGTGTGCGTATCTATGAGTGTGTATGTGTTTATGTGTGTATGTGTCTATGTGTGTGTATGTGTCTATGTGTGTATGTGTATGCATGTATGTATGCATATGTATGTGTATGCATGTGTATGTGTGTGTATGCATCATTATGTGTGTATGTATCTATGTGTGTATGTATCTATGTGTGTATGTGTTTGTGTATATGTATGTGTATGTGTGTGTGTCTATGTGTATGTGTCGCTATGCGTCTATGAGTGTGTATGTGTTTATGTGTGTGTATGTGTCTATGTGTGTGTATGTGTCTATGTGTGTATGTGTATGCATGTATGTATGCATAGGTTTGTGTATGCGTGTGTATGCATTATGTATGCATATGTGTGTATGCATTATGTATGTGTATGTATGCATATGCATTATGTATGCATATGTATGCATGCATGTGTATGTGTGTGTATGTCTCTCTATGTGTGTGTATGCATATATGTGTGTGTATGTGTGTATGTGTGTGTATATGTGTGTCTATGTGTGTATGCATGTGTATGTGTGTGTGAATGCATCATTATGTGTGTATGTGTGTGTATATGTGTGTGTATGTGTGTGCACGTCTATGTGTATGTGTGTGTGTCTATGAGTGTGTATGTTTGGATGTGTGTGTATATGAATGTGTCTATGAGTGTGTGCGTTTGGATGTGTGTGCGTATATATGTGTCTATGTGTGTATGCATGTGTATGTGTGTGAATGCATCATTATGTGTGTCTATGAGTGTGTATGTTTGGATGTGTGTGTGTATATGTGTATCTATGTGTGTATGCATGTGTATGTGTGTGAATGCATCATTATGTGTGTATGTGTCTATGTGTGTGTGTGTATATGTGTGTGTATGTGTGTGCGCGTCTATGTGTATGTGTGTGTGTCTATGAGTGGGTATGTTTGGATGTGTGTGTGTATGAATGTGTGTCTATGAGTGTGTATGTTTGGATGTGTGTGTGTATATGTGTGTCTATGTGTGTATGCACGTGTATGTGTGTGAATGCATCATTATGTGTGTCTATGAGTGTGTATGTTTGGATGTGTGTGTGTATATGTGTGTCTATGTGTGTATGCATGAGTATGTGCGTGAATGCATCATTATCTGTGTATGTATCTATGTGTGTATGTGTGTGTATATGTGTGTGTATGTGTGTGTGTGTCTATGTGTATGTGTGTGTGTCTATGAGTGTGTATGTATCTATGTGTGTGTATGTGTCTATGTGTGTGTATGTGTCTATGTGTGTGTATGTGTCTATGTGTGTATGTATGCATATGTATGTGTATGTGTGTGTATGCATTATGCATGGTATGTGTGTTTATGCATGTGCATTATGTATGCATATGCATTATGTATGTGTATGTATGCATGTGAATTATGCATGCATATGTGTGTGTGTGCATGTAGGTATGTATGTATGTACGCATATGCATATGCATTATGTATGCATATGTGTGTGTATGCATGTAAGTATGTATGGATGTATGCATATGTATATGCATTATGTATGCATGTATGTGTATGTGTGTGCATGTCTCTCTATGTGTGTGTATGCATATATGTGTGTGTATGTGTGTGTGTATGTGCGTGTGTGTGTATGTGTGTGTGTATGTGTGTGTGTGTGTGTATGTGTCTGTGTATGTGTGTATGTGTGTGTATATGTGTGTGCATGTGTATGCATTATGTGTGCATGTGTGTATGCAACATTATTTGTGTATGTGTGTATATGTGTGTGTATATGTGTGTGTATTTGTGTGTATGTGTGTGTGTGTCTATGTGTATGTGTGTGTGTCTATGTGTGTATATGTGTGTGTACATATGTATGTGTGTGTAAGTGTGTGTGTGTGTGCATACCTTGCTGTTGGTAGATGCGGCTCTCTCTCTCGCGCTCTTTCTCTCTCTCTCTCTCTCTCTCTCTCTCTCTCTCTCTCTCTCTCTCTCTCTCTCTCTCTCTTTGTCTCTTCTTGCTCACATCCAAATCCCGGCACAAATGTGCTGGGAGAAATCAAATTTTTTTTTACTTTCCAGAGCGTCGCATATGCGACGCTCTTCAGTTTGCCAACGTCGCTAATTTCGTCGCTAAGAAGCGACGGGATTAGCGACGCTCTGAATGAACGTCGCATAAGCGAGGCTAGCATCGCTTATGCGACGAAGGTCGAGAAAAAAAAATCAAAATTTCTACCTTCGCTTATTCGACGATTGCATCACATAAGCGACGGTACCCGTTTTTTTTCCAATTTGGGGGCATCGCTACGCCCCCCTTTTTCTTGTAGTGACATGTTTAGAAGGATCCTAAATTATTGTAACACCTTACTTGGATGTGCCAGAGAGTAGGAAAGAATGAACGGAAGCAGACTCAAAAGCCAAGAAGAAGAATGACACATGAAGACATGGAATGACTAGAGGAGCTCTATATAGGTAGATGATCAATGATATGGGAATGAGTCAAGTTAGAGTTATAAGTAAATCCTAATTGCTATATTCAACCATATACAAGGATAGCATGTATATGTGCCTACAAGGGGAAGAAAAATCTGGGTAGCTTAAGACTAAAAAGTGGCTATGTACAAGGCTTCACATCAAAGCTTCAAGGACACATAACTGTAGCAAACTCTTAATGAAATGATCATTTTCCTTAAAATACTCGCAAATTATTTTTGATTTATTATTTTCTTATCATTTTTGTCCATTTTCTTTGATAATAAAGCATTAAGATATTTTGGCTAGTTAATAGAGGAGCTCCATTTACCTTTGCCCTTTTAATTAGCTCCAAAGGCTTGCTTTACAACACACATAAATGAAGTCTTTTCCTAGTTGATACTCTCCCAACAAACTATAGATTAACTCCTAAAGGGTTCAGCCATTGGATTGCTCTTCATCATGAACTAGAGAGTAGATACAAAAGTCTAATGGAAATCTATATGAACATTACGAAAAGTTTGCACAACTGAACTATACGGTGAGATTTTATAACCACAAATCAATAGTTCTTTAAAAGCCTTGATCTTTATCAAAACTGTTTCCATTAAATCTTGTTGGATCATATGCTCAGTATCCAACTATTTTTGGACGTAAGCAACATAAGCTTCAACTCTTTCCTAATATCATGTATTAGATTATCTCAAGTATTTTTGCTATTTTGTAAGAGTGAATGTGAGGAATGATCACATGATGGATAGAAGAAGCTATTAATGTATGTGCTTGTGTCCCTCTACTACCTCAATGAAGTTGCTCTATAGTAGTTGCAATAGAAAGTGTAGTAGAACCTAGTAATTGAAGATGATCATGTTCAACACTATGTACATCACCCTCAATCATTGTATTTGCACGTGTATGAATATATTTTTCAACACCTTGCTCAATATTGATGAAGCCCTTTGCTATCAATACATGATGCATCATGTATGCTGACACTTGGTAATTAGAACCATCCAATTTATCCTAAAAAACCAACATATTAAATATGTAATTTTTTTAAGCCATGGCCTATGAGTAAATACATTGATGCAAAAAAAATTGATTGTATCTCAAAAGATTGTATATAAATACCCAGTCAAGCTCAGTTAGATATGTAGCACACTTTAAAGCACTTTTATTGGTGAACGAAAATCAGTATATATGTGTTGGGGGATTCTTAGACACGAAGGAGTTTGAGGGTTTGTAGGAGAAAAGGAAAAGACCAGAAGAGGAAATACACCTTGGAAGCTTCTACCGATTGATTACAGTAAGACAATTACAATGTTTGAAGCACAGTACAAGCCAATACTTCTGTGCACAATCACACAGAGTGCTCAATTACAAAATACCAAATATCCCAAAGTCTTCTTGCCGCTGGCCTCCTCTCCACCGGTGTGGAGGTGATCGCAATCCGGGTGGATCGGGTCCGGTCGTGGCACACACAGGGTGTATGAAGCTAATGAATGTTGGAAGGTTTAAAGATGTGAAGGTGAAATTAATGTTGAGTATGAAGAAGAGAGAGATGTTGAAATAATTATGGGAATGGGAATGTAGGTGTGCAAGTTAGATTGATGACATGAATGATAAGAATGAAAGAGAACCATATACACGAATCAAATTTGGAAGGAAGAATGGTCCATTGGAGGAGCTTCTTAAACACTTCCTAATTCTAATCCATATGTATAGCCTTCTTTGGATGATATGTATGCATGATGAGAATAGATGGAATCCTTACACATAAATCAGTTTCGAAAGGAAGAATGGTCCAATATTGGAGCTTCTTATACACTTTCAAAAACTAATAAATATGTACGGATTTGTATGGATTATATGCATGCAAGTGAATTATGATGATGGATTTTACTCACAAGCTCAAAGAAACATCCTCACTGGTTCAACGCAATACTGCGGAGCCTTCTCACACATAGAAGAAATAGAAGACATGTAAAAATACTTAAGAGACTGAGAGAGGTGACAAGAGACAAGTGACAAGTGACATGAATTAAAAGAATTTGAATTAAGTTACATGTAAAAGATCGTCGTGGTACGTCATGCTAAGCAATCTACTGATCAAAGGTGGTTCCGACCCTCAAACCATGACAGTTCAACCGAATGTCACATGTAAGAAGGTGAGTTCCACTCCAGTGACCCTATGTCTGTCTAGGCTCGTAACGTCTAACTAAAGAAGTCTAAGACTCATTAAAATCAGCTCTAACTCACTCACACGCTCCACCGAGGGTGAGTCAAGATAGAGATGCTGGTTTCAAGAGCCTATCCTAGATAGGAGTTCTAACTTAAATTTGAAACTAGGTTCTATACTCATACTAGCTCACCTTGGATCCTCACTCGCTCAACCGAGGGTGATCGTCTCAAGGAAACCGTAAGCTAGCATGAGCCCTATGGATGCCTAACAATGATGCTCTAGGAGTTTGGAGGGGGGTTTATATAGTTTTTTGAATGAATTTGGGCCCTTGGATCTAGAGAAATCAACTCTCAACTCTAGGATCACTACTTTCGATTACAACCATTTGATTAATCAAATCAATGGCTTGGAATTGTTCTTTCTATCAAATCTAGTGTAAAGGAGTGAAATTTAGGCGCCCTCATTCTCCACCATTGGATCTGGGGATGATCTGGACCGTCGGATCAGTGCTGACATCAATTCGGATAAGATAAGCCACTATTTTTGGAGAAATGCTGCATTATTGATCTTTGATTGTAAAAAAGGTCTTCTTTTATGGAAAAAATTCGTGGATCCTCCTTCCTTTATGCTTTAGTGCATCTCCACCCTTGAATATGAGCTCATCTTGACCGTACAACATGGTTCAATCATATTCTGCCATGTGGCAGCCCTTCAAGCCTTCAATTTTCTTATACTAGAAAACTGCGGTGACCTTGAAAACTGGACTTTGTGCTCTTTGACCCTCCAAAAAGTCTTTGATGAAGATGAAACATTGTAGGACTATGTTTCCAAAGATCTCCTTCAGGAATATGCAGAAAAAACTCCCATCTAACTTGTACAAGTTTGACTACATTTGGAAGCTTGCAAGGTGGCATTAAGGTGTCTAGGAAGCTCGGATAGCCTTGAAACTTTATACAAATATGTAGCCACATATGGTCTTTATACATGCCAAACCATATGGCTAACATAAATTTCTATACAAGAATTTGTAGGGTCAAACTAGAAAAATTACATTTTTACAAAATGAACATAGCATATCAATGTGCTACCAAATCCATTTTCTGCTGAAATTTGGGCTATAGACTGCCTTTGACAATCTTTACAAGTATATGGATTTTCATCTAATTTGGTGACAATGAATTTTTTGCCCTAATTTCCCAACTTTGACCAGCTTTGACTAGCTTTGACCGCTACGATGGACTTTCTTGATTTCTTTGAAACTTTGTATGTGACCTTCCTTTGACATCCTTGATGCATCCTGGACTTCTCGGGGAATTCCGGCTACCTTCACCAAATATGTTTTTTGTAGGCCTTCACAAGTGAGAGAGGAGAGCAAATCTCGACGACATTCGCCCCCACTAAACCTGCGATTCCTCCGGAAGCGCCACTCTAGCATCTGTGAAAAACAAAATGTTCCAGGCATCAAATTCTTTTATAGGCAACATAAGAAAGATGGAAGGAAAATTGATTATATGCATGAATAAGTAGGTAACATGACATGAAGCAAAATTTGCATGAAAGAAAGAATTGAAACAGGCAACATGAATATGCATGAACAAATAGGCAACATATATGCAAATGAACAAGCAACATTGGCAACAAGAAAGAAAATAAAAAACAAGCATCAATATGAAGTGGAAGTGGATGTATTGAGTCGTTTTAAGCATCAGTTCCTCTCATCTTGAAGAAAATTTTGTACCTTTTTCATAAAGCAATCAACCTTAAATATGATTATAAACAAAGATTTAGGATTTTCAAGAGACATCTTTCATCTTTAGCTTATTTTAGATCAACTCCTTTCCTACATAAATATGAATATGCTCTTTCTCTAATAACATGCAAGGAAATCTAACTAAACTCCACTAATGCATAAATCTGCCTATATAGCCCGTGATTTATTCTACTATGCCTCTTTATCCTCCTTTGGCTTGCTTCCCTTTTTTTTTTTTTTTTTTTTTTTTTTTTTTTTGATGATGATGATGATGATTCGGCAACTTTATGGTTACGATCACTTTTTTGGGGTGGAAGAAAGTGTAAACTTCTTGGTAACATGTAGCTTTCTCTTTTTTTTTTCTTTTTTTTTTTGACGAGGAAAAATCAAACCCCGATACAAGGTACAACCATTTTTGATGACGGAGAACAGTCGTTTAAACTCCGAAACAAGTGCTGTGAGATGGACTAAGGATGTAGAAACATGCAATAGCAGGAGATAGGATTTCAACAATTATGCTTTCGATACAGGATACATATGCATGTTTATATATGAAAGTCTTGTCACCAAAATAAACCTCCAAATCTACATGCCCTATCTTTCCACAATCCTAGATTATAATCAATTTCTTAGTAGATAAGTTACTACTTAAGATACAATTTTACACAAGTAGAGAAATCATCATTTGCCTTTTTTTTGACTCAAGTGATGTGGATATGCAATGCAATGCAATGCAAAGACTGAAAAAAAACATGCATGAAACAAGCATGGAAAAAAAATAGAATGAACTTGAAAAAAAACAAAGCAACATGAACTTGAAAATTAATGTTTTTTTTTTATATTTTATTTTATTTTATTTTATAACATGGATACTCCTGTTTATGAATCGGCCTCATTGTTGTCATCTTCTTCAATGTCCTCATCCAAAATGTACTCGTCATTATCACGCTTCTTGAATAACTTTATCCTTTTACCTGCAATCAAAGTTTTTAGTGCAACACCATTTAATTCACAAAGAGCATACGTACCATTGTTGTTGACTTTTGATACTATGTATGGCCCAAACCACCGTTGAGTGAGCTTTTTGCGTGCATCATATTGAGAGTCAAATGTACTATCATAAATGAGCACCCAATCTCCTACTTCAATTGGCTTAGGACGCAATCGATGAGTTTTATCAAAATAATGCTTGTTCTTCATTCTAGATTCTCTTAATTTTTCAACAGCATCATCAAGTCTTAATTTACCTTGTTCTAACTGTTTAATACGCAAACTCAAAAAATCATCAGTAGACATGTTTTCAGACCAAGGCAAATTTGACCATGCAGAAATATGAGACTGAATTGGAAACAATGGTTTTTGACAGTACATGAGTTCAGCAGGCATATATCCAGTAGTACGTGTGCATGTCATTCTATCTGCCCAAAGTGCAAAAGGTAAGAATTTAGGCCATTGTTTGATGTCACCATTACATGCTTTAGATATGGCTTTCACAATAGGTGGATGCCCTCTCTCTATTTTACCATTGGCCTCTGGGTTATATGCAGTAGTGAGAGACAAACGAATACCGTGACGCTCAAAGAACTCTTTAGCTTCTCTCGCATTTAACTCTCCACGATCGGCAACTACTTTCTCTATGTACCCAAAGCGACTTATGACATCTTCAAGCAAGAATTTGCAAACATTGTAAGTGGTCTTAGATCGTAGTGCACGTCCCTCTACATGATTAGTTAAGTCTTCTCTTGCAAGTACAATGTAACGCATTTTGTCGATACCTTTAGGCATAGTTACAAGATCTACTACCCACTTGTAGTGAATACAAGGTGGATAAGTAGGATGCAACGGATCTCTATGTTTGACTGATGAATGAAGTTGACAAGTAGAACATGTAGAAACATAGCTACTAATGTCAACATACATCCTAGGCCAATAATAGGTACTTCTAATTTTTTCATATGTTCCAAAAAATCCTTTATGACCGGCCCATAATGTCTCATGCATTTCCTTCATTACTTGCAATTGAAGACCTCTTTTTCCTAGGACTCGTTGTGGATTCTTAACCTTACCCTTAGCATGTCTCCAAAGATAACCATTACATAGGAAAAAGTTATAAGCTCGTTTCCTAATGTTACGGAATCTATTCGTAGTCCAGCTAGGTAATGGTTGTAGTGTACTCAGATACTTTCCTATGTCTCTCCATTCATCTTCGTACTCAGACTCATGAAATTTCTCATACTCATATATATATGGAACATAGTCAACTAAATTCACATTCTTTATTAGATCACTTTCAAGATCATCATCAAATCTAGCTCTCGATAACATATCAGCAACTGAGTTTGACTTACCTGAAATATGAACTAACTCAGGATTTATGAACTTAATATATGAGATCCATCTAAGCATGGCTATATCAGGAGATGAACAATTGGCTATCATTCCAATGAGAGGCAAACAATCAGTCTCAACTTTGACATTTGCACCAATGAAATATTCTTTGTCTGTTTTCAAAGCTGTTACCATACCCCATAGTTCTCGTTTGATCTGTGGATATTTTCGTTGTGTTTCATGTAGAATTTTGGCACCAAACCTAATTGCATATCTTTTTTTTTTTTTTATAAAGGAAGTTCGGCAATAGCCTACTCTCCCGGACTTGAATTAAATTAAGAAACAAAGGTACAATAGAAGGGGACTAGAGCCCACGGGACCCCCCAAATCCCACAAAGCAGGGGAAGCTCGATTGAATCCTAGGTTGCATTACAGAGAAGGTTGATCACCCTCTCGTCGCCCTCATGCGGGGCCCACTTGGGTTTGAGCTTGTTGTTAATCAACAGGAGGACCTGATGGTGCCTGAAGGGGGGGGATTTCTTACTGTTGACAATCCTTTTGCCAAGGAGGAATAGTGATTTCTCTATCGACCACTCCCTGGGGGGATCACCGAAGTTGAGAGCACACCTCTCCCGCCAAATTTTCCACAAGACTTCTCCTCTGATAGCGTTCCAGAGTGCCGCAGAGCAGCCAATCGCTTCTCCCAAAAGGACTTGTTTCCAACTAAGCTGTTTCTGAAGTCTGATTTTCATTCCAACCGTCTGCCAGATTTTGTGGGAGTTGGGGCAGGTAAGGAAGATGTGTGGGACATCTTCGATAGCACGGTGGCATCGTTTGCACCAAGGAGGGAAACCACAAAGTTTGCTTGCCTTATGGTTGGTCCAAATTCCCCGATGAAGAATTTGCCATAAGAGGACAGACTTCTTAATCTCTATGAGTGGGTGCCAGATACCCATGAATTTCATGTCCCACCGAAGCCGCGTCCAAGACAGGCACCACTTCTTGTTGAGGCTGATCTGGAGGTCAGTCGGTTCTTTGATGTTCGGGATTTTGAGTAGGCTATTTCCATTGTGCCATTTGAGACCACGCGCGTTCGGTGAGTCGTGTCCCATGAGAAGGCGAGTCTTGTGACGATCCCAAGCGAGGCATCTGCTTTGCAAGGTGTTCCATTCTTCGTAGGAGATGTTTATGCGAGGGTCAATATCCTCGAAGTTGATCCAGCTGTTGGTGTCCTGTTTCCAGAGGTGTTTCCATTTTTTGAATCCTTTGTTCCATAGCTTCTTGGCATTTTGAATGTTCCACGACTCCACACTCCGGATGCCATGTATCGGAAACCAGATAGAGTCGTTTTGTCTGATTCCGGCCGCCCACCACCAGTCTTCACTAATTCTTGTGAAGCTTTTGACTTTATTCCAGCCCTTCCAAAGGGAGCACACGAGGTTGGAGCCTTTCGGGAAGACGGGGATCGGGGAGAATAGTAGGGTCATGATGTCGAGATTCTTCCAGTTCGGGCACCCCATGAGGGCCAATTCATGCTTGTTTCTGAAGATCAGCTTGGCCCACGAGGCTTCCCTATTGCACCAAGCCTTAATCATCCATTTGGCTGCCAGTTTGTTGGCCATACACCCAATGTCCAGGATTCCCAGCCCCCTGCTATCTCTAGGGCTAGTGCAGATGGCCCATTTGATTTTAGGCACCCCCCTTCTGTTGTGGTCGCCCGTCCAAAGAAAGTTTCTACAAATACTATTCAGTTTGGACAGGCCTTGCTCGTTCGGTCTCCAGCATGAAAGGAAATAGATGGTAGAAGAGAGGAGGAATGTGTTGATAACCATCGCACGTCCAGCGAGATTGATTTGCATACCTTTCCAATAGTTAAGCTTGTTTTCAAGTTTGGCAAGCACCCAGTTCCATCTCTGCTCCATAGATACGCCAAACCCCAAGGGGATTCCAAGAAGTCGAAAGATTTGGCCCTGCGGAATGATTTGACAGCCATGCTCAATGAGAAGGCCTGGGTGATGTCCCACAATAGCCCTGAAGGCGGTCTTAGAGTGGTTGATTTTGGATCCAGAGGCCTCACAGAAGGTAGCAAGACACCTCCAGAAAGTCTCCAGACTAGTATTATCATTGTGCACGAACGCGTTCATATCATCAGCAAACAGTCTCATGATGATTTGACCGTGGTCTTGAGGCAGCCGGAGGCCTTTGATATTGCCAGCCTCAACATGATGTGCCACTAGTCTGCTCAGCCCCTCAGTGGCGACAGCAAAAAGAAGGGGGGCCAGAGGGCACCCTTGTCTAATAGACCTTTTAAGATGGATCGCCTTCGAAAGTTTGCCGTTAACGTTAATTTGGGTCGTTGCATTTCCGAGAAGGGTAGCGATCATCTTGGTGAATTTCTGACTACATCCGAGATCTTGGAGCGACTGCAGGATATAGTCCCATTCTAGCCTGTCATAGGCTTTGTCAAAATCGATCTTGAGGAAGACCACATCTTGATTAGACTCATTTGCAAATTGAATACCTTCCCAAATATCCATAATGGTTTCCAGGATACACCTGCCTTTGATGAAACCTTTTTGGTCCTCACTAAGCCAAGATCTCAGGTGGCACGAGAGTCTGTTGGCGATGACTTTGGCGATGATTTTGTATCCTGTTTGGAGCATCGTAATAGGCCGCCAGTTCTCGATTCTGTTCTTTTCCCCCTTCTTGTGAATCAACTTGATAATTCCATTATTTAGACAAGAAGGAAGAGCACCAAACTTTAGCGCTTCTTGCCAAACCATCCGAAGGGGGGTGGCAACCACCAGCTTGAAGGTTTTGAAGAACTCGTTAGTGAGTCCATCGGGTCCCGGGCTTTTACCGAGAGGGAGGGCATCAATGACCTCAATGATTTCTGATTCAGAGATAGGAGCATGGAGCAGGGAGTGGAGGTTGGGTGGAATCCTCCGGGAGGAAACCCTAGAGATGGCAGCCATACAGTCCCTTCTATGGAGGGAGAGGGGGTTCGCGGTTCCCAGGAGTCTCGTGAAATGCCCTTCGATGATGCCAAAATTATCTTCTTCTGTATTGCATACATTGCCAAGAGGATCTAGCAGTAGGGGGATCGAATCTCTGTTGTGTTTCCTTTTAAGGATACGGCACATCTCTTTGGTGGGTTTGTCGGCTTTGCCAGCCCACCACGCCTTGAAAAAGATTTGCAAGTTTTTCCTTTGTAATTCTTCCTCGTATCTCAGCGCTGCTCTGATTTTTCGGAGACCTTTCTGGGCTTGGTGTTTTCCTTTGTTCACTTCCTCCTCGAGCCGCCAGAGTCTGTGGTAGAGAGCTACCCTGCGAGCCCGCCGCACAGTCTCGAGCATCTTCTTAGTTCTGATCATGATCTTACGAGACTTGTCGACCGCATTTCTCCAGCACTTGGCTGGGGCCAGGCCAGAGGCGAACGCCACCTTCCACACATCGGCAATTTCTTGATGGACGGAGGGGAGAGAGAAGGTGGAAGCGTTGGCATGGAACCACGGAGCCCTGCGGATCTTGTTGGAGGGTTGAAAAGTGATAACGATCGGGTAGTGATCAGAGATAGTGAGGTCAGTGCGTTGCGTGATGGTAGGATGGCCCCACTGATGGGTAAAACTCTGAGAAATGTAGCATCTGTCGAGTCTAGCTTTCCTCAGGTCCTCGCCCGCTTGGAGATTCGACCAAGAAAAGCCATTCGAGTCTTTGTGTTCAGCCAAATCCAAGTGAAGTTTGGTCATATCCCACGTTTCTTTCTCCCGACTGTCGATGACCCTGCCCTTGCCCATCCATCTGTCCATAGGGTCCTCCACCATGTTGAAATCACCACATATGAGCACGTTGTGGGGAAGCGAGTCTAAGGAGGCCCAAGTGTTCCGTCTCTCCAAATCCCCGTTAGGGGCGTACAAAGAAACCATAGTAGCACAGAGAGGAGCTCCAAAAGAAACAGCGATCCAACGGTGACTTACATCTTCAGTGACGTTCTCAAGCTTTTCAAACCAGAGTTGTTTAACACCGATAGCAGTTCCACCAGACCCCCGCGGGTGATTCGTTGGGATCCACACATGGGCCGAGGAGACCTGTCTGAGCCGTTTCTGGAGGTCTTCTCCGTCAATTTTAATCTCTTGAATGCATATAAAGTCTGGGTTTAAGCTAATGTCGCGGAGCCATTGACCAATGATGGTCGCTCTTGAGGGGTCGGTTAGCCCTCGAGCATTTAGCGAGATGACAATCATTTTTGTATTGATCCCTCTTTGCGGGAGGGAGCTTTGTCCTTTCTTCTCTTGGCTTCCTCTTTCTTTTTCGCTGGGATCTGTTCCCGGCTTAGAAATCTGTTCTTGTGGGGGCTTTTCCAGGGTAACTCCATGGGCTGTTTCCCTTTGCGGGACGCCCCTTGCTGTGGAGACTTGGGCCCCGTGCTCGGCACCGTTTCCGGGATCGTCGATCCAATGATGGAGCTTTCACTGTCCATGTTGTCTTCGTTACTAGTGGTGAAACCATCTTCTTTGCTTGTAGTGTAGCCCTCCTGGGGGGTTTCTTTATTGTCGGGGATCTCTAGGGCTTTGTCGTAGATGTCTGCCTCAGGTAGCTTCCCACCTGGGTAGTCAAACTCATTGATCTCCTTTTCTAGATTGCAATACAAGTTGCTATAGGGGGTATGTGGCAGGTTGTTTCTCTCACCGTTGGCCCTAGGGCTTCTTTTCCTTCTTCTTCTAACTTCAGTAAAGCCATCAGCATCAGCTTGTGGCTTCAGGAGGCCCTTGCCTTCCCCTTCCTTGGTTGAGTGGGTCAGCTCGCCATTGTTGTCTTGAGCAGTTTTGGCGGCTTCTTGAGAGCGCTTGTTTTTTTGCCTGAGAGGGCAATCTTTAATCCTGTGGCCTTGTTGGCCACAACGAAAGCACGCATTGGGAAGGTTTTTGTAGCTAATGTCCTGCTCCCAAGCATCTCCTTCACCCATGTCCACTTTGATCATTGAAGGAAGCGGCGAACTGAGGTCGGCCTCGACACAGATTTGGGGGTGCCACCTAGCATTAAACGAGTGTCTTGCACCTTCATAGATGAGACCACCAACGTCTTCGCGTGAAGCCAGCGGCTTGCCAATAGGAGAGACAATGTCCCACACGAAGTTGTACAAGAAGTAAGGAAGGTTAGGGAGCTCAACCCAGAGAGGGTACCGAAGCGACTTCGATTTGTCGGGAGTAAAGTCCGGGGACCATCTGAAAAGGCACAGGGTCGCCCGACCGAACTGCCAGGTGCCCACGCTCAGGGCTTGGAACGCCATCTCTTCATTTTCAAAGACTAGCAGCATGTGGTTCGCTGGTAAGAACTGACATTTGCTAACAATTAGTCCTCGAGGGAACCACTCTTTTCGCAGCCATTGTCGCACAGTTTCGAGCGGGGGCCTAGGGCCAAACACTTGGCCGACTATGCAAACTTTCTTGAGCTCCTCCTGAGCCGACAAAATTGCGGGTCTACTGAGGGAAACAATGGGGGATTCAAAGCTTTCGGAAGCCCCAGGGGCGGCACACGACCCCCCCTCCAGCAGGGCGGCCAGGAAATCGGTCTCCCTGGGGGGAGGGGCCCGATTACTTTTGACGAGAGAGGGTGAAGCCACATCCATGGCCAAAAAGAACCAGAACACTTTGAGATTCGATTTATCTCTTAGCGAAAGCAATAAAAACCTAGCACGAATGACTTTTTTTTTTTTAAGGTTCTTGAACTTTCAAACCAGGGCCTGGCGGGAGATGCGAATCGAATCAAAAAAAGAGCAAATAAAAAAAACTTTTCAAAAATTCAGTCTTCACGTGGCAGTACGACTTCTCTGTCTATCGCGGTGTATGTTCTGTCCATCGCGGTGAATTCTCTATCTATCGCGCAGGCATCTCTTTCTATCGCAGCATGGACTTCGAGTATGTCTATCGTGTTTCTCTGTCTATCGCCGAGCAAACTTTTTTGTCTATCGTAGTCAGGGCTTCTCTGTCTATCGTGGTGCATGTTCTGTCCATCGCGGTGAATTCTCTGTCTATCGCGCAGGCATCTCTTTCTATCGCAGCATGGACTTCGAGTATGTCTATCGTGTTTCTCTGTCTATCGCCGAGCAAACTTCTTTGTCTATCGTAGTGTGGATTTCTCTGTCTGTCGCAGCTGCAGCAACTCCCTCCGTTCTCCAAGGCGCCGATGAAAACAGTAATCCTTAGGTCTCCTTCAAGGCAGCACAGGCGACGTCAAGAATGGGCCTCCGTTAGCAGCATCCAGCAACCTCCTCCGTGCTCCGTCATCTTCCTGATCTTAAGCTCCTTCTTGGGTCTTTATTTTCCTTTCCTGATGATCAGATTTTACAGAAGAAATGAGTTGGGCTCATTGATGGCACGTTGGCGACACCATTTTCCTCTTTCCGCATCTTTTCATTCCCTCTCCTTGACACATCCCTAATTGCATATCTATTCCCTTCACTATCATCTTGACTTATGACCCAACCTATACCAATAGGACTAGTATCAACAGTCAATATAATAGGTTTGTTAGCAGAATAGTCTACACGCTTAAGGATGGGAGCTTCAAGCAATAATTTCTTCAATTTACGCATAGCTTGAGTATGTTTGTCAGTCCAAATAAATTTTCGTTTCTTCCTCAACAAGTCATAAAGACAATCAGCAACATGAGCAAAGTGTGGGATCCAAATAACATAAAAGATACAAGCACCAAGAAATCTACGTACCTCACTCACATTGTTACATGTTTCAGAAATCTTGCTAATGGCATCAACTTTTTGTGGGTATGGCTTTCGACCATAATGGCCACATAAATGTCCAACAATAAGCACCTCCTTGACACCAAAAACAGATTTCTCTATGGAAAATGTGAGACCTACCTCTTCAAATCGTTGAAATATTCTTTCACAATCAGAGATATGGTCAAGAACAAATTTACGACATCCAGATGAATCTAAAGTAATGTCCTTTACACGTTCCTCACTCCCTTTAATTGGAATATCATCAATGAATGGCATAGTTATATGAGGGATAAAATCATGTAAGACCATATTCATAGCACTCATCATATGAGCCACAGAATTAGTCGCTCCTTGAGGTAAAGTACACATTCGCACTAAGCCTAAAGGAGTTTTCATTGTGGTTATGTCACGACTATCAATTGCTAATTGGAATTGGTCATATCCAGAATATAGATCACCCATTGAATAGATAGAATGTCCTGAAAATGATTCAGCAAACTCATCTACAATGGGTCCTGTTCCTACATTCCTTATGGTGACTTTATTGACGGGTTGGAGATCTTGAATAAAACGTAGTTTCCCATTCTTTTTAGGCACAGTGAACCATCTGTTTGAGTAAGGTGCAAAAGATGGCTCTAAAATTCTCATGTGTATCTTCTCCTTAAGTAGTTTCATTAGCTCAAGTAAGTGAGCCTTTGGAACAGGTATAGGACGAAGATTCCATGGAATATGTGGAATAGTAAAGATTATCATGGGTGCAACTAGCTTAGGATCTACACAACCAATCTCATGAGGATACATAGTAAAGGCTTTTCCATGGCTCCGTATAACTCTCTCAAATTTATCTCTCTCTGCTGGCAAAAGAAAGTCATCATCTCTACCAATTTTCACCTGTTTGATTGTCTCATCCGTGAATGTATGTCCTATGTTTTTCTTATCCCGAAGAATTGGATCATTTTTCACATCAATAATTTTTTCATTACTTCCTTGAGGTAATGGTTGAGCTATGGGTTTGATTTTTTTGTCTGTAGTTTTGTACTTTGTTTCAACTAAGGCATCATGTGTTTGGTTAAATTTCGAGCACTTGTCAATATTGAGAGCATACTCTTGGATTAGAGCATACTCATCAAGGGAAGAAATAAGAATAATATGGGAATTAGAATTTTGTTGAAGACATAACTCTAACTCCTCAAGAGTAGAGAAACAATGAGATGTCTCAATCACATGCTCAATGTTCTCATCATGTTCCATGATTTTGTTGTTTTTATAATTTTTTTGGGTTTTTTGGATAAAAGACTTGGACAATTGACTCTTATGAAGAAAATCTAATCTAGAATGTGGAAAACAAAGTGACAAACTATTGTACATGTTGGTTGGATGCGAGATGTCAAACCAATATCCACTGTTGTCCCGCTCAACAATGGATTCTATCCGAAATTTTGATCATATGTAGCTCCAAACATGAATCGAGGTGCACAATCACTACAAGCATGCTCATGACCCTGAGTAACAATAGGTTTCTTTCTAATTGACAATCGATTCCTAGGATGATTCACTCCTACTGTCATGACTTGAAGTGATTGCATTCCATCCTTAGACTTAAATCTAGCATAAGTAGACCCATCATCCATGGCTTTAGTTTCCATACGACTCTCACAAATAAAGGGTTGACCTAAGAGAACTTCATAGGAGCAATTATCTTGAATAAAAAAGTGAAACTCTTCTGTGATTCCTCCTATGGATATGGGCACACTAGCACAAGCTCCATACAGGGTACCTACACCATTATCTGCAGTTCTCATACGCCATCCACAATCTTTATCTATGGGCCATCGAAACTTATCATAGACTTCTCTTGAAATCACATTGATTTCAGAGCCGGAATCTACTAATGCATTTACAGTGATAGTGTTCTTATCATTTCCTATTTTAACATGCATCTCTGATGTACCTCTAGACCAAAATGTTCTTTTAAAGTGGCTTTCAGGATTGTTTTCATGATTTTCATGGTCAGGTTGAATAGGTCCTAAGAAATTTTTATTAACATTTACTTCATCATCATCAAAGTCCTCTTCATCAGATTCATCAAAGTTTAAGGCTTCATTCATAGCTTGATCTTGATCTAGAGAATCTTGCATCTCAGTATCTAGATTAAGTGGAAACCTCTTCCTTTTAATTAGGCCGATAAAGTTATCTTTAAAAACAGGCTTTGCAATAGAGAAAACTTGTTCTAAAGACATAGTCACTTGACTCTTAAGCAAAATGTCATCTAAAATCTCCATAGGATCTATTTTTCTCTCAATTTCTGAAATCAAGATGGCTTTAGGTTTTCTCTTTGGTTTCTTTTGTTTTTGCTCAGGATCTTGTTTTTGTTCATGTTCTCGTGTTTGGTCTTCAGTTTGTTTTGATTGTTCTTGTTTATCTAAAGGCTTTGGTTCTGTTTTTCTTTGCTTTGTCTTCTTCCCTTTTTGTTTCTCCTCTTGTTTTTGTTCATTGGGTTGTGATTCTTGTTGTTTATCTTTGGATTGTGATGTTTCTCCCTGCTCTATGATTGTTTCTATTCCCTCTGAGGTTTGTTTTCGAGTCACTCTTCTTTCACTAGGCTCAGCTTCATCTCTTTTTCGTTTTTCTTCTACATTGGATATGTGAGAAATAAGAGATTGATCTTCTATCGGTGACTCCCAAGCCGTTATTCTCCTAATCTCATCCCGTGCTCTTACTAAAGCCTCTATGGAAAAATCACCTTCCTTTGTGGGTTTACTTGATTCTACTTCTTGTTCATCAAGAGCTTCTAGTTTCACTCCTCTAGTTCCTACGTCCATTATGGTTATATTTTCATAATGTTTTTTCATTCCTCCCTTACCATAATTTCCTTGCAAAGGTAGCCTAGATCGATAGTCACAGATTTTCTTGTCTATGTCTATTACTAGTCGTTGCTCCTTAGCAGCCTTCAATAATTCACAATCTCTCAAAAAGTGCTCTAACGAATCACACCAAGGACACCTACGAGGGCCACGCACAAAACCATTTTGATTTTGAGGATTTTGATTAACTTGTGGTGGGAAATTTTGAAATTGAGGATTTTGTTGATAAGGTATTGCTTGAACAGGATAATTAGGATTTTGAAAATGCAATTGATGTATTTGAGGAGCTTGGGGAGCAACATGTGGTACTTGAGGTGCAAGAGGAGCTTCCATATTATACGGTTGATGATTTTGAAAATTTTGATTTTGAGGATTTTGAAAAGCTATTTGAGAAGCTTGAGGATACAGGTTTTGATACATTTGAGGATTTTGCACATGAGGATGAGGATTTTGCATTGAAGGATTATGCATGGGAGGATTATGCATTGGAGGAACTTGATATGCTTGAGTAGGAGCTACTTGTGGATTTTGATTGGTAGCTATAACATGTTGATTAGGCTCTTGAAAAGTCATTGGGTTCATTTGATTTTGGAAAGTTTTGGTGTAATTAGATTGTAAAGCATCTATAGTCTTGGCCAAATTCGATTGTGTAGCAATAAGACTTTCCATTTGCTTAGTGAGAATATCCACTTGAGATTGTTCAACTACACTTTTATTTGGCTCTACTTTAAAACCTTGATTAGGCTCCATCATTTGAGGAATAGGAGTAGAGTCAAAAAGCATAGCATGGGATTGTTCTCTAACTTGCTCCTTAGTTTGTGGAAGGCTAGCTTGAGGAAGACTAGTTTGCTCATAAAGCATGGATTGTCTTTGATGTCTATGGGCTACAGCCTCTACTACTTTACGCACTTTTTGCCAATTGTCAGTAAGACCATAGCGCTTATCTGGTTCTTCTAATCGCCGTTCAACTTCCCTACGAGTTTCAGGATGAAGAAGCTTAAGAAAATTGATCACAAGATCAAGTTCCAAAGTTATCTTATCCTCATCAGGAAGTTGTTCATAGCGTCTAATATACTCATTTTGTAAGTGAGTAATAGAGCTACTAGGCTTTGGAGAATTGACCCATCGTAAGAATCCATCCCGATTATGTTGGCTATAATCTTCAAGATAGAATTCTTTGAGCATCTCCTTTCTAAAATCACTCCAAGGAAGACTATCATATTGAGTGACACGGTTTATGATAGAGCTATCAACAACTCGTTCAAAGAATGATATCAAAAGATCTTCGGGAAGACCAAAAATCATAGCTTGCTCTTCAAACAAATCTAAGTAGCTTGTGATGTTGATGCCATTGAATTTCCCCTTCTCTCTCAACATAGAAGAGACTATTCTTTGGCCTTGTTTCTCAACAATAAGGGATTTGAATCCTTCCTCCATCTTGTGTGAATAAGCAAGTGATGCACGATGTTCTAGATCTCTCACAAATGTGTTTACTTCGCGACGAAGATGTGCACGATACTGTGAGAAATCCAGTGCAACACTCAAGAATGATGATGATGATGTGATGAGGATGAAAAATATGAAACAAAGGATATGGATCACAACCTCCCAACAAGATCAGAAGCAAATGCCACGAAGCGTTTCACGTCGGGTTCAAATGTGGAGGTGATCGCAATCCGGGTGGATCGGGTCCGGTCGTGGCACACACAGGGTGTATGAAGCTAATGAATGTTGGAAGGTTTAAAGATGTGAAGGTGAAATTAATGTTGAGTATGAAGAAGAGAGAGATGTTGAAATAATTATGGGAATGGGAATGTAGGTGTGCAAGTTAGATTGATGACATGAATGATAAGAATGAAAGAGAACCATATACACGAATCAAATTTGGAAGGAAGAATGGTCCATTGGAGGAGCTTCTTAAACACTTCCTAATTCTAATCCATATGTATAGCCTTCTTTGGATGATATGTATGCATGATGAGAATAGATGGAATCCTTACACATAAATCAGTTTCGAAAGGAAGAATGGTCCAATATTGGAGCTTCTTATACACTTTCAAAAACTAATAAATATGTACGGATTTGTATGGATTATATGCATGCAAGTGAATTATGATGATGGATTTTACTCACAAGCTCAAAGAAACATCCTCACTGGTTCAACGCAATACTGCGGAGCCTTCTCACACATAGAAGAAATAGAAGACATGTAAAAATACTTAAGAGACTGAGAGAGGTGACAAGAGACAAGTGACAAGTGACATGAATTAAAAGAATTTGAATTAAGTTACATGTAAAAGATCGTCGTGGTACGTCATGCTAAGCAATCTACTGATCAAAGGTGGTTCCGACCCTCAAACCATGACAGTTCAACCGAATGTCACACGTAAGAAGGTGAGTTCCACTCCAGTGACCCTATGTCTGTCTAGGCTCGTAACGTCTAACTAAAGAAGTCTAAGACTCATTAAAATCAGCTCTAACTCACTCACACGCTCCACCGAGGGTGAGTCAAGATAGAGATGCTGGTTTCAAGAGCCTATCCTAGATAGGAGTTCTAACTTAAATTTGAAACTAGGTTCTATACTCATACTAGCTCACCTTGGATCCTCACTCGCTCAACCGAGGGTGATCGTCTCAAGGAAACCGTAAGCTAGCATGAGCCCTATGGATGCCTAACAATGATGCTCTAGGAGTTTGGAGGGGGGTTTATATAGTTTTTTGAATGAATTTGGGCCCTTGGATCTAGAGAAATCAACTCTCAACTCTAGGATCACTACTTTCGATTACAACCATTTGATTAATCAAATCAATGGCTTGGAATTGTTCTTTCTATCAAATCTAGTGTAAAGGAGTGAAATTTAGGCGCCCTCATTCTCCACCATTGGATCTGGGGATGATCTGGACCGTCGGATCAGTGCTGACATCAATTCGGATAAGATAAGCCACTATTTTTGGAGAAATGCTGCATTATTGATCTTTGATTGTAAAAAAGGTCTTCTTTTATGGAAAAAATTCGTGGATCCTCCTTCCTTTATGCTTTAGTGCATCTCCACCCTTGAATATGAGCTCATCTTGACCGTACAACATGGTTCAATCATATTCTGCCATGTGGCAGCCCTTCAAGCCTTCAATTTTCTTATACTAGAAAACTGCGGTGACCTTGAAAACTGGACTTTGTGCTCTTTGACCCTCCAAAAAGTCTTTGATGAAGATGAAACATTGTAGGACTATGTTTCCAAAGATCTCCTTCAGGAATATGCAGAAAAAACTCCCATCTAACTTGTACAAGTTTGACTACATTTGGAAGCTTGCAAGGTGGCATTAAGGTGTCTAGGAAGCTCGGATAGCCTTGAAACTTTATACAAATATGTAGCCACATATGGTCTTTATACATGCCAAACCATATGGCTAACATAAATTTCTATACAAGAATTTGTAGGGTCAAACTAGAAAAATTACATTTTTACAAAATGAACATAGCATATCAATGTGCTACCAAATCCATTTTCTGCTGAAATTTGGGCTATAGACTGCCTTTGACAATCTTTACAAGTATATGGATTTTCATCTAATTTGGTGACAATGAATTTTTTGCCCTAATTTCCCAACTTTGACCAGCTTTGACTAGCTTTGACCGCTACGATGGACTTTCTTGATTTCTTTGAAACTTTGTATGTTTGACATCCTTGATGCATCCTGGACTTCTCGGGGAATTCCGGCTACCTTCACCAAATATGTTTTTTGTAGGCCTTCACAAGTGAGAGAGGAGAGCAAATCTCGACGACACCGGACCTCCACCTGCTTCAAGCTTATCCTTGTGCACAGCTTGCACCAAGCTTCCACTAAGGGGAGGAATGAATACCTTTTGTCGGCACGCGCACACTGCAAAAGAGACCTTGAGATCCTTGGGGGACTAGCTTAGCACTCTCTGCACAATCCCTTAGTCACTCTCTATGCACTCCTTCAACTCCACTTCTCTGCGTCACACACTGGAGACTCTTGCACTTCTCTCTCTTGCTTCACTTAGACTATGCTTCTCTTTCTTACGCTAAGATTGGTCCAAGGATAGTCCTTGCCTTGATTTGAGTGTGTCGATCACGTACACTCCTAACTGCAATAGTATCTTGGTGCTCACTTTGATGTCCGAAGATTGTCTTCACAAGTGGCAGCCAAGGACTCACTGTTTTGTCCTCTAGTGACGTTAGACTAAAACCAAAAAATTTTAATGGGGGCCATACTTTCACCTGTGCGTACATTGCCGCTTCACATACCTTCACATTTTCCTTTTAAGTCTTCACTTTTGCACATAAGAGGGGCTTCACTTGAACCTTTCAAAACACTTTAAAACACACATTGAACCTTAGGGAAATTAGAGAAAATACCTCTGCAACCTGCAACCCACTTTCTCCAATTTACCCTTTTTGGACCATTAATTGTGCACTACCTATGCACTTTGACACCTGCACTTTAGCACTTTGACTTTGCACTTGTTGACTTTGACCTTGACCTTGTTGACTTTGACCAGTTGACTTTGATCTTTTGACTTTGACTATAGTTGACTTTGACCAACATGACTTTTATGGGCTCAACAGTTGCCCACCACCTAATGTGCTCTCCGTCCCGAAGAGCTATAACCAAAGCTCTGAGCATAGAGGACATCATGAATTGTGAGCTGCAAAATCTTGAAGAGGACACCTGAGCAGCCAACAACTCCACCATAAGTAGGATAGAACAAACACCAGGGAAGAACCAAAAATTAGATTCTGCCATGGAAAAACAAAGAGTTGCAATGGGAGGGTAGAAAGGGGGTGGAGGGGAGGGCTGAGGGGCGGGGATTGAAGGGATAGGGAGGGTTAAGGATGTGGCTGGGCAGATTGGTAAAGGTAGGGCATGGGGTAGGATGATAGGGTCTGGAGAGGGTTAAAATGGTCAAACAGTAGAGCTACAGAGGGTGCATGTGGGAGATTATGAAACATAGGGTAAGACAAGGTGAGAATAGACCATGTGGACAATGTGGGGAAATAAAAACATGTGATTAATGTGCTCAAAACATGTGAGTTTTGACCAAAAGTCAGAGAAAAAGTTGGAATTTGGAAAAATAAAGCCAAAAACTGAGTTGAGAGGTGCCAAAAAACATGAAAATGACTCCATTTTTGTAAAAAACGGCCAACCGAGGCATGATCGAGAGCCAAGAGCTTTGAGCCATACAAATTTAAAAAATAAAAATATATAATTTTTTTCGAACGCCTATACAAATAAAAAAAAAATAAAAAGAAAAAGAAATAAAATAAATAATAAAATAAAATAAATAAAATAAAAATAATAAAATAGAAAATAAGAAAATAAACAAATAAATTTGGGGGAGGGGGGGGGGGGGTCTGTGTCAGAATGGGGGGGGGGGGGGGGGGGGGTTTGGTCGGTGGTGGTCGGTGGGAGGTGGGGGGGGGGGGGGGGGGTGTGTGTCAGAACGGGGGGGGGGGGGGGGGGGGGGGGGAGGGGGGGGGTGTGTCAGAACGGGGGGGGGGGGGGGATTTTTTATTTTTTATTTTTCTTTTGCAAAAAAAGAAAACGCTCTAGGGGCTCCTATTTTTTTTTCAATTATCCAAATAACCAAAGAAAAATACATAAAAAATCCAAAAAAACTACAAAAAAAATCCACAAAATCTTCAAAAAATTTTGAAAACATTTCCTAGAGTGTTAGGCCAGCTTCTTCACTCAAAACCACAGAGAGCTTCCTTTATTCCTCAAATTTAGCAAGAAAAAGACACATGAAAAGGGAGAAAATTGCTAGATAAAATTCTAAAAAATGCTTGAAAAATTTTGAAAAAAATCCTAAAAATTCCAAAAATTGTACCTTTGCAAAGTTGATGAAATGGCTGCTAAATTTGCTAAAAACTCAAGAAACAAGCATGAAATGGACAAAGAAAACTACTAAAACTTAAGTAAAAATGACAAGAAAAGCTATGTATAACCTAGACAAATTTTGCAGGTTCCAGGTGATCCATAATTCTTCACTTGGCTTGATGATAGGCCTTTAGCCATGATCTTTATATGTTGACCCCGAGAAACTCCTCCATACTCTCCAATTGTATTGCATTTCATTTTTTTTATCTTCTTTTCGGGCATGCTGACGCTTTGATAGACCCACCTTAAATCCTTCAGTACAATATTATCTCCTCCATACTGCATCTTTTGTTTCCAAAGACATGCAGGTACTCCGTCCACATCATTGTAAAGCCTTGCACTTACTATCATAAAAATTGACACCATAGATGATATCCATACCAGGATCCATAAAACAGTGGCCATTGACATATGATTTGAAGCATCTTCATCATGGCCGCACTTAAGGACTTTGCTTTTCTTCTCTTTTCCATTGCCTTTGAATGAGACTGTTTCAACCTGAGTGATTTCCTCTTTTTCTTCATATGCTTCTTCTCTACTTGAGTTTGGAAAATTTCCATAGTAGGAAGATGGGTCTTCTGCATGGAGCCAAGCCAACATGTTTTCATCTTCATATAAATCTACTCCTTCAAATAGATCTGCTTCTGGGTTGTCCACCACTTCTTCTTCCATACAAATACTGATTGTCTGCATCATACTAGTATTTCTCTGATTGTTTGGTCCTTCTTCTAAAATTATCTGCTACAACTCTTTTCCCTCCTGCTTTACCCACATTGTGTCCTTGCCCCATTCATGCAACACATTGGCATGCTTTAACCAAGGTCTCCCAATTAACAGGGGGAAACTTCCTTCTACCTGTGGCAGCCTTAAAACAACAAAGTCCAAGTTAAATATTGTACCTTGTATTTTGATTGGAACTCCAGGGACCACACCCATAGGCCTTACTATGCTTTGGTCTGCCATTGTTACAGTGAAGTTGGCAGGTCGTGAAGGGTATAGTCCAATCTTTTTCATGGTATATTAAGGCATCAAGTTAATATCAGAACCACCATCCACAATAACTCCTTGAAACTCATGACCTTTAATAGAGAGTGTTAGCCGAGGGCTCTTGTAATCTGTGAGGGGTGCTTCCCCTAAACTTTTATCTTTATCCATAACAGTAGCCTTTGCCACTAAACTTGTTGTGGACATTTCATCAATTATCTGCAAGAGTTCTGACCTGAACTTCCCATCCATCTTTATTAAATAAAAAATACTAACCTCCTTTTTCATGGACTTGAGCAGTCTGGAAGCTTCTGATTCCTTAAGAGCATGGGCTGCATTTGACTTATCAAACTCCTCATGAGCCCTGTTGAATGCATATTCAATGGCATCACTGGTACCTGTGAAATTTTCTTTTTGCCTTGTATCTGCACTTGTGGTGGCTTTGTCTTCAGACACACCTTTGTCTCTGTTTAATCCATTAATCATTGATTCTTGACCTATTTTCACTTGAGCCTTCCCCTTGCTTCTTGTCTGCACCGTAAGAGATTGAATTTCTTCTAAATGCACCACCTTGGTAGATGGGGATGGCAAATTGACCTGATCT
>CM035412.1:110576359-110606359 GCA_020310875.1 Ceratopteris richardii | reverse complement strand
TTTCTCTAAGGCTTGTTTCCAACTTATTTGAGTCCTTAAATACAACACTCCCACCAAGGATTGCCAATCCAAAGGACTCCTTGGGCACACAAAAAGAGGTATCTTAAGTCTTCTCAACCATTGAGGCAACACTTACACCATGAAGTGCTACCAAAGGGGATTGTGGCCGAGAAGAAAGCCACACATCATGTAGTATTCTAAGCATTCATTTTTCTTCTTAGCAAGCACCAATCTTCATAGTCCACTCTCCAAGCTCTCTTAGTGTCCTCATATCTAACCCACAACCTTCTCTCTTGATTCTAGGGATGCTCCCACAAACAAAACCCTTTATTCCATAACTCTTTTGCTCTTTGGAACCATATTGGGAACTAGATACAATTTTTCTGCCTAATATGGATAATCCGCTTTTACTTTCCTTTGATTTTGGGGAAAAATAACATATTATTGCAAATTTTACATAACAAACAAACAAAATTTAGGCTTCTGGGAGTAGCATTAAAGGGGACAAAAAAAAGGTCAGTAACACTACAACATATGAGGAGACGTGCTTGAAGTTTTTGATTAGCTAATTTTAACTACGATATCTAGTGGTGAAGGAAATCAACTATCATATAGGACAAGGGGGAGCATGCAAGATTTCCTATTATTAGAAAGCATAAATTCAAGGTAAAATTCCAAAATTTATCCCCTTATATCCACTTTAATAGCTATGGAGGAATTAGGAGAAAGAGACCTATCTAGCTAGACTATAGCACTTAGATTGAGAAGCTAGAGAAGCTAGACAAGTCCAACTATCAACCATCAAAATTTAGGATTTCCTATCTCCTCATGAAATAGGGCCTCCATAGACTTTCCAATGGAACTAGGGGAAAATGTTATGTGGATCAAGTGGCACTCACTAAGAATCAAAATCATTTTGTGAATGAATGGACAAAAGATATATGAGAGTTATTTTCATCCACTCTCACCATACTCAAGGCCATGATTGGGATGAAACCTCTAACACTACTAAAGGATTGCACATTCTCTACTTACATGAAAAGAAAGGCTTAACTCTATTGACACAAAAATTTTGTCCATTGAAAGCTTCAAAATTGAGTTTTCTAAGGAGATAAACATCACTCAAATTACTCACTCTACAAAGAAATGTGCGTTGAAAGATAGCAAGTTACAAAAAAGTCACTAGGTGAAGATAATGATGGAGGCTGCTACTTTGGGAGGTCTCTACTAATTAGATTAAGACTCTTCTCCTCGTTTGAGTGGGTCTTTTCAGAAACTCCATTCGATTACATATAATAGAAAACGTAGAAATCAGTATCATAATTAGCAACTTCAAGAGGTTTGGAAATTGGAACCTTCCTCTGACATACTTGTTGCACCTTTCTTGATGAAGAGATTGGTTGACCTGGAGCCTTAAAGGAGTTGTTTTTTGTGTGTCTAGGAGGTAGAAAAGAGCACCGAGATAAGGCCCTTCACTTCATCTTAATACCACATAAAAGTCTTGAGCTTCATAGTAGGCCTATAGAAGTCCCATATAAGCCTTGTGAATTGCAGATGGCATGCAACCTTTCTTGCCTCATGTATTTGAGAAAGGGAATCTCCATCCTTCTTTTCCCACATGGGTGAGTTAGGGGCCGACTTCTCCCTTACTTGGACTCCTACATGTTTACCGGAACATGCATCCAAGGGGGGAGGGGAGAGGGAGAGGTCAAGAGGGGATTCCTTCTTTTTCAAGTGGATGTGGAGAGGTTGAGAATTAGACTGGATACCAAAATCCTATTGAGTTGCTTAGATAATAACTCTCATGCGATATCTTGTAGAAAAACTCATATACATGTAGATAGAATTCATACCTTCTCCATGCAAGAGACAGACAAATACGACCACCATGACATGCTAGAGAGTTGACTCTTCTCCAAACCTTATGTGCATATATATAGCTACTAGAGAGACCCCACTATGTTGGGGTCTTAAAATGCCTTGAATATCAATGAGAGAGAGCCCTTATTCTTATGAAGATAACCATGTGATATTAATTGACTACTCTATCCCTAGTCACATATTTATGCACATGTGTTGTCCCTGTTAGGGGGTCTACCAATTCTTCGAGGACATGATCAATGAAATTCGAGTTTCTCATACATTTCAAAAATGTTTAATGTGAAACCATAGTTTCAAATATATGCTCTAACACAATAATCGATAGTTCATGTGTCCACCATGATCGGTGCCCATAACTCAAATCTTGAAAGAACGTGAGTAGATGCCACCTCCAAGATGTTAGTGTTAGTGTCCATGTGAAAGGCCAAATGGTTTCTAGACGCTTTCTTATATGCTCTTTAATTAAGCATGTATTGGCCTGGTTAGCCACAGACGCTATGTTCTACTTTATTTCTATAACCTAAGAAATCTATGTTCATGGTCTTTCGACTGTGTGTTTTCTGCATATTGTGCAGACTTTTTGCGGAGTAGTATATTTGGAATCTAAACTTGGTTTTCTACTAGGAGGTTATCATCTTGGAGCTCTGGAGAAGGAGAGTTCAATGTCATGCATCACTATCCAAATACTTCACTACTTCTAGAGCATTTTGATGCAAAAGCTTTGTTCCGTTTGTGTGAGGGAAGTGAGCACGTGCCCATGCACCCAAAGCTTATGACTAAGCCGCTGACCAAGGAATATACCTTGGCATACCTTGGCATTCAAGTCATTGAGATCACCATTGGATCTCTTGGCCTCCCATGAGGGAGGATCTCAACAATCAAGGAAGACAGAGGTTCTGAGTACTTCTTGAGAGGTCACCCATCCCAGTATTGTTCCCCTTGGAGCTCCCTTAAAAATGGGTATTAAGGTTTTTTAAGCTTGACGAATAGTTTTGATAGACACTTGGAGGTTCTGTTAACTAGTGTTTGGGTTGTGAATTCAACCTTTAACTTCCATCTTACTGCATATGTTGAGCACATACACACTATGTGCGCTTCTGTGGATACTGCTTATGTACATCCATGTGGACATTAGTATAATATTTGTGCATAAAGCATGTTACATTTGATGAAAATAGTGATGGTGAGGTTCTCTTAACTGGGAGACACCCATACATTGGAGTATCTTTGATGATATTGCAAGTGGATACCCAACCTTGCCATAGGAGATCTACTAATGTGCATAAAACGCACATGGACTCTTCAATTTTGCCTTTAGATCTCCTTCATACAAATATGTGTACTCCAATGCCCAAAAGGTGATTAGGTATTGGTCATTACCTTGTCACTTTCCTAGATGATGCTACTAGAAAAGGTTTCATACCATAAGAATTTGTAATCTTTTCAAAAGGGTTTTTACTTTTTGCTTTTCAGGCTTCCTAATGCTTTCTTATTCATGATCGGTTCCTTGTTTTACACCTCATTAAGCATAAGGGTGATTGTTTAATCAGGTTTTTTACTTCTATTTCTGAAAACATGTAGATATACATGCTTATTGTCTACCATCTATGTAAGTTCCATTTCCTTAGATCTATGTATGGAAATAATTAGAATCCGCTTCTCATATTCTCATATTAGACACTCACTAATACCATTAAGATTTCCTTTACCATGCACCCTTTGTTTATGCATGTATATCTTTCGTCAGATGTCCAATTTGTTTATTCTTTTTTATTTTTTTCTAAATGATTAGCTCTTTAATATTCAATCTAACTAGGAGTTTTATATCACCATGCTCCAGTTTAGATGAATGGAAACACAAGGTTGTGCGATATACGTAGAAATCATATTCATCTCGTGAAAGGCAGATTCAATCAATGTAAACAAAACATTATGAGATAATAGTAGAAATCAGATTCCTTTGGTGAAAGGCGTATTCAACTAACCAGATAAGAGCATGAAAGTGGATGAGCTACTAAATAAAATTAAATCTTGAAAGTTAAAACCAATCTTGCAAGATTTATCTACAGACCAAGAATCCTCATGGGTACTTTGATAACAAAATTTAAAATTTGATTGGGAATGTGTTGATTCTCCATGAATTCGTTTGGTATAAGATGGTTTTAGCGTTTTCCATGTTCATATGCAAATGCATTGAAGTGAAAAGGCTCCTTGTGCAATCATTCTTATATTTCCTACAAAAATTATGTGGATGCATGTTACATGGAAATGCATGAGTAGGTAATTTACTATGCCGCATCTTATGTCTTTTATGGGTGTAATATAAAATGAACATTTGATTTTCTCAAGCTTGAAAGTGAAAGTTCACCTAGATGAAATTTGAAACTCAAAGAGTCAGTTTCATGAAATTCTATGTGTTTGAACCTCGTTTCAATGCCAGTATCTCTTGGTGCACTTGGCATTACATTCATAATAGTTCATCCAATATATTAGTGTAGAGGAGGTACTGGGGTATCCGCTTCTAACGAAAGTAGAGAATGAAGATTAAACACGTCCAGTACGTCGCCTACTCAAGGGGGGTTCTCTTTAGGGAAGTATACCCTTTAACATTTCTGTGAGCAGATAGATAACACGGATTGCACAGAGTGGTAAACACTTCAGAAAATATGGACAACCAATGACCAAGGAAGACCATACACTTCTTGATTCGAATCAGATGATTACAAGGTTGGGCAGAGTGATGCTCAAAAATGTAAGCTTAGGGGGCTAACATGCCATCCCAGAAATGAAGAACCTCAATACACAGGGTTTTCTCCTCAGCTTAAGGGGGCCAATCACATGCAGTCTAACCCAGAAAAAAAATACAAATGGTAGGATTTGCTCAAGAGAATAGAGCTTAACACCAATACTGAATCATAGAAAAGAAAGAAAATCCAAGGCACTCTCTTACACTATAGTGCTCATAGCCCTCCACTGAGAAGCCTACCCTCTGTATCCACACTACAGAGTAGCTCCTACAATAGGCTTGAAACCACCAAGTGCAAGACAGGACTTCTACACGTATACACGCGTCAATGAAACTCTGAAAAATGTACCCCAATGTGTGTGTACCCAAATGAGCACAAATCCTTGATTATAGGCCTCAATAGGCCGAGAGATCCTTGCCGAATCTTCACATCCACTGATCATGCGCCGGTTGATCACCCAAAATTGGAGGGTAGGTCAATTAGTCCTTTGATTTGAATTAGATTCACAAAAATAGGTAGTCGCCGTGAATGGTTGGTGGCAAGGATTCCTTTTCCGCTTTCACTTTTTACCCTGCACACTTTTATCCCATACCCACATAGGGTGGGTGACTAATAAATCATCTTCAATAATTTATTTGCCAATCTGTTCAGTGAACTTGCTATAATGTTCACAATTATCCTGGTAAAGAAGGGGTCTTCTATCGACACAAAAAGTCTTGTAATCGGATATTTCAAGATGAGAATTCCACGCTTGGATTGAGCCCCATCACTAACATATGCATCTTTTTGCCCCATACCAACCATGACCCAGTGTGCTTTGGACAGCCCACAATTCAAAGAAATACAGCCCGAGGAGCATCATCGCCAGCAAATCCAACCTTCACCATGCCCGATCCATTGTGTGTATGTCGTATGTGTGTGTGGGCGGGAAGTGTGAGTGTGTGCATGTGCTCGTGTGTGTGAGTGTGAGTGTGTGCTTATATGTGTGTGAGTGTGTGGGTGCGAGTGTGTGTGGGGGTGTGTGTATGTACATGTGAGGATGTGTGTGTATGAATGAATGTGTGTGTGCGTAGATGTGTGGTTGTGCATGTGAGGTGTGCAAGTGTGTAAATGTATGGTTGTGTGTATGTGTGTGAGTGTGCATGTGATTATGTGGGTGTGTGTGGATATGTATATGTGTGTACGTGCATGCGGGTGTGTGTGTGAGTGGGTGTGCAAATCCGTGTATGCATGTGAATGTGCGCGTGTGTGCATGATGTGTGGACGTGTGCATGTGTGCATGCATGTTGTGCGCATGAGGGAGAGGTGAAGAAGGGGGGAAAGCGCAGGAGTGAGCGGGGGCGGGGGGTGTGGGAGGCAGCGGGGGTGGGCGGACTACTGCGGGGTGGGGCAGAGTTTTGCTGCGGGGGTTGGCGGGGGAGTGGCTGCGGGGATAGGCGGGGGACAGCGGGGAAGGTGGCGGGGGTTGAGGAGGAGTTGCCGCGGGGTGGCCGGTGAGGAGAGAGAGAGAGAGAGGGAGAGAGAGAGAGAGAGAGAGAGAGAGAGAGAGAGAGAGAGAGAGAGAGAGAGAGAGAGAGAGAGAGAGAGAGAGAGAGAGAGAGAGAGAGAGAGAGAGAGAGAGAGAGAGAGAGAGAGAGAGAGAGGGTAGGTGAGGGGGAGTTGGAGGGGGCAGTTGCAAAGTGATGGGAGAGAGAGAGAGAGAGGGGGTACGTGAGGGGGAGTTGGAGGGGGCGGTTGCGGGAGTGATGGGAGGGGAGAGAGAGAGAGAGAGAGAGGGAGTACGTGAGGGGGAGTTGGAGGGGGCGGTTGCGGGAGTGATGGGAGGGGAGAGAGAGAGAGAGAGAGAGAGAGAGAGAGAGATAGAGAGAGAGAGAGAGAGGGTATGTGAGGGGGCTTGCAGGGAGGGCTTAGGGGGGTTAGAGGGGGCTAGGCGGGGGTGGCTGAGGGGGAATTGGAGGGGGCGGTTGCGGGAGTGATGGGAGGGGAGAGAGAGAGAGAGAGGGAGTACGTGAGGGGGAGTTGGAATGGGCGGTTGCGGGAGTGATGGGAGGGGAGAGAGAGAGAGAGAGAGAGAGAGAGGGGGGGTACGTGAGGGGAAGTTGGAGGGGGCGGTTGCGGGAGTGATGGGAGGGGAGAGAGAGAGAGAGGGAGTACGTGAGGGGGAGTTGGAGAGGGCGGTTGCGGGAGTGATGGGAGAGAGAGAGAGAGAGAGAGAGAGAGAGAGAGAGAGAGAGAGAGAGAGAGAGAGAGAGAGAGAGAGGGGGTACGTGAGGGGGAGTTGGAGGGGGCCGTTGCCGGAGTGATGGGAGGGGAGAGAGGGAGAGAGAGAGAGAGAGAGAGAGAGAGAGAGGGAGTACGTGAGGGGGAGTTGGAGGCGGCGGTTGCGGGAGTGATGGGAGGAGAGAGAGAGAGAGAGAGAGAGAGAGAGAGAGAGAGAGAGAGAGAGAGAGAGAGAGAGAGAGAGAGAGAGGGTACGTGAGGGGGCTTGCGGGGAGGGCTGAGGGGGGTTAGAGGGGGGCTAGGCGGGGGTGGCTGAGGGGGAACTAGTGGGGGTGGGGGTGGTGTTAGGCTGCGGGGGTGAGGTGAGGGGGGCGGGGTGGTGTGAGGGGGAGGGGCGGGAGAGGAGAGAGAGAGAGAGAGAGGGAGTACGTGAGGGGGAGTTGGAGGGGGCGGTTCCGGGAGTGATGGGAGGGGAGAGAGAGAGAGAGAGAGAGAGAGAGAGAGAGAGAGAGAGAGAGAGAGAGAGAGAGAGAGAGAGAGAGAGAGGGTACGTGAGGGGGCTTGCGGGGAGGGCTGAGGGGGGTTAGAGGGGGGCTAGGCGGGGGTGGCTGAGGGGGAAGTAGTGGGGGTGGGGGTGGTGTTAGGCTGCGGGGGTGAGGTGAGGGGGGCGGGGTGGTGTGAGGGGGAGGGGCGGGAGAGGAGAGAGAGAGAGAGAGGGAGTACATGAGGGGGAGTTGGAGGGGGCGGTTGCGGGGAATCGGCATGGAGAGGATAGTAGTGATCTTTGCCGGATCAACAGTTATCCCTTCGACTGATACTATGTGGCCAAGGAGAGTACCTTTAGTGACCAAAAAATGATATTTAGCAGGATTTAACTTCAAACCTGTTTTGAGACACTACTCAAAGATTTCCTTTAGATTTTCCAAATGATTATTGAAATCTTGAACTATTGCTCTCCTATCTGTTCCTGAAAATGCTGAAAAATCATCCATAAAAATGCGCAGAAATGTGGTTAACCATTTCCCTAGTATTAGATACATTGCTCTATTAAAGGATTCTGGTGCATTTTTCAAGCCAAAAGCCATACGGGTATAAACATATGTGCCCCATGGAGTAACAAAAGCCGTCTTGTCTCTATCTTCAGGATGAATGGCTATCTGATTGTAGCTACTGAACCCATCAAGAAAACTATATAGAGAGTGTCCAGCTACTTCTTTAAGCACCTGCTCTGTGAATGGTTGAGGAAAGCCATCTTGAATAGTTACCTTATTCAAGGCACAAAAATCAACGCATACTCTTATTTTGCCGTTTTTCTTTGGTACAATGACCATGGAAGAAAGCCACCGTGAGTGTTCTACAGGAAGAATAATACCTGCCTCTTCCAGTTTTGTTATTTCTAGCTTTACTGCCTCTGCATACTTTGGATTAAGTCGGTAAGGCCTACTTCTTGGAGGTGAAGCTCCTTCTACTAAGGGTATTCGGTGTAATCCAAGCTCCTCTGGTATCCCTGTTAGGTCTTTATAGGACCATGCAAAGACACTTTTATAGGCAAAAAGTAGGGAAGTTACCTTCTGCAGTAAAGAGGGATAGTGCCATAACCAAGCAGCCAAGTGAACTATCTGAGGATTCTCTTCATCTCCAAGATTTACTTCTTGAACAAACTTTTCAGAATTGGACTCACTTGAAAATTCATCTCCATTGTATGCAGGAGCAGAGTTCAATTTATGATCCACAATCTGTTCCTTGATCCATCCTAAAGGTATATTTGAGAATGGGAGTTCTTGAAGGTCACAATTAGCTTCCTCAGATGCAGGCACAACTTTGTCACTTTCTGGTCCTGCAAGCATAAAATCATCCGATTCCTCATGTTTACCTGCCTTCTCCTTACATACCATCGTGGTGGCGCTGAGTGTTGAATTTTGATTATTTGACTCAATTAGAGGTTTCTGTCCTTCGGGAGGTGCCTGCAAAAGATAAGCTCGACTTCCTTGCTTACTCTTTTCTATATTGTTTAAGTGAAAAACATCAGTTTTCTCCTCTTCCCGACCTCTTTGTGTTGCTTCTGCAAAATCCTCATTTACTTCACATATCTCCACTGTGCAGCATTCTGCACTTCCCATCATCCAATTTAATAGGGCATCATCTTCTGAAGGCATTACCTGAGTTTCCATTGTATACCCAGTAGCCTTGTTGATGTCGGATCCTTCTTCCAAATGTATCTGTAGTTGATTGTTAGTACATGTGGAAATCCATAACTTGTTCATTCCCCAATCCTGTAGAGCCTTTGCTTGCCTTAACCAAGGCCTTCCCAAGAGTAGAGGGTATGAGGTCTCCTGTGGCAGGGCAATAACAACAAAGTCTAAAACAAAATGACAACCCTCCACTATCATAAGTATCTTTTCGACAATGCCCAGTGGTGCAACCCGACGTTGATCTGCTAATGTGACTGTGAAGGGTGCTGCCTTTGTGGGATTCAGCCTTAGTTTCCTCATAGTGAAATCAGGCATCAAATTGATGCCGGAACCTCCATCTATAATAACACCTGTGAGAGCTTCATCCTTGATGAAAACGGATAATCTTGAGCTCTGATAATCAGCCAGGGGTGCAGGAGGAAAGTCCACCATAAAACCATCTATGCTAGGAGGTGGACACAAGCATGCAGAATGTATAATCTTCAACAGATCACTTCTTACTTTAGAATCCATCTTTATGAGTTGGTACAGACTAATCTTATGGTGAATACCTTTCAAGATTTCCTCAATGTTCACTTCTTGCGTGTCTTCAAGAGTACTTGTTGGTTGATCTTTTAGCAAAGTAGTCACCCTCTCATAAGCCTCTTCCATGTCTCCTTGGTCCTTCCATCCCACCCTCTTTTCTGCATCTCTATCTTTGAGTCCTTGTTGTTCCTCCTTATGGGCTACTGCCGCTTGCCTGGCTCTAGTCATCATTGGCATCGCAGAGGATGAAACGGCATAAGATTGAGTGGTTTTTCCTTCTTCATGTGGAGAGACTGCTATCATGTGGATTGGAGCAGGACGACCTCTTGGGCAATCCCTGGTATAATGATCCTTGGCCTCTGGACAATGTTGACAAGGAGGTGCATCTTCTGGAAGGGAACACCTATTTTGCATGTGGCCGTACTCACCACAACGATAGCACATCAAAGGTCTATTATATCTAGGCTTTGCAGGCCTATTCTCCTCCCTATTAGATGTATTTGAAGTACTAGCATAATATGAATCCAAATTATGAGGGTTACCTCTGTGCTGTGTACCCTTGAGGTAGTAGCAATCTCTAGCTTCATGACCTTCTTTTCCACAAAATTGACAGCTTACCTTAATAGGGCAATTAGCATTGGAATGTCCATTGTTGTTACAGATCGTACACCAAATTTGTCTCCTTATGTCTTGAGTGGTCTTCAAATCTTCTAACTCTCGACGAAGCTGGGCTACTTCATCATCAGTGCGACGCAGTGGCGGCAAGACCTTCTCTTCTTGTTGATTTTGTTGCATCTTCAATGCTTCCAGTTCTCTCCTTAGTTGCTCAATAGGATCCAGGTCTGCAGCATACTTTGGTTGTGTATCCCCTTCAAAATGTTGCCTTGCTTCTTCAATGCGTGATGCCGCTGCAACAAAATCATTGAGGGTTGCATCCAATCTAAGAGACTCACGAAGCTTCTGCTGAGATGACCTGGGCAGAGCCTTTTCTATCCACTTTTTAACCAAAAAGTCACCTGGAGCATGTGGTAGACGTGCAACAAGTGCTTTTGTTCTAGTGTGAAGTTCATGAAAGGATTCACCTGGCCTTAGCTTCAGGTTCTCTAGCTGGTCTAGAGCTCTTTCCGAGGAATCACTTGGTCGGAATGTCTGTGACAATGCCGCCTTCAGAGCCTCCCATGTAGTGAAATGGCCATCTGCATATTGACTATACCATTTATCTGCAAGACCCTCCAATGTAGATGGAAAAAGTGCTAGCATTGCATCCTCTCTATTTTGCAGACCACGTCCACGGCATAAAGAGATGAATCTCCTCACATGATCATCAGCATCCTCATAAGCATGTCCCTTGAAGGTAGGGAATTTGATGTTTAATCTGGAGAGTAAATGACAAAGGTCCTCCATTCGTACTGGTGTTTCTTCGGACGTATCTGAGGAGAAGTCTAGAGTTCTCCTATATCCTTCTTTTGACAATGGTGTCGCACCCAATTCAATAGATAAATTTAGGGAAGGCAAAGGGGAGGTAGACTCACTAGCCGTGGCTATTGCTAACTTGTTAAGGCTCCTCCGAACACGAAGAGACTCCTTATCTGCCCGTGTATGGGTCATGTACCTACTTGCAAATGTAATAGGAAAAATACCTCTCACAGAAATGCAAAGGTCCCAACGGGCGTGCCAAACTGTAGAGGAGGTACTGGGGTATCCGCTTTTAACGAAAGTAGAGAATGAAGATTAAACACGTCCAGAGCGTCGCCTACTCAAGGGGGGTTCTCTTTAGGGAAGTATACCCTTTAACATTTCTATGAGCAGATAGATAACACGGATTGCACAGAGTGGTAAACACTTCAGAAAATATGGACAACCAATGACCAAGGAAGACCATACACTTCTTGATTCGAATCAGATGATTACAAGGTTGGGCAGAGTGATGCTCAAAAATGTAAGCTTAGGGGGCTAACATGCCATCCCAGAATTAAAGAACCTCAATACACAGGGTTTTCTCCTCAGCTTAAGGGGGCCAATCACATGCAGTCTAACCTAGAAAAAAAATACAAATGGTAGGATTTGCTCAAGAGAATAGAGCTTAACACCAATACTGACTCATAGAAAAGAAAGAAAATCCAAGGCACTCTCTTACACTATAGTGCTCATAGCCCTCCACTGAGAAGCCTACCCTCTGTATCCACACTACAGAGTAGCTCCTACAATAGGCTTGAAACCACCAAGTGCAAGAGAGGACTTCTGCACGTATACACGCGTCAATGAAACTCCGAAAAATGTACCCCAATGTGTGTGTACCCAAATGAGCACAAATCCCTTGATTTTATAGGCCTCAATAGGCCGAGAGAGCGTTGCCGAATCTTCACATCCATTGATCATGCGCCGGTTGATCACCCAAAATTGGAGGGTAGGTCAATTAGTCCTTTGATTTGAATTAGATTCACAAAAATAGGTAGTCCCGTGAATGGTTGGTGGCAAGGATTCCTTTTCCGCTTTCACTTTTTACCCTGCACACTTTTATCCCATACCCACATAGGGTGGGTGACTAATAAATCATCTTCAATAATTTATTTGCCAATCTGTTCAGTGAACTTGCTATAATGTTCACAATTATCCTGGTAAAGAAGGGGTCTTCTATCGACACAAAAAGTCTTGTAATCGGATATTTCAAGATGAGAATTCCACGCTTGGATTGAGCCCCATCACTAACATATGCATCTTTTTGCCCCATACCAACCATGACCCAGTGTGCTTTGGACGGCCCACAATTCTAAGAAATACAGCCCGAGGAGCATCATCGCCAGCAAATCCAACCTTCACCATGCCCGATCCATTGTGTGTATGTAGTATGTGTGTGTGCGCGGGAAGTGTGAGTGTGTGCATGTGCTCGTGTGTGTGAGTGTGAGTGTGTGCTTATATGTGTGTGAGTGTGTGGGTGCGAGTGTGTGTGGGGGTGTGTGTGTGTACATGTGAGGATGTGTGTGTATGAATGAATGTGTGTGTGCATAGATGTGTGGTTGTGCATGTGAGGTGTGCATGTGTGTAAATGTATGGTTGTGTGTATGTGTGTGTGCATGTGATTATGTGGGTGTGTATGCATATGTATATGTGTGTACGTGCATGCGGGTGTGTGTGTGAGTGGGTGTGCAAATCCGTGTATGCATGTGAATGTGCGCATGTGTGCATGATGTGTGGACGTGTGCATGTGTGCATGCATGTTGTGTGCATGAGGGAGAGGTGAAGAAGGGGGGAAAGCGCACGAGTGAGCGGGGGCGGGGGGTGTGGGAGGCAGCGGGGGTGGGCGGACTACTGCGGGGTGGGGTGGAGTTTTGCTGCGGGGGGTGGCGGGGGAGTGGCTGCGGGGATAGGCGGGGGACAGCGGAGAAGGTGGCGGGGGTTGAGGAGGAGTTGCAGCGGGGTGGCGGGTGAGGAGAGAGAGAGAGAGAGAGAGAGAGAGAGAGAGAGAGAGAGAGAGAGAGAGAGAGAGAGAGGGGGTACGTGAGGGGGAGTTGGAGGGGGCGGTTGCGGGAGTGATGGGGGAGAGAGAGAGAGAGAGAGAGAGAGAGAGAGAGAGGGGGGGTACGTGAGGGGGAGTTGGAGGGGGCGGTTGTGGGAGTGATGGGAGGGGAGAGAGAGAGAGAGAGAGGGAGTACGTGAGGGGGAGTTGGAGGGGGCGGTTGCGGGAGTGATGGGAGGGGAGAGAGAGAGAGAGAGAGAGAGAGAGAGAGAGAGAGAGAGAGAGAGAGAGAGAGAGAGAGAGAGAGAGAGAGAGAGAGAGAGAGAGAGAGAGAGAGAGAGAGAGAGAGAGAGAGAGAGAGAGAGAGGGTACGTGAGGGGGCTTGCGGGGAGGGCTGAGGGGGGTTAGAGGGGGGCTAGGTGGGGGTGGCTGAGGGGGAATTGGAGGGGGCAGTTGCGGGAGTGATGGGAGGGGGGAGAGAGAGAGAGAGAGAGGGAGTACGTGAGGGGGAGTTGGAGGGGGCGGTTGCGGGAGTGATGGGAGGGGAAAGAGAGAGAGAGAGAGAGAGGGGGGGTACGTGAGGGGGAGTTGGAGGGGGCAGTTGCGGGAGTGATGGGAGGGGAAAGAGAGAGAGAGGGAGTACGTGAGGGGGAGTTGGAGAGAGCGGTTGCGGGAGTGATGGGAGAGAGAGAGAGAGGGGGGGTACTTGAGGGGGAGTTGGAGGGGGCGGTTGCTGGAGTGATGGGAGGGGAGAGAGAGAGAGAGAGAGGGAGTACGTGAGGGGGAGTCGGAGGGGGCGGTTGCGGGAGTGATGGGAGGAGAGAGAGAGAGAGAGAGAGAGAGAGAGAGAGAGAGAGAGAGAGAGAGAGAGAGAGAGAGAGAGAGAGAGAGAGAGAGAGAGAGGGTACGTGAGGGGGCTTGCGGGGGCTTGCGGAGAGGGCTGAGGGGGGTTAGAGGGGGGCTAGGCGGGGGTGGCTGAGGGGGAACTAGTGGGGGTGGGGGTGGTGTTAGGCTGCGGGGGTGAGGTGAGGGGGGCGGGGTGGTGTGAGGGGGAGGGGCGGGAGAGGAGAGAGAGAGAGAGAGGGAGTACGTGAGGGGGAGTTGGAGGGGGCGGTTGCGGGAGTGATGGGAGGGGAGAGAGAGAGAGAGAGAGAGAGAGAGAGAGAGAGAGAGAGAGAGAGAGAGAGAGAGAGAGAGAGAGAGAGAGAGAGAGAGAGAGAGAGAGAGAGGGTACGTGAGAGGGCTTGCGGGGAGGGCTGAGGGGGGTTAGAGGGGGGCTAGGCGGGGGTTGCTGAGGGGGAACTAGTGGGGGTGGGGGTGGTGTTAGGCTGCGGGGGTGAGGTGAGGGGGGCGGGGTGGTGTGAGGGGGAGGGCGGGAGAGGAGAGAGAGAGAGAGGGAGTACATGAGGGGGAGTTGGAGGGGGCGATTGCGGGAGTGATGGGAGGGGAGAGAGAGAGAGAGAGAGAGAGAGAGAGAGAGAGAGAGAGAGAGAGAGAGAGAGAGAGAGAGAGAGAGAGAGAGAGAGAGAGAGAGAGAGAGAGAGAGAGGGAGTACATGAGGGGGAGTTGGAGGGGGCGATTGCGGGAGTGATGGGAGGGGAGAGAGAGAGAGAGAGAGAGAGAGAGAGAGAGAGAGAGAGAGAGAGAGAGAGAGAGAGAGAGAGAGAGAGAGAGAGAGAGAGAGAGGGTACGTGAGGGGGCTTGCGGGGAGGGCTGAGCGGGGTTAGAGGGGGCTAGGCGGGGGTTGCTGAGGGGGAGCTAGTGGGGGTGGGGGTGGTGTTAGGCTGCGGGGGTGAGGTGAGGGGGGCGGGGTGGTGTGAGGGGGAGGGGCGGGAGAGGAGAGAGAGAGAGAGAGAGGGAGTACATGAGGGGGAGTTGGAGGGGGCGGTTGCGGGAGTGATGGGAGGGGAGAGAGAGAGAGAGAGAGAGAGAGAGAGAGAGAGAGAGAGAGAGAGAGAGAGAGAGAGAGAGAGAGAGAGAGAGAGAGAGAGAGAGAGAGAGAGAGAGGGTACGTGAGGGGGCTTGCGGGGAGGGCTGAGGGGGTTTAGAGGGGGGCTAGGCGGGGGTGGCTGAGAGAAAAGATGGGGGAAGAGAGATAGGAAGAGAGAGAAAAAGAGAGAGATAAACAAATCAACCAAGGTGGCAATGAAAGTGAAATCAACAAGTGAAAGCAACAACTGCCCGGAACACCATTATTTCCATGAAATGGGATGGAACATTCCTTGAAGCTGCAGCCCAATGCAGCCCAAGGCATCTGAGAGCTCTCCTTTTAATCTCTTTCTCTTCTATCTTCTTCGGACTTCATGCTCAGAGTGCCAGTGGGTTCTGCCCACTGCTCACATGCCACAAAGAGAGAAAGGGAAAAGAGAAGGGGTACTACAATTAGGAAGGAATTGCATCTTAGAAGGATTAGAAATAGAATCGATCAACAAATCTGAATGCAATCACATAGAGTTGATAGACACTTGGAGGTTTTGTTAGCTATTGTTTGGGCTTGGCATTCAGCCTTTCATTCCCATTCTACTGCATATATTGAGCACATACACATGATGTACGCTTCTCTGGATACTTCTTATGTATGTCCATGTGGGCATTGATATAAGGGTTACTTCTTCTGCATAAAGCATTTTAGGTTCAATAAAAAGTGTGATGGTGAGGTTCTCTTAACTTGGAGACACCCATACATTGGAGTATCTTCGATGATATTGCAGGTGGAAGACTTACCAATCCTCGCCATAGGAGATCTATGAATGTCCATAAAATGCACATTGACTCTTCAATGTTTCCTTTAGAACTCCTTCATACAGATATGTGTGTTCCAATGCCCACACGTTCATTACGCGGCTCTCTTTACTTTGTCACTTTCATAGATGATGCTACTAGAAAAGGCATCATGCCATAAAAATTTGTAATCTTTTCAAAGGGATTATTTCCCTAAAATTTACATGTCATGTGTCTTCCTTATGCAATCATTCTTATATTTCCTACACAATTTGTGTGGATGCATGTTACAAGAAATTGCATGACCAGGTAATTTACTATGCTACGGCTTATGTCTTTTATGGGCATAATATAACATGAACATTTGATTTTCTCAGGGTTGAAACTCAAAGATTCACTTTGATGAGATTCTATGTGTTTGAACGTGGTTTCAATGCCTGTATATCTTGATGCACTTGGCATTACAGTCATGAAATAGCTCATCCACTATTTAGAAAGGAATTACATCTTAGAAGGATCAGAAATAAAATCGATCAACGAATCTGAATGCAATCACATTGATATGGTTAGTATAAATACTTCTATGATTATTGTGTTCTTATTCGAGTATCCTGCTCTCTGATAGCAAAAGAAAAGGTGAAGTCTTCATTTCGGCTTCTTTGAGTACTTGTTAACATTAGATTTCTAATGTTCATCGGTATCAAAAACGTTATAGATTGAAGAAGGCGAGGAACAATAAAATAGCGAGACATGCACAGACGAAATCGCCTAGAAGCCTTTGTGCATCAGCAGGATAGAGAGGAAATCTGTACAGAATGTAGATGATGAACGCTGACGGTGCAAGAGACTTCAGAGAGGAGTATGCAAGAATTTCAGCATAGAATCAATATTACGTGATGCTTCATTGCTTGTTTGATGCACTGCATAAAAATGAAGATTAAGAAATTGGTTTGCGGACGCTCCAAAACGTTGTATCTTGCATGATGAAGAGAAACAACAACAGGAAGGCGAGACAATAGTCATCGATTTTAGAGAAGCTCAAACAAGGATATATGACGTTTAGCCCAAAGTGAAGATCAAATGCATATGGATTGTTTGATTAATGTAGTAGATGAAAACAACCAGTAACAGAAGATAGACAGAGTACATATCTCAATGCGAAGTTTACTTCGAACCTTACAGCCCATGAACATGTAGAAGGACTCAAACCTATCTATGATGCCATAACTCAGACTCGAACCAACCTACGGTGACATGTTTCAGAGGGTTAGCGACTAGATGATGCAGTACTGCTGCTCGACAAGTTTCCTCCACTCATAGACAGGGAAGACGGTGTATCCGCATTGGAGCGGCGGGGCATAAAAGAGGGATTGACGGCGTTTGTGAAAGATCGAACGAGGCTAGAAGCGATGGCGGCTTTCACTTGGCCTCTGCGAGCAGGCGGCCTATGCTCATCAGCGCTTGTCATAGACTTAGAAGTTTGAAGCTTATTTGTCTCCTGATCTCTCTCTCTCTCTCTCTCTGCAAGTATCACGCGCACACCGCATCTGTTAGTCAGGTAAGCCCTTTATATCTTGAAGAAGATCATCATCACCATCACCTGAAGCGAGCTGCACTTTTGTGCGGATACGGAGCTCGATTTCCTCTATTAACATATTAGCATGAGAACAAACTATACTTTGAAAACAGAAAGCAATATCAAAGAAATGATAGCGAATCTCTGGGCTCGTGGCATGGAATGTTGGGTTGGCGTAATTAAATAAGCAATTAACATAATTAAGTTGTCATTGTAAGGATAAGAAGACATTATAGAATTTTGATTGCTGATTAGTCTTTCAATGATAACATTTGAAATCCATGTTGAATTAGACACAACAAGTTTCTCTATCTCTTCACTCAGAAAATGTATTGCTATAAACGTTTTCCGAGGATACAACTTTTCTCTCAATACTGCTCCAAAATCTTTAATGCTTCGGTCTTTAAATTCATCAGTCAATTAAAATCTCATGCCACCAACGACCTTCCTCTATACGTAAGCCACATGCCAACCACCAGCTAGCCTCTGCAAAACTCTTAATGCATGTGAAAAAATCGAAGGTTTAGAAACACACATCCCAAGCATGAACTTACACATAGTCATAATATAAATATTGCTTGCCCAAAATAAGTATTCATGCAATTCTTAAGCAAAGCTTTGTGGATGTTTGTCTGCCTGCCTACAATTGGTTTGTATCATGTTCAGGGCCATGGAATTAGGAATGACAAAGGAGGACAATGGGACGTTGATTTTTAACCACTTCACTCAGTGTTTTAGGGTCTCTAGCCCACTTTCTCCTAAAAGCTCTAGTGAGTGTGTGGCCAACATATAAAGCATTAGAGCTCAAAAAATCCCACAACCCATTGTGCCCTCTCTTGGTTCTCGCTTATTAGACATTGAGATCCTAGACTTTGGACCCCAGGGAGAACCATAAGTTGTGTACACTACATTTTCCCTTACCATTTTTGTAAAACTCATGATAACATTAGCAACCATCTCACTTATTATACCTTAATTTCAATACTGCAATGGCCTATTCATAGTCCTTCAACTTGCTAGTGCATTTTTCTTTCGAAATCTTCCAAATAGCTTCAGCCATAATCAAATTCCACAACACCACATAAAAACCTATTTCTTCTCCAAGTAAGGCTTCTTTCAAGTTTATTTGAGTCTCTAAATATACCACATTCACCAAGGATTGCCAACCCAAAGGACTCCTTCAACACAAAAAAAGAGGTGTCTTTAGTCTTCTCAACCATTGAGGAAACACATACACCATGAAGGGCTACCACAATTTGTATAGCTTTAAAATTGCTTCTCAAAGCAAGAAAAAGAGACATTTCACAAGCGTACTCTACCATGAAGGAAAAACGTAAACCACTAAGAGCTTTCACATGAGAACAAGTTCTTAGATGCATAACTTTCCACATCTGAAAAACTTCCTTGTACTCAATGAAGGGCTCTCATTTTTCAAGGAACTTATATGCGATACTCATCCAATTGCAACGCGATTTCCTATTAATGGAGACATTAAGAATCAATTTCATCTTTAACTTAGGAATTTTTTTTCAAAGATTTTGACATTTTTCTATTTTTTTACCTTCTATCTTAGGGGATAATGGCTCAGAACTTAATCAAGAATTCATGGTATCCTATAAGAATTCCTCCACAAAGACAACTTTGTTCTAGAACATCTTTTCCTCTTGAATATTACCCTTCTTCACTCTCAGTTGGGAGCCTAATAGGAGTGTCCTACCTAGTACAAGACTCCCACTTCCAATCAACATGAATGGTGAAAAAGTGTTCCATCTTGTTGTATCGTTTCCATAAAAAGCACACCAAATCCAAACTCTTGGGAACAATTAGGAAAGGTGAGAAGAAGACCATGATTAGATCAATCTCTTTCCATTTAGGGATCCTAATGAGAAAGAATGTTGTTGTTTCCAAAACTGAAGTTGGTGTAGAACGCTTTCTAATTACACTAATCTTTAACCATCCATTTGCCCACAAGCTTGTTGGAAAAGGCCACAACTCTAAGGTACCTAGACCACCTGAGACCCTACAATACATAGGATGCCTATACCACTTGAGTGTGTATCATACATTTGAAAGTCTACAACACATATACCCATCCATATATTCTTGTAAGGTGACTCAAGAAATAGAAAGAACCCCTACAATACATGAGAACATGACACGATACTCTAATGGAGTGTGCTACCATACATCATACCTTTTAAGAAATCATCCATTACCTTTGTATGTGTATGAAGAACAATATGATTTACAGTAGCAAATTTTCTCATACAGTATTTAATTTGCCAAACTAAGAAAAAGACATCATGCTTGAGGTTTAGGAATGGAAATTGGTAAATACAACAAACTACTAAAAAATGCAAACAAATTGTATTGTTGCACTTTAAATCACATAATTAAAAAAACATCTTCAATGGATTATATAATTCAATCCCATGGTTTCATAGATAAAATAACAAGGTACCTACAAAATCCTAATATGCCTACTATGATTTTCATCTTAAATTATACCATATTGAGACATTTGTAATCATATGTGTGTATGTATCAAAGTACGCACCTTTGAATAGTGTCAAATTTCAACAAATTAGGGGATAGGCTCCAAACTAGTCAATATTACACTTTACTTCCCTACCTTAAAAATTATGCATGTATGTATGTATACAAGTATTTATGTTTATTCTTAATATTATTATTTCATGAACAATGGTTTCAACACCTTAAATTATAATGGAATACGGATGCATATATGATTAACGCCTATTTTGAGCTAAATAATGTGTAAATTAGTTTTATACATTGTTCACAAAGCTATTTTAATAATTCTTGTAGTACAACAGTATGTATGTATGTATGTATGTATGTATGTATGTATGTATGCATGTATGCATGTATGTATGTATGTATGTATGTATGTATGTATGTATCTATATATATATATATATATATATATATATATATATATATATATATGTGTGTGTGTGTGTGTGTGTGTTTGTGTGTGTATGTATGTATGTGTGTGTGTGTATGTATGTATGTATGTATGTATGTATGTATGTATGTATGTATCTATGTATGTATTTATGTATGTATGTAAGTATGTATTTATGTATGTATGTATCTATGTATGTATGTATGTATGTATGTATGTATGTATGTATGTATGTATGTATGTATGTATGTATGTATGTATGTATGTATGTATGTATGTATGAATGTATGTACGTATGTATGTATGTATGTATGTATGTATGTATGTAAGTATGTATGTATGTATGTATGTATGTAGGTATGTATGTATGTATGTACGTATGTATGTATGTATGTATGTATGTATGTATGTATGTATGTATGTATGTACGTATGTATGTATGTATGTATGTATGTATGTATGTATGTATGTATGTATGTATGTGTGTATGTGGGTGTGTGGATATATTTCCAAAGTGATATGTGAACAAGCTTCTAACTATTGAGGTACTTTTCTACCTCTTTAGCAAACCGTTTCCCGCAGCTTCTATACAAGTATATAAACCCTATAGGTCACATATCTTTTGTACCTGAAATTGGTGTACAATTTGTATTATATTATTCTCCAAAGTTCTACTTCCTCATGTTGTTCATGTGCTTCCACAATACTTGAAGTCCATCAATCTTTATCGTAGTAGGTAACTCCTTTCTTTAGGGCATTTTTTATACCCTTACTATCACAATCTTTGAATCATACAAAAAATGGTGAGCATACTTGGTATGATTAGTTCAAAAGTCTTTCACTTTTTGGCATGAAAATGTTGATTTGAAGTCAACTTGGCATCCAAATGCACTGTGAGAGTGACTTTGGAGATAATTTTGTTATTTTGTGCAAAACATATATACCAATCATATATACCAATTTTGGTTCACCAATAAAAGTGCTTCAAAGTGTGCTACATATCTAACTGAGCTTGAGTGGGTATTTATGTACAATATTTTGAGATACAATTAACTTTTTTTGCATCAAGGTATTTACTCATAGGCCATGGGTGAAAAAAATTACATATTCAATATGTTGGTTGTTTAGGATAAATTCGATGGTTCTAATTACCAATTGTCAGCATACATGATCCGTCATGTATTGATAGGAAAGGGCTTCACCAATATTGAGAAAGGTGTTGAAAAATATCTTCCTACACGTGCAAATACAATGATTGAGGGTGATGTACATAGTGTTGAACATGACCATCTTCAATTACTAGGTTCAACTACATTTTCTATTGCAACTACTATAGACCAACTTTATTAAGATAGTAGAGGGACACAAGCACATACATTAATAGCTTCTTCTATCCAACATGTGATCATTCCTCACATTCACTCTTACAAAATAGCAAAAATACTTTAGATACTCTAATACATGATACTACGCAAGAATTTAAGCTTATGTTGCTTACGTCCAAAAATAGTTGGATAGTGAGCATGTGAACCAACAAGATTCAATGGAAACGGTTTCGATAAAGATCAAGGATTTTAAAGAACTATTGATTTTTGCTTATGAAATCTCACCTTATAATTTAGTTGTGCAAACTTTTCGTAATGTTCTTATAGATTTCCAACAGATTTTTGTATCTACTCTCTCGTTGATGATGAAGAGCAATCCAATGGCGTAACCCTTTAGGAGTTAATCTATAGCTTGTTGGGAGAATATCTATCTCAGAAAAGAATTCATTTATGTGTGTTGTAAAGCAAGCTTTTGGAGCTAATCAAAAGGGCAAAGGAAAATGGAGCTCCTCTATTAATAAGCCAAAACCTCCTAATGCTATAATATCAAAGAAAAAAGACAAAGATGATAAGAAAATAATAAAGCAAAACAAATTTGCGAGTATTGTAAGGAAAATGATCATTTTAAGAGTTTGCTACACTTATGTGTCCTTGAAGCTTCACTACAAGAAATAGGGGGGCGTAGCGACGCCTGCCGAATAGAAAAAAACCGGGGACCATCGCTTATGCGACGCTAGCATCACATAAGCGACAGTAGTGTTTTCGAAATTTTGATTTTTAAGCGGGGTACATCGCAGACACCAAGCTTGCAACGCTTATGCGACGCTAACACTTTGCGTCGCAAATAGAGTCGCTTGCTAGCGACGGTATGTGCGACGTGGGCAAACTGAAGAGCGTTGCATATGCGGCGTTCTTTCGAGATCATCGAGTAAGCGACTCTCTGGAATGTTCAAAAACAATTTTGATTTCTCCCGGCACATTTGTGCCGAGATCTCGACGAGAGCAAGAGAACGAGAGAGAGAGAGAGAGAGAGAGAGAGAGAGAGAGAGAGAGAGAGAGAGAGAGAGAGAGAGAGAGAGAGAGAGAGAGCGAGAGAGAGACCAGGTATGCGCACACACACACACTTACACACACGTACATATGCATTCACACACACATATACACACATAGACACACACACACATACACATACACACACACACACAAATACACACACATATACACACATACACACATAATCTTGCATACACACACATATACATACATATACATGCACACACACATATATATATACACACACATATGCATACATAATGCACATGTAGACATACACATACATAATGAATACACATGCACACACATATACACATACACATACACACACATACACACATACACACATACACACACATACACACGCATACACACACACATACAAACACACATACACACACATACACACACATACACACACACATACACACATACACACACATATATGCATACACACACACATAGAGAGACATGCACACACATACACATACATGCATACATATGCATATGCATATGCATACATACTTACATGCATACACACACATATGCATACATAATGCACATGCATACATACACATACATAATGCATATGCATACATAATGCACATGCATAAATACACATACATAATGCATATGCATACATAATGCACATGCATACATGCACATACATAATGCATACACACACATATGCATACATAAAGCATACACACACATACACACACATATGCATACATACATGCATACACATACACACATAGACCCATACACACACACATACATATGCATACACACACACATATACACACATAGACACACACACACACATACACATACACACACACATACACACACAAATACACACACATATACACACATACACACATAATGTTGCACCCTTAACTATGTTTACCAAGAAACATTTCTTAGCTTAGCAGAGAACCTGAGCTCGAAACTGTGTCTTCTGCTTCCCATTAGTCGAGGCATATGAATTGATGTTCATCTCTCCATAGCTGTCTGCCTCAAAAATACCATTCAACTTTTTATCAATGTAAGTAAACAAAAATAGTGAAAAGAAGCTCGAAGGCCTAGACATGCACAAAAGCTAATGATCAAGCTACTGTTTGAGCCTGCAATCGTCAACATCATCTCCTTTCTCCCCTGACATGGACCCACATTGTAAACCCACAACGTGTCTATTGACACTCAACGAGTTTCTCATGAAAAGAGATATAAGCTTATATGTCTGCACATGATTTAACTCAAATATGATTTTCTCCTGTGAATAATTCACATAATTCACTGCTAATGCTCCCTTGTATATGCTTCTCCTTTGTTGATGGACCCACATTGTAAACCCACAACATGTCTACTGACACTCAAGGATTTTCTCATGAAAAGAGATATAAGCTTATCTGTCTGCACATGATTTAACTCAAATAGGATTTTCTCGTGTGAATAATTCACATAATTCACTGCTAGATGCTCCCTTGTATATTCTTCTCCTTTGTTGATGGACCCACGTTGTAAACCCACAACCTCTCTACTGACACTCAACAAGATTCTCATGAATAGAGATATAAGCTTATCTATCTGCACATGAATTAACTCAAATAGGATTTTCTCCTATGAATAATTCACATAATTCGCTGCTAATGCTCCCTTGTATATTCTTCTCCTTTGTTGATGGAACCACTTGTAAACCCACAACGTGTCTACTAACACTCAACGAGTTTCTCATGAAAAGAGATATAAGCTTATCTGTTCGCACATGAATTAACTCAAATAGGATTTTCTCCTGTGAATAATTCACATAATTCGCTGGTAATGCTCCCTTGTATATGCTTTCTGTCAATGGTGCACACTGACATCTCACCCGTACACGTGTCTACATGTAAACAAAACCTCATTACACCTTAGACAGTGATCTAATGTAATATCAGAGATTATTAAATCTAAGCAAAGAATTTGAGCTGAAAAATGTGTCTTTGGCTTTCCATCAGTCGAGGCATATGGATTGATGTTCATCTCTCCATAGCTATCTGCCTCAGAAATACCATGCAACTTTTTATCAATGTAATTAAACAAAAATAGTGGCATGCCTGTTCGAATATTCTTTACATAGATGATATGAGAAGCTCGAAGGCCTGGACATGCACAAAAGCTAATAATCAAGCTATTGTTCATGCATAAGGATGTCCGTAAAATAAAACCAAGCCTATCTGTCTGCACATGATTTAACTCAAATAAGTTTTTCTCCTGTGAATAATTGACATAATTTATTGCTAATGCTCCCTTGTATATGATTACCCACAACCTGTCTACTGACACTCAACGAGTTTCTCATCAAAAGAGATATAAACTTATCCGTCTGCACATGATTTAACTCAAATAGGCTTTTCTCCTGTGAATAATTCACATAATTCGTTGCTAATGCTCCCTTGTATATGCTTCTCCTTTGTTGATGGGCCCACGTTGTAAAACCACAACCTCTCTACTGACACTCAATGAGTTTCTCATGAAAAGAGATATAAGCTTATCTCTCCACACATGAATTAACTCAAATAGGTTTTTCTCTTGTGAATAATTCACATAATTTGCTGCTAATGCTCCCTTGTATATTCTTCTTCTTTGTTGATGGACCCATGTTGTAAACTTATCTATCCGCACAACGCGTTTCGCTGCTAATGCTCCCTTGTATATGCTTTTTGTCAATGGTGCACACTGACATCTCACCCGTACACGTGCCTACATGTAAACAAAACCTCATTACACCTCAGATAGTGATCTAATGTAATATAAGAGATTATTAAATCTAAGCTAAGAACTTGAGCTAAAAAAACATGTCTTCAGCTTCCCATCAGTCCAGGCATATGGATTGATGTTCATCTCTCCATAGCAATCTGCCTCAGAAATACCATGCAACGTTTTATCAATGTAATTAAACAAAAATAGTGGCATCCCTGGTAGGACATTCTTTACATAGATGATATTAGAAGCTCGAAGGCCTCGACATGCACAAAAGCTAATGATCAAGCTATTGTTCATGCATAAGGACGTTCTTAAAATAAAACCAAGCCCAGGATTCCAAGTAAGCTTTAGATTCAGCATTCTTCTCTACGTTCGCATGAAAGCCATACCAAAAACATGCACACACATGAACATGCAGTAATATATGGAGGGAGGAGGAGAGAGAGGGAGAGAGAGAGAGAGAGATAGGGAGAGAGAGAGACTGGAGAGAGAGAGAGAGAGAAATAAGGGCATAGAAGGAGATGGTGTCCATATGACAAGGACGTGGAAAAACATACTATCGAAAGCACAGTGGAATCTCAAAATGAGAAATCCAAAGCTTGATATGATGCATTATGGTTTAAAGGGAGAGATGTATATCTATGATAGAAAGTAATAGGATAGATAAAGTATACCAAACAGAAGCTGTGTGACACATTCATTCTAACTCGCATCGTCAGAACCAAAAATCACAGCAGCAAGCTCCTCCATCAGAAGGTTCAAGAACAGGAGTGGTGATGAAGGAGAATGGCTAGCCCAAGAGGAAGGAGAATGAAGGCCTTTGTATGTTTGGGTCTTACGTCCAGCTCCCATGACAGAAGCACTCCGGTGGCGATGAGACTTGTAAGAGTAATTTTAATGTTTGTTGGAAAATGTTAATTACAAATTTATGTAATGAGATCATATGCTACATGTGTATTAATTACAATAGTAATTTCATAATAACATTTTTTATGAATGAAGGCATTCTGTGGGTAGAATATTGATACCAATAGATGAAGATATGAAAGATATGAAAGATATTGACACCAGCATTCACGAGTTCACTATTAAGGATGCAGTTGACAATGATGTGGATAGCAATCTGTGGAGCATGCGCAAGAGCAAGGCTAACTGGTTCAGGATCTTGGGTGTTCTGTAGGGTATGATCGCCGTTGGGAGGTGGTTTTCTGGTATATTTGCAGATGGAAGAACCCTATCACCACAGTTGTCGTCCATTTCCTCTTCCTCTACATGTTCCTGATCGGAGCTTGGCATTACAAATTTCGCCCACGCCTACCACCCCATATGGATCCTCATCTCTCACACGCAGAGGCTGTCGAACCTCATGAGCTAGACAAGGAGTTCGACAATAGATCCCAAGGTTAATAAATGAAGAGAGTTCTTGTACCTTTCGCTATTGTGCATGCCGATGATTCCAAGGGTGAATTAATGAAGAGAGTTCTTGATTATCAAACATCATATTCATACTAGCTAATGACACCCAATATGTTGTTTTTTTCTTATTTCAATATTTTTAAACATTCTCTTTGGAGTTCTCCAAATATCATGTCACCTATATCCATGTAAGAAGCTACTCATGAATTATGAACCACTCTAGTAAATTGTGGATGATTGAAATCTTAACCAATAATATCGCAATAAATATACCGATGCAAAGTTGCATGTATGTAGTGTTATTTTCTACTTTCTTTCGTTCATGTTGTATTCTTAAGATGTAGATATATAGATGTTGACAAACTTGAACTTCTATAACATTTCAAGAGCAGGAGACAACAATTAGGAGAACAAGAGAGAGAGTCAACAAAGAGAGAGAGAGAGAGAATTCAAAGAGAGAAAGATGTAGAAAGAGAGAAACAGAGCATGCATATATTTTCTTTAGCTCATCAGCGCAACGCAATTGTGAACGTTGGAGAGCTCTTCGATCAGATAGGTGAAAATGCCGATCGAAGAGCCTCCAACGTTTTAATCATTTTCCGTCAACACATCGTCGTGTAAGCGATGCTAAGTTGTGTCGCATAAGCGACGTCAAAAGAGTGTCGCTTAAGCGACGCTTTTTGGAACTGTCGTGTTGGCAACGCTCCAAGCGAGCGTCGCAGATCCCGTTGTAGTACAAGTCGCAAAACGCATCGTTCACTTCGTCGTTTAATCGACGATCCCCGCACAACGTTCATTACGACGCATATTGCAGTTTTATAGCGACAAAATTGTGTCGCCTTAACCGTCGCTATACGCTCGTATTCCTTGTAGTGCTTTGATGTGAAGCATTGTACATAGGGACTTTTTAGTGTAGAGCTAGCCAGATTTTTCTTCCCCTTGTAGGCAGATATACATGCTATGCTCATATGTGGTTGAATATAGCACTTAGGATACACTAATAACTCTAACTTGACTCATTCCTATATCATTGATCATCTACCTATATAAAGCTCAACTAGTCAATCCATGTTTTCGTGTGTTATTCTTCTTCTTCGCTCTTGTGTGTGCTACTATTCATTCTTTCCTACTCTCTGGCACATCCAAGTATGGTGTAACAATAATTTACGATCCTTCTAAACATGTTGTTTATCGTGTTTACTGTTTTGCACACTTTTAAGAGTGCAAATCACTCTTGGAGCATAGAAGTACAAGGATGAACACTCGAGGAGCATTTCCACTGAGTTCATTAGAGCACCAAGAAGATGTGCTTGAAGTTTTTGATTAGCTAATTTGAAGTGCCATTTCTGGTGGTGAAGGAAATCAACTATGAGATACAACAAGGGGGAGCATGCAAGATCTTCTATTACTAGAAAGCATAAATTCAAGGTTGAATTCCAATATTAGTCCCCTCATGTCCGCTTTAATAGATGTGGAAGAATTAGGAAAAAGGGAGCTATCTAGCTAGACTATAACACTTAGATCGAGAAGCTAGACAAGTCGAACTATCAACCATCGAAATAGGGCCTCTATAGACAAGTCCTATCTCCTTATCAAATAGGGCCTCTATAGACTTTCCAATGGAACTAGGGGAAATTTTTATGTGGATCAAGTGGTAGTCACTAAGAATGAAAATCATTCTATGAATGAATGGGAAAAAAGATATATGAGAGATATTTTCATCCATTCTTAGCATACCCAATGCCATGATTGGGATGACACCTCTAACACTACTAAATGATTGCATGTTATCTACTTACATAGAAAGAAAATCTTAACTCTATTGACACTAAAATTTTCTCCATTGAAAGCTTAAAATTTGAGTTTTCTAAGGAGATAATGATCACTCAAATTAATCACTCTACAAAGAAATGTGCGTTAAAAGATAGCAAGTTACAAAAAATTCACTAGCTGAAGATAATGATGGAGGCTGCTACTTTGGGAGGTCTCTACTAATTAGTTTTAAACTCTTCTCCTCATTGAGTGGATCTTTTCAAAAACACCATGCGATTACATATAATGGGAAACATAGAAATAAGTATCATAATTAGCAACTTCAAGAGGTTTGGAAATTGGAACCCTCCCCTGCCATACTTGTTGCACCTTTCTTGATGAAGAGATTAATTGAGGTGGAGCCTTAAGAGAGTTGTTTCTATGTGTGTGGGAGCTAGAAAAGAGCACCGAGATAAGGCCCTTCACTTCATCTTAATACCACATAAAAGTTTTAAGCTTCATAGTAGGCCTATATAAGGCCCATTTAAGCCTTGTCAATTGGAGATGGCATGCATCCTTTCTTGTTTCATGTATTTGAGAGAGGGAATCTCCATCCTTCTTTGCCCACGTGGTTGAATTGGGAGTCGACTTCTCCCTTATGTTGGGCTCCTACATGTTTAGGGCAACGTGCATCCAAGGGGGGAGGGGAGAGGGAGAGGTTAAGAGGGGATTTCTTCTTTTTGAAGTGGATCTCAAGAGGTTGAGAATTAGACTTGGATACCAAAATCCTATCAAGTTCCTTAGATAATAACTCTCATGGGATATCTTGTAGAAAATCTCATATACATGTAGATAGAGTTTATACCTTCTCCATGCAAGAGATAGACAAGTACGACCAAATTGACTACTCTATCCCTAGTCACATATTTATGCACATGTGTTGTCCCTGTTAGGGGGTATACCAATTCTTCCTGGATATCATCAATGAAATTCGTGTTTCTCATACATTTCAAAAATATTTAATGTGAAAGCATAGTTTTAAATACATGCTCTAACACTATGATTGATATTTCATGTGTCCACCATGATCCGTGCCCATAGCTCAAACCTTGAATGAATGTGAGCAAATGCCACCTCCACAATGTTAGTGTTAGTGTCCATGTGAAAGGCCAAATAGTTTCTGGACACTTTTTTATATGCTCTTTAATAAAGCATGCAGTGGCATGGTTAGCCATAGACCCTATGGTCGACTTCATTTCTAAAACGTAAGGAATGTATGTTCGTGGTTTGTGTATTGTGTGTTTTTTGTATATTGTGCACCCTTTCTGTAGACTACTATATGTGGCATCTAAAACTTGGTTTTCTACCAGCAGGGTATCATCTTGGAGCACTCAAGAAGGAGAGCTCAGTGTCATGCATCACTAACAAATTACTTCACCAATTTTAGAGCATTTTTAT
>CM035412.1:110563859-110571359 GCA_020310875.1 Ceratopteris richardii | reverse complement strand
GCAACATTTTGAAGGAGATACACAACCGAATTATGCAGCAGAGTTGGACCCTATTGGGCAACTGAGAAAGGAACTGGAGGCATTGAGAATGCAACAAAATTAACAAGAAGATAAGGTCTTGCCACCACTGCGCCGCAGTGATGATGAAGTAGCCCAACTTCGACGTGAGTTAGAAGATTTGCGGACCACTCAGGATATAAGGAGGCAGATTTGGTGCACAATCTGTAACAACAATGGACATTCCAATGCTAGTTGTCCCAACAAGATAAGCTGTTAATTTTGTGGAAAGGATGGCCATGAAGCTAGAGACTGTTACTACCTCAAGGGTACACAGCAACGAGGTAATCCTCAAGCCTTGGACTCGTATTATGCTAGTACTTCAAATGCACCTAATAGAGAGGAGAATCGGGCTGCGAAGCCTAGATATAATAGACCTTTGATGTGTTGTCGTTGTGGTGAGTATGGTCATATGCAAAATAGGTGTTCCCTTCTAGAAGATGCACCTCCTTGCCACCATTGTCCAGAGGCTAAGGATCACTATACCAAGGACTGCCCAAGAAGCTGTCGTGCTCCAATCCACATGATTGCAGTCTCTCCACAGGAAGAAGGTATGACTACTCAGTCTTATGATGTTTCATCCTCTGCAATGCCCATGATGACTAGAGCCAGACAAGGAGCAACAATCCATAGAGAGGAACAACAAGGATTCCAGGATAAAGAGGAAGAAAAGAAGTTTGGGTGGAAGGGCCAAGCAGAAATTGAAGGAGCCTATGAAAGGATGGCTACTTCTCTAAGGGACCAACCAACAAGTCTGCAAGAACACACTCATGAGGTAAACATTGAACAGATCTTGAAAGGTATTCATCACAAGCTTAGTCTGTATGAACTTATAAGGATGGATTCAAAAAAAAGAAGTGACTTATTGAAGATTATACACTCAGCTCACTTGATCCAATCACCTAGTATAGACGGTTTCATGGTTGATTTTCCCCCTGCACCCTTGGCAGACTACCACTTGGCCTCCTGGCTATGGCATTATCCTCCTTTACTACAGAAGGTAACTTCCTTACTTTTTGCTTACAAAAATGTCTTCACATGGTCCTACAAAGATCTAACAGGGATACCAGAGGAGCTAGGATTACATCGGATACCCTTAGTTGAGGGAGCCGTGCCTGCAAGAAGTAGGCCTTATCGACTCAATCCGAAGTATGCAAAGGCGATAAAAGTGGAAATTACAAAACTAGAAGAAGCAGGTATAATTGTTCCAGTAGAACATTCCAGGTGGCTTTCTTCTATGGTTATTGTACCCAAGAAAAGTAGTGGAAAAATAAGAGTCTGTGTTGATTTTTGTGCCTTGAATAAAGTGACTGTTCAAGATAGATTTCCTCAGCCCTTCACAAAGCAAGTACTTGAGGAAGTAGCTGGTCACACTTTATATAGCTTCCTGGATGGGTTCAGTGCTTACAATCAGATAGTGATCCATCCTGATGATAGGGATAAAACAGCTTTTGTAACTCCATGGGGCACTTATGTCTATACCCGCATGGCTTTTGGTTTAAAGAATGCACCAGCTTCATTTAATAGAACAATGTATCTAATATTGGGCAAATGGTTGACAACCTTTTTACGCATTTTCATGGATGACTTTTCAGTATTTTCAAGCTCAGATAGAAGAGCAGCAATTCAAGATTTCCATGATCATTTGGAAAATCTAAAAGAAATTTTTGAGCAATGTCTCAAAACAAGGTTGAAATTAAATCCTGATAAATGTCACTTTTTGATCACCAAGGGTACTCTTCTAGGTCACATAGTATCTGCTGAAGGGATAACCATTGACGCTGCAAAGGTTACTGCTATTCTATCCATGCCTATTCCACAAAGCCCAAAAGAAGTGCAAAGTTTTTTGGGCGATGCAGGATACCGTAGAAGATTCATACGAATGTATTCAGAAATAGCTAAGCCCTTATCAAGGCTTACTAGTAAAAAGGTCCCTTTCTCATGGAGTACTGAAGCTGAGAAGGGCTTAAATGCTGATCTAGACAACTCTAGATAGGGAGATACAAGGTAGAGGTATGCTAGCTCAATTCAATGTCTCAGGTAGTGCAGAAGTCATGTATATATAGGATCATGGGTGGCCTTACGTGGATGGCTATAGATGGGCGGTAAAGTGTGGGCAACCACCGCCCGTGTAATTGCCATACACGGCTTAGACCAATTGAACCAACCTAACAAATATAAATGATTTTTGACTCTCATAGGGAATATTCCATGGAATATTCCCTTTCCCTTTGCGCGAGAGGGCCCCTTGGTCCCTTGGGATCCCCTAGCCACGGGGCCCGCTTGCCCCCTTGGACCCCCCAGCGAGTGCTCCTCACTGCTACCCGAGACCCCACCATTGGGGACCCAGGTAATTCCCTTTCCTTACAATACCTTAGATGGTCCAATATGACCTTCATCCAACATGCAAGTTGGGATTCCCATCAATTCGGTAATGCATGCTTGGCTTGTCCTCATAATGGGGGCCTTACAAAATGTGCATACAATCATGAGGGGTAGACATTGCTCATATACTAACACCCCCCCCTCAATGTTTATCGATGATAAATCAAGTAGGTCTCGGTCCTATGCCCATCTGTTGAAGATGCCTGTTGAGTTGTTCTCTTCCAAGTGCTTTAGTGAATATGTCAGCAAAATTTGCCTTTGTTGGGAAATATTCTAGCTCCACAATTTCATCTTCACTTAGCTCACAAATGTAATGGTACTGTACTTCTATGTGCTTGGTGCGAGCATGAAATACTCGGTTCTTTGCAATAGCCATACAAATTTGGATTATCACACTTGAGTACAGTCAGCATATTTGATGGAAAGCCTAGATCTACAAGAATTCTCCTTAACCAGAATGCCTCACAAAAGGCAAAACAAGCTGCGTTGTACTCTGCTTCAGTGGAGGAGAGTGCGAGGGTTGGTTGCTTTCTACTTAGCCAAAAAAATATTCCTGAACCAAGTGAGAAACAATATCGAGAAAGTGATTTTCTAGAATCACAATCTCCAGCCCAATTTGAATCACAATATCCTTGGAGTGTATCACCTGTGGTATAAAAAATACCAAAATCCAACGTTCGTGCAATGTACCTTAGGATTCGAATTCCAGCATTCCAATGACTCTCCTTAGGTTTGTTGGAAAACCTGCTTAATACCCCAACAAAATAGCAAATGTCTCGTCTAGTGTTGCACAGAAAAATAAGACTTCCAACAAGATTTCTATACTTCTTAGCATCTAAATTAGGCCTGTTATTATCCATAGATAGCTTATGATTTACCTCCAGAGGTGTGCTAGTTGATATGCAGTCCATCATTCCAAATGCCTTGAGAATTTCTTTGGCATGTTTTTGTTGTGAGATGAAAATGCCATCCTTCGTTTGCCATACTTCAATTCCTAGACAAAAATGGAGTTGACCTAAGTCTGTCATTTCAAACTCAGTTCCCAAGCTGATCCGAGTTCGATTCATGAGTTCTTGATGATCTCCTGTAATGATCAAATCATCTACATATACAATGACAACAACTAGCTTGCTATCCCTTTTCGTTACATACAAATTAGCATAAGAAGTACTTCTTTCAAAACCCATATTTTTGAAAAAACTATCTATCGGTTGGTACCAAGCCCATGGAGCTTGCTTAAGTCCATACAAAGCTTTCTTCAACCTGCAAACTTTATTTTTTGAATTGGACACCTCAAAACCTGGTGGTTGAGATACATATACCTCTTGCTTGAGGTGAACATTCAAAAATGCAGATTTGACATCCATCAGGAAAATAGGCCAAGCCTTTTGTGCAGCTACTGCAAGTACCCTCCGAATAGTTGTCATGCGTGCTGTTGGTGCAAAAGTCTCTTGAGAATCAGGTCCTTTGATCTGTGAAAAACCGTGTGCAACTAATCTTGCCTTATACTTTTCTAATGTTCCATCTGCTTTATACTTAGCTTTCCAAATCCATTTAGTACTATTACCTTCTTCTTTGGCGGCAAGTCCACTAGATCCCATGTATCATTTTTGAGTATACTATCATACTCAGACTGCATTGCCGCTCTCCAACCTAGATCATCAAGGGCTTCATCAATGGTGCTAGATTCCTTTATCGAGCCCATGATATCTACCATTAAAGCCATGTTAACAATGCGTTTTGAGGCTCTTCTTTGCTCCTCTATTCTCTTTGATCTTCGTAATCCATCTGAGGATGATTCTGGTACATCTGCATGTGGATTGTGATCATCAAAGAGTTGTTGTGCCCACTTTGGCAGTGGTTACGCTGTGCAACTACAACTGGTTGGCTTTTTATTGAGGAAATTTCTCGATCATATGTTTCCTCCTCCTCAACTTTAACCTGTCTTTTGATAGGCACAAGGTGAGATATTTCTCCGTTTGATGAGATAGTAGATTTACCTTTATCTTCTACTAAGTATGGTCGTTCATCAAACACCACATCTCGGCTGACAAAAATCTTCCTTGCCTCAGGATCCCACAACCTGTATGCTTTAGATTCTTCACTATATCCTAGGAAGACACACTTTTTGCTTCTTGAATCCAACTTTGATCTTGTTGAATCAGGAATATGTGCATAACAGAAACAACAAAAAATTGTGAAATGCAAAACTGAAGGCCTTTTGCCAGAATATGCTTCTCGAGGGGTCATCCCCTTGAGTGCTTTTGTGTAGCTTTGATTGAGGATGTAGACTGCTATATTGACTGCTTCTGCCCAGAATGAATCAGGCATGTCTTGAGCCTTTAACATACAACAAGCCATTTCAACTACTGTCCTGTTCCTGTGCTCAACAATGCCATTTTGTTGAGGTGTATGAGCTGTGGTAAGTTGCCTTTTCACACCATGCTCCTTATAGTAATTATTCAATTATATTGACAAGAATTCACCTCCTCTATTTGTTCTGAATTTCTTCACTTTCCTTTCTGATTCATTTTCCACATACTTATGCCACATTTTAAAATTTTCAAAAGCATCAGCCTTCTCTCGAATGAAATAAACCCACATCTTTCTACTATAATTATCGACTAACAACAAAAAGTAGAAAGATCCTCCTAAAGTAGCTGTAGAAATTTTACTACAGAGATCAGCATGTACCAACTCTAGAGGAGCTTGAGATCGATTGCTGGTCTCTCTTGGAAATGCCTTTCGTTGTTGCTTTCCCATCATGCAAGCTTCACAAGGTTCTTGCAACTCTAAAAATGTAGGAAAATGAGCAACCATCCTTATTCTTTGCATCTCCTTCAAAATTGCAAATCCGAGATGCCCAAATTGTTGGTTCCATAACCTGCTTACATCTTTATCTTCTCTAGCAGTTAAAGCACTTAACTCATACAAGTTATCCTATGGTATGCCTTTCCCTACAACATTACCTGATGAGTCCATGATTTATGCACCTCTCTTATTGAAGTGAACTTCGAGTCCACGATCTGTTATTGCAGAAACTAACAACAAATTTCTTATAAGTGTAGGTACATAGAGAACATCGGATAACTTTTTCTCAACAACTAGAGAAGTGATAAAAGAGATGGTTCCAGTTCCTTCGCTGGACACTTGGAGTCATTTCTTACCACTACATTGATGGATTCCCGTAGAGGCACTAGGGAACTATACCAATCCTTTTTACTGTTCATATGGCGATTAGCTCCAGTATCTAAAATCCATGGTTCATCAACACGAGCTTGCGTAGATGAGCATACCTCTTCAATAGCTACCCAAAGTTCCAGCTTTGTGTTGTTTGTAGACTCTTTGTTCTTCCATGATGATTTTATAGTCCCATTCTTTTCATCAGCTTGCTTCTTTCTGCAGTCCTTGATGGCATGGCCTTTTTTTCATAATAGAAGCAACTTTTTGTGAATTTTTTCTTCTTTGGCTTCTTCTTTGATCCATCAGAAGAGCCTTACCTTTTGCATTTGCTAAGAATGCAGCATCGCTTGTACTTTGCCGAGTCTTCACCTGCATCTCTTCTTCTAAAAGCATCGCACAAAACTCTTCAAATGTAAGGGGAGTTCTTCTTACCTAAGTGTTAAGGGTTGTTACTAATCCATCATACTTTGCTTGAAGAACACATACACATCTTCAAGCCAGCTCTTATGGTGTTATAACAACACCAACTGGAACCAATTGGTCTTGAAGATGTTTTATCCGTTTGATAAAATCTTCAGCCTTTTCAGAATCAGAATGCTTTTCATTTGGCAATTGATTTTCTAAATTTTGTATCCTAGTGTGATTCTTGGTTTCATATTGTTGAGCCAATATGGCCCAAGCCTCATGTGCTTTAGTAGTATGTTGAACTAAAGTAAGCACAGAATAACTTACACTAGTGACAATTGTACATAATGCATCAGCATTCTTCCTCTTCCAACCTCGTAGAAGATCTCGATCTTGCTGAATCATCAATCATGAATTTGTTTGGATCTTCAACTGGTATAGGCTCTGGATCCAATCCCATCGGTCCCATGACAGTGTCCAGTAATTCATAGGAGTCCAAAATTACAGTGTCAGTGAATGGAGGTGGGCGAATTCGAATTTGTGCAGCATTAACATTAGCTAAAGCACCAAGACCAGTGTTTGACGATGTAGCCATCATGTAATCACTCGAATAATCTAGTGATATTCTAGTCTGCTAGTAGACTAAAGTAGTGATACTTCTCAAGCTATTCGAACCTTACAGTTCTAATACGATGTAAGACAATAGTTACGCAATATAACACAGGAGCAATAGTAAAGAAGATAACAGATATAGGAGAATCTCAAAAATTTTCTACTAGCAGCAAGTACAAAGATGATGGCATTGTCCACCCATGCGCTCTCAAGGTAGAGCTTAAATGGTGATCTAGAAAACTCTAGATAGGGAGATACAAGGTAGAGGTATGCTGGCTCAATTCGATGTCTCAGGTAGTGCAGAAGTCATGTATATATAGGATCATGGGTGGCCTTCCATGGATGGCTATACATGGGTGGTAAAGCGTGGGCGGCCATCGCACACCATAATTGCCATACATAGCTTAGACTAGTTGAACCGACCTAACAAATATAAATGATTTCTGACACCATTGGGGACCTTGGTAACTCCCTTTCCTTACAATACCTTACATGGTCCAATATGACCTTCATCCAACATGCAAGCTGGGATTCCCATGAATTGGGTAACGCATGCTTGGCTTCTGGGAGCCTTACAAAATGTGCATACAATCATGAGGGGTAGACAATGCTCATATACTAATAGAAAATGTTAGTGTCAATAGAGTTAAGTTTTTCTTTTTATGTAAGTAGATAAGATGCAATGATTTAGTAGTGTTAGAGGTGTCATCCCAATCATGGCATTGGGCATGCTAAGAATGGATGAAAATAACTCTCATATATCTTTTTTCCCATTCATTCACAAAATGATTTTCATTCTTAGTGAGTGCCACTTGATCCACATAAAAGTTTCCCCTAGTTCCATTGGAAAGTCTATAG
>CM035412.1:110553859-110558859 GCA_020310875.1 Ceratopteris richardii | reverse complement strand
GATGGTTGCTAATGTTATCATGAGTTTTACAAAAATGCTAAGGGAACATGTAGTGTACACAACTTATGGTTCTCCTTGGGGTCCAAAGACTAGGATCTCAATGTCTAATAAGGGAGAATCAAGAGAGGGCACAATGGGTCTTGAGATTTTTGGAGCTCTACTGCTTTATATGTTGGTCATGCACTCACTAGAGCTTTGAGGAGAAAGTGGGCTAGAGACCCTAAAACCTTGAGTGAAGTGGTTAAAAATCAACATGCCATTATCCTCCTTTGTCATTCCTAATTTCATGGGCCTGAACATGATACAAACCAATTGTAGGCAGGCAGACAAACATCCACAAAGCTTTGCTTAACAATTGCATGAATACTTATTCTGGGCAAGCAATATTTTCATTATGACTATGTGTAAGTTCATGCTTGGGATGTGTGTTTCTAAACTTTGATCTTTTCACATGGATTAAGAGTTTCGCAGAGACTAGCTGGTGGTTGGCATGTGGCTTACAACTGCAAGGCAAAGAACAAGGTATAGAGGAAGATCGTTTGTGGCATGACATTTTAATTGACTGATGAGTTTAAAGACCGAAGCATTCAAGATTTTGGAGCAGTATTGAGAGAAAACTTGTATCCTTGGAGAACGTTTATAGCAATGCATTTTCTGGGTGAAGAGATAGAGAAAGTTGTTGTGTCTAACTCAACATGGATTTCGAATGTTATTTCGTAGGGCAGTCTCGTAATCATTGAAAGAGATCAGCACTCAAAATTCTATAATGTCTCCTTATCCTTACGCCAACCCAAGCATGTACTCGTGCGTTCCAAGCGTTTATGATACTGGTTTCTGTTTTCAAAGTATAGTTTAATTAATTATGATGCGACGAGCCGAGAGATTCGCTATCATTTCTTTGATACTGCTTTCTGTTTTCAAAGTATAGTTTGGTCTCATGCTAATAGGTTAATAGAGGAAATCGAGCTCCGTATCCGCACAAAAGTGCAGCTCGCTTCAGGTGATGGTGATGATGATCTTCTTCTTGAATTGTGGGCGGAGCTGGCCTCCCTCAAGATATAAAGGGCTTACATGACCAACAGATGCGGTGTGCGCGTGTTACTTGCAGAGAGAGAGAGAGAGAGATCAGGAGACAAATAAGTTTCTAACTTCTAAGTCTATGACAAGCGTTGATGAGCATAGGCCGCCTCCTCGCAGAGGCCAAGTGAAAGCCGCCATCGCTTCTAGCCTCGTTCGATCCTTCACAAACGCCGTCAATCCCTCTTTTATGCCCCGCCGCTCCTATGCGGATACACCGTCTTCCCTGTCTATGAGTGCAGGAAACTTGTCGAGCAGCAGTACTGCATCATCTAGTCGCTAACCCTCTGAACCATGCCACCGTAGGTTTGTTCGAGTATCCCATTCAGCGTCTGAGTTATGGCATCATAGATAGGTTTGAGTCCTTCTACATGTTCATGGGCTGTAAGGTTCGAAGTGAACTTCGCATTGAGTTATGTACTCTGTCTATCTTCTGTTACTGGTTGTTTTCATCTACTACATTGATCTTCACTTTGTGCTAAACTTCATATATCCTTGTTTGAGCGTCTCTAAAATCGATGACTATTTCCCCTCCGTTACAATGATCAGAAAAAGGTTACAAGCAATATTGTCTCGCCTTCCTGTTGTTGTTTCTCTTCATCATTTAAGATACAACGTTTTGGAGCGTCAGCAAACCAATTTCTTAATCTTCATTTTTATGCAGTGCATCAAACAAGCAATGAAGCATCACGTAATATTCATTCTATGCTTCATCTAAAGTCTCTTCTACCGTCAGCGTTCATCATCTACGTTCTGTACAGATTTCGTCTGTGCATGTCTCGCTATCTTATTGTTCCTCTCCTTCTTCAATCTATAACGTTTTTGATACCCATGAATAGTAGAAATCTAATGTTGACAAGTACTCAAAGAAGCCGAAATGAAGACTTACCTCACCTTTTCTTTTGCTATCAGAGAGCAGCATACTCGTATGAGAACACAATAATCATAGGATTTTGTATACTAACCATATCAAGGTGATTGCATTCAGATTTGTGATCGATTTTGTTTTTGATCCTTGTAAGATGTAATTCCTTCCTATATAGTGGATGAGCTATTTCATGACTGTAATGCCAAGTGCATCAAGATAGACCGGCATTGAAACCAGGTTCAAACCCATAGAATTTCATCAAAATGACTCTTTGAGTTTCAACCTTGAGAATATCAAATGTTCATGTTATATTATTCCCATAAAAGACATAATCCGCAGCATAGTAAATTACCTAGACATGCAACATTTCATGTAACATGCATCCACACAAATTGTCTAGGAAATATAAGAATGATTGCATAAGGAAGCCACATGACATGTAAATTTTAGGAAATCTAAAAAGCGAAAAGAAATAGTCGCTTTGAAAAGATTCCAAACTTTTATGGCATGATGTTTTCTCTAGTAGCATCATCTATGAAAGTGACAAAGTAAAGAGAGCCGCATAATGAACTTGTGGGCATTGGAACACACATATCTGTATGAAGGAGTTCTAAAGGAAAAATTGAAGAGTCAATGTGCGCTTTATGCACATTCATAGATCTCCTATGGGGAGGATTGGTAAGTCTTCCACCTGCAATATCACCGAAGATACTCCAATGTACGGGTGTCTCGCAGTTAAGAGAACCTCACCATCACACTTTTTATTGAACCTAAAATGCTTTATGTAGAAGAAGTAACCGTTATACCAATGCCCACATGGACATACATAAGAACTATCTAGAGAAGCGTACATAGTGTGTATGTGCTCAATATATGCAGTAGAATGGAAATGAAAGGTTGAATTCCCAACCCAAACTGTAGCTAAAAAAACCTCCAAGTGTCTATCAACTCTATGTGATTGCATTTAGATTCGTTGATCGATTCTATTTCTAATCCTTCTAAGATGCAATTCCTCCTAATATAGTGGATGAACTATTATGAATGTAATGCCAAGAGATACCGTGCGCCAACAGATACGGGCATTGAAACCAGGTTCAAACACATAGAATTTCATGAAAGTGACTCTTTGAGGTTCAACTTTCATCTAGGTGAACTTTCAATTTCAAGCTTGAGAAAATCAAATGTTCATTTTATATTACGCCCATAAAAGACATAAGATGCAGCATAGTAAATTACCTTCTCATGCATTTCCATGTAACATGCATCCACATAAATTTTGTAGGAAATATAAGAATGATTGCACAGGGAGCCTTTTCACTTCAATGCATTTCCATATGAACATGGAAAACGCTCTAACCATGTTATACCAAACGAATTTATGGAGAATCAACACATTACCAATCAAATTTTCTAAGTCATCTCTCTCGCATGTCGGGGTGGTCGTATTTGTCTGTCTCTTGCATGGAGAAGGTATAAATTCTATCTACATGTATATGCGTTTTTCTACAAGATATCCCATGAGAGTTATTATCTACGAATTTCAATAGGATTTTGGTATCCAAGTCTAATTCTCAACCTCTTCACTTCCACTTGCAAAAGAAGAAATACCCTCTTGACCTCTCCCTCTCCGCTCCCCCCTTGCATGCATGTTTCCCTAAACATGTAGGAGTCCAAGTTAAGGTAGAATTCAACCCCTTATTCAACCATGTGGGCAAAGAAGGATGGAGATTCCCTGTCTCAAATACATGAGTCAAGAAAGGTTGCATGCCATCTCCAATTGACAAGGCTTATATGGGCCTTATCTCGGTGCTCTTTTCTACCTCCTAGACACACAAAAACAACTCTTTTAAGGTTCTAGTTCAACCAATCTCTTCATCAAGAAAGCTACAACAAGTATGGCAAAGGACGGTTCCAATTTCTAAACCTCTTGAAGTTGCTAATTATGATACTTATTTCTACGTTTTCTATTATATGTAATCGCATGGAGTTTTTGAAAAGATCCACTCAATGAGGAGAAGAGTATAAAACTAATTAGCAGAGACCTCCCAAAGTAGTAGCCTCAATCGTTATCTTCACCTAGTGAATTTTTTGTAACTTGCTATCTTCCAACACACATTTCTTTGTAGAGTGATTAATTTGAGTGATGTTTATCTCCTTAGAAAACTCAATTCTGAAGCTTTCAATAGAATTAGTGTCAATAGAATTAAGTTTTTCTTTTTATGTAAGTAGATAATGTGCAATCATTTAGTAGTGTTAGAGGTTTCATCTCAATCATGGCCTTGGGTATGTTAAGAATGGATGAAATTAACTCTCATATATCTTTTGTCCCATTCATTCACAAAATGATTTTGATTCTTAGTGAGTGTCACTTGATCCGCATAAAATATTCCCCTAGTTCGATTGGAAAGTCTATAGAGGCCCTATTTCATGAGGAGATAAGAAATCCTAAATTTTGATGGTTGATAGTTGGACTTGTTTAGCTTTTCTAGCTTCTCAATCTAAGTGCTATAGTCTAGTTAGATAGCTCTCTTTCTCCTAATTCTTCCATAGCTCTTAAAGTGGATATGAGGGGATAGATTTTGGAATTTTACCTTGAATTTATGCTTTCTAATAATAGAAAATCTTGCATGCTCCCCCTTGTCTTATTTGATAGGTGATTTCCTTCACCACCAGATATCGCACTTCAAATTAGCTAATCAAGAACTTCAAGCATGTCTCCTTGGTGCTCTAGTTCACTTAGTGGAAATGCTCCTCGAGTGTTCATCCTTGTACTTCTATGATCCAAGAGTGATTTGCACTACGAAAAGTTTGCACAACTGAACTATAAGGTGAGATTTCATAACCACAAATCAATAGTTCTTTAAAATTCTTGATCTTTATCAAAACCGTTTCCATTAAATCTTGTTGGTTCATATGCTCAGTATCCAACTATTTTTGGACGTAATCAACATCAGCTCCAATTCTTTCCTAGTATCATGTATTAGATTATCTCAAGTATTTTTTCTATTTTGTAAGAGTTAATGTGAGGAATGATCACATGTTGGATATAAGAAGC
>CM035412.1:110491359-110541359 GCA_020310875.1 Ceratopteris richardii | reverse complement strand
ATGAATGCTTTCTTACATAATGATCTAGAAACTATGCTAGCCTTTTGGTGTTGTCTCAATACTTTTGTTTGGCTTCGAGATGGAATAAAATCACTTGAAAGTGGCATCCAAGGCTATACTTAGGGATTTAGCTAATATGTTGTAAACTAGATGGTGTTCTTACGTTTGTTGTTCTGCCATGGTGGAAGGTTCAAGACCTACTAAATCTAATTTTCCCCCCTTTATTGTTAATCCCACACTCCTGGATATTGTTTTTTTTGTTATCTAAGGGTCGCAATTAGATGATATTGTACCTCAAGATCTATGAAGGTTGAAAGTGTACTATCCATATTAGACATAACGATTGTATCTAGTTCCCAATCAAGGGAATAAGGAAAGGTAAGCTGTCAATTTTGCTTACCTCTAAAGAGCAAAACATTTATGGAATAAAGAGGTTTTGCTTGTGGAAACATCTCTAGAGTCTATAGAGAAGACTATAGATTAGATAAGAGAACATTAACTCAACTTTGACAGTGGACTATGAAGATTGGTGTATTAAGAAACAAAATCAATGCTTATGATACCATGAATTCTCGCTTAAGTACTCCGCCATGATCCCCTAAGATAGAAGATATAAAAATAGAAAAATGTCAAAACTTTGAAAAACATTCCTAATTTAAAGATGAAATTTATTCTTCATGTCTCCATTAATAGGAAATCGTGTTGCAATTGGATGAGTATTGCATATAAGGTCCATGGAAAATGAGAGCCCTTCATTGAGTACAAGGAAGTTTTTCAGATGTGGAAAATTCTGCATTTAGAAACTTGTTCTCATGTTAAAGCTCTCAGTGGTTTAAGTTTTACCTTAATGGTAGAGAAGGCTTGTGAAATGTCTCTATTTCTTGCTTTGAGAAGAAATTTTAAAGCTAACACAATTTGTGGTAGCCCTCTCTATCGTGCTGATGCACAAACAATTCTAGGCAATTTCGTATGTGCAGGTCTCTATAACGTTTTTCATACGGATGAACAATAGAAATCTATAATGTTTTTCATACCAATGAACAGTAGAAATCTAATGTGAACATTTACTCAAAGAAGCCGAAATGAGGACTTACCTCACCTTTCTTTTGCTATTAGAGAGCAGAATACTCGTATGAGAACACAATAATCATAGGAGTTCTTATAGTAACCATATCAATGTGATTGCATTAAGATTTGTTGATCGATTTTATTTCTGATCCTTCTAAGATGTAATTCCTTCCTAAATAGTGGATGAGCTATTTCATGACTGTAATGCCAAGTGCATCAAGATATACCGGCATTGAAACTACATTCAAACACATAAAATTTCATCAAAGTGACTCTTTGAGATTCAACCTTGAGAAAATCAAATGTTCATGTTTTATTATGCCCATACAAGACATAAGTCGTAGCATAGTAAATTACCTAGTCATGCAACATTTCATGTAACATGCATTCACACAAATTGTGTAGGAAATATAAGAATGATTGCATAAGGAAGCCACATGACATGTAAAGTTTAGGAAATCTCATAAGCGAAAAGAAATAATCCCTTTGAAAAGATTACAAATGTTTATGGCATGATGCCTTTTCTAGTAGCATCATCTATGAAAGAGACAAAGTAAAGAGAGCCGCGTAATGAACTTGTGGGCACTAGAATAACTTATCTGTATGAAGGAGTTCTAAAGGAAAAATTGAATTGTCAATGTGCGTTTTATGCACATTTATAGATCTCCTATGGCGAGGATTGGTAAGTCTTCCACCTGCAATATCATTGAAGATACTCCAATGTATGGGTGTCTCTGAGTTAAGAGAACCTCACCATCACACTTTTTATTGAACCTAAAATGCTTTATGCAGAAGAAGTAACCATTATATCAATGCCCACATGGACATACATAAGAAGTATCTAGAGAAGCGTACATAGTGTGTATGTGCTCAATATATGTAGTAGAATGGAAATGAAAGGCTGAGTTCTTAGCCCAAATAGTACCTAACAAAACTTCCAAGTGTCTATCAACTCTATGTGATTGCATTCAGATTGGTTGATCAATTCTATTTCAAATCCTTCTAAGATGCAATTCTTTCCTAATAAACTAGATGAATTATGAATGTAATGCCAAGTGCACCAAGAGATACCGAAATTGAAACGAGGTTCAAACACATAGAATTTCATGAAGCTGACTCGTTGAGTTTCAAATTTCTTTTAGGTGAACTTTCAGCTTCAAGCTTGAGAAAACCAAATGTTCATTTTATATTATGCCCATAAAAGACATAAGATGGAGCATAGTAAATTACCTACTCATGCATTTCCATGTAACGTGCATCCACATAAATTTTGTAGGAAATATAAGAATGATTGCACAAGAAGCCTCTTCACTTCAATGTGCTTGCATATGAACATGGAACATGCTCAAACCATCTTATACCAAACCAATTCATGGAGAATCAACACATTCCCAATCAAATTTTTAATTTTGTTATCAGAGTACCCATGAGGATTCTTGCTGTGTAGATAAATCTTGCAAGATTTTTTTTAACTTTCAAGATTTAATTTTATCTAGTAGCTCATCTACTTTTATGATTTTATCTGCCTCATTGAATATGCCTTTCATCAAACGAAGCTGATTTCTACTATTATGGCATAACATTTTGTTTACATTGATTGAATTTTCCTTTCGTGAGATGAATATGGTCTCTACGTAGATCACAGAACCTTGTGTTTCTATTCATTTAAACTAGAGCATGGTCATATAGAACTCCTAGTTAGATTGAATATTAAAGAGCTAATCATTTAGAAGAAAAGATTATAACCAAATTGGACTTTTGATGAAAGATATACATGCATAAACAAAGGGTGCATGGAAAAGGAAACCGTAATGGTATCACTGAGCATGTAATCTGAGATATGAGAAGCATATTCTAATTATTTCCGTACATAGATCTAAGGAAATGGAACTTACATAGATGGCAGACAATAAGCATGTATATCTACATGTTTTTAGAAATAGAAGTAAAAAACTGATTAAGCAATCATCCTTATGCTTTATGAGGTGAAATTAAAACAAGGAACCAATCATGAATAAGGAAGCTATAGGAAGTCTCAAAAGAAAAAAGAAAAAACCCTTTTGAAAAGATGTCTGGCTACTTCAAAGACATTGGATGGGACCATCTACATGATTTTGAAGATTATCTTCTACAAGAAGATATTAGGTTGAAGATTATCTTCTACAAGAAGATGTCTGGCTACTTCAAAGACATTAGATGGTGATTAACATAAGATTCACATCTTATGTTAAGTATTCAGGTACATATTCTCTTTATGCACACAGGTACTGGAGGCTGTGGCGTTCATATCAGAAGGAGTCCTATTCGGCATAGGTACAAGAGAATCAGTACTTATATGCTTTATGTATATTTTTATGAGGTGTTTGAGAAGATGTGTTCACATGAGTTTGAGGATTTCCGTTCACACTGATCCTTCCTCTTTCAGTCACTCATATTCACTCTTCTATAACCTATTAGGTCACACATCTCATGTATATTCAGATTACTGCCCACACATCTGAATATGTTTGTTACATTGTACATTCACTCATTCATCTATTTCTCATCACATAGAATGATTGAGAATTTTGCTCCCACATTGTACATTGAACATTGGTATATATGATACTATGAGTAAGCGATGGCTTACGTAACACCTTACACATGTCGTCTATTCTTTCTCTATCTTTATCTCATCATCAGTATGATTAAGTTGTGGTATGTTCATGTTTTGTCAATATGGAAGATTGTTGGAATTAATGTTGTACATGACTGGAACTATGGAACCATGGACCTGTGACATGAGCCAAGGGCCTACCTCACTTCCAACACCCTCATCATCACAATGAGGTGTCCATTGTTCTTCCTTGACTGCCATGTCCATAGTAGCTAATATTTCTGCCCAACCATGAGGCTCAAATTCCTCATCTAGAAATATCATTGGTGTATAGGCTGGGTCTTTAACTGGTCTATCTCCTGGGGGAGCTCCTTCTTCTCTTGCTTTTAGGTGATTTTCCTCTTCCTCTGCGACCTTGCACATCCACAAGTGAGTATCTTCATGCAGCCAGGATGGATCAGGTGAACTTCCAAAATGCACAGAGATAGAATCTTCTTTCGCTTTGTGGATAGGATTCCACTGTACGGGTGGTACATCTCTGAAGGTGTAATCCTTCAAATTGACCTTGGTTGTGACCCCTAAGTGTTGTAAGTACAAGGAGTTGGTTCCCCAATCCAGTACTATTTGCAATTGTCGTAGGAAGGGTCTTCCTAGGATCATCTCGTAGACATTATTTTTCTCAAAGTCACATATAGCAAATGTATGTTCAAACTATACACCACAAGTGGTTAGAGTTATCCCTTCAAGCAATCCTAGAGGTCTTTCAAAATGACCATCTGCCATTTGAAGCTTCATTCTTGTTGGTCTTAATGTGGGTTTGCCCCATCGCTTCCACAAGCAGGTGGTCGCAATAGCAACACCAGCACCTGAATCTACGATTGCTTTGTTGGTGCAACTCAAGCCATCACAATTGGCTTGGAACTTTGGAAACTTGTTTTGAAACCTTGAAAGCTTAATTCATTTGAAAAAAGGACCATGTGAACTTATGCTTATAAGTTCCTACTTCTTTACCCTTTGTAAAAGTCTAAAATGACTTGGCATATGTATGAGTACACCAACTTGATTAGTCATGGAAATTTAGAGGACTTACTGGAGAGAATATCTCCCTACTCTTAGAGGAGATATTCTATGGAGCCTTGGATTTGAATTTCAAAATTCAAATGATCACTCAACCTTTATAAAAGATGAAGGAAAAAAGTCACGAGTGTGATCCTCACTTCAGCTCATTTTCCCGAGGCATTTTACCATTGTATTTCTGTGTGTGTGAGTGCTACATCTTAGCCTACACCACAATACCTCATTTAGCTATGCTTATCATGCTAATGAGATTGTACAAGTACATCAATCAATAGATACATTCATACTTTTCAACTCTGTGTTTTTCTAAGTTATCTTCTCCAAGTTTGTCAACTTCCAAGAGGCATATCTCAGTGCATACTGAACCAAATCAAGTGACTCAAAGCTTGTTGGAACCAGCTCCACGCAATCTACATGCCTACAAAATTTGAAGGTCATTGGATCAGCCATCTCAGAGAAATCGTGCTCGAAGTGGTCTCTGGTATTTCTCTGCATATCTCCAAAAAAGTCGGGGGTAACTCTAATTTTGCTAAGCTTATTTCTCAGTGCATAGATTATCAATTTGACTGATTCCACTTGCAAATGGTAGCTTGGTAAGCTAAATGAATAACTCTAGGAGGAATTATTCCAATTGTAAGTGTGCTGGTTACACTGAGCAAAACTCTGAGCAGGTGTCAGTACTAAAATAGCAAGTTTTCTTGGATTTGTGAAGTATCAAGTAGTCTGTTTTGATTTGGTCATTACACACATCATTTGCAAAGTACATATATGATCTCTTGGTGTCATTTGGAAGCTAAGCAAGTGTACTAATCACATTTGAAGCAAGGAGGGCTGGTACAAAGCAGGTCTAGCAGTACCAACTAAATCTTCTAGGTGTATCCAACCATTTCTCCCAACAATGGTATCAGAGCAAATAAGGTAACATGGGAGATTGTTTTCCTTCATTCATTGACAAATTGGACAGGAACAATTACCAAGCTTGGTCTCTAAGGATGAAGACCTATCTACAAGGAAGAAGCTTATTTGGATTCATCTCAGGAGATGAGGAATTGCCCTCATTCAAAGCAAGAGGACTACCCACCAAGGATGAACAAGAGAGGCTCAACACATGGTGTGCAAAAGATGCATTGGCAAGGTCTTATCTTCTTAACTCTATATCTGATTTCCTTTTACCTCATATTAGGAACTGTAAGACTTCCCAAGAGACCTGGGAAACCCTGTCATCATACTTCTCTTCCAACACAAGGGCCAGGAAGAATCAACTGTGGATTGAATTCACAACCCTTAGGAAGCAACCCAAGCAATCAGTCTCAGAGTATGTGACCAAGATTAAAGATGTGGCATACCAATTAGCAAGCATTGGAGAGGAGATTGAAGAGGAACAAATAGTAAGGCAAATAACAAATGGACTCAAGGCAGATGATAAGTGGGAAAGCTTAACCACTGCAATGGATCTCTACATGGACATGCATACCCGAGATCTCACAACTCTCATGGGCCAACTATTCACACATGAAGCAAAGTTTACAAAGGCTGGAGATCAATCAAAAGGTAACAACCCCTCTGCTCTATATACTGATAAGAAGATTAAGGATAAAGGTAAAGGGAAGAAGCAAGAAGAAGAAGGCTCTACCTCCCAAGCTAACTATGCAGGGAGAGGTAGATCTTCAAGAGGTAGAGGCAGAGGAGGTAATTCAGGTAGGGGGAGACCCTACAACTCATCACCATGCAACATTTGTGGATTATCTAACCATATCACAGATGAGTGCTACAGAAACTATAAGAATGAGAGAGGAAGAGGCTATCAAAGAGGTGGATACTCTCAAGGTAGAGGCAGGTTCAACGAACACCAAGGCTACAATGGATACAACAATCAGTACAACAACAATTACAACCACAACCATAATAATAACTACCAAGGTGGATTCAGAAATAGAAGGCATTACAACAACTACACAGAGGAGCAAGATGACTCCCTATTGATCATGAATATGACCTCCAAGGTAGGAACAAATTATGATCATTTATTTTATATTGATTCAGGGTGCTCTAACCATGTAGCTGGTAATGTGGCACTACTCTTTGATTTGGAAGAACCCAAGGGCAAACATTAGGTACAGACAGGTGATGATACTAAACATCCTGTTATAAAGATTGGAAATGTAAAAACTTGTGATGGTAACCAAAACCTATTGAGCAGGGTACTTTATGTACCAACCATTACAAAAAACCTAATGAGTGTTGGTCAGATTGTGGAGAAAGGTTTGCAGGTCAGGTTCAATCAACATGGAGCATATGTGGAGGACCCAAAACATGGATTCAAAAGGATAGCCAAGGGAGAGAAATCAGGTAGATTATTTACTTTTGAGCTAGAAGACACCAAAAACATTGCTTTATACAATTACAAGGATCAAACACTTTCAGAGTTAGAAATATGGCACAAGAGGCTAGGCCACATAGGTGAAAGGACCTTGAAGCCAATGTGCAGGGATCAATGTGTGCTTGGGATACCTAATGTGTCCAAGCAACACATGATTTACAAGTGTGGAGCTTGTCAGTTTGGTAAGTCACACAGGTTGCCCTATTCAAAGAAAGGTTTTATGCATGAAGACTATCTGGAATTGGTGCATACAGATGTTTGGGGACCTAGCAAGGAACCATCCATCTCAGGATCAAGGTATTATGTGTCCTTCATTGATGATTATAGCAGATGGACTCTGTTATACTTTATGAAGCATAAGGATGAAGTATTTAATTGTTCCAAAAGATATCTTGCACTAGTTGAAAATCAAACAGGTAGAAACTTGAAAAGACTAAGGTCAGATGGGGGAGGTGAATACTTCTCCAATGAATTTGAAGACTTCTTGCAGGAAAGAGGCATCAAGAGGGAGATAACTACAAGGTACTCACCTGAACAAAATGGGGTAGCTGAAAGAAGGAATAGACTCATTGTTGAAACAGCTAGGTCTATGCTTAATGAAAAGAAGTTACCAAATTATATTTGGGCAGAGAGTGTATCTACTGCCACCTATCTCATAAACAGGTTGCCATCAAAGTCTCTTGATGGCATGACACCATATGAAGCTTGGCATGGTAAGAGACCATCTTTGGATCATTGCAAAATCTTTGGCTGTGTAGCATTTGTGCATATTCCCTCACAGGTAAGGGGAAAGCTAGACCCTAAAGCTGAAAAATGTATCTTCATTGGTAATGATTTGAATCAAAAAGGGTACAGATTCTACAACCCAACAAACAAAGGCTTCAAGGTAAGCAGAGATGTCATCTTTGATGAGAATGACTCATGGTATGAGAATGAATGCAGGAAGATTAGTCTACCTTATGATTTGGAAGAGGAGTCTCCAAAGCTAATCAAAGTAGAACCAAACAAAGAAGAAGACTCAAGTTCAGAGGATGATGACACAATCAACCTTGAAAAATTCAAAGCATGGAAGTCCAAAGGAAAGATGAAGATGAAGCAACTAGAGGATATTCTAGAATCCTCAAATCAGTCAATCAGGAGATCTAAGAGAGAAAGCAAAAAACCAATCAGATTTGGGTATGATACATCTCTTATAACTAAGCATTCTGTATACCTTGCAAAGGATGTGTTGAATGAAGAACCAGGTACATATGAAGAGGCAATCACCAAACCAGAATGGAAAGGAGCTATGGATGAAGAAATGGAAGCTCTCAAGGAGAGTGACACATGGGACTTAGTACCCAAGAAGGACTCTATGAAGGTGATAGGATCCAGATGGATCTACAAGCTAAAGAGGAACTCTGATGGAACAATTAACAGGTATAAAGCTAGGTTGGTAGCCAAGGGTTTTGCACAAACCCAAGGCATTGATTATGAGGAGACATTTTCACCTGTGGCTAAGATGCCAACAATCAGAGTACTAGTGAGTGTAGCTGCATCCAAGAATTGGAACATGTACCAACTAGATGTCAAGAATGCCTTCTTAAATGGATGGATATCTGAAGAAGTCTACATGTCACAACCACCTGGCTATGAAGATCACAAGAAGGTAAATTATGTTTGTAAATTGAAGAAGGCTCTGTATGGTTTGAAGTAGGCACCTAGAGCATGGAATTAGAGGTTGACAACCTATCTCCAAGACCAAGGATTTATAATGAGCAAGGCAGATACATCATTGTTTATCAAAAGGAACAATTCAGAGGTAATCTATCTCTGTGTTTATGTTGATGACATCATCATTACAGGCAATGATGTTAGTGGGATTAGACACATCAAAGGACAGATGATGAAGGAATTCAAGATCAATGATCTTGGATTATTAAAGTACTTCTTAGGTCTTGAATTGATTTATACATACTCAGGTATCTTTATCACTAAGAAGAAGTATATTCAAGACATGTTGAAGAGGTTTAATTTGCAGGATGCTAAAGTCTCAAGCACTCCAATGGAGGTCAACCTAAAGCTTAGTGCTCATGAAGGTGATGAAGTCCAAGACATTACAGGATACCAGAGTATGGTAGGTAGTTTGAATTATGCTACCTTAACCAGAATTGACATAGCATATGGAGTTAGTGTGCTAAGCCAATTCATGCACAAACCAAGGGTACCTCACCTAGAGCCAGCAAAGAAGATTTTGAAGTATCTAAAGGGAACTCAGAACCATGGTTTGTACTTTCCTTATACATCAGATATTGACATTAAAGTATATTCAGATGCAGATTGGGCAGGATGCAAGGATGATAGGAGAAGCACATCAGGATACATATGTTTTACAGGTGATAAACCTATTTCTTGGTCAGCCAAGAAACAACCTACAGTAGCTTTGTCATCTACTGAAGCAGAGTATAGAGGGCTAGCCAATGCCACTCAAGAAGCTATCTGGTTGAAGCTTTTGTATACAGATTTAGGTCTATATACTAGACCTCCAATCATCTTTGGAGATAACACAAGCTCTCTTCACCTTGCAGCTAATCCAATATATCATGCTAGGACAAAACACATAGAAGTTCATTACCACTATGTGAGAGAAAAGTTGCTAAGCAAAGACATTCAATTGACTTATGTGTCCACTAATATGCAATGTGCAGATTTACTTACTAAAGCCTTGGATGGAAGTAAGTTATGCAGATTCAAATCCATGATTGGATTACAGGATGTGATTGAAGATTGAAGATGAAGACTTAAGCCAAAGTGTTTGGCTTGAGGGGGGGCTATTGGTGCAACTCAAGCCATCACACTTGGCTTGGAACTTTGGAAACTTGTTTTGAAACCTTGAAAGCTTAATTCATTTGAAGAAAGGACCATGTGAACTTATGCTTATAAGTTCCTACTTCTTTACCCTTTGTAAAAGTCTAAAATGACTTGGCATATGTATGAGTACACCAACTTGATTAGTCGTGGAAATTTAGAGGACTTAATGGAGAGAATATCTCCCTACTTTTAGAGGAGATATTCTAGGGAGCCTTGGATTTGAATTTCAAAATTCAAATGATCACTCAACCTCTATAAAAGATGAAGGAAAAAAGTCACGAGTGTGATTCTCACTTCAGCTCATTTTCCCGAGGCATTTTACCATTGTATTTCTGTGTGTGTGAGTGCTACATCTTAGCGTACACCACAATACCTCATTTAGCTATGCTTATCATGCTAATAAGATTGTACAAGTACATCAATCTATAGATACATTCATACTTTTCAACTCTGTGTTTTTCTGAGTTATTTTCTCCAAGTCTGTCAACTTCCAAGAGGCATATCTCAGTGCCTACTGAACCACATCAAGTGATTCAAAGCTTGTTGGAGCCAGCTCCAAGCATACTACATGCCTACAAAATTTGAAGGTCATTGGATCAGCCATCTGGGAGAAATCTTGCTCGAAGTGGTCTCTGGTATTTCTCTGCACATCTCCTAAAAAGTCGGGGGTAACTCTAATTTTGCTAAGCTTATTTCTCAGTGCATAGATTATCAATTTGAGTGATTCCACTTGAAAATGGTATCTTGGTAAGCTAATTGAATAACTCTAGGAGGAATTGTTCCAATTGTAAGTGTGCTGGTTACACTGAGCAAAACTCTGAGCAGGTGTCAGTACTAAAATAACAAGTTTTCTTGGATTTGTGAAGTATCAAGTAGTCTGTTTTGATTTGGTCATTACACACATCATTTGCAAAGTACATATATGATCTCTTGGTGTCATTTGGAAGCTAAGCAAGTGTACTAATCAACTTTGATGCAAGGAGGGCTGGTACAAAGCAGGTCTAGCAGTACCAACTAAATCTTCTAGGTGTATCCAACCATTTCTCCCAACATACTTTGGTTGTGTAACCTTGATAGGTGATTGGAAGATAAGTATTACCTTCTTCACCTTCACTCATGTCCGCTATTTTGTCTAGAGGTATCTCTGGTACTTTCTGCTTAGGGCCTACTTTTGGCATATTGGAATCAAGTTCTGGAACTTGATCCTTCACATGATTCTATAGCTCCGGTTTTGCCTTAAGCAGCTCCTCTACAGTGAGATGACACTGAACCTTAGTGTTCTTCACAACATCAGTGTTCCTTGGAATCACTGAGTCTTCATTTCTTACCAATATTGTGGGAGCTCTGATCTGGAGAGATTCAGATTCCCATGGGCCTGTGAAATGAGGCAACTCTTGTAAAGAATTAGATTCAAAATCTAATCTCTCATCCTCTTGTTGCTCTGTTTGATCTCCATAGATAGACGGAATGTCTTGGGGAAATTGATCATGAAGATCATCAATCTCAGGAATAGGAGGGGAGTTACCCTTCTCCTTGGCCCATTTCTCTTCTTGTATTTCCCGCAAGAACTCTTGAGAATACTGTTGAATTGAAGGAGGTATTCTAGCATCCGTGGAATTAGGAACATAAGATCCCATTGGTGATGAGCTTCCTCTCTCAATAACTGGTTGAGCCTGTGGAGGTAAAGAAACTTGTGGTTTGTTTACCAACTGCTCTAATCTTTCTAGTAAGCCCTGGAAATGCAAATCCGGTTTGAGAGAGTTTGTTTGATTGAACTTTTAACTAGTCTCGAGTATAGCTTGAGCTTGTTCTACCATTTTCATGCACATTTTCATCCGTTCAATCTTTAAATCTGCTCTGGGATAACTCTTGTCTAGGTTTGCTGCTGTTGGCCCTTCTTGAAGGCGAGCCTGGTAGGCCTTGAGCATCATGTCCAAGCCTTCCGGGGTTGGATCTGCAAGAACAGACCCTGGTTGTGGGTTATTTACAGTGGGTGGTGGGGTGGGATGAGGTGGAGTGGATGGAGCTTCGGCATCCGAGCGGATTTGAGATGCAATGTCCTCTATTTTTGTTTTGGCATCTTTTAGGCTTTCTTCTATTTCAGATATCTTTTTGTTCCACTTGCGATTAGCCTTCTCTCGGGTATCCTTCCATGTTCTTGGTTTCCTCTTGCTAGACTCTCCTCAGTCACTTGGCTCTGGCTGCTCAGCTGTTTTATCTTGTTTTAATGCTTGTGCCCTAGTAACCACATTGATGGGTGTAACCTTGGGTGCACTAGAGGGGTTTCTGGGACACTCTCTCGGGAGATGTTCCTTGCCACATTCAGGACAAAAGCCTTGTATGGTGATGTTTTGTCCTTGTCCTAGAGTTGGTTGGTGGGGACATTCACGAATGAAATGGTCACCCTGACATCTAAAGCATGGTCCTCTAGGGGCTTGTGGTCTCACTTGTCTCACTTGGGGCCTAGGGTTTGGATTAGTGTACATAACATTAGAGTAGTCTGACTCCCAATTTTGCTCCATCGGTGGTGTCTCATATTGATATGGAGAAGTCTCACTTTGCTCAGGTGACTCTATGTAATAAGCTTATGAACTATCTTCATGGAAGTAGTCTGAACTATGAGCATGAGAGTCATTTTCTGAGACCAATGGGGTAAGTGGCACCAATGCTCTATTAGGGTTCTCCTCCGCCATCGTATACTTAACTGGGATCACATTGGTAGGAGTTGGTGGTTGGTTTCCCAGGACTGGCTGTGGCCTGTTTGGTGCTTGATATTGCTGCTGGTATTGAGGTTGGTGTTGTTGTTGTGGCCTATAATATGGTTGTTGGTACTGGTTCTGATACCTACCCTGTTGGTAAGGTTGCTGATAATTTTGTCTAACAGCCTGCCTATTGTATGGACAATCTTGAGCAATGTGGTTCGTGTATTTCCTCTCAATGGTGCAATATAGAGCATTAGGGTTTCCTTAGAGTTGAGCCATCATTCGGTAGACATTAGCCATGTGATCTCCTCCGCATGTATAACATCGTTTCAATGAGGTGACCCTTGGCATTTGTCTATTTTGAACTCCTAGCTTTTTGGCCACCTGCTCAGCTATCTCATCTATCTCATTGGAGGCTCTGGAGGTATGACTAGTAGAACTGTCAGAGTCTTTATAGAGTTTGGACAGTCCTAACTCCTCACCCAAGTTGTCTTCTATGTCAATGCACATGCGCACACAGTCTTCTATGGATCTAGGCTCTGTCAAGTAAACATATGACCTTAACTTTGTGCTAAGTAAACCGTCTAAAAACAAGGCCACTTGTTTGGCTGCTGTGGGTAATTCTGGCATAGGGCATCTTTCCAAGTACTGTCTAAACCTTCTTCCTGCAAGTCGCACTGTTTCCTGGGGTGTCTGCTTAAAGCTGTGGATCAAGGATGATGTGTTATGCCTAATACCACTCTTGGAAAATTTGACAATGAATTCTTCTAGCAGTTCACCTATCTCTCAATAGTTGCGACTATTCAAGGGTTGAAACCAAGCTAAGGCAGTACCCTTGAGAGTCAAACCAAATGCCTCGAACTGGGTGAACAAATCCTCTACTTGTTCAGCTCTTAGCACTTGTTTGAACTCGGCTACATGATCATAAGGATCTCCGAACTCATCAAAATAGTTCTTCATTGCCTTGACCACTTGAGAAGGTCTAAGAGTTCTTGAGTGCTCTTGGGGTCTCGGCAATGGGAAATCATGTTCATCTCTTTGATGCCTATGTGCTCTATGTCTCTCCCTCTCAGGTGGTTCACCTTCATGTCTTGATTGGTCCCTACCCACAGTATGTGCAAAACTTACCTCAGGTCTCTCTCTAGTTCTTTCCCTCTGGGTTTCATGAGCCTTGGATGATCCTGCTCCTTGGAGGCCTTGGGAAACATTAGATCTTGATGGAGGGAAAATTGACTCACCTTGCCAGGTGTATGCATGCCTATCTTGCTCTGTTACCAAGAACATTTTCTCTGACATGTGATCTAGATAGACAACTTTGCCTGGAGTCTCTGGATCCTTGAACTCATAGATGGTGACTATTGGGCTTGGTTGAGCTGGCTTGAATCTCCAAAAAGCTTCCTCTGTTTCTCTATTCAAGAAGAGCTGTATGCTTTTGTTGTCTTGGGAAATCCATTCTGGAGTGATCACTCTAGTCAAGATTGACTTACCTCTAGGGATCTTGGGTTCTCGTCCCAGGTCTCCTTGCTCTAGGTCTCCTAGCTCGTTCTCAGGAATGATGTTTCCCGGCTCATCTGTCCTGTGTGGTAGGCTGGTAACCACATACATAAAACAGGGAAACAGGATCTCTCTGGGAACTCAGGACAGGCGAGACGATACCAAATTTTCACAATACGATACCTTTGTTTTACCCAATACCACTTGAGACGATACCACCTTAGACGATACGATACTAAAAGTGGTCACGATACGATACCAAGGTGTCAAACGATACGATACCAAAAATTTACACAATTCGATACTAGTGAATTCTTTGGACGATACGATACTAGTTTGCAAGCGATACGATACCACTCAGTAGATGATAGGATACCAAAATTTGCACGATACGATACTGACTCTTGGAACGATACGATACCAAAATAGGAGGCGGTACGATACCAAGTTGGCGATACGATACCACTGTCACGAGCGATACGATACCAGAATAAGAGACGATACGATACTAAGATATGAGGCGATAGGATATTACACGTTCAATGATAAGATCCCAAGACCGGCACGATACAATACTAGGTGGACCACGATACGATACCACCAAGGCGACCGCTATCACCATACCAGCACTTGACGATACGATACCAGAATGGTATCACGATACCTCAAGTGGGCATGCACAATACGATACCTCAACAAGTATCGCGATACACGGGAGTTCTGGTATCGTGATACCAAAACTCAACGGGACACGATACTTGGAGATTTTCACACCCAAATTCAAAAATTTTTGCGAATATGAGTACCTTGTGTCCTCCTTGTCACTCCTATCAGCCTGTAGATGCAAAAATCTATCTCCAAACCGCAATACCACTTGCACGATACCTGACGCTGTTCTCGTCACTCCGTGATACTGAATCAGATTTCTGAAGTTTTGAGAGGTTTTCAAGCACGTTTCTTCAGTGCTTCTGCTCTAAACACCCTTTGCACTTGTCCCTCACAGCCGCAAGTGAAATACGAAGTGAATGTACACTCGAAAATGAAAAAAATCAGAGAAGATGAAGGTGGGAGAAGATGGTGATGATGATGAAGATGAAGAAGGAGAAAAACTCAGAAACTGAACTGAAAATGGTGATTTTTTTACCTTCCAACGTCACTACTCTACGTCTTACCACACGCTCGTCCTCCAAGCTCTCTCCCTGGCAACGACGCCAAATTTGGTGTTACTCTAGCACAATGGTGAGTACCAACGTGAGGAGATACACCTCATAAATGTCAATCCGTGGAGACGTGAGGACGGGTATGAAGACGGTGAGCAAGTGATGGCACAAGTGCGTGAGTGAAAGCACACAAGCATGCACACACATACACACACGCGCACAAAGTAAGAGCAAAGAGCGGAACAATGGAAGATCTTCGATTACACAAGAGCTCTCTTACAAAGCTGAAAACTACAACAAGCTAACCTCAAAAATGAGCTCTCCAGCCCTTTTTATAGTTTCTGAGTGGTTTTGGCCCTGTCGAGACCTAGTGTCCCGCCTAGTTAAAAAATAGGTTCCAGGGCTTATTTGGGGGCTCAAACGAAGTCTAAAAATTATGAAAATTGGTAGGATGGTAGTTCTAATACTCCTCAAGCTCGAGGACGCCTCCGCTTGAACAAAATGGAGTTAAAAAAATGGAAAATGGTATTTACAATGGTTTTTGGTGATAAAAATCACTATTTTTGTAGGGATTTCTTCTGAAAATTTGACAGGTGCTTCTTGGAGCTCCCTACTTGCTCCTTCTTCTTGTGTGTCCACTTCCTTGATGCACTTCCATGCTTTGTCCTTGATCTTGAGCTTCAACATATACATACATACATATATACATACATACATACATACATACATACATACATACATACATACATACATAAATACATACATAAATACATACATACATACATACATACATACATACATACATTTATACATACATACATACATACATACATACATACATACATACATACATTTATACATATATACATACATACATACATAAATACATATATACATACAAACATACATACATACACACACACAAACAAACACACACACACACACACACACACACACACACATATATATATATATATATATATATATATATATATATATATATATATATATATATATATATATATATATATATATATATATATATATATATATATATATATATATATATACATACATATATATATATATAGATACATACATACATACATACATACATACATATTGTTGTACTACAGAAATTATTGAAATATCTTTGTGAACAATGTATAAAACTAATTTAGGCATTACTTTGCTCATAATAGGCGTTAATCATATATGCATCCTTATTCCATTATGATTTAAGGTGCGGAAACCATTCTTCATGAAATAATTATATTAAAAATAAACATAAATACTTGTATACATACATACATGCATAATTTTTAAGGTAGGGAAGTAAAGTGTAATGTTGTCTAGTTATGAGCCTATCCTCTCATTTGTTGTAATTTGACACTATTCGAAGGTGCATACTTTGATACATACACACATATGATTACAAATGTCTCAATATCGTATAATTTAAGATGAAAATCATAGTAGTCCTATTAGGATTTGGTAGGTACCTTGACATTTTATCTATGAAACCATGGGATTGAATCATTTAATTAATTGAAGTTGTTTTCTTAATTATGTCATTTAAAGTGAAACAATACAATTTGTTTGCATTTTTTGATACTAGGTTGTTTTTACCAATTTCCTTTCCTCAACCTCAAGCATCATGTCTTTTTCTTAGTTTGGGAACTAAAAAATTGTATGAGAAACTCTGCTTTTGTAGACATATTGTAGTTCATATATAGACAAAGGTAATGGGTGATTTCTTAAAAGGTATGATGCATGGTAGCACACTCCATTAGAGTATAATGTCATGTTCTCATGTATTGTAGGGGTTCTTTCTATTTCTTGAGTCACCTTACAAGAATATATGGATGGGCATATGTATTGTACGCTCTCAAATGTATTATATATATACACACTTATGTGGTATAGGCATCCTATGTATTGTAGCGACTCAGGTAGTCTAGGAGCCTTAGAGTTGTTGCCTTTTCAAACAAGCTTGTGGGCAAATGGATGGTTAAAGATTAGTGTAATTAGAAAGTGTTCTACACCAACTTCAGTTTCGGAAACAACAACATTCTCTATCATTACGATCCCTAAATGGAATGAGGTTGATCTAATCATGGTCTTCTTCTCACCTTTCCTAATTGTTCCCAAGAGTCTGGATTTGGTGTGTTTTTTATGGAAACGATACAACAAGATGAAACACTTTTGCAACATTCATGTTGATTGGAAGTGGGAGTCTTGTACTAGGTAGGACAATCCTATTAGGCTCCCAATTGTAGGTTTGATGAGAGTGAAGAAGGGGAATATTCAAGAGGAAAGGATGCACTAGAACAAAGTAGTCTTTTTGGAGGAATTTTTATAGGATGTTATCTTTTTGAAAATTATCATTGTAAAAGACAAGTGGGTTTTTTTTGTTGAATCTTTGAAATACCTTGCTTGTAGCTTGAAATTTATCAAGATGGTGATGACACTAATGGGAAATGCCTCTCCTCTAATCCATAGTAACCACAGGATTTCTAAGTGGATTGGATTAAAATGGTCAATCACACAAGGATTTCGGTTGGATTCATTACTTTCTTCTATGGTCTTAGTTTCTTGGTTAACCATCATGCCTATATTGGCCAAATCGATGGACTTTTCTATTGAATAACCAAAGACAGATGACCATGAGAATTTTTGCTGATGAAATGAATGTTTTTTTACATAATGATCTAGAAACTATGCTAGCCTTTTGGTATTGTCTGAATACCTTTTGTTTGGCTTTAAGATGGAATAAAATCACTTGAAAGTGGCATCCAAGGCTATAATTGGGGATTTAGCTAATATGTTGGAAACTAGATGGTGTTCTTACGTTTGTTGTTCTGCCATGGTGGAAGGGTCATGACTTACTGAATCTAATTTTCTCCCCTTTATTGTTAATCTCACACTCCTGGATATTGTTTGTTTGTTATCTAAGAGTTGCAATAAGATGATATTTTACCTCAAGTTGAAAGTGGACTGTCCATATTAGACATAATGATTGTATCTAGTTCCCAATCAATGGAATAAGGAAAGGTAAGCTGTCAATTTTGCTTACCTCTAAAGAGCAAAACGTTTATGGAATAAAGAGGTTTGTGGAATAAAGAGAGAATACTATAGATTATGTAAGAGGAGATTAACTAAACTTCGAGAGTGGCCTATGAAGATTGGTGTATTCAGAAACAAAATCAATGCTTATGATACCATGAGTTCTTGCTTAATTTCTCAACCATGATCCACTAAGATAGAAGGTATAAAAATAGAAAAATGTCAAAAGCTTTGAAAAAAATTCCTAATTTTAAGATGAAATTGATTCATAATGTCTCCATTTATAGGAAATTGTGTCACAATTGGATGAGTATCGCATATAAGTTCCTTGAAAAATGAGAGCCCTTCATTGAGTACAAGGAAGTTTTTCAGATGTGAAAAATTCCGCATCTAAGAACTTGTTCTCATGTGAAAGCTCTGAGTGGTTTAAGATTTTCCTTAATGGTAGAGAAGGCTTGTGAAATGTCTCTTTTTCTTGCTTTGAGAAGCAATTTTAAAGCTAACACAATTTGTGGTAGCCCTTAATGGTGTAAGTGTTGCCTCAATGCTTGAGAAGACTAAAGACACCTCCTTTTTTGTGTTGAAGCAGTACTTTGGGCTAGCAATTCTAGGTGAATGTGGTATATTTAGAGACTCAAATAAACTTGAAACAAGCCTTACTTGGAGAAGCAATACGGTTTTATGTGGCATTGTGGAATTTCATTATGGGTGAAGCTATTTGGAGGATTTGGAAAGAAAGATGCACTAGCAAGTTGAAGGACTATGAGTAGGCCATTGCTGTATTGAAATTAATGTGAAATTAAATGCAAACCTGGAAGAGCTATCAACAAATTAAAACTACTTGTCATGTGGAAAAGAAAAGTTTGTAACTACATGGGATGTAGAATGAGATAGTTGGTGATGTTATCATGAGTTTTACAAAAATTGTAAGGGAACATGTAGTGTACACAACTTATGGTTCTCCTTTGGGTCCAAACTCTAGGATCTCAATGTCTAATAAGGGAGAACCAAGAGAGGGCACAATGGGTTGTGGGATTTTTCGAGCTCTAATGCTTTATATGTTCGCCATGCACTCACTAGAGCTTTGAGGAGAAAGTGGGCTAGAGACCCTAAAACATTGAGTGAAGTGGTTAAAAATCAACGTGCCATTATCGTCCTTTGTCATTCCTAATTGCATGGCCCTGAACATGATACAAACCAATTGTAAGCACGCAGACAAACATCCACAAAGCTTCGCTTAACAGTTGCATGAATACTTATTCTGGGCAAGCAATATTTTTATTATGACTATGTGTAAGTTCATGCTTGGGATGTGTGTTTCTAAACCTTTGATCTTTTTACATGGATTAAGAGTTTCGCAGAGGCTAGCTGGTGGTTGGCATGTGGCTTACAACTGCAAGGCAAAGAATAAGGTATAGAGGAAGGTCGTTGGTGGCATGAGATTTTAATTGACTGATGAGTTTAAAGACCGAAGCATTCAAGATTTTGGAGCAGTATTGAGAGAAAAGTTGTATCCTTGGAAAACGTTTATAGCAATACATTTTCTGGTTGAAGAGATAGAGAAAGTTGTTGTGTCTAACTCAACATGGATTTCGAATGTTATTTCGTAGGGCAGTCTCCTAATCATTGAAAGAGTTCTCTCGGACTACTTAATTATGTTAATTGCTTATTTAATTACGCCAATCCAAGCATGTACTCGTGCGTTCCAAGCGGTTATGATAAACCCAACATTCCATGCCACGAGCCGAGAGATTCGCTATCATTTCTTTGATACTGCTTGCTGTTTTCAAAGTATAGTTTGTTGTCATGCTAATATGTTAATAGAGGAAATCGAGCTCCGTATCCGCACAAAAGTGCAGCTCGCTTCAGGTGATGGTGATGATGATCTTCTTCTTTGAATTGTGGGCGGAGCTGACCTCCCTTAAGTTACAAAGGGCTTACATGACTAACAGATGCGGTGTGCGCGTGATACTTGCAGAGAGAGAGAGAGAGAGAGAGAGAGAGAGAGAGAGAGAGAGAGAGAAATAAGCTTCTAACTTCTAAGCCTATGACAAGCGTTGATTAGCATAGGCCGCCTCCTCGCAGAGGCCAAGTGTTTCTCTTCATCATTCAAGGGCAATTTCTTAATCTTCATTTCTATGCAGTGCATCAAACAAGCAATGAAGCATCACGTACCGTCAGCGTCTCTTGTATGCTGAAGTCTCTTTTACCGTCAGCGTTCATCATCTTCATTCCGTACAGATTTCCTCTCTATCGTGCTGATGCACAAACGCTTCTAGGCGATTTCGTCTGATACCGATGAACAGTAGAAATCTACTGTTAACAAGTACTCAAAGAAGCCGAAATGAAGACTTACCTCACCCTTTCTTTTGCTATCAGAGAGCAGGATACTCGTATGAGAACACAATAATCATAGGAGTTTGTACACTAACCATATCAATGTGATTGCATTCAGATTCGTTGATCGATTTTATTTCTGATCCTTCTAAGATGTAATTCCTTCCTAAATAGTAGATGAGCTATTTCATGACTGTAATGCCAAGTGCATCAAGATATACCGGCATGGAAATCACGTTCAAACACATAGAATCTCATCAAAGTGACTCTTTGAGTTTCAACCTTGAGAAAATCAAATGTTCATGTTATATTATGCCCATAAAAGACATAAGCCGCAGCATAGTAAATTACCTAGTCATGCAACATTTCATGTAACATGCATCCACACAAATTGTGTAGGATATATAAGAATGATTGCATAGAGAAGCCACATGACATGTAAATTTTAGGAAATCTCATAAGGGAGAAGAAATAATCCCTTTGAAAAGGTTATAAATTTTTATGGCATTATGCCTTTTCTAGTAGCATCATCTATCAAAGTGACAAAGTAAAGAGAGCCGTGTAATGAACTTGTGGGCATTGGAACACACATAATTGTATGAAGGAGGCTAAAGGAAAAATTGAAGAGTCAATGTGCGTTTTATGCACATTCATAGATCTCCAATGGCGAGGATTGGTAAGTCTTCAACTTGCAATATCATCGAAGATACTCCAATGTATGCGTGTCTCCGAGTTAAGAGAACCTCACCATCACACTTTTTATGTAACCTAAAATGCTTTATGTACAAGAAGTAACCATTATATCAATGGCCACATGGACATACATAAGAAGTATCTAGAGAAGCGTACATAGTGTGTAGGCTGAATTTTCAGCCCAAAGAGTAGCTAACAAAACCTCCAAGTGTCTATCAACTCTATGTGATTGCATTCAGATTTGTGGATTGATTCTATTTCTAATCCTTCTAAGATGCAATCCCTTGCTAATAAACTGGATGAAGTATTATGAATGTAATGCCAAGTGCACCAAGAGATACCGCCATTGAAACCGGGTTAAAACACATAGAATTTCATCAATTAGACTCGTTGAGTTTCAAATTTTGTCTAGTTGAACTTTCAGTTTCAAGCTTAAGGAAATCAAATGTTCATTTTATATTAGGACCATAAAAGACGTAAGATGGAGCATAGTAAATTACCTACTCATGCAGTTCCATGTAACATGCATCCACATAAATTTTGTAGGAAATATAAGAATGATTGCACAAGGAGCCTTTTCACTTCAATGCATTTGCATATGAACATGGAAAATGCTCAAACCATCTTATATGAAACAAATTCATGGAGAATCAACACATTCCCAATCAAATTTTAAATTTTGTTATGAGAGTACCCATGAGGATTCTTGGTGTATAGATAAATCTTGCAAGATTGGTTTCAACTTTCAAGATTTAATTTTATGTAGTAGCTTATCTACTTTTATGCTTTTATCTGGTTAATTGAATACGCCTTCGCCAAAGGAATCTAATTTCTACTATTATCGCATAACGTTTTGTTTACATTGATTGAATTTGCCTTTCACAAGATGAATATGATTTCTACGTATATCACAGAACCTTGTGCTTCGATTCATCTAAACTAGATCATGATGATATAGAACTCCTAGTTAGATTGAATATTAAAGAGATAATCATTTAGAAAGAAATAAAAAAGAATAACCAAATTGGACTTTTGAGGAAATATATACATGCATAAAGGAAATATGGAAAAGGAAATCTTAATGGTATTAGTGAGTGGCTAATATGAGAATATGAGAAGCAGATTCTAATTATTTCCATCATAGATATAAGGAAATGCAACTTACATAGATGGCAGACAATAAGCATGCATGTCTACATGTTTTCAGAAATAGAAGTAAAAACACTGATTAAGCAATCACCCTTATGCTTTACGAGGTGAAAAACAAGGAACCAATCATGAATAAGGAAGCTATAGGAAGTTTCAAAAGCAAAAGGAGAAAACCTTTTTGAAAAGATTACAAATTCTTATGGTATGACACCTTTTCTAGTAGCATCATCTAGGAAAGTGACAAAGTAATGACCAACACATAATGAACTTCTCGGCATTGGAGTACACATATTTTTATGAAGGAGATCTAAAGCCAAAATTGAAGAGTCCACGTGCATTTTATGCACATTAGTAGATTTCCTATGGCAAGGTTGGGTATGTCTTCCACCTGCAATATCATCAAAGATACTCCAATGTATGGGTGTCTCCCAGTTAAGAGAACCTCACCACCACTGTTTTCATTGAGGGTAACATGCTTTATGCACAAACATTATATTAATGTCTAGATGGATGTACATAAGCAATATCCACAGAAGCATACATAGTGTGTATGTGCTCAACATATGCAGTAAGATCGAAGTGAAGGGTTGAATCCACAACCCAAAAACTAGTTAACAGAACCTCCAAGTGTCTATCAAAACTATTCGTTAAGCTTAAAAAACCTTCATAGTCGTTTTTAAGGCAGCTCTAAGGGGAACAATACTCGGATGGGTGACCTCTCGAGAAGTACTTAGAACCTCTCTCTTCCTCGATTGTTGAGGTCCTCCCTCATGGGAAGCCAACAAATCCAATGGTGATCTTAATGACTTGAATGACAAGGTATGCCAAGGCATATGCCCTGGTCACCGCCTTAGTCATAAGCTTTGGGTGCATGGGCAAGTGCTCGCGTCCCTCACACAAAAGGAACAAAGCTTTTGCATCAAAATGCTCTAAAACTAGTGAAGTATTTGGATATTGATGCATGACATTGAACTCTCCTTCTTGAGAGCTCCAAGATGATACCCTCCTAGTAGAAAACCAAGTTTTAGATGCCACATATAATATTCCACGCAAAGGCTGCAAAAATATGCACAAAACACATAGTCGACAAACCATGAACATAGATTTCTTAGGTTATAGAAATGAAGTCAAACATAGCATCTGTGGCTAACCAGGCCAATACATGCTTTATTAAAGAGCACATAAAAAAGTGTCCAGAAACCACTTGGTCTTTCACATGGACACTAACACTAACATCTTGGATGTGGCATCTACTCACGTTCTTTCAAGATTTGAGCTATGAACACTAATCATGGTGGACGCATGAACTATCGATCATGGTGTTAGATCATTTATTTAGAAATATGGTTTCACATTAAACATTTTTGAAATGTATGAGAAACTCGAATTTCATTGATCACATCCTGGAAGAACTGGTAGACCCCCTAACAGGGACAACACATGTGCATAAACATGTGACTGGGGATAGAGTAGTCAATTGAAATCACCTAGTTATCTGCATAAGAATAAGGGATCTCTCCCATTGATATTCAAGGCATTCTAAAACCCTAACAAGTCATCTCTCTAGCATGTCGGGGTGGTCGTATTTAACTGTCTCTTGCATGGAGAAGGTATAAATTCTATCTACATGTATATGAGTTTTTTTACAAGATATCGCATGAGAGTTATTATCTAAGAAACGCAATAGGATTTTGGTATCCAAGTCTAATTCTCAACCTCTTCACATCCACTTGAAAAAGAAGAAATCCTCTCTTGACCTCTCCCTTTCCCCTCCCTCCTTGGATGCATGTTGTTGTAAACATGTAGGAGTCCAAGATAAGGGACAAGTGGACCCCTAATTCAACCATGTGGGCAAAGAAGGATGAAGATTCCCTTTGTCAAACACATGAGTCAAGAAAGGTACCATGCCATCTTCAATTGGCAACGCTTATATGGGCCTTCTATAGGCCTACTATGAAGCTCAAACCTTCTATGTGGTATTATGATGAAGTGAAGGGCCTTATCTCGGTGCTCGTTTGTGCCTTGTAGACACACAAAAACAACTCTTTTAAGGCCGAGGTCAACCAATCTCTTCATCAAGAAAGGTGCAACAACTATGGCAGAGGAAGGTTCCAATTTCCAAACTAATTAGAAGAGACCTCCCAAAGTATCAGCCTCCATCATTATCTTCAACTAGTGACTTTTTCTAACTTGCTATCTTCCAACACACATTTCTTTATAGAGTGATGAATTTGAGTGATGTTTATCTCCTTAGAAAACTCAATTTTGAAGCCTTCAATGGAGAAAATGTTAGTTTCAATAGAGTTACATTTTTTATTTTTATGTAAGTAGATAATGTGCAATTGTTTAGTAGTTTTAGAGGTATCACCTTAATCATGGCCTTGGATATGCTAAGAATGGATGAAAATAACTCTAATATATCTTTTGTCCCATTCGTTCACGAAATGATTTTGATTCTTAGTGGGTGCCACTTGATCCACATAAAATTTTCCCCTGGCTCCATTGGAAATTCTATAGAGTCCCTATTTCATGAGGAGATAGGAAATCCTAAATTTCGATGGTTGATAGTTGGACTTGTCTAGCTTCTCAATCTACGTGCTATAGTCTAGCTAGATAGCTGTCTTTCTCCTAATTCTTCCATAGCTATTAAAGTGGATAAGAGGGGATAAATTTTGGAATTTTACCTTGAATTTATGCTTTCTAATAATAGAAAATTTTGCATGCTCCCCCTTGTCTTATCTGATAGGTAATTTCCTTCACCACCAGATATCGCACTTCAAATTAGCTAATCAAAAACTTCAAGCACGTCTCCTTGGTGCTCTAGTGAACTTAGTGGGAATGCTCCTCGAGTGTTCCTCCTTGTACTTCTATGCTCCAAGAGCGATTTGCACTCTTAAAAGTGTGTAAAACACCAAACAGAATCAACAATATGTTTAGAAGGATTGTAAATTATTGTAACACCATACTTGGATGTGCTAGAGTATAGGAAAGAAAAATTGTGCTTTTACATTTGTTGTGTCATCATGATGGAAGGGTCAGCTTTATTGTTACTCCTAGAGGCTCAAATATTGTTTGCTTGTCATGTAAAAGTTCGAAAAACGTAATACTTTAGCTTAAGATCAATGAAGTGTGGAAGTGGACTGTCCGTATTAAGCAGAGAAATTGTATCTAGCTCCCAATCAAGGGAATTAAGGAAGGTAAGCTCCCAATTTTTCTTACCTCCAAAGAGTAAAAAATTTATGGAATAAAAGGTTTTGTTTGTGCAAGCATCTTTAGAATCTAGAGAGAAGGCTACGGATTAGATATGAGGACATTAATTGAGGTTGGAGAGTGGACTATGAAGATTGGAGCATGTTAAGAAAAAAAATCAATACTTTAGATAATGTGAAGTCTCACTTCCTTCTTGGCCATGACCCCCCTCAGACAGAAGGCATAGAAATAGAACAATGTCAACAACTTAGAAAAAATAAACACTTTAACGATGAAATTGAATCTCAATATCTCGATTAATATGAAAAGGTGTCTCAATTGGACAAGTATTTGATGGCATTATAAGTTCGCGGCCCTATGAGTGCCCCTCATTGAGTATAAGGAAGTTATTATGATGTAGAAAATTGTCTGTCACAGAATTTGTAGTAATCTCAAAGCTAACAAAATTAGTGGAAGCCCTAAGTGGTTTGAGTGTTGCCTCAATTTAAGAGAGGGCTTGGGGCATGTCTTGTTTTCTTGCCCAAGGAGTCTTTTGGTTTGGAAATTCTTAGGGAGAGTGTTGTCTTTACAAACTAAAATAAACTAGAAACTAGCCTTACTAAGAGAATCAATGTTAAAGCTAAGGAAATTTGTTGTATCCCTTCATGGTGTACGTATTGCCTCAATGGTTCAGAAGACTTAAGACACCTCTTTTTTGTGCACAAGGAGTCCTGTGAATTGGAAATCCTTGGTGAGGGTGTTGTCTTTATACACTCAAATAAACTAGAAACAACCCATACTTGGAGAAGTAATAGGTTTTTGTGTGGCCTTGTGGAATTAGATTATTGTAAAGCTATTTGGAAGATTTGGAAAGAAATATGCGCTAGAAACTTGAAGTACTATGACTAGGCAATTGCTCTACTGAAATTTATGTAAAATGAGTTGCAAATCAAGATAACCTCTCAACAAATTAAAACTAAATGAGATGTGGAAAAGAAAAATTCGTAACTACATGGGATGTAGAATGCGATCGTTGCTAACATCATCATGAATTTCACAAAAATGTTTAGGCAACACGTAGTGTACCCAACTTATGGTTCTTATTTGGGCCCGAATTCTAGGATCTAGAAGTCTAATAAGTAGAATCAACAGAGTGCACAATGTGTTGCGGGATTTTGTGAGCTCTAGTCTTTCATATGATGGCCATTCACTCACATTTCTGAGGAGAAAGCGGGTTAATAACCCTAAAACATTGAGTGAAGTGGTTAAAAATCAACGTTCCATTATCCTATGTGATTTCTAATAGCATGTCCCTCAACATAATGCAAACCAATTGTAAGGATGCATACGTACATGCAGAAAACTTTTCTTAACAATTACATGAATGTCTATTGAGCAAGCTTTATTTATTTTATGAATATGTATAATTTTATGCTTGGCATGTCGGTTTCTACACATTTGAAGTTTTCATATTGATTTAGAAGTTTGCAGACGTTAACTGTTGGTTGGCATGTGGTTCACGTATAAAGTAAAATAAGGAATGTATTTGAAAGATTTATAGCTGCAAGGAAAAGAGTAAGATATACAGCAAGATCGTTGGTGGCATGAGATTTTAATTGTTTGATGAGGTTAAAGACAAAAGCATTAAAGAATCTGGAGCAATATTGAGACATTAGGGGATTTTATCTATGAGGGTGCTTAACCCTCTTTCAACTTGAGATAGCGCCTGTAGATTTGTGTCGAAGCAGGTATCAAAAAGGATCTCCCCTCTAAAATTTCCATAGACATTAGAGAAGAACAAACCATAGGGCAAGAGATTATATATAAGAGCTTTCTGAATGATTGCTTTCATTGTGGACTATAGGGCCATATAATAAAATATTGTCTCTTGAGATAGATATCCTTTAAGAACAAGCAAAATTAGGGAAACACTAATGTAATTGAGAACAAAGAAGCTTTAGTGGCCCAAAGCGTGTGAGAAGGTCATCCTCAGGATGCTCGGAACAAGAAGGAAACACAATTCAAGGAGACAAACCCAAAAGGCTTCTCAAAGAATGAGACGAAGAAGGAGAAGAAGCCCTAAGGGAATAATTGAAAGGAGCCCCTCTTGCATGGCTCCTGAAAGAAACATTTTTTGCAACTTGGAGAAGGAGGTCAATGACTTTAGATTACCCAAGGGAAATGGATCACTAGGACTATCACAATGATGCGAAAACTCTAGATTATTTCACTTATAAGGAAGAAAACCAAGAAGGATACACCACTAGCAAAGAGGATGGTTCATAATCAACAATGAAGATGCTCATGATAGCAAAAGCTCGATCATTGGATGCACAATTCCCAAAAGGATATGGGACTCATTTCCAAAAAAGGCTTCATAGAAAGGAAAACAACTAGCTCAAATACCATGGAAAAGACACCTTAAGGGTAAACTCCTATGTTAGGGTTTCTCTACCTCAAAGAAAATAGATGATGAGGAAGAAAATAAAAAGAGGGACAAGTCTCCTCCCCATAAAGAACTAAACCTATGATAATGATAATATTTCTTTCAATGTTAGAGGGTTGTCTAACCCCTTAAGAGCAATTATTATTCGCCACTCGATTAGGGATAAAGCCTAAACCCAAACTTCATCTATCTTCAAGAGATAAAAAATGATGGGGAAGACCTTCAAAAGAGACTGAAATGTATTTCATCATCCCATGTCTGGATCTCCACCATACACCCCACAAGAAATGGTAGAGCGGTTATCGACATTAACAGTAGTTGGTTTGATACACTTGTGGATACCTAAATGGATCATAACCATCAGTTGATTGTGCTTCCTTTGGGGATCCTCATAGCTCATCAGCATAGTCTACGTGTATGCTCCTAATATCCATGTGGTAAGAATCACCACTTGACAGTTGTTGGAATCTCTACCCCTTAATGTTGTTCTCTATGGCGACTTTTATATGGTGGAGGCCCTTTCTGAAAGCTAGGGGAAAAGAGGGCGGGTGATTGATGGTCATGAGAAGGAGGCCTAGGACTAAGTCAAGCTACAGCTTGATCTCATGGAGATCAAAGATGAGATGTGTCTTTCTTGGTGGAACCTATAGTGTGGAGTCAAACTTAGGAAAGCTAGACTTGATTAAAGTTAATTCATGCAGAATATCATCAATCAGTGGGCCTCCCTTCCCTCTCCCAATATGTGAACCGTTTTGTCTCTCATCACTACCTAATGGTGCTTATCTTCAAGCTGGTCATCATTCTCAAGAAAGCCCCTTGGTTTTATGCCAATCCATCAACCTTCTACTTCCCCTAGGTCTAGTATAAGATGTGCAAGCTCAGATTAGTTTCACTTCTCTTAAATATAAATAAAACCTCATTCGTTAAAAAATCAAAAAGAAGAAGAAGAAGAAAAAGAAGAAGAAGAAGAAGAAGAAGAAGAAGAAGAAGAAGAAGAAGACTAGAGGCTAGGACGACTTCGAGTCATAGGTAAGAAAAGAATTGTTCATTTAGAATCCTATTTTGATTCTTCGTGAGTGCCATGGAGTGAAGAAAAAAGTACAAAATCATGAGATACAAATCACTCCATAATGTCCTTTACATCACAATAACATCACCATTTTTTCAATCATGGACTATACACTTGTTATCAACAAAGTCTACATGAAGTTTAACACTAGCAATAGTAGGAACCAAAACGAATTTTTTCTTGATATCAGGTACATACAACACACTCTTGAGAGCAGGAATACCTCCGTTTGCAACCATAAGCTGAATTTCTCGAAGTCCAATAATAAGATAACTAGCATTATTTGCATAGACAACATGTACTTCCTTGGTCACATCTTTCAAAGATGTAAAAAATCTTTTGGATTCAGTGATATGCTTTGATTTACCACATCTAAAAATCAATGTGAATCAGCCTCATTCAGAGTAGTACATGAAGAACGTGATGATGAATCATGATGACATGTGACACCATGCCCAAATATCTTGAGCAACATTAGCTTCATCGTTCTTTGCATAAGATGTACTTTTTGTTGAAATTCAAGCTCTAACATTAGGAGTGAATGGACCCTTTGGATGGCTGCCACTTCCAGCATTGTGAAGCAAGAGATCAAGCAATAAGAATTGAGTTTAAATTTAAATTTGAAAGCCCCTTTATAATAGTCAAATTCCACCTATCATGCTTAGGTGTGATAAAGCCTATAATTTAGGAAAATGTCTCCCTATCATCTAGAGAATGCTTTTAAATTGATATACTGACACATTGTACTTCAAATTTATAGTTTCATGTGTGTAAAATATCATATATTTTGAATAAGCGGTCTCCTTGCTTAGCAAGCCCCCTAGTTGCTTGAGTATAGAGTTTTTGTAGCCATACCTAACTCACATATTCTATGTGTAGGAGCTATATATTTCTAAGTGTTGAGTAGATTTTTCTTATCATTTACCATTTATTGTAATCTTTGTTTTTTTAGACAGCTATCATTGTTTTCGCAAAGCCCGTATAAGAAATTTGCATATTCTTAGAGAAATTGATCCCGGAGTGAACAATGGTCTCTATTTGTATGCCTATTGAAGACAATAAGTAGCCAGTCCTGGAGGCATTGGTTCTCACAATACGAGTGAGGAATTTGAGTGAGATAACTTAAATTGAAAAGTTCTTATGGTTTAGATTATGTGTGCAAATGCTCGAGGATTGAGTCCTCAGGAGTACATAGAATCATATATTTAAGTGAACATAGGTATCAATGAGTGTGTGTGTGTGAGGCCATCTATGCTTCAAGGCTACATAGGGAAGTTGTATATTCTTGCATCAATGGTATCATAGAACTTTGACATGGAAAGAAATTCAAGGAGGACCAAGAGAATACATTTAATGGCTTGAACGAAGTAGACCTACCAATTTATGTTGAAAAGCACAAAAATCAACTGAAGGAGAGTTGACTACTGAAGAAGGCGCGCATTTTCTCTATTTGTTTGGTACTTTTGAAGTAAACAGGTAAAGCTATTGAAACTTACCACTTTTCATGCATCAATTGGATCTAAGAGAATACATTTGAGTACATTTTGTTAGATTATGCCACCCAAATCAAGAAATTAGACAAAAACAATTGTCATCTATTGAGGTTTACAATGCTTAGATTAGTCATGCGAAAAGACTTATGGGGTTATCATTAGTGGCACATATCCTAGACCTAGGGTGGGTCATTATCCAACTTGTGATCAGTTACATAACTCCAAAGAGTAGAATGAGAGTGATAAAAGAGTCATCTTCATATTATCGCAACACATTAGCAATGCCATGGTAGGACATGTAAAATATCTAGATACACCATGAAGATCTCGAAAACAACAGAAAGACTTTACTTTACTTGAACCAAAGCGAGGAAGATTCAATGAAATACTGAACTGAATAACTTCAGGAGACCACTTAGTAGCAATATAAATGATTCCATCTTGAAGATAAAAGAGGTGAAAAAATGATCTAAGAATGATGAATGGTCTTTTTGTGCATGCGTATTGAAGACAATAACTAGCATGTATTTGGGGCATTGGTTCTCACAATAAGAGTGTACATTCGGAGTGAGATAACTTGCATTAGAAAGTGTAATAAAGTGATAGGTAGGAGATGATTGAACCACACCCTTGACAGGTAGGAGATGGTTGAACTAGACACTAAGAGGGAGGATTAGGAAGTAATACTCAACCATGGCTTTCGGGGCAAGTGGCTATCCCATCACATTACTAACCAAGAGGATGTGAGTTCAATTCCTTACATTAGTAGAAGAGCCTAGGAAGTAGGCTTGGGAAAGGTGGAATGACCCATTGGCCTCTAAAAAAGTCACTTGGGCATCCTCTCATGGAATATTCCCTTTCCATTTGCGCAAGGGGGCCCATTGGCCCCCTGGGATCCCCTAGCTAGGGCGCGCACCGGCTCCCTTGGACCCCCCAGCCAGTGGTGCTCATCGCTACCCCGGACCCCACCATTGGGGACCCTGGTAATTCCCTTTCCTTACAATACCTTACATGGTCCAATATGACCTTCATCCAACATGCAAGTTGGGATTCCCATCAATTGGGTAATGCATGCTTGGCTTCTCCTCATAATGGGGGCCTTACAAAATGTGCATACAATCATGATGGGTAGACATTGCTCATATACTAACACCCCCCCTCAACGGTTATCGATGATAAATCAAGTAGGTCTCAGTCCTATGCCCATCTGTTGAAGATGCCTGTTGAGCTGTTCTCTTCCAAGTGCTTTAGTGAATATGTCAGCACAATTTGCCTCTGGTGGGAACTATTCTAGCTCCACAATTTCATCTTCAATTAGCTCACAAATGTAATGGTACTGTACTTCTATGTGCATTGTGCGAGCATGAAATACTGGGTTCTTTGCAATAGCCATACAAATTTGGATTATCACACTTGAGTACAGTCGGCATATTTGATGGAAAGCCTAGATCTCCAAGAATTCTCCTTAACCAAAATGCCTCACAAGAGAAAAAACAAGCTGCTTTGTACTCTACTTCAGTGGAGGAGAGTGCGAGAGTTGGTTGCTTTCTACTTAGCCAAGAAAATATTCCTGAACCAAGTGAGAAACAATATCCAAAAAGTAATTTTCTAGAATCACAATCTCTAGCCCAATCTGAATCACAAATACCAAAATCCAAGGTTCATGCAATGTACCTTAGAATTCGCATTCGAGCATTCGAGTGACTCTCCTTAGGTTTGTTGGAGAACATGCTTAATACCCCAACAACATAGCAAATGTCTGGTCTAGTGTTGCACAGAAAAATAAGACTTCCAACAAGCTTCCTATACTTCTTAGCATCTACATCAAACATGTTATCATCCATAGATAGCTTATGATTTACCTCCATATGTGTGCTAGTTGGTTTGCAGTCCATCATTCCAAATAAGTTGAGAATTTCTTTGGCATATTTTGGTTGTGAGATGAAAATGCCATCCATCCTTTGCCATATTTCAATTCCCAAACAAAAATGGAGTAGACCTAAGTCTGTCATTTCAAACTTAGTTCCCAAGCTGATCCGAGTTTGATTGGTGAGTTCCTAATGATCTCCTCTAATGATCAAATCATCTACATATACAATGACAACAACTATCTTGCTATCCCTTTTTGTTACATACAAGTTAGCATCAGAAGTACTTCTTTCAAAACCCATATTTTTGAAAAAAATATCTATCCATTCGTACCAAGCCCATGAAGCTTGCTTAAGTCCATAAAAAGCTTTCTTCAACTTGCAAACTTTATTTTTTGAATTGGGCACCTCAAAACCTGGTGGTTGAGATACATATACCTCCTCCTTGAGGTGACCATTCAAAAAAGCAGATTTAACATCCATTTGGAAAATAGGCCGAGCCTTTTGTGCAGCTACTTCAAGTAGCGTCCAAATAGTTATCATGCGTGTTGTTGGTGCAAAAGTTTCTTGAACATCAAATCCTTCGATATGTGAAAAACCCTGTGCAACTAATCTTGCCTTATACTTTTCTAATGTTCCATCTGCTTTATACTTAGCTTTCCAGATCCATTTAGTACTATTACCTTCTTCTTTGGCGGCAAGTCCACTAGATCCCATGTATCATTTTTGAGTATACTATCATACTCAGACTGCATTGCCGCTCTCCAACCTGGATCATCAAGGGCTATTTCAATGGTGCTAGGTTCCTTTATCAAGCCCATGATATTTGCCATCAAAGCCATGTTAATAATGTGTTCTGAGGCTCTTCTTTGCTCCTCGATTCTCTTTGATCTTTGTAATCCATATGAGGATGATTCTGGTACATCTACATGTGGATTGTGATCATCAAAGAGCTGTTGTGCCCACTTTGGTAGTGGCTTACGCTGTGCAGCTACAACTGGTTGGCTTTTTATTGAGGAAATTTCTCCATCATATGTTTCCTCCTCCTCAACTTTAACCTATCATTTGATAGGCACAAGGTGAGATATTTCTCTGTTTCATGAGATAGTAGATTTACCTTTATCTTCTACTAAGTGTGGTCGTTCATCAAACACCTCATCTTGGCTGACAAAAATCTTCCTTGCCTCAGGATCCCACAACCTGTATGCTTTAGACTCTTCACTATATCCTAGGAGGACACACTTTTTGCTTCTTGAATCCAACTCTGATCTTGTTGAATCAGGAATATGTGCATAACAGAAACAACCAAAAATTGTGAAATGCAAAACTGAAGGCTTTTTACTAGAATATGCTTCTCGAGGAGTCATCCGCTTCAGTGCTTTTGTGTAGCTTTGATTGAGGATGTAGACTGCTATATTGACTGCTTCTACCCAGAATGAATCAGGCATGTCTTTAGCCTTTAACATACAATGAGCCATTCCAACTACTCTCCTATTCCTGTGCTCAACAATGCCATTTTGTTGAGGTGTATGAGCTGTGGTAAGTTTCCTTTTCACACCATGGTCCTTATAGTAATTATTGAATTTTATTGACAAGAATTCACCTCCTCTATCTGTTCTGAATTTCTTTAGTTTCCTTCCTGATTCATTTTCCACATACTTATGCCACATTTTAAATTTTTCAAAAGCATCAGCCTTCTCTCGAATTAAATAAACCCATATCTTTCTACTATAATCGTCGACTAACAACAAAAAGTAGAAAGATCCTCCTAAAGCAGGTGTAGACATTTTATCGCAGATATCAGCATGTACCAACTCTAGAGGAGCTTGAGATCGATTGCTATTCATTTATAAAATGATTTTCATTCTTAGTGAGTGCCACTTGATCCACATAAAAGTTTCCCCTAGTTCCATTGGAAAGTCTATGGAGGCCCTATTTCACGAGGAGATAGGAAATCCTAAATTTTGATGGTTGATAGTTGGACTTGTCTAGCTTCTCTGGCTTCTCAATCTAAGTGTTATAGTCTAGCTAGATAGCTCCCTTTCTCCGAATTCTTCCACATCTATTAAAGGGGATAGGAGGGGAAAATTTTTGGAATTCTACCTTGAATTTATGCTTTCTAATAATAGAAAATCTTGCATATTCCCCCTTGTTCTATCTCATAGGTGATTTCCTTCACCACCAGAAATGGCACTTCAAATTAGCTAATCCAAAACTTCAAGCACATCTTCTTGGTGCTCTACTAAGCTCATTTGAAATTCTCCTCGAGCGTTCATCGTTGTACTTCTATGCTCCAAGAGTGATTTGCACTCTTTAAAGTGTGGAAAACAGCAAACATGATAAACAACATGTTTAGAAGGATCGTAAATTATTGTTACACCATACTTGGATGTGCCACTGACTAGGAAAGAATGAACAGAAACAGACACAAGAGCGAAGAAGAAGAATGAAACATGAAGACATGGATTGACTAGATGAGCTTTATATAGGTAGATGATCAATGATATGTGAATGAGTCAAGTTAGAGTTATTAGTGACTCCTAAGTGCTATATTCAACCACATATGAGCATAGCATGTATATGTGCCTACAAGGGGAAGAAAACTCTGGCTAGCTCTACACTAAAAAAGTGCCTATGTACAATGCTTCACATCAAAGCTTCAAGGACACATTAGTGTAGAAAACTCTTAATGAAATGATCATTTTCCATAAAATACTCGCAATTTTGTGCTTTATTATTTTCTTATCATCTTTGTCTTTTTTCTTTGATATTAAAGCATTAGGATGTTTTGGCTTATTAATAGAGGAGCTCCATTTACCTTTGCCCTTTGGATTAGCTCCAGAAGCTTGCTTTACAACACATGTAACTGAAGTCTTTTCGTAGATAGATATTCTCCCAACAAACTATAGATTAACTCCTAAAGGATTCAGCCATTGGATTGCTTTTCATCATCAACTAGAGAGTAGATACAAAAATCTGATGGAAATCTATAAGAACATTACGAAACGTTTGCACAACTCAACTATAAGGTGAGATTTCATAAGCACAAATCAATAGTTCTTTAAAACCCTTGACCTTTATCAAAATCATTTCCATTGAATCTTGTTGGTTCATATGCTCACTATCCAACTTTTTTTGGATGTAAGCAACATAAGCTTCAATTCTTGCCTAGTATCATGTATTAGAGTATCTCAAGTATTTTTGCTATTTTGTAAGAGTGAATGTGAGGAATGATCACATGTTGGATAGAAGAAGCTATTAATGTATGTGCTTGTGTCCCTCTTTTATCTCAATAAAGCTCCTCTATAGTATTTGCAATAGAAAATGTAGTAGAACCAAGTAATTGAAGATCATCATGTTCAACACTATGTACATCACCCTCAATCATTCTATTTGCACTTATAAGAAGATATTTTACACCACCTTGCTCAATGCCCTTTTCTATCAATACATGACACATCATGTATGCTGACAATTGGTAATTAGAACCATCCAAATTATCCTAAACAACCAAAATATTGAAAATATAATTTTTTTCAGCCATGGCCTATGAGTAAATACCTTGATGCAAAAAAATTGATTGTATATCAAAACATTGTACATAAATACCTAGTTAAGCTCAGTTAGATATGTAGCACACTTTTACGCCCTTTTATTGGTGAAGCGAAATCGGTATATATGTCTTGGAAAAAATAAAAAAATTACCTCCCGAATCACTCTCCGAGTGCATTTGGATGCCAAGTTGACTTCAAATCAACATTTTCATGCCAAAAAGTGAAAGACTTTTGAACTAATCATACCAAGTATGCTCACCAATTTTCATGTGATTCAAAGACTCTGATAGTAAGGGTGTAAAAATGCCCTAAAGAAAGGAGTTACCTACTATGATAGAGATTGATGGACTTCAAGTATTGTGGAAGCACATGAACAACAAGAGGAAGAAGAACTTTGAAGAATAATATAATATAAATTTTACAGCAATTGAATGTACAAAAGATACGTGACCTATAGGGGTTATATGCTTGTATAGAAGCTGCCGGGAAAGGCATGCTAGAGAGGTAGAAAAGTACCTCAATAGTTAGAAGCTTGTTCACACATATCACTTTGGAAATATATCCACACACCCACACACACACACACACATACATACATACATACGTACATACATACATACATACATACATACATACATACATACATACATACATACATACATACATACATACATACATACATACATACATACATACATACATACATACATACATACATACAGACAGACATATATACATATATACATACATACATACATACATGTGAAGAGAGATGGTGGATGCAATCCAAAGATGAGTAGGTGCTGCTACAACCAGCTTCACATCAGCCAACTGAGAATTTAGAGTTGATTAGTAGACCCTTTGAGCTTCCTAAATCCAGCACAATATCAGCCAAGTACTTTGGAACATGTATCTCAAAAGTTTAAGTCAAGACAGACTAGTTGCGAAATGACTAGCTCCCAAAACTTGCTATTTTTGGACATACACTTGCTGGTAAAAATGAACAATGCTCTCAATCTGGTAGGAGTTAGAAAACTTCCTTTTGGGCATAGCAAATAGACTTAGCAAGCTTCGAAATACAAGTTAAAACACTTCAAATGATGGACTGAGCACTGAGAACAAGATTTATCAATTTCTCGAACATGCCCACCATTCTCGGGGTTCTATAGAGATAGACCAATGAGCAGTAAAATGCAGATATCTCACCAATTGTAAATTCAATGACTACAAAACTTTATATGCCAAAATTAGATAGTAAGCGCTATCCAACGCACATTAAAACACTAAAGAAGGATGATTAGAACGCGAGATATGACCTTTTGAAGGTACTGCTCTGAGTGAGTATAACAGAGAACAAAACAGAGAAGTAGATAATGATAAATGTATAGATTCACATATGATTACAACCACATTGGCAATGAATCTTTGCACAATGGGAGTAGAATTATAGAGCTATGGAGTAAGCTCTTCAATCTCTACAAAATGACATGAAATGGTCACATATAAGGCTCGCTAATGGCCTCTTCCTTCTTGCTCTTTTTATAGCTATTCTTGGAGGGAGTTTTGAATTCGAATTCGAATGGCTCCACCTAAAAGTGATCCCCAAAGTTAGGAGATATTCCCTCAGCTAAAAAATTCGTGATTTTGGTAGTTAGAGCTTCCAATTTGCTTTTACATCATGCATGAGGTAAGCCATCCTTTTCCTTTTTTCTTTTTCCAAATACAAGAGATAGAAATGAACTCTTTTACAAGAGGTGTTCACTTGACTACACATGTGACTTACAAAAGAGAATAATATCAAGCATATCAAGCATGTAGGCTTGGGTAAAATGCACCAACAGCTCCCCCTCAAGCCTAACATGCTTGGCCTCCAAATAATTCTTCAACTGTCCTTGATTTCCTGCAAGCCAATCATTAACTTGAATCTACTTAACTTTGTACCATAAAGAGCTTTAGTCAACATGTCTGCACATTGCATATCTGTAGAGACATAGGATAGTTGAATATCCTTGCTCATTAGCTTCTCCCTTACATAATGGTAGTGGAATTCAATATGCTTGGTTCTAGCATGGTATACCGGATTAGCTGCAAGATGTAGTGAGCTTGTGTTGTCACCAAAAATATGAGGTGTTGAAGAATAAAGTCCAAGATCTGTGTACAAAGATTTTACCCACATGATTTCTTGAGTTGCATTAGCCAAACCTCTATATTTGGCTTTGGTAGAAGATAGTGCCACGATTGGTTGCTTCTTCAATGACTAAGAAATGATTTTTGAACCTGCAAATGATATATATCCGGATGTGCTTCTTCTATCATCTCTAGATCCGGCCCAATCTGCATCTCAGTATACCTTTAGCTCAATATCTGAAGTAAATGAATAAAACAAACCTTCATTCATAGTCCCCTTTAGGTACTTGAGGACTCTCTTGGCCGCTTCCATGTGTGGTCTTCTTGGCTTATGCATAAACTGACTCAATATGCTAACACTATAGCATATATCCACCCTTGTGAGTGTTGCATAGTTCAAACTTACAACCAAGCTTTGATAGATTGTGATGTCTTCAATTGGCTCTCCTTCATAAGCACTAAGCTTATGATTTTGCTCCATAGGTGTACCTACACACTTGGTATTTTCCATCTTGAACTTGACGAGCATGTCATGTACATACTTCCTTTGTGTGATGTATATACCTGAATCTGTGTAGATCAACTCCAATCCAAGAAAATAAGTGAGTGGTCCGAGGTCACTTATTTTGAACTCCTCCTTCATTTGAGTCTTTACCTGTTTGATTCCTTCAAGATCATTGCTTGTGATAATAATATCATCAACATACACACATAAATAGATCACTTCAGATCCATTCCTCTTTATGAACAAAGAGGTATCCGCCTTGCTAGCTTTGAATCCTTGGTCCTGCAAATAAGTCACCAATCTAAAATTCCAAGCTCTTGGAGCTTGCTTCAATCAATACAAAGCTTTCTTTAGTTTGCATACATAGTTAGGATGATGTGAATCCTCATATCCAGGAGGTTGTGCCATATACACTTCCTCAAAAATCCATCCATTCAAGAAAGCATTCTTTACATCAAGTTGATAGACATTCCAATTTCTAGATGCAGCAAGAATGAGAACCCTAATTGTAGGCATTTTTGCAACAGGAGAGAAATTCTCCTCATAATCAATACCATGGGTTTGAGCAAAACCTTTAGCAACTATCCTTGCTTTGTGTCTATTTGTACTTCCATCTGGATTCCTCTTGATTTTGTATATCCATCGAGATCCAATTACCTTCATATATGGCTTGTTAGGTACAAGCTCCCAAGTGTCATTCTCCTTCAAGGCTTCCATTTCTTCATCCATTGCCTTTCTCCAAGCTTTCTTGCTGTGTGCTTCTTCGAATGTGGTAGGTTCTTCATTGGTTGAATCCTTTGCAATGTAGATTGAGTGCTTTGTGACCGAAGAAGTATCATAACCAAACCTCTCTGGTTTCTTCTTCTCCCTTGAAGAGCTTCTAAGTGGTTGATGTGAGCTCTCGGGTCCATATGTAGCATCCTGCATCTTTGCTTTACCTTTGTTCTTACATAGCTTTAGTCTTTCCAAGTCTTCTAGGTCAATCTCCGAATCACTTTCTTCAATCTGCTTTGGCTCCTTTGGTTGAAGTGATGGAAAATCTTCATCCAAGTCATATGGCAGCTTCACTCTCCTGTCATCATCAAACCATGATTTGTTTTCATTAAAAATTACATCTCTACTCACATAAAATCCTTTATTGGTTGGATTGTACAATCTATATCCTTTTTGGTTTTGGTCATAAACAATAAATACGCACTTCTCTACCTTGGGATCCAATTTCCCTCTTACTTGAGAAGGAATGTGAGCATAGGCTAAGCATCCAAAGATTTTACAATGCTCTAGACTAGGTCTTCTTCCATTCCACACTTCATATGGAGTGGTTCCATCTAGTGACTTAGATGGAAGTCTATTTATGAGATATGTGGCTGTAGACATAGCCTCTGCCCATAGGTAGTTTGGCAATCCCTTTTCATTGAGCATGGACCTTGCAGCTTTGACAATAGCTCTGTTCCTCTTCTTTGCTACACCATTGAGTTCGGGTGTATACCTTGTAGTGACTTCCCTTTTAATGCCTCTTTCATGCAAGAAGGCATCAAATTCAGAAGAGAAGTATTCTCCTCCACCATCTGACGTGAGTCGTTTCAAAGTCCTACCTGTTTGGTTTTCAACAAGAGCAATATACTTCTTAAAGCAATTAAACACTTCATCCTGCTTCATGAAAAACAGAATGGTCCACCTGCTACAATCATCTATGAAAGACACATAATATCTTGAGCCTGATATAGATGGCTCCTTACTTGGACCCCACACATCCGTGTGCACTTGATCTAAAGGATTTTGATACATATAACCTTTCTTATTGAAAGTTTGTTTATGAGCCTTGCCGAGTTGACAAGCTTCACACTTATAAATCATGTGTTGCCTTGTGATATTAGGCAAACCAAGTACACTTTGGTCCGTGCAAATCTGTTCGAGTGTCCTCTCACCAATGTGAGCAAGCCTTTTGTGCTATATCTCCAACTCTGTTAGAGTTTGAGATCCATAGCTAAACAAAGCTATGTTCTTTGTATCTTCCACTTCAAAAGTGAAAAGCCTTCCTGTCTTTTCTCCTTTGGCAATCCTTCGAAATCCTTGCCTTGGGTCTTCAACATATGCTCCAAATCGGTTGAATCTAACCTGCAATCCTTTTTCAACAATCTGTCCAAGGTAAGCCTCCATCCTTAGAGACCATGCCGGGTAGTTGTTTCTATCCAATTTTTCAAGTGTTGATGGAAATCCATCTCCCATGTTGCTTGACTATGCTCTGATACCACTGTGAAGAGAGACGGTGGATGCACTCCAAAGATGAGTAGGTGCTGCTACAACCAGCTTCACACCAGCCAACTGAGACTTCAGAGTTGATTAGTAGACCCTTTGAGCTTCCTAAATCCACCAAAATATCAGCCAAGTACTTTGGAACATGTATCCCAAAAGTTTAAGTCAAGACAGACTAGTTGTGAAATGACTAGCTCCCAAAACTTGCTATTTTTGGACATACACCTTCTGGAAAAAATGAACAATGCTCTCAACCTGGTAGAAATTTGAAAAATTCCTTTTGGGCATAGCAAATAGACTTAGCAAGCTTCCAAATACGAGTTAAAACACTTAAAATGATGGATTGAGCACTGAGAACAAGATTTATCAATCTCTAGAACATGCCCACCATTCTCGGGGCTCTGCAGAGATAGACCAGTGAGCAGTAAAATGCAGGTATGTCACAAACTATAAATCCAATGACCATGAAAATTTAGATGCCAAAAGTAGAAAGAACGAGCTATCCAACGCACATTCCAACACTGAAATAGAATGGGTAGAACTCGAGATATGACCTTCTGAAGGTATTGCTCTGAGTGAGTATAGCAGAGAACAAAACAGAGAAGTAGATAATGATAAATGTATAGATTCACATATGATTACAACCACATTGGCAATGAATCTTTGCACAATGGGAGTAGAATGATAGAGCTATGGAGTAAGCTCTTCAATCTCTACAAAATGATATGAGGTGGTCACGTACAAGGCTTGTTAATTGCCTCTTCCTTCTTGCTCTTTTTATAGCTATTCTTGGAGGGAGTTTTGAATTCGAATTCGAATGGCTCCACCTAAAAGTGATCCCCAAAGTTAGGAGATATTCCCTCAGATCAAAACTTCGTGGTTTTGGTAGTTAGAGCCACGAATTTGCTTTTACATCATGCATGAGGTAAGCCATCCTTTTCCTTTTTTCTTTTTCCAAATACAAGAGATAAAAATGAATTCTTTTACAAAGAGGTGTTCACATGACTACACATGTGACTTACAAATGAGAATAATATCAAGCATATCAAGCATGTAGACTTGGGTAAAATGCACCAACAATACATACATACATACATACATACATACATACATACATACATACATACATACAAATATACAAACATACCTACATACATACACACATACATACATACATACATACATACATACTTACATACATACATACGTACATACGTACATATGCACATACATACACACACATACATACATACATATATACATACATACATACATACATACATACATACATACATACATGCATACATACATACATAAATAAATACATACATACATACATACATAAATACATACATACATACATACATACATACATACATACATACATACATACATACATACATACATACATACATACTTACATACATACATACTGTTCTACTACAAAAATTATTGAAATAACTTTGTGAACAATGTATAAAAATAATTGAGGCATTATTTAGCCCAAGATAGGCGTTAATCATATATGCATCCTTATTCCATTATAATTTAAGGTGTTGAAACCATTCTTCATGAAATAATTATATTAAGAATAATTATAAATACTTGTATACATACATACATGCATAATTTTTAAGGTAGGGAAGTAAAGTGTTATATTGACTAGTTTGAAGCGTATCCCCTCATTTGTTGAAATTTGACACTATTCAAAGGTGCATACTTTGATACATACACACTTATGATTACAAATGTCTCAATATGGTATAATTTAAGATGAAAATCATAGTAGTCATATTAGGATTTTGTAGGTACCTTCTAATTTTATCTATGAAACCATGGAATTGAATCATATAATCCATTGAAGGTGTTTTTTTAATTATCTCATTTAAAGTGCAACAATACAATTTGGTTGCATTTTTCGGTAGTGTGTCGTATTTACCAATTTCCTTTCCTGAGCCTCAAGCATGATGTCTTTTTCTTAGTTTGGGGAATTAAAAATTGTATGAGAAACTTTACGTTTGTAGATCATATTGTTCTTCATATACATACAAAGGTAATGGATGATTTCTTAAAAGGTATGATGTATGGTAGCACACTCCGTTAGAGTATCATGTCATGTTCTCATGTATTGTAGGAATTCTTTCTATTGTGAGTCACCTTACAAGAATATATGGATGGGCATATGTATTGTAGGCTCTCAAATGTATTATACACACTCAAGTGGTATAGGCATCCTATGTATTGTAGGGACTCAGGTGGTCTAGGCACCTTGATTTGTGGCCTTTTCCAACAAGCTTGTGGGCAAATGGATGGTTAAAGATTAGTGTAATTAGAAAGTGTTCTACACCAACTTAAGTTTTGGAAACAACAACATTATTTGTCATTAGGATCCCTAAATGGTAAAAGATTGATCTAATCATGGTGTTCTTCTCACCTTTCCTAATTGTTCCCAGATTTTGGATTTGGTGTGCTTTTTATGGAAACGATACAACAAGATGAAACACTTTTGCACCATTCATGTTGATTGGAAGTGGGAGTCTTGTAGTAGGTAGGACAATGCTATTAGGCTCGCAATTGTAGGTATGATGAGAGTGAAGAAGAGGAATATTCAAGAGAAAAAAATGGTCTAGAACAAAGTTCTCTTTGTGGAGGACTTCTTATAGGATGTTCTATTTTTGAAAATCATCATTGACAAAGCCAAGTGGGTTTGTTTTTTGTTGAATCTTTGAAATACCTTGCTTGTAGCTTGAAATTTATCAAGATGGTGTTGACACTAATGGGAAATGCCTCTGCTCCAATCCATAGTAGCCACAAGCTTTCCAAGTGGATTGGATTAAAGTTGTCAATCACACAAGGCTTCCAGTTAGATTCATTACTTTATTGTATGGCTACAAATGGTCTTAGTTTCTTGCTTAACCTCTCTCTCTCTCTTCCCCGTATCCCTCACCCCTTGCTCAGTCCTGCCACCCCCTCCTAAGCCCACCCGCCATCTCTCTCTCTCTCTCTCTCTCTCTCTCTCTCTCTCTCTCTCTCTCTCTCTCTCTCTCTCTCTCTCTCTCTCTCTCTCTCTCTCTTTCTTTCTCTCTCTCTCTTCCTCCAACAGCCCCAACCTGACCCACAACCCTCTTACCCTCTCTCTCTTTCTCTCTCTCTCTCTCTCTCTCTCTCTCTCTCTCTCTCTCTCTCTCTCTCTCTCTCTCTCTCTCTCTCTCTCTCTCTCTTTCTCTCTCCCTCCAACAGCCCCAACCTGACCCACAACCCTCTTACCCTCTCTCTCTCTCTCTCTCTCTCTCTCCCTCTCTCTCTCTCTCTCTCTCTCTCTCTCTCTCTCTCTCTCTCTCTCTCTCTCTCTCTCTCTCTCTCTCTCTCTCTCTCTCTCTCTCTCTCCCCAGCCCCACCCCCACCCCCGGCTCCGTCCCTTAGTCCCCCCACCCTCCCCTCTCTCTCTCTCTCCCCTCCCTCAAAAGATAAAGCAAGGTAGAAGAGATCGATCATGCATTTTGTAGATCAACATTTATTAGCTAATCAAAAGGGCAAAGGTAAATAGAGCTCATCTACTAATAGGCAAAAATTTGCTAATGTTGCATTATCAAAGAAGGAAGAGAAAGATGAGAAGAAAACAAAAAAGAAAAAATAATTGTACAAATATTCTAATGGAAATGATCATATCTTAAAGATTTTTCCAAAAATGGCTGCAAAGGAGGAAAAAAAGAAATAGGCTCGAATGGTTGTTGCAGAGACCTCTACACCTTAAACAAAGTTTACTACTCTTGTGTAGAATGAAGACTGGGCATTTACTACTACTATTTGTAGCTAAGACCCATCTTCTGATTAGGAGTTTATGTCTGTAGTAAACTCACATGTTTGGTACTTTGAGAGTGGGGATACCAAAAATATTACCTCGGTGTGCAGTTTCTTCAACTCACTTGAGGCACCTACCCCTATAGGGAATACTATCACATGTGCTAAAAACTCGTTTTATCTTGTAATGGGAGTTTGTAAGATCATTTTGACTACTACTAATGGTAGTTTTTTCACATTGTTAGATGCTTTGTATGATCTAGAAATCAAGAAAAACTTGTTATCAATTTTAGCATTAGCCAAGATTGTTCTGGTTCTCAAATTTGTTGATGCTAGATGTACAATACATCTCTCAAATGGAAATGTTATTATTGCTTCTGGCATTCTATGTCTTGGGCTGTATAAGCTCATGGAGTATGAAAAATTTGTAAATGATTCACCATGTGCAATTCAAGATTATCAGGCTTTCTTAGATGTAATGCTTTGCCATGGACACTGTAGTCATCTGAATTTTGCTATTTTGTTATGGCTGCAAAAATCTAAAATTTTTTCCTCTCTTCCCAAAATTGAGAAACCTTGTAAAGATTTTTGTGAAGGCTCTATTTTGAGAAAAATGTAGCGTTCCTTCTTTCCAAAAGATGGTTCAATTTGAGTTGCTCATAAGGTGCTACTTGTTCATAGTGATGTTAGTGGTCCTATGGAGACACATTCTTTTGGGAACTACCTTTCATTTATGACCTTTATTGATAATTTCTCTAAGCATGTATGGGTCTACCCATTGAAAGTAAAGCCTGACATGTTTATGTGCTTCAAACAATTTCTAGTTTTGCCTAAAAACCTATGAGCATGTAAATTGGGCACCCTATGTTTTGATCAAGTGGGAGTGGAGAAACATGTCTTCTAATTTTAATGCATTTTTGGCTGAGCGTGGGATAAAACATCTGTGTACAATGCTACATTCACCTAAAAAAAATGGAGTTTCTGAAATAAAGAAGAGGTATCTCATGGAGATGGAGAGGAGTGTGGTGAAAATTCAAGCTTTACCGCATAACTTTTGGCTTGAGGATATTATGTGTCCAACATATGTACTTAACAGGTCAAATCCACTTAAACTTGAGATATGAAGACTCCTCTTAATGTTCCACATGTCATAATATTATGAGGCTAAAATTGAGGGTTGTTGGTTGAAAAACTTTCATTGTAAAAAAAGTAACATGTAAATGTTGATTTTGATATGGACAAAGCTGCAGATGCCTAACCTTTTGTGAAGCTCAAATAAGAGAGGGTTCAAGTGAACTTTCCAAAGCCTTTACAATCCTTCGAAAACCTTTAGAAACCCTTCTCGATCCTATTATTCAATTTCTGCAAAGGACAATTGTGAGCATACTCATGTGCACTACCTATGCACCCATTGTCCTTAGCATGCCCAATGACCACATGTGTGCTAATTGTGCACCCATTCGCCAACTAAGCACCTTGATAGGATCAACAATAAGCTATGGTAGCAATTCCAACTTAGAGTTATAATTGTTAAGAAAGGACAGTGAATGGATACACATCTTGATTTCATCTGTGTATGAAAGATATTGATTTAGAGAAACTGGAGTCTAATGGAATTCATATGTAAGGGTTGTGGTCTCTATTAAGATAAGGGATATTACTAGTCAATTTTTTGTGGAATTTCGGGACCATAAAACCCATTTACGAGCTTCTTTGTTAACCCCATTTGTTCATGGTTCATATGCAATAACCGTATCTAGAATCATGTGTAGATAAATATGATGCCTTCAAGCATAAGCAATTATAAATCACATTTATAGAGATGAATAAAAAATTGAACACTTTGGTTAAGCCCATTGTGGAGCTTTCGTGATTAATTGAATCATTCTTAGATTTTTTTTCTCAATAATGGAGTCATTATGAATTAGTTGAAGTTGAAGGAATCCATTCCACTTAATAGATGTGATCGTCGCTAGAGTTCTTTTGGACATTGAGAGATGAGAGAATGAGTAGTATGAAGGGAATATTAGAATACTTGATTCTATTGATTATTCGTAGAATTCATATAGACTATGTTTCTTTGTTTTTCCTTGAGTTGTGTTTGGATAACCATAGGTAGAAATGTATATATGAAAAATTTTCATGAGCCACGTCATTATTCAATCATCTCTTAGAAGTTAAGGGTTCGATACTATAGTAAGGTTTAATCCTAGCGATATTGGTATATGATAATTGGATTGTAGCTTAAATAATGGGATTATTATCAAGTTCTTATAGGCGAGATTTCCTTTGTTTCTTGACACACCATTTAAAACATTTTAGGTAAGCATATGCCTAGTTCTCCATCTAGATTAATTTTGAAATAATTGCATTAATATTTTATTGTTGAGGCTTTAATGTAGTAGTATAAATATATTACTAGAGGTATTGGTATCTGTGAGAATTTAATTTCTTTCCATAAGCAAACAATTAATGTGTCTTCTTGATAAATGAAAACTATCTCAAGAAGGATAATGTTACCAAAGTTGTGAAACTTTTTATGTGTCTTGTAGACATTGCTATTAGGCATTTCATAATGGAAGTGCATAATATATCAACAAGTGAGATCCAATGAAGAAGGATATGATGAGAGAGCAGAGATAGAGCACAAAACATAGGTGAGACTAACAATCTAATCCAAAAGACAAGCAAACAACTGAGTTTTTTGGGGTTATTATTAACATCATGTATTCTAATCTATATGCATGAGTCCACTTGGTTCTCTAGACTTTTTAGAAACATAAGAATCTTTGGCCAAAGTCCAACATGGAAAAATTTACGCCTATGAGCGATTAAAAAGATGACAAAAGGTGATCTAAGATAATTTAATGCAGCATAATAGAACCTCACTTGATGTTTATAGTAATAGAAATATGGATAGTTAGTTAGATAACTAGATTTATAATTAAAAAGAAAGTGTAGTTCTAATCTTGAAGTGAATGTATGTAACTATTAAGAATGTAAGAGTCAAAGAATCAAACATTCATAATAGTTCATGTACACTCACTATACTATGTATGAGTCTTGTCACATGATTGTATATAACTATTTTGATAGTAAGAGTCAAAGAGTCAGACAATCACAATAGTTTCTATACACCTTGTGACCTACACTAAGTATGCTCATTGGAATCTAAGTGACTATTGTGAGAGTAAGAGTCAAAGAATTTGACACTCCTAACACAATAGTCCCTCTACACTCCCTATAGTTTTGAGAGAGTAATAATCAAGGTGGCAATTCAAACAATCTCAATAGATCTATTGCATAGTCCTATACTACTGTGAGAGTAGGAGACAATGTAGTGATTTAAACAAGGATCCCCACAATATAGTTGTGGTCATCATCCATTGAATTGCATAATCCTCCATCAACATCATGCAGGTAGTCTTTTGTAGGGTTTCCTAACATGAACACACCAATCACGTCACAAAAACTCTGTTAATTCTGTTTTCACAAACCTTTGGAACTACTCAGTTTTTTTATATAAGTACTCTAGGGATACAACCTTTGGAGTCACTCATTTTTTGTTAGTATAAGCATGAGTAAGAGTTGGATGCCTTAGGGCCAGCAATGTTGGGATGATGTTTTTTGGACTAAAAATTAATGCTTTGATTATAAATGGAAAAAATGAAAAGGTATTGCTCTAATATCACAATTGGGTGTGTGAGAAAGTGTGAAATCATTTATAGAAGTTCACACAAGAGCAAAGAAGTAGACTCACACAGTCGGGGTGTGTTTTTTGGACTATAAAGCAATGCTTTTATTTTAAAATGAAAAAATGAAAAACAACATGTCTAGAAGGATCTTAAATTGCTCTAATAGCACAATTGGGTGTGTGTGAGAGTGTGAAAGCATTTATAGAAGTTCACACAAGAGCGAAGAAGGAGACTGACACATTAAGACATGCAATGACTGGAGAAGTTTTGTATAAGTACAAGATCAATGATATGGGAATGAGTGACATGAGAGCCATAAGTGAAAACCTATCTGCTATGTTCAATCGCATATGAGTATAGCATGTATATATCATTACATAGGGAGGAAACCTCTACCTAGCTCTACACTAAAAAGTGCCTATGTACAAGGAAACAATTCACATCAAAGCTACTTGAGGGACACATAAGTGTAACAAAATCTTAATGACATGATCATTTGCCTTTAAATACTTGCAAATTATTTATGCTTTATTATTTTCTTATCATCTTAATCTTTCTTCTTTGATATTGAAGTGTTAGTAGAGTTTTTCTTATTAATAGAGGAGCTTCATTTACCTTTTCCCTTTTGACTAGCTCTAAAATCTTGCTATACAACACACATAATTGAATTCTTCTTCCTAAACCAATATTCTTGCGACAAAGGATAGATTAACTCTGCAAAGGGTACGACATTTGGATTGCTATTCGTCATCAATCAGAGAGTAGACACAAAAATATGATGGAAATCTATAAGAACATTATGGATAGTTTGAAAATCTCAACCATATGAAAAGATTTCATCAGCATAGATCAACTTCTCTTTAGAATCCTTGATCTTTCTCAAAAACGTGTACACTGAATCTTGTGCATTCATATGCTCTTTGTTCAAGTGTTTTTGGAGGTAAGCAACACAACCCTCATTTCTTGCCTAGTATAGTGTATTATACTATCTCAAAAATCACTTCCTATTTTGTAGAGTTTCTCTATAGTAGTTGCAATAGAAACCATAGTAGGACCTAGTAATTGAAGATCATCATCCTTAACACTATGCACATCAATTTCTGGGTGTACGAAGATATGTTTCACCACCTTGCTCAATATTCCACAATCCCTTTGCTATCAATACATTATGCATCATGTATGCCCACAATGGGTAATTAGAACCATCCAATTTATCCTAGACTACCAACATATTGAATATATAAATTTTTTGTGTGATGGCCTATGAGTAAATAACTTGATGCACAAATGAAATTGACTATATCTCAAAAGCGTTGAGCATAAATACCCAATCAAGATTTGTTAGACATGTAGCACACTTTGAACCACTTTTATTGCTGAACCAAAAAGTGTATATATGTTTGGCATGAAAGAACATAATTACCT
>CM035412.1:110418859-110486359 GCA_020310875.1 Ceratopteris richardii | reverse complement strand
GTTTTTTTACATAATGATCTAGAAACTATGCTAGCCTTTTGGTATTGTCTGAAATTGATTCATAATGTCTCCATTAATAGGAAATTGTGTCACAATTGGATGAGCATCGCATATAAGTTCCTTGAAAAATGAGAGCCCTTCATTGAGTACAAGGAATTTTTTCAGATGTGGAAAATTCCGCATCTAAGAACTTGTTCTCATGTGAAAGCTCTGAGTGGTTTAAGATTTTCCTTAATGGTAGAGAAGGCTTGTGAAATGTCTCTTTTTCTTGCTTTGAGAAGCAATTTTAAAGGTAACACAATTTGTGGTAGCCCTTAATGGTGTAAGTGTTGCCTCAATGCTTGAGAAGACTAAAGACACCTCCTTTTTTGTGTTGAAGCAGTCCTTTGGGCTGGCAATCCTTGGTGAATGTGGTCTATTTAGAGACTCAAATAAACTTGAAACAAGCCTTACTTGGAGAAGCAATACGGTTTTATGTGGCATTGTGGAATTTCATTATGGGTGAAGCTATTTGGAGGATTTGGAAAGAAAGATGCACTAGCAAGTTGAAGGACTATGAGTAGGCCATTGCTGTATTGAAATTAATGTGAAATTAAATGGAAACCTGGAAGAGCTATCAACAAATTAAAACTACTTGTCATGTGGAAAAGAAAATTTTGTAACTACATGGGATGTAGAATGAGATAGTTGGTGATGTTATCATGAGTTTTACAAAAATTGTAAGGGAACATGTAGTGTACACAACTTATGGTTCTCCTTGGGGTCCAAAGTCTAGGATCTCAATGTCTAATAAGGGAGAACCAAGAGAGGGCACAATGGGTTGTGGGATTTTTCGAGCTCTAATGCTTTATATGTTGGCCATGCACTCACTAGAGTTTTGAGGAGAAAGTGGACTAGAGACCCTAAAACATTGAGTGAAGTGGTCAAAAATCAACGTGGCATTATCGTCCTTTGTCATTCCTAATTGCATGGCCCTGAACATGATACAAACCAATTGTAAGCACGCAGACAAACATCCACAAAGCTTCGCTTAACAATTGCATGAATACTTATTCTGGGCAAGCAATATTTTTATTATGACTATGTGTAAGTTCATGCTTGGGATGTGTGTTTCTAAACCTTTGATCTTTTTACATGGATTAAGAGTTTCGCAGAGGCTAGCTGGTGGTTGGCATGTGGCTTACAACTGCAAGGCAAAGAATAAGGTATAGAGGAAGGTCGTTGGTGGCATGAGATTTTAATTGACTGATGAGTTTAAAGACCGAAGCATTCAAGATTTTGGAGCAGTATTGAGAGAAAAGTTGTATCCTTGGAAAACGTTTATAGCAATACATTTTCTGGTTGAAGAGATAGAGAAAGTTGTTGTGTCTAACTCAACATGGATTTCGAATGTTATTTCGTAGGGCAGTCTCCTAATCATTGAAAGAGTTCTCTCGGACTACTTAATTATGTTAATTGCTTATTTAATTACGCCAACCCAAGCATGTACTCGTGCGTTCCAAGCGGTTATGATAAACCCAACATTCCATGCCACGAGCCGAGAGATTCGCTATCATTTCTTTGATACTGCTTGCTGTTTTCAAAATATAGTTTGTTGTCATGCTAATATGTTAATAGAGGAAATCGAGCTCCGTATCCGCACAAAAGTGCAGCTCGCTTCAGGTGATGGTGATGATGATCTTCTTCTTGAATTGTGGGCGGAGCTAACCTCCCTCAAGATACAAAGGGAGAGAGAGAGCGAGAGAGAAAGAGAGAGAGAGAGAGAGAGAAATAAGCTTCTAACTTCTAAGCCTATGACAAGCGTTGATTAGCATAGGCCGCCTCCTCGCAGAGGCCAAGTGTTTCTCTTCATCATTCAAGGCCAATTTCTTAATCTTCATTTTCATGCAGTGCATCAAACAAGCAATGAAGCATCACGTACCGTCAGCGTCTCTTGTATGCTGAAGTCTCTTGTACCGTCAGCGTTCATCATCTTCATTCCGTACAGATTTCCTCTCTATCGTGCTGATGCACAAACGCTTCTAGGCGATTTCGTCTGATACCGATGAACAGTAGAAATCTACTGTTAACAAGTACTCAAAGAAGCCGAAATGAAGACTTACCTCACCCTTTCTTTTGCTATCAGAGAGCAGGATACTCGTATGAGAACACAATAATCATAGGAGTTTGTACACTAACCATATCAATGTGATTGCATTCAGATTCGTTGATCGATTTTATTTCTGATCCTTCTAAGATGTAATTCCTTCCTAAATAGTAGATGAGCTATTTCATGACTGTAATGCCAAGTGCATCAAGATATACCGGCATGGAAATCACGTTCAAACACATAGAATCTCATCAAAGTGACTCTTTGAGTTTCAACCTTGAGAAAATCAAATGTTCATGTTATATTATGCCCATAAAAGACATAAGCCGCAGCATAGTAAATTACCTAGTCATGCAACATTTCATGTAGCATGCATCCACACAAATTGTGTAGGATATATAAGAATGATTGCATAGAGAAGCCACATGACATGTAAATTTTAGGAAATCTCATAAGGGAAAAGAAATAATCCCTTTGAAAAGGTTAGAAATTTTTATGGCATTATGCCTTTTCTAGTAGCATCATCTATCAAAGTGACAAAGTAAAGGGAGCCGTGTAATGAACTTGTGGGCATTGGAACACACATAATTGTATGAAGGAGGCTAAAGGAAAAATTGAAGAGTCAATGTGCGTTTTACGCACATTCATAGATCTCCAATGGCGAGGATTGGTAAGTCTTCAACTTGCAATATCATCGAAGATACTCCAATGTATGCGTGTCTCCCAGTTAAGAGAACCTCACCATCACACTTTCTATGTAACCTAAAATGCTTTATGTACAAGAAGTAACCATTATATCAATGGCCACATGGACATACATAAGAAGTATCTAGAGAAGCGTACATAGTGTGTAGGCTGAATTTTCAGCCCAAAGAGTAGCTAACAAAACCTCCAAGTGTCTATCAACTCTATGTGATTGCATTCAGATTTGTGGATTGATTCTATTTCTAATCCTTCTAAGATGCAATCCCTTGCTAATAAACTGGATGAAGTATTATGAATGTAATGCCAAGTGCACCAAGAGATACCGCCATTGAAACCAGGTTAAAACACATAGAATTTCATCAATTAGACTCGTTGAGTTTCAAATTTTGTCTAGGTGAACTTTCAGTTTCAAGCTTAAGGAAATCAAATGTTCATTTTATATTAGGACCATAAAAGACGTAAGATGGAGCATAGTAAATTACCTACTCATGCATTTCCATGTAACATGAATCCACATAAATTTTGTAGGAAATATAAGAATGATTGCACAAGGAGCCTTTTCACTTCAATGCATTTGCATATGAACATGGAAAATGCTCAAACCATCTTATATGAAACAAATTCATGGAGAATCAACACATTCCCAATCAAATTTTAAATTTTGTTATGAGAGTACCCATGAGGATTCTTGGTGTATAGATAAATCTTGCAAGATTGGTTTTAACTTTCAAGATTTAATTTTATGTAGTAGCTTATCTACTTTTATGCTTTTATCTGGTTAATTGAATACGCCTTTCGCCAAAGGAATCTAATTTCTACTATTATCGCATAACGTTTTGTTTACATTGATTGAATTTGCCTTTCACAAGATGAATATGATTTCTACGTATATCATAGAACCTTGTGCTTTGATTCATCTAAACTAGATCATGATGATATAGAACTCCTAGTAAGATTGAATATTAAAGAGATAATCATTTAGAAAGAAATAAAAAAGAATAACCAAATTGGACTTTTGAGGAAATATATACATGCATAAAGGAAATATGGAAAAGGAAATCTTAATGGTATTAGTGAGTGTCTAATATGAGAATATGAGAAGCAGATTCTAATTATTTCCATCATAGATCTAAGGAAATGCAACTTACATAGATGGCAGACAATAAGCATGCATGTCTACATGTTTTCAGAAATAGAAGTAAAAACACTGATTAAGCAATCACCCTTATGCTTTACGAGGTGAAAAACAAGGAACCAATCATGAATAAGGAAGCTATAGGAAGTCTCAAAAGCAAAAGGAGAAAACCTTTTTGAAAAGAATACAAATTCTTATGGTATGACACCTTTTCTAGTAGCATCATCTAGGAAAGTGACAAAGTAATGACCAACACATAATGAACTTCTGGGCATTGGAGTACACATATTTTTATGAAGGAGATCTAAAGCCAAAATTGAAGAGTCCACGTGCATTTTATGCACATTAGTAGATCTCCTATGGCAAGGTTGGGTATGTCTTCCACCTGCAATATGATCAAAGATACTCCAATGTATGGGTGTCTCCCAGTTAAGAGAACCTCACCACCACTATTTTCATTGAGGGTAACAAGCTTTATGCACAAACATTATATTAATGTCTAGATGGATGTACATAAGCAATATCCACAGAAGCATACATAGTGTGTATGTGCTCAACATATGCAGTAAGATCAAAGTGAAGGGTTGAATCCACAACCCAAACACTAGTTAACAGAACCTCCAAGTGTCTATCAAAACTATTCGTTAAGCTTAAAAAACCTTCATAGTCGTTTTTAAGGCAGCTCTAAGGGGAACAATACTCGGATGGGTGACCTCTCCAGAAGTACTTAGAACCTCTCTCTTCCTCGATTGTTGAGGTCCTCCCTCATGGGAAGCCCCAATGGTGATCTTAATGACTTGAATGATTGGTTATGCCAAGGCATATGCCCTGGTCACCGCCTTAGACATAAGCTTTGGGTGCATGGGCAAGTGCTCGCGTCCCTCACACAAAAGTAACAAAGCTTTTGCATCAAAATGCTCTAAAACTAGTGAAGTATTTGGATAGTGATGCATGACATCGAACTCTCCTTCTTGAGAGCTCCAAGATGATACCCTCCTAGTAGAAAACCAAGTTTTAGATGCCACATATAATATTCCACGCAAAGGCTGCCAAAATATGCACAAAACACATAGTCGACAAACCATGAACATAGATTTCTTAGGTTATAGAAATGAAGTCAAACATAGCATCTGTGGCTAACCAGGCCAATACATGCTTTATTAAAGAGCACATAAAAAAGTGTCCAGAAACCACTTGGTCTTTCACATGGACACTAACACTAACATCTTGGATGTGGCATCTACTCACGTTCTTTCAAGATTTGAGCTATGAACACTGATCATGGTGGACGCATGAACTATCGATCATGGTGTTAGATCATTTATTTAGAAATATGGTTTCACATTAAACATTTTTGAAATGTATGAGAAACTCGAATTTCATTGATCACATCCTGGAAGAAGTGGTAGACCCCCTAACAGGGACAACACATGTGCATAAACATGTGACTGGGGATAGAGTAGTCAATTGAAATCACCTAATTTTCATAAGAATAAGGGATCTCTCCCATTGATATTCAAGGCATTCTAAGACCCTAACATAGTGAGCTTCTGTAGAAACTAGAAAATAGACGCACACAAAATCCAACAAGGTTGAAATTGGATACCTCTCAATGGATCATTTGTGATCATTATTGATTCAAGTAGCTATATATACACACATAAGGTTTGGAGAAGAGTCATCTCTCTAGCATGTCGGGGTGGTCGTATTTAACTGTCTCTTGCATGGAGAAGGTATAAATTCTATCTACATGTATATGAGTTTTTCTACAAGATATCCCATGAGAGTTATTATCTAAGAAACGCAGTAGGATTTTGGTATCCAAGTCTAATTCTCAACCTCTTCACATCCACTTGAAAAAGAAGAAATCCTCTCTTGACCTCTCCCTTTCCCCTCCCTGCTTGGATGCATGTTGCTGTAAACATGTAGGAGTCCAAGATAAGGGACAAGTGGACCCCTAATTCAACCATGTGGGCAAAGAAGGATGGAGATTCCCTTTGTCGAACACATGAGTCAAGAAAGGCACCATGCCATCTTCAATTGGCAACGCTTATATGGGCCTTCTATAGGCCTACTATGAAGCTCAAACCTTCTATGTGGTATTATGATGAAGTGAAGGGCCTTATCTCGGTGCTCGTTTGTGCCTCGCAGACACACAAAAACAACTCTTTTAAGGCCCGAGGTCAACCAATCTCTTCATCAAGAAAGGTGCAACAACTATGGCAGAGGAAGGTTCCAATTTCCAAACCTCTTGAAGTTGCTAATTATGATACTTATTTCTACCTTTTCTATTATATGTAATCGCATGGATTTTTGGAAAAGATCCACTCAATGAGGAGAAGAGTCTAAAACTAATTAGAAGAGACCTCCCAAAGTATCAGCCTCCATCATTATCTTCAACTAGTGACTTTTTGTAACTTGCTATCTTCCAACGCACATTTCTTTATAGAGTGATTAATTTGAGTGATGTTTATCTCCTTAGAAAACTCAATTTTGAAGCTTTCAATGGAGAAAATGTTAGTTTCAATAGAGTTACATTTTTTATTTTTATGTAAGTAGATAATGTGCAATCGTTTAGTAGTTTTAGAGGTATCACCTTAATCATGGCCTTGGATATGCTAAGAATGGATGAAAATAACTCTAATATATCTTTTGTCCCATTCGTTCACAAAATGATTTTGATTCTTAGTGGGTGCCACTTGATCCACATAAAATTTTCCCCTAGCTCCATTGGAAATTCTATAGAGCCCTATTTCATGAGGAGATAGGAAATCCTAAATTTCGATTCTTGATAGTTGGACTTGTCTAGCTTCTCAATCTAAGTGCTATAGTCTAGCTAGATAGCTCTCTTTCTCCTAGTTCTTCCATAGCTATTAAAGTGGATATGAGGGGATAAATTTTGGAATTTTACCTTGAATTTATGCTTCCTAATAATAGAAAATTCTGCATGCTCCCCCTTGTCTTATCTGATAGGTAATTTCCTTCACCACCAGATATCGCACTTCAAATTAGCTAATCAAAAACTTCAAGCACGTCTCCTTGGTGCTCTAGTGCACTTAGTGGAAATGCTCCTCGAGTGTTCCTCCTTGTACTTCTATGCTCCAAGAGCGATTTGCACTCCTAAAAGTGTGTAAAACACCAAACAGAATAAACAATATGTTTAGAAGGATTGTAAATTATTGTAACACCATAGTTGGATGTGCTAGAGACTAGGAAAGAAAAATTGTGCTTTTACATTTGTTGTGTCATGATGATGGAAGGGTCAGCTTTATTGTTACTCCTAGAGGCTCAAATATTGTTTGCTTGTCATGTAAAAGTTTGAAAAACGTAATACTTTAGCTTAAGATCAATGAAGTGTGGAAGTGGACTGTCCATATTAAGCAGAGAAATTGTATCTAGCTCCCAATCAAGGGAATTAAGGAAGGTAAGCTCCCAATTTTTCTTACCTCCAAAGAGTAAAAAATTTATGGAATAAAAGGTTTTGTTTGTGCAAGCATCTTTAGAATCTAGAGAGAAGGCTACGGATTAGATATGAGGACATTAATTGAGCTTGGAGAGTGGACTATGAAGATTGGAGCATGTTAAGAAACAAAATCAATACTTTAGATAATTTGAAGTCTCACTTCCTTCTTGGCCATGACCCCCCTCGGACAGAAGGCATAGAAATAGAACAATGTCAACAACTTAGAAAAAATAAACACTTTAACGATGAAATTGAATCTCAATATCTCGATTAATATGAAAAGGTGTCTCAATTGGACAAGTATTTGATGGCATTATAAGTTCGCGGCCCTATGAGTGCCCCTCATTGAGTATAAGGAAGTTATTATGATGTAGAAAATTGTCTGTCACAGAATTTGTACTAATCTCAAAGCTAACAAAATTAGTGGAAGCCCTAAGTGGTTTGAGTGTTGCCTCAATTTAAGAGAAGGCTTGGGGCATGTCTGGTTTTCTTGCCCAAGGAGTCTTTTGGTTTGGAAATTCTTAGGGAGAGTGTTGTCTTTACAAACTAAAATAAACTAGAAACTAGCCTTACTAAGAGAATCAATGTTAAAGCTAACGAAATTTGTTGTATCCCTTCATGGTGTACGTATTGCCTCAATGGTTCAGAAGACTTAAGACACCTCTTTTTTTGTGCACAAGGAGTCCTGTGAATTGGAAATCCTTGGTGAGGGTGCTGTCTTTATACACTCAAATAAACTAGAAACAACCCATACTTGGAGAAGTAATAGGTTTTTGTGTGGCCTTGTGGAATTAGATTATTGTAAAGCTATTTGGAAGATTTGGAAAGAAATATGCGCTAGAAACTTGAAGTACTATGACTAGGCAATTGCTCTACTGGAATTTATGTAAAATGAGTTGCAAATCAAGATAACCTCTCAACAAATTAAAACTAAATGAGATGTGGAAAAGAAAAATTTGTAACTACATGGGATGTAGAATGCGATCGTTGCTAACATCATCATGAATTTCACAAAAATGTTTAGGGAACACGTAGTGTACCCAACTTATGGTTCTTATTCGGGCCCGAATTCTAGGATCTGGAAGTCTAATAAGTAGAATCAACAGAGTGCACAATGTGTAGCGGGATTTTGTGAGCTCTAGTCTTTCATATGATGGCCATTCACTCACAACTCTGAGGAGAAAGCGGGTTAATAACCCTAAAACATTGAGGAGAAAGCGAGTTAAGAACCCTAAAACATTGAGTGAAGTGGTTAAAAATCAACGTTCCATTATCCTATGTGATTTCTAATAGCATGTCCCTCAACATAATGCAAACCAATTGTAAGGATGCATACGTACATGCAGAAAACTTTTCTTAACAATTACATGAATGCCTATTGAGCAAGCTTTATTTATTTTATGAATATGTATAATTTTATGCTTGGCATGTCTGTTTCTACACATTTGAAGTTTTCATATTGATTTAGAAGTTTGCAGACGTTAACTGTTGGTTGGCATGCGGTTCACGTATAAAGTAAAATAAGGAATGTATTTGAAAGATTTATAGCTGCAACGAAAAGAGTAAGATATACAGCAGGATCGTTGGTGGCATGAGATTTTAATTGTTTGATGAGGTTAAAGACAAAAGCATTAAAGAATCTGGAGCAATATTGAGACATTAGGGGATTTCATCTATGAGGGTGCTAAACCCTCTTTCAACTTGAGATAGCGCCTGTAGATTTGTGTCGAAGCAGGTATCAAAAAGGATCTCCCCTCTAAAATTTCCATAGACATTAGAGAAGAACAAACCATAGGGCAAGAGATTATATATAAGAGCTTTCTGAATGATTGCTTTCATTGTGGACTATAGGGCCGGCCATATAATAAAATATTGTCTCTTGAGATAGATATCCTTTAAGAACAAGCAAAATCAGGGAAACACTAATGTAATTGGGAACAAAGAAGCTTTAGTGGCCCAAAGCGTGTGAGAAGGTCATCCTCAGGATGCTCGGAACAAGAAGGAAACACAATTCAAGGAGACAAACCCAAAAGGCTTCTCAAAAAATGAGACGAAGAAGGAGAAGAAGCCCTAAGGGAATAATTGAAAGGAGCCCCTCTCGCATGGCTCCTGAAAGAAACATTTTTTGCAACTTGGAAAAGGAGGTCAATGACTTTAGATTACCCAAGGGAAATGGATCACTAGGACTATCACAATGATGCGAAAACCTCATTCGTTAAAAAATAAAAAAAGAAGAAGAAGAAGAAAAAGAAGAAGAAGAAGAAGAAGAAGAAGAAGAAGAAGAAGAAGAAGAAGAAGAAGAAGACTAGAGGCTAGGACGACTTGGAGTCATAGGTAAGAAAAGAATTGTTCATTTAGAATCCTATTTTGATTCTTCGTGAGTGCCATGGAGTGAAGAAAATAGTACACAATCATGAGATACAAATCATTCCATAATGTCCTTTACATCACAATAACATCACCATTTTTTCAATCATGGACTATACACTTGTTATCAACAAAGTCTACATGAAGTTTAACACTAGCAATAGTAGGAACCAAAACGAATTTTTTATTGATATCAGGTACATACAACACACTCTTCAGAGCAGGAATACCTCCGTTTGCAACCATAAGCTCAATTTCTTGAAGTCCAATAATAAGATAACTAGCATTATTTGCACAGACAACATGTACTTCCTTGGTCACATCTTTCAAAGATGTAAAAAATCTTTTGCATTCAGTGATATGCTTTGATTTACCACATCTAAAAATCAATGTGAATCAGCCTCATTCACAATAGTACATGAAGAACGTGATGATGAATCATGATGACATGTGACAGCATGCCCAAATATCTTGAGCAACATTAGCTTCATCGTTCTTTGCATAAGATGTACTTTCTGTTGAAATTCAAGCTCTAAAATTAGGAGTGAATGGACCCTTTGGATGGCTGCCACTTCCAGCATTGAGAAGCAAGAGATCAAGCAATAAGAATTGAGTTTAAATTTAAATTTGAAAGCCCCTTTATAATAGTCAAATTCCACCTATCATGCTTAGGTGTGATAAAGCCTATAATTTAGGAAAATGTCTCCCTATCATCTAGAGAATGCTTTCAAATTGATATACTGACACATTGTACTTCAAATTTATAGTTTCATGTGTGTAAAATATCATAGATTTTGAATAAGCGGTCTCCTTGCTTAGCAAGCCCCCTAGTTGCTTGAGTATAGATTTTTTGTAGCCATACCTAACTCACATATTTCTATGTGTAGGAGCTATATATTTCTAAGTGTTGAGTAGATTTTTCTTATCATTTACCATTTATTGTAATCTTTGTTTTTTTAGAAAGCTATCATTGTTTTCGCAAAGCCCGTATAAGAAATTTGCATATTCTTAGAGAAATTGATCCAGGAGTGAACAATGGTCTCTATTTGTATGCCTATTGAAGACAATAAGTAGCCAGTCTTGGAGGCATTGGTTCTCACAATACGAGTGAGGAATTTGAGTGAGATAACTTGAATTGAAAAGTTCTTATGGTTTAGATTATGTGTGCAAATGCTCGAGGATTGAGTCCTCAAGAGTACATAGAATCATATATTTAAGTGAACATAGGTATCTATGAGTGTGTGTGTGTGAGGCCATCTATGCTTCAAGGCTACATAGGGAAGTTGTATATTCTTGCATCAATGGTATCATATCTATAATTCAACTACTTATGGGATAGGATGCTCCCGACCTCTTGGGCCTTAAATGGTATAATGGTAATCACCTTGCCAAGCTTCCATATGTCGAAGCTCGCAATGACATTCACATTAGTCTCAACAAGAAACGGTGTCTCAACTAGACGCAACTTCGATGGGATATGAAATTTATTTCTATCTAGCACCCTCTCATTGAAAACAAACAGTCGGTCCTCCTATGGCAAATTTTATGCCGTGGAATATGGACCAATTCAAAAGCTAAGAAGATCTGTGGTGTTCCGCCGTGGTGCAAGCAATGTTGCCATAGCAAAAAGGATATTGGTCACATGTTCTTTGCTTGCCCTTAATCCCTTCTACTATGGAGGGTCCTTGGTCGTACTCTAGGGCTCCATGAACAAATCAATTGGAAGCTAGCCCTTATTGGTGAAGCAATCGGTTGCTCTGCGACATTGTGGAATGTGATCAGGGGAGAGATTCATTGGAGGATTTACCGGGAAAGATGCACTCACAAGTTTGGCAATACCCCTAAGGAGTGGTCGATCGAGAAGTCCTTATTCCTTCTCGACAAAAGAATTGCTAACTGTAAGAAAACCCCCCCTTCACACATCACAAAGAGCTAAAGTATGCCAACAATAAGCTTAAAACCAAGTGGGGTCTACATGATGGGGATGCGAGGATTATCAACCTCCTCTATAATTTCATGTAAGCTTTGTAAGATCTACCACGAAAGTATGACTTCTTGACGTGTTAGTGTTGCCCCTGCCTTGTGGGACTTGGGGGGTCCCGAGGGCACTAGTCCTATTCACTTGTGTTCTTCTTTTATTTCATTAAAGTCAGGGAGATCTTTTATTTCATTAAAGTCAGGGAGAGTAGGCATTGCCAAACTCCCTTTTATTAAAAATAAAAAGAAAAATAAAAAAAAGTTGTATCGTTGGTAAAAGTTCATAGCAATACATTTTTTTGGGCGAAGAGATAGAGAAAGTTGTTGTGCCTAATTCAACATAGATTTCCAGTGTAATGTATATGCTATTTAGTAAGGCAGTCTCCTAATCATTCAAAGAGTTCTCTCCAAATACATGTAGAAAAGAGATCTGCACTCAAAAATATAGAATGGCTCTTATCCTTGAACTGACAACTTAATTATTTTAGTTGCCTCTTTAATTATGCCAACCGAAGCATGTACTCGTGCGTTAATCCAAGCCTTTTTCCGCAAGTCTCCTTGCCTTTATGATAGACCCAATACTCCATACCACGAGCAGAGAGATTCGCAATCATTTCTTTGATGCACCTTTCTGTTTTAAAAGTATAGTTTGTACTTAGGTGATGGTGATGATTATCTTCTTCTTGAATTGTGGGCGAAGCTGGCCTCCCTCAACATGTAAAGGGCTTACATGACTAACAGTCTACAGATGCGGTGTGCGCGTGATCCTTGCAGAGATAGAGATGAGTAGACTAATAAGCTTCTAAGTCTATGACAAGCGTTGATGAGCAAAGACCGCCTCCTTACAAAGGCCAAGTGAAAGCCGCCATCGCTTCCAGCCTCGTTCGATCTTTCGCAAACGCCATCAATCCCTCTTTTATGCCCCGCCGCTCCTATGCCGATACACCGTCATCCCTGTCTATGAGTGCAGGAAACTTGTCGAGCAGCAGTACTGCATCATCTAGTCGTTAACCGTCTGGGCCATGCCACCGTAGGTTGGTTCGACTATCCGGTTCGGCGTCTGAGTTATGGCATCATAGATAGGTTTGAGTCGTTCTACATGTTCATGGGCTGTAAGGTTCGAAGTGAACTTCGCATTGACTTATGTACTCTGTCTATCATCTGTTACTGGTTGTTTTCATCTACCACATTAATCAAACAATCAATATGCATTTGATCTTCACTTTGTGCTAAACGTCATATATTCTTGTTTGATCGTCTCTAGAATTGATGACTATTTCCCCTCCGTTACAATGATCAGCAAAAGGTTACTCTTATTGTTTCTCTTCATCGTTCAAGATACAACGTTTGGAGCGTCCGCAAACCAATATTTACTAGAATTCTGGTGCCATTTTCTTAATCTTCATTTTCTGGTACCAATGAAGCATTATGTAATATTGATTCTATGCTGAAATTCATGGATACTCCTCTCCCAAGTCTCTTCTGCCGTTAGCGTTCATCATCTACCTTCAGTAATCTGTTCGGATTTCCTCTCTGTCGTGCTGATGTACAAACGGTACATCCACACAAATTACGTAGGATCCTTTTCACTTCAATCCATTTGCATATGAACATGGAACACGCTCAAACCATCTCATGCCAAACAAATTCATGGAGAATCAACACATCCCTAATCAAATTTTAAATTTTGTTATCACCGTACCGGTGAATATTCTTGGGGTGTAAATAAATCTTGCAAGATTTATTTTAACTTTTAGGATGTATCTTTATGTAGCAGCTCATCTAGGTTTATACATAGATAGACACAAGACACAATCAATGGGTGCTTCTTTACACAAAAGCCCTAATTTTTACAACAATATGACTTTTAAAATCATAGAAAGGACCTATTCTAATATGTTTTGAACAAGTACTCCCCCAATGCTTATACATGTACTCCCACTTGAAATGAGAGAGGGCTTCTACAACAAAGGACCTTTAAATGAAAAATAAAAAAATACAGTTCTTGAAAATGACATGTGGGAATAAAAGAAGCACAATAGAAGAGCTAAAGTAATCCTAAAAAGAAACCATCTACATCATGCAAAATGAAGTTTTTTTGTAATGAAATTCCCCCAAATGCAAGAAAATGCCTTAAGCTTAGCATATGTGGAAGTAAAAAAATCATTTAGAGCTACTTCATTATGATGAATTTGTTGAGAATATAAGAGTGCATCTGCCTTTTGTATGTTGGAGTCATTTTATTTCTATTCCAGTTCCATTTTATATTATATCCTCTGTATTCTTACTAGACATTTTTAGTACACAACGAATGGAGAAGTCCCATTACAGGGATAGAGTTGTTTACTTTAAGAAACACTCATCATGAAGGTGGTTTACTACAATCAAACTATTTAGAAGAAATGCTCAACTGGTTTTTTTGTACGACATTCACCAGAAAATATGTAATGGAATGAACATGTGTGTCATGAATAGCAACGATTACAAGAAAGATATAACATGATATTTGAGGAGAGAAATGGATGTCATCATCAGGACTGGTAGGTCATGCCCAATGGCGTGCACAAAGAGTCCGTGATGGTTCTGCTTGGAAATAGTTTCCCAAATCCTAAAATGCATTATTTTCTATCAAAACATTTTTCGAGGACTTTATAACTCCTTTCACGTCAAATAAACTTTCAATGTCTTTGTGAATATTCTTTTAATATTTTAAAACTAATTTTAATCCATTTAAATGTGAATTGGATAATTCTTAAATGAAAGGCTATAAATAAAGGTGTCTTTCTTCATTTTACCACTTTACTTCCAAAGAGAACGGCATGCACAAAGCATATTATTAGAAATGATCATGTCATCTACCCTCGCCATGTGCAAGGTATTCCATGCCCACCATGGATTACACCCCACAAGAAGCGTCAAACCACAAGCCCCTCTTCTAGAAAAAACTTGGATGCAGGGACATACTCTGGCAGCATTCCATCACAAGGGGATGGAGCTTCACAACAAGAGAGAGATGTAACACAAGAAATGCAATATTCCCCTTTTATATCTGATGATGAGCCCCCACAAAGGACATCACTCAAGGCAAATCCCAAACAATGAGGATGGAGACTAGTTGCATTGGAGAAAACATCAAATTTAGAGATTTCCTCGAATGAAGAAAGTGTTAACAAGCTACCATGGACCCATGATCATATCCCCGTGAACCATTGAATAAGAAAAGGAGGCAAGACACTCCCTACAGGACAAGGACAAAGACCAAACATTGATGAAAGAGAGCAAAGTGGCTTAGAGCAAGTAAATGATGAGGCAGGACCATGTAGGCGTGCTCCAAGAAGAAAGAAGAACTATCAACGGCATCCTAGACCACAAGGACCACAACCCAACATGCCACCAAATGCAAGAGCACTACAAAGGTGCAGAAAGCAAACCAAAGCCTTTACAGACATTTGACATGATCAAAAGTCTATGGAGCTTCTTATTCCACAAAGGTCATTTGCAAGAGTTGTGAAGGCATAGATCGAAAGCTACTGTGCTAGACTTCGTATCCAAAGGATAGCCATTGAAGCTCTTTAAGAAGTTCTAGAGGCATATCTTATCTCAATGTTGGAGGACTCTAGCCTGTGTGCTATCCATGCAAAGAGAGTGATAATACAACCTAAAGATATGCAGCTAGCTAGAAGAATTAAAGGGAATAAACCTTAACATTTGTACTATCTTGTTTGGAGAACTTTTAATATATCCCAAATGATTAATATAATCTTTTTCTTATTATATTTGCTCTCCCAAGTGTTTGTCTCTTAGCGTACATTTTTTGAAGTCTCTTTCACCTACGTATCTAAAAGTGTCTTTGAAGTCATATCAAAATCTCATAAGTTTTGCACAATTTAATCTATCTTTTTCAAGCATTTCTTTAATGTGTTGTTGCCCAAAATGCATGCAATGGCCTAGGAATGCAAAAAAAAAAGGTGTGCCACAGAAACACGGGGATGGGCCCTGCAAAACATTTGCAGGGCCCATCCCCATGTTTTTATGGTAGGTCTTTATTTTTTTGCATTTCCTGGCCATTAAAGCATATGCCATGCACATTGGATCATATGATTTACCTTAGATAGGGTGCAATGCATGCAAACCCTCTGACCAATAGATAAACAATCTTGATGAACATTCAAATGTACTTATAAATCAGTGCATGCTTATATGCACCCAGAGGAGTCTAGATATTCTCTAATCATTGCACATAAGAAGATTCTTCCACACTTCCACAAGTTTAGGTTGTAATTGAGGGACATAGACTTCCAATATTGGGCAACTAATCCATGCAATGGCCTAGGACTGCACAAAAGAGGCCTGCAAGAGAAACGCAGGGATAGGCCCTGCAAACATTTTACAAGGCCCATCCTCGTGTTTTTGTGGCAGGCCTTTTTTCTTGCATTCCTAGGCTAGTACAAGCATTTTGGGCAACAACACAAGAAAGGATGCATGCCATCTCCAATCGACAAGGCTCATATGGGCCTTATATAGGCCTACTATGAGGCTCAAAACTTTTATGTGGTATTAAGATGAAGTGAAGGGCCTTATCTCGGTGCTCTTTTCTAGCTCGGACACACACAAAAAAAATTCTTTCAAGGCTCGAACTCAATCAATGTCTTCATCAAGAAAGATGCAACAAGTATGGTTGAGGAGGGTTCCAATTTCCAAACCTCTTGAAGTTGCTAATTATGATACTTATTTCTACGTTTTCCATTAGATGTAATCGCATGGAATTTTTGAAAAGATCCACTCAACGAAGAGAAGAGTGTAATACTAATTAGTAGAGACCTCGCAAACTAGCAGCCTCCATCATTATCTTCATGCACCTAGTGACTTTTTTGTAACTTCCTATCTTTTAATGCACATTTCTTTGTAGAGTGATTAATTTGAGTGATCTTTATCTCCTTAGAAGACTCAATTTTTAAGCTTCCAATGGAGAAAATGTAAGACAATAGTTATGCAATATAACATAGGAGCAATACCAGAGAAGATAACAAATATACGACAATCTCAACAATTTTCTACTAGTAGCAAGAACAAAGATGATGGCATTGTCCACCTGTGCGCTCTCAAGGTAGAGCTTAAATGGTGATCTAGACAACTCTAGACAGAGAGATACAAGGTAGAGGTATGTTGGCTCAATTCAATGTCTCAAGTAGTGCAAAAGTCATGTATATATAGGATCATGGGTGGCCTTACGTGGATGGCTATACATGGGCAGTAAAGTGTGGACGGCCATCGCCCGTGTAATTGCCATACACGGCTTAGACCAGTTGAACCAACCTAACAAATATAAATGATTTCTGACTCCGATAGGGATATTCCATGGAATATTCCCTTTCCCTTTGCGCAAGGGGGCCTGCTGGCCCCCTAGGATTCCCTAGCCAGGGGGCGCACCGGCCCCCTTGGACCCCCCAGCCAGTGGTGCTCATCGCTACCCCGAACCCCACCATTGGGAACCCTGGTAATTCCCTTTCCTTACAATACCTTACATGGTCCAATATGACCTTCATCCAACATGCAAGTTGGGATTCCCATCAATTGGGTAATGCATGCTTGGCTTCTCCTCATAATGGGGGCCTTACAAAATGTGCATACAATCATGAGGGGTAGACATTGCTCATATACTAACACCCCCCCTCAACGGTGCCAAAATGCCTCACAAGAGGAAAAACAAGCTACTTTGTACTCTGCTTCAGTGGAGGAGAGTGCGAGAGTTGGTTGCTTTCTACTTAGCCAAGAAAATATTCCTGAACCAAGTGAGAAACAATATCCAAAAAGTAATTTTCTAGAATCACAATCTCTAGCCCAATCTGAATCACAATATGCTTGGAGTGTATCACCTGTGGTATAAAAAATACCAAAATCCAAGGTTCATGCAATGTACCTTAGAATTCGCATTCCAGCATTCGAGTGACTCTCTTTAGGTTTGTTGGAAAACCTGCTTAATACCCCAACAACATAGCAAATGTCTGGTCTAGAGTCCACAGAAAAATAAGACTTCCAACAAGCTTCCTATACTTCTTAGCATCTACATCAGGCATGTTATCATCCATAGATAGCTTATGATTTACCTCCATATGTGTGCTAGTTGGTTTGCAGTCCATCATTCCAAATGCGTTGAGAATTTCTTTGGCATATTTTGGTTGTGAGATGAAAATGCCATCCATCCTTTGCCATACTTCAATTCCCAAACAAAAATGGAGTAGACCTAAGTCTGTCATTTCAAACTTAGTTCCCAAGCTGATCCGAGTTTGATTCATGAGTTCCTGATGATCTCCTGTAATGATCAAATCATCTACATATACAATGACAACAACTAGCTTGCTATCCCTTTTCGTTACATACAAGTTAGCATCAGAAGTACTTCTTTCAAAACCCATATTTTTGAAAAAATTATCTATCCGTTCGTACCAAGCCCATGAAGCTTGCTTAAGTCCATACAAAGCTTTCTTCAACTTGCAAACTTTATTTTTTGAATTGGGCACCTCAAAACCTGGTGGTTGAGATACATATACCTCCTCCTTGAGGTGACCATTCAAAAATGCAGATTTAACATCCATTTGGAAAATAGGCCGAGCCTTTTGTGCAGCTACTGCAAGTAGCGTCCGAATAGTTGTCATGCGTGCTGTTGGTGAAAAAGTTTCTTGAACATCAAATCCTTCGATCTATGAAAAACCCTGTGCAACTAATCTTGCCTTATACTTTTCTAATGTTCCATCTGCTTTATACTTAGCTTTCCAAATCCATTTAGTACTATTACCTTCTTCTTTGGCGGCAAGTCCACTAGATCCCATGTATCATTTTTGAGTATACTATCATACTCAGACTGCATTGCCGCTCTCCAACGTGGATCATCAAGGGCTTCTTCAATGGTGCTAGGTTCCTTTATCAAGCCCATGATATTTGCCATCAAAGCCATGTTAACAATGTGTTCTGAGGCTCTTCTTTGGTCCTCGATTCTCTTTGATCTTTGTAATCCATATGAGGATGATTCTGGTACATCTACATGTGGATTGTGATCATCAAAGAGCTGTTGTGCCCACTTTGGTAGTGGCTTACGCTGTGCAGCTACAACTGGTTGGCTTTTTATTGAGGAAATTTCTCCATCATATGTTTCTTCCTCCTCAACTTTAACCTATCTTTTGATAGGCACAAGGTGAGATATTTCTGCGTTTCATGAGATAGTAGATTTACCTTTATCTTCTACTAAGTGTGGTCGTTCATCAAACACCTCATCTTGGCTGACAAAAATCTTCCTTGCCTCAGGATCCCACAACCTCTTTGCTTTAGACGCTTCACTATATCCTAGGAGGACACACTTTTTGCTTCTTGAATCCAACTCTGATCTTGTTGAATCAAGAATATGTGCATAACAAAAACAACCAAAAATTGTGAAATGCAAAACTGAAGGCTTTTTACCAGAATATGCTTCTCGAGGAGTCATCCCCTTCAGTGCTTTTGTGTAGCTTTGATTGAGGATGTAGACTGCTATATTGACTGCTTCTACCCAGAATGAATCAGGCATGTCTTGAGCCTTTAACATACAATGAGCCATTCCAACTACTCTCCTATTCTTGTGCTCAACAATGCCATTTTGTTGAGGTGTATGAGCTGTGGTAAGTTTCCTTTTCACACCATGGTCCTTATAGTAATTATTGAATACTATTGACAAGAATTCACCTCCTCTATCTGTTCCGAATTTCTTTAGTTTCCTTCCTGATTCATTTTCCACATACTTATGCCACATTTTAAATTTTTCAAAAGCATCAGCCTTCTCTCGAATTAAATAAACCCACATCTTTCTACTATAATCGTCGACTAACAACAAAAAGTAGAAAGATCCTCCTAAAGCAGGTGTAGACATTTTATCGCAGATATCAGCATGTACCAACTCTAGAGGAGCTTGAGATTGATTGCTATTAATTTACAAAATGATTTTCATTCTTAGTGAGTGCCACTTGATCCACATAAAAGTTTCCCCTAGTTCCATTGGATAGTCTATGGAGGCCCTATTTCACGAGGAGATAGGAAATCCTAAATTTTGATGGTTGATAGTTGGACTTGTCTAGCTTCTCTCGCTTCTCAATCTAAGTGTTATAGTCTAGCTAGATAGCTCCCTTTCTCCTAATTCTTCCACATCTATTAAAGGGGATAGGAGGGGAAAAATTTTGGAATTCTACCTTGAATTTATGCTTTCTAATAATAGAAAATCTTGCATATTCCCCCTTGTTCTATCTCATAGGTGATTTCCTTCACCACCAGAAATGGCACTTCAAATTAGCTAATCCAAAACTTCAAGCACATCTTCTTGGTGCTCTACTGAGCTTAGTTGAAATTCTCCTCGAGCGTTCATCGTTGTACTTCTATGCTCCAAGAGTGATTTGCACTCTTAAAAGTGTGCAAAATAGCAAACATGATAAACAACATGTTTAGAAGGATCGTAAATTATTGTTACACCATACTTGGATGTGCCACTGACTAGGAAAGAATGAACAGAAGTAGACACAAGAGCGAAGAAGAAGAATGACACATGAAGACATGGATTGACTAGATGAGCTTTATATAGGTAGACGATCAATGATATGTGAATGAGTCAAGTTAGAGTTATTAGTGACTCCTAAGTGCTATATTCAACCACATATGAGCATAGCATGTATATATGCCTACAAGGGGAAGAAAACTCTGGCTAGCTCTACACTAAAAAAGTGCCTATGTACAATGCTTCACATCAAAGCTTCAAGGACACATTAGTGTAGAAAACTCTTAATGAAATGATCATTTTCCATAAAATACTCGCAATTTTTTTCTTTATTATTTCCTTATCATCTTTGTCTTTTTTCTTTGATATTAAAGCATTAGGAGGTTTTGGCTTATTAATAGAGGAGCTCCATTTACCTTTGCCCTTTTGATTAGCTCCAAAAGCTTGCTTTACAACACATGTAACTGAAGTCTTTTTGTAGATAGATATTCTCCCAACAAACTATAGATTAACTCCTAAAGGATTCAGCCATTGGATTGCTCTTCATCATCAACTAGAGAGTAGATACAAAAATCTGATGGAAATCTATAAGAACATTACGAAACGTTTGCACAGCTCAACTATAAGGTGAGATTTCAGAAGCACAAATCAATAGTTCTTTAAAACCCTTGACCTTTATCAAAATCATTTCCATTGAATCTTGTTGGTTCATATGCTCACTATCCAACTTTTTTTGGATGTAAGCAACATAAGCTTCAATTCTTGCCTAGTATCATGTATTAGAGTATCTCAAGTATTTTTGCTATTTTGTAAGAGTGAATGTGAGGAATGATCACATGTTGGATAGAAGAAGCTATTAATGTATGTGCTTGTGTCCCTCTACTATCTCAATAAAGCTCCTCTATAGTATTTGCAATAGAAAATGTAGTAGAACCGAGTAATTGAAGATCATCATGTTCAACACTATGTACATCACCCTCAATCATTCTATTTGCACTTATACGAAGATATTTTACAACACCTTGCTCAATATTGGTGAAGCCCTTTTCTATCAATACATGACGCATCATGTATGCTGACAATTGGTAATTAGAACCATCCAAATTATCCTAAACAACCAACATATTGAAAATATAACTTTTTTCAGCCATGGCCTATGAGTAAATACCTTGATGCAAAAAAATTGATTGTATATAAAAACATTGTACATAAATTCCTAGTAAGCTCAGTTAGATATGTAGCACACTTTTAAGCCCTTTTATTGGTGAACCGAAATCGGTATATATGTCTTGGACAAAATAAAAAAATCACCTCCCGAATCACTCTCCGAGTGCATTTGGATGCCAAGTTGACTTCAAATCAACATTTTCATGCCAAAAAGTGAAAAACTTTTGAACTAATCATACCAAGTATGCTCACCAATTTTCATGTGATTCAAAGACTCTGATAGTAAGGGTGTAAAAAATGCCCTAAAGAAAGGAGTTACCTACTATGATACAGATTGATGGACTTCAAGTATTGTGGAAGCACATGAACAACAGGAGGAAGAAGAACTTTGAAGAATAATATAATATAAATTTTACAGCAATTGAATGTACAAAAGATACGTGACCTATAGGGGTTATATGCTTGTATAGAAGCTACGGGGAAAGGCATGCTAGAGAGGTAGAAAAGTACCTCAATAGTTAGAAGTTTGTTCACACATATCACTTTGGAAATATATCCACACACCCACACACACACACACACACATACATACATACATACATACATACATACATACATACATACATACATACACACATACATACATACATACATACATACATATAGACATACATACATACATACATACATGTGAAGAGAGATGGTGGATGCAATCCAAAGATGAGTAGGTGCTGCTACAACCAGCTTCACACCAGCCAACTAAGAATTCAAAGTTGATTAGTAGACCCTTTGAGCTTCCTAAATCCAGCAAAATATCGGCCAAGTACTTTGGAACATGTATCCCAGAAGTTTAAGTCAAGACAGACTAGTTGCGAAATTACTAGCTCCCAAAACTTGCTATTTTTGGACAAACACTTGCTGGTAAAAATGAACAGTGCTCTCAATCTGGTAGGAATTAGAAAAATTCCTTTTGGGCATAGAAAATAGATTTAGCAAGCTTCCAAATACAAATTAAAACACTTCAAATGATGGCGTGAGCACAGAGAACAAGATTTATCAATTTCTCGAACATGCCCACCATTCTCGGGGTTCTATAGAGATAGACCAGTGAGCAGTAAAATGCAGATATCTCACCAATTGTAAATTCAATGACTATAAAACTTTATATGCCAAAATTAGATAGTAAGCGCTATCCAACGCACATTAAAACACTGAAGAAGGATGATTAGAACGCGAGATATGACCTTCTGAAGGTACTGCTCTGAGTGAGTATAGCAGAGAACAAAACAGAGAAGTAGATAATGATAAATGTATAGATTCACATATGATTACAACCACATTGGCAATGAATCTTTGCACAATGGGAGTAGAATTATAGAGCTATGGAGTAAGCTCTTCAATCTCTACAAAATGACATGAAGTGGTCACATACAAGGCTCGCTAATCGCCTCTTCCTTCTTGCTCTTTTTATAGCTATTCTTGGAGGGAGTTTTGAATTCGAATTCGAATGGCTCCACCTTAAAGTGATCCCCAAAATTAGGAGATATTCCCTCAGCTAAAAAATTCGTGATTTTGGTAGTTAGATCTTCGAATTTGCTTTTACATCATGCATGAGGTAACCCATCCTTTTCCTTTTTTCTTTTTCCAAATACAAGAGATAAAAATGAACTCTTTTACAAGAGGTGCTCACTTGACTACACATGTGACTTACAAAAGAGAATAATATCAAGCATATCAAGCATGTAGGCTTGGGTAAAATGCACAAACAGCTCCCCCTCAAGCCTAACATGCTTGGCCTCCAAATAATTCTTCAAGTGTCCTTGATTTCCTGCAAGCCAATCATCAACTTGAATCTACTTAAACTTTGTACCATAAAGAGCTTTAGTCAACATGTCTGCACATTGCATATCTATAGAGACATAGGATAGTTGAATATCCTTGCTCATTAGCTTCTCCCTTACATAATGGTAGTGGAATTCAATATGCTTGGTTCTAGCATGGTATACCGGATTAGCTGCAAGATGTAGTGAGCTTGTGTTGTCACCAAAAATATCAGGTGTTGAAGAATGAAGTCCAAGATCTGTGTACAAAGATTTTACCCACATGATTTCTTGAGTTGCATTAGCCAAACCTCTATATTTGGCTTTGGTAGAAGATAATGCCACGGTTGGTTGCTTCTTCGATGACCAAGAAATGATTTTTGAACCTGCAAATGATATATATCCGGATGTGCTTCTTCTATCATCTCTAGATCCGGCCCAATCTGCATCTGAGTAGACCTTTAGATCAATATCTGTGTAGATCAACTCCAATCCAAGAAAATAAGTGAGTGGTCCGAGGTCACTTATTTTGAACTCCTCCTTCATTTGACTCTTTACCTGTTTGATTCCTTCAAGATCATTGCCTGTGATAATAATATCATCAACATACACACATAAATAGATCACTTCAGATCCATTCCTCTTTATGAACGAAGAGGTATCCGCCTTGCTAGCTTTGAATCGTTGGTCCTGCAAATAAGTCACCAATCTGAAATTCCAAGCTCTTGGAGCTTGCTTCAATCCATACAAAGCTTTCTTTAGTTTGCATACATAGTTAGGATGATGTGAATCCTCATATCCAGGAGGTTGTGCCATATACACTTCCTCAAAAATCCATACATTCAAGAAAGCATTCTTTACATCAAGTTGATAGACATTCCAATTTCTAGATGCAGCAAGAATGAGAACCCTAATTGTAGGCATTTTTGCAACAGGAGAGACATTCTCCTCATAATCAATACCATGGGTTTGAGCAAAACCTTTAGCAACTATCCTTGCTTTGTGTCTATTTGTACTTCCATCTGGATTCCTCTTGATTTTGTATATCCATCGAGATCCAATTACCTTCATAGATGGCTTGTTAGGTACAAGCTCCCAAGTGTCATTCTCCTTCAAGGCTTCCATTTCTTCATCCATTGCATTTCTCCAAGCTTTCTTGCTTTGTGCTTCTTTGAATGTGGTAGGTTCTTCATTGGTTGAATCCTTTGCAATGTAGATTGAGTGCTTTGTGACCGAAGAAGTATCATAACCAAACCTCTCTGGTTTCTTCTTCTCCCTTGAAGACCTTCTAAGTGGTTGATGTGAGCTCTCGGGTCCATATGTAGCATCTTGCATCTTTGCTTTACCTTTGTTCTTACATAGCTTTAGTCTTTCCAAGTCTTCTAGGTCAATCTCCGAATCACTTTCTTCAATCTGCTTTGGCTCCTTTGGTTGAAGTGATGGAAAATCTTCATCCAAGTCATATGGCAGCTTCACTTTCCTGTCATCATCAAACCATGATTTGTTTCCATTAAAAATTACATCTCTACTCACATAAAATCCTTTATTGGTTGGATTATACAATCTATATCCTTTTTGGTTTTGGTCATAATCAATAAATACGCACTTCTCTGCCTTGCGATCCAATTTCCCTCTTACTTGAGAAGGAATGTGAGCATAGGCTAAGCATCCAAAGATTTTACAATGCTCTAGACTAGGTCTTCTTCCATTCCACACTTCATATGGAGTGGTTCCATCTAGTGACTTAGATGGAAGTCTATTTATGAGATATGTGGCTGTAGACACAGCCTCTGCCCATAGGTAGTTTGGCAACCCCTTTTCATTGAGCATGGACCTTGCAGCTTCGACAATAGCTCTGTTCCTCCTCTTTGCTACACCATTGAGTTCGGGTGTATACCTTGTAGTGACTTCCCTTTTAATGCCTCTTTCATGCAAGAAGGCATCAAATTCAGAAGAGAAGTATTCTCCTCCACCATCTGATCTGAGTCGTTTCAAAGTCCTACCTGTTTGGTTTTCAACAAGAGCAATATACTTCTTAAAGCAATTAAACACTTCATCTTGCTTCATGAAAAACAGAATGGTCCACCTGCTACAATCATCTATGAAAGACACATAATATCTTGAGCCTGATATAGATGGCTCCTTACTTGGACCCCACACATCCGTGTGCACTAGATCCAAAGGATTTTGATACATATATCCTTTCTTATTGAAAGGTTGTCTATGAGCCTTGCCGAGTTGACAAGCTTCACACTTATAAATCATGTGTTGCCTTGTGATATTAGGCAAACCAAGTACACTTTGGTCCCTACAAATCTGTTCGAGTGTCCTCTCACCAATGTGAGCAAGCCTTTTGTGCGATATCTCCAACTCTGTTAGAGTTTGAGATCCATAGCTAAACAAAGCTATGTTCTTTGTATCTTCCACTTCAAAAGTGAAAAGCCTTCCTGTCTTTTCTCCTTTGGCAATCCTTCGAAATCCTTGCCTTGGGTCTTCAACATATGCTCCAAATCGGTTGAATCTAACCTGCAATCCTTTTTCAACAATCTCTCCAACACTTATTAAATTTTTGGTAATTGTAGGGACATACAAGACTTTGCTTAAGAGGTTCATATTCCCATCTGATGTCTTCACATTACCTATCTTCTCCAGTAAGTGCTTTGTGTCATCTCCTGTTTGCACTTCATGCTTGTTATGAGGATCTTCCAAATCAGAAAGGAAAGCCACATTTCCTGCTACATGGTTTGAGCATTCGGAATCAATGTAAAATATGTGATCATCATCCTTACCCTTCTTCGCTGATAGATTCATAATCAATAATGAATCTTCTTGACTTTGGTCCTCTGCATAGTTATTGTAGTCTCTCCTTCCTCTATGGCCACTTTGATAGTTGTTATTGTTGTAATTGTTGTTATAGTAGTTGTTGTTGTAGCCTCCATTGTATCTGCCTCTATTTGATCCATAACCACCTCTATTGAATCCTCTTCCTCTTGAGTTCCTTGGGTGCCTGAAACATTCTTCAGTAGTATGATTAGATAAGCCACATATATTGCAAGGTTGAGATGATTGGAATCTCCCCCTGCCTTGCTTTCCACCTCTGCCTCTTCCTCTAGCTCTTCCTCTACCTGCAAAGTTTGCTTGGAAAGAGCTACCTTCATCTTCATTCTTCCTATTCTTTGACTTGTCCTTGACCTTAGCTTTATCGGAAGATAAGGCAGAAGTTTGATTACCTCTTGAGGACTCACCACCTTTGTTAATCTTCGCTTCATGAGTGAAGAGTTGGCCCATGAGTGTGTTGAGGTCCGGTACATGCATATCCATGTATAGATCCATGGCTGTTGTGAATGACTCCCACTTGTCGTCTGCTTTGATTCCATTTGTGATTTTTCTAATGATTTGCTCCTCTTCAATTACCTCTCCAATGCTTCCAAGTTAGTCGGAAATCTCCTTCATCTTTGTGACATAATCAGTCACATTTTGCTTCGAGCTTTTCTTCATTGTTGTGAACTCCATCCACAATTGGTTCTTCCTTGCTCGAGTGTTGGAAGAGAAGAAAGAAGCAAGTGCATTCCAAGTCTCTCTTCATGTCTTGCATCCCTTGACATGAGGTAAAACAAAATCAGAGATTGAGTTTAAAATATAGGACCTTGCAAGTGCATCCCTCGAACACCAATTTGAAAGTCCTTCCACTTCTTCATGTGATGGTTGCCCTTTGTTCCTCATGGTTGGCATTGCTTCAATATGAATCCATAAAGATTCCTCCCTTGAAGGTAAGCCTCCATCCTTAGAGACCATGTCGGGTAGTTGTTTCGATCCAATTTGTCAATTGTTGATGGAAATCCATCTCCCATGTTGCTTGACTATGCTCTGATACCACTGTGAAGAGAGATGGTGGATGCAATCCAAAGATGAGTAGGTGCTGCTACAACCAGCTTCACACCAGCCAACTAAGACTTCAGAGTTGATTAGTAGACCCTTTGAGCTTCCTAAATCCACCAAAATATCAGCCAAGTACTTTGGAACATGTATCCCAAAAGTTTAAGTCAAGACAGACTAGTTGTGAAATGACTAGCTCCCAAAACTTGCTTTTTTTGGACATACACCTGCTGGAAAAAATGAACAGTGCTCTCAACCTGGTAGAAATTAGAAAAATTCCTTTTGGGCATCGCAAATAGACTTAGCAAGCTTCCAAATACAAGTTAAAACACTTCAAATGATGGATTGAGCACTGAGAACAAGATTTATCAATTTCTGGAACATGCCCACCATTCTCGGGGCTCTGCAGAGATAGACTAGTGAGCAGTAAAATGCAGATATCTCACAAACTATAAATCCAATGACCATGAAAATTTAGAAGCCGAAAGTAGACAGTACGAGCTATCCAACACACATTCCAACACTGAAATAAAATGGGTAGAACTCGAGATCTGACCTTCTGAAGCTACTGCTCTGAGTGAGTATAGCAGAGAACAAAACAGAGAAGTAGATAATGATAAATGTATAGATTCACATATGACAACAACCACATTGGCAATGAATCTTTGCACAATGGGAGTAGAACGATAGAGCTATGGAGTAAGCTCTTCAATCTCTACAAAATGATATGAACTGGTCACGTACAAGGCTTGCTAATTGCCTCTTCCTTCTTGCTCTTTTTATAGCTATTCTTGGAGGGAGTTTTGAATTCGAATTCGAATGGCTCCACCTAAAAGTGATCCCCAAAGTTAGCAGATATTCCCTTAGCTCAAAACTTTGTGGTTTTGGTAGTTAGAGCCACGAATTTGCTTTTACATCATGCATGAGGTAATCCATCCTTTTCCTTTTTTCTTTTTCCAAATACAAGAGATAAAAATTAACTCTTTTACAAGAGGTGTTCACATGACTACACATGTGACTTACAAATGAGAATAATATCAAGCATATCAAGCATGTAGGCTTGGGTAAAATGCACCAACAATAGATACATACATACATACATACATACATACATACATACATACATACATACATACATACATACTTACATACATACTTACATACATACATACGTACATACGTACATATGCACATACATACACACACATACATACATACATACATACATACATACATACATACATACATACATACATACATACATACATACATATATACATACATACATACATACATGCATACATACATACATACATACATAAACAAATACATACATACATACATACATAAATACATACATACATACATACATACATATATACATACATACATACATACATACATACATACATACTTACATACATACATACTGTTGTACTACAAAAATTATTGAAATATCTTTGTGAACAATGTATAAAACTAATTGAGGCATTATTTAGCCCAAGATAGGCGTTAATCATATATGCATCCGTATTCCATTATAATTTAAGGTGTTGAAACCATTCTTCATGAAATAATTATATTAAGAATAATTATAAATACTTGTATACATACATACATGCTTAATTTTTAAGGTAGGGAAGTAAAGTGTTATATTGACTAGTTTGAAGCGTATCCCCTCATTTGTTGAAATTTGACACTATTCAAAGGTGCATACTTTGATACATACACACTTATGATTACAAATGTCTCAATATGATATAATTTAAGATGAAAATCATAGTAGTCATATTAGGATTTTGTAGGTACCTTGTTATTTTATCTATGAAACCATGGAATTGAATCATATAATCCATTGAAGGTGTTTTTTTAATTATGTCATTTAAAGTGCAACAATACAATTTGGTTGCATTTTTCGGTAGTGTGTCGTATTTACCAATTTCCTTTCCTGTGCCTCAAGCATGATGTCTTTTTGTTAGTTTGGGGAATTAAAAATTGTATGAGAAACTTTACTTTTGTAGATCATATTGTTCTTCATATACATACAAAGGTAATGGATGATTTCTTAAAAGGTATGATGTATGGTAGAACACTCCGTTAGAGTATCATGTCATGTTCTCATGTATTGTAGCAATTCTTTCTATTGTGAGTCACCTTACAAGAATATATGGATGGGCATATGTATTGTAGGCTCTCAGTTGTATTGTACACACTCAAGTGGTATAGGCATCCTATGTATTGTAGGGACTAAGGTGGTCCAGGCACCTTGATTTGTGGCCTTTTCCAACAAGCTTGTGGGCAAATGGATGGTTAAAGATTAGTGTAATTAGAAAGTGTTCTACACCAACTTAAGTTTTGGAAACAACATTATTTGTCATTAGGATCCCTAAATGGAAAAAGATTGATCTAATCATGGTCTTCTTCTCACCTTTCCTAATTGTTCCCAGATTTTGGATTTGGTGTGCTTTTTATGGAAACGATACAACAAGATGAAACACTTTTGCACCATTCATGTTGATTGGAAGTGGGAGTCTTGTAGTAGGTAGGACAATGCTATTAGGCTCGCAATTGTAGGTATGATGAGAGTGAAGAAGAGGAATATTCAAGAGAAAAAGATGGTCTAGAACAAAGTTCTCTTTGTGGAGGACTTCTTATAGGATGTTCTATTTTTGAAAATCATCATTGACAAAGCCAAGTGGGTTTGTTTTTTGTTGAATCTTTGAAATACCTTGCTTGTAGCTTGAAATTTATCAAGATGGTGTTGACAGTAATGAGAAATGCCTCTGCTCCAATCCATAGTAACCACAAGCTTTCCAAGTGGATTGGATTAAAGTGGTCAATCACACAAGGCTTCCAGTTAGATTCATTACTTTATTGTATGGCTACAAATGGTCTTAGTTTCTTGGTTAACCTCTCTCTCTCTCTCTCTTCCCCGTATCCCTCACCCCCTGCTCAGTCCTGCCACCCCCTCCTAAGCCCACCCGCCATCTCTCTCTCTCTCTCTCTCTCTCTCTCTCTCTCTCTCTCTCTCTCTCTCTCTCTCTCTCTCTCTCTCTCTCTCTCTCTCTCTCTCTCTCTCTCTCTCTCTTTCTCTCTCTCTCTCTCCCTCCAACAGCCCCCACTTGACCCACAACCCTCTTACCCTCTCTCTCTCTCTCTCTCTCTCTCTCTCTCTCTCTCTCTCTCTCTCTCTCTCTCTCTCTCTCTCTCTCTCTCTCTCTCTCTCTCTCTCTCTCTCTCTCTCTCTCTCTCTCTCTCTCTCTCTCTCTCCCTCCCTCCCTCCCTCCCTCCCTCCCTCCCTCCCTCCCTCCCTCCCTCCCTCCCTCCCTCCCTCCCTCCCTCCCTCCCTCCCTCCCTCCCTCCCTCCCTCCCTCCCTCCCTCCCTCCCTCCCTCCCTCCCTCCCTCCCTCCCTCCCTCCCTCCCTGCCTCCCTCCCTCCCTCCCTCCCTCCCTCCCTCCCTGCCTCCCTCCCTCCCTCCCTCCCTCCCTCCCTCCCCCTCTCTCTCTCTCTCTCTCTCTCTCTCTCTCTCTCTCTCTCTCTCTCTCTCTCTCTCTCTCTCTCTCTCTCTCTCTCTCTCTCTCTCTCTCTCTCTCTCTCTCTCTCTCTCTCTCTCTCTCTCTCTCCCCAGCCCCACCCCCACCCCTGGCTCCGTCCCTCAGTCCCCCCACCCTCCCCTCTCTCTCTCTCTCCCCTCCCTCAGAAGATAAAGCAAGGTAGAAGAGATCGATCATGCATTTTGTAGATCAACATTTATTAGCTAATCAAAAGGGCAAAGGTAAATAGAGCTCATCTACTAATAGGCAAAAATTTGCTAATGTTGCATTATCAAAGAAGGAAGAGAAAGATGAGAAGAAAACAAAAAAGAAAAAATAATTGTACAAATATTCTAATGGAAATGATCATATCTTAAAGATTTTTCCAAAAATGGCTGCAAAGGAGGAAAAAAAAGAAATAGGCTCGAATGGTTGTTGCAGAGACCTCTACACCTAAAACAAAGTCTACTACTCTTGTGTAGAATGAAGACTGGGCATTTACTACTACTATTTGTAGCTAAGACCCATCTTCTCACTAGGAGTTTATGTCTGTAGTAAACTCACATGTTTGGTACTTTGAGAGTGGGGATACCAAAAATATTACCTCGGTGTGCAGTTTCTTCAACTCACTTGAGGCACCTACCCCTATAGGGAATACTATCACATGTGCTAAAAACCCGTTTTATCTTGTAATGGGAGTTTGTAAGATCATTTTCACTACTACTAATGGTAGTTTTTTCACATTGTTAGATGCTTTGTATGTTCTAGAAATCAAGAAAAACTTTTTATCAATTTTAGCATTAGCCAAGATTGTTCTAGTTCTCAAATTTGTTGATGCTAGATGTACAATACATCTCTCAAATGGAAATGTTATTATTGCTTCTGGCATTCTATGTCTTGGGCTGTATAAGCTCATGGAGTATGAAAAATTTGTAAATGATTCACCATGTGCAATTCAAGATCATCAGGCTTTCTTAGATGTAATGCTTTGCCATGGACACTGTAGTCATCTGAATTTTGCTATTTTGTTATGGCTGCAAAAATCTTAAATTTTTTCCTCTCTTCCCAAAATTGAGAAACCTTGTAAATATTTTTGTGAAGGCTGTATTTTGAGAAAAATGTAGCGTTCCTTCTTTCCAAAAGATGGTTCAATTTCAGTTGCTCATAAGGTGCTACTTGTTCATAGTGATGTTAGTGGTCCTATGGAGACACATTCTTTTGGGAATTACCTTTCATTTATGACCTTTATTGATAATTTCTCTAAGCATGTATGGGTCTACCCATTGAAAGTAAAGGCTGACATGTTTATGTGCTTCAAACAATTTATAGTTTTGCTTGAAAACCTATGAGCATGTAAATTGGGCACCCTATGTTTTGATCAAGTGGAGTGGAGAAACATGTCTTCTAATTTTAATGCATTTTTGGCTGAGCGTGGGATAAAACATATGTGTACAATGCTACATTCACCTAAAAAAAATGGAGTTTTTGAAAGAAAGAAGAGGTATCTCATGGAGATGGAGAGGAGTGTGGTGAAAATTCAAGCTTTACCGCATAACTTTTGGCTTGAGGCTATTATGTGTCCAACATATGTACTTAACACGTCAAATCCACTTAAACTTGAGATATGAAGACTCCTCTTAATGTTCCACATGTCATAATATTATGAGGCTAAAATTGAGGGCCGTTGGTTGAAAAACTTTCATTGTAAAAAAAGTAACATGTAAATGTTGATTTTGATATGGACAAAGCTGCAGATGCCTAACCTTTTGAGAAGCTCAAATAAGAGAGGGTTCAAGTGAACTTTCCAAAGCCTTTAGAATCCTTCGAAAACCTTTAGAAACCCTTCTCGATCCTATAATTCAATTTCTGCAAAGGACAATTGTGAGCATACTCATGTGCACTACCTATGCACCCATTGTCCTTAGCATGCCCAATGACCACATGTGTGCTAATTGTGCACCCATTCACCAACTAAGCTTTTTTGTATTAGCCCTTACTGGGAAGCCCACACTCTGTATCCTCACCACATAGTGACTTCCTACAATAGGCTCTTAGCCAGATAGTGCCAAGAGAGGACCCCTGTACGTACGTATGTATATGTGTGCGTTAGGGCAAAAAACGGCCCAAAAAGGGCCATGTAAGGATTTCAATTAGTTGTGCTTAATCGGGATTAAAGTTGTCAAATCCTTTAAGAAATTCCGTGTAAGTTCATTTAAAACGTATCTTATGCAAATTTTGAAGAGAGAGAAACTCGTATCATATAATGATGAAAAGTTTGTGTGATATCTTACGCCTCGAAGTTTGTGTGATATCTTACACCTCAAAAGTTGAATTTTCCTCTTGTTCACGGACCTATATAATGTGTGCTGATGACGTTTTGCGCTTTTTTTCTCTACTTTTCATAGCAAGCATGTTTCTCCCTTTCACGTCATTTTAGACACTTGACGGTCATTTTTCATAGCAGACCATGGAGAACGTTAACCCAAATACTCTCGCCGAGCTTTCAAACAATCGAAATCATTGTAAAAAGTTCCATATCAACATTGCAGTTAGTCAAGAGTATGCCACGACAAGAAAAGTATTTCGAAGGGCTCTTCATCCTCTTGAAGTGGATGGATTGCGAAAGGAAGGCAAGAAACATATCGACATATGGACAGATGGATCTGTTTATCCAATTGATCCACAAACTCGAAGGTACCCCCCTTTTCATAATCTTCATGATCTGATAGATTTGTGGGAGATGGTGAGGATGGTTTACGAGGCTATTGTTCAAGGCTCTGGGATATTCAAGGAATTATGTACAATACATAAACTATTTACGAAACACACTAAACCAGAAGAATTTACATATGAGGGAGCTAGAAAACAAATTATCCACTTTATCTTCTCAGTTAGAGTCTTTTAAAAAAATGAAAGAAACTCCTATAGGTTTGAGAATGCGGTCAAAACGAGTAAAACCTTTTTTAGATTTGACTGAAAAATCTGGCCAGAAAAAGAAAAGAATGAAAATTGTTAGAGATCATGTGACAAATGTGCTAGGTTTCAATATGTCGAGCAGTTTTGAGCGCATACATTTCTGTAATGAAATTTTGAGTCAAAACGATGTTTTAAGACTATTGAAACTAAATGAAAATACATGCTTGAAACGCTTTGTTTTTCAAAAACTCATGACAGAAATGAATCTTTTACTAGAACCATCTCACATTCAAAATATTTGTGATAGTGTCGGAGTGAGTAGGAAAGGTTATAGAGCAATTTCAAAAGTTTGGTGTGAATTTTTAAAATTTAACAAAGTTAGAAGTTTTGGATTGCCTAGACCCCATCATGTAGGAAAGTTTCGGCTCTGCTTGAATAAGAAGATCACATCAGTATTTGGTGAATATAAAAATATTCACGGTAACAGGCCTTACGAAGTAGGAAAACAAAAGTTACATTTCACTTACAATGCATTTAACAACATATGGATAGATGTTATAAAACTTCAAACATACATGGTTCAGTTCTATAATATAAAAGAGCATGAATGTTCTGGTCTATTGAAATTTGTAATCAAACTTGATGAAGCTGAGCTTAAAAAACATCAAAAGATGGAGAGAATAAGCATTGCACTGATGAACAAAGCTTTGGACTATAGCCTTGGGAAATTGGATACTCCATCTCTCAAAGTACAATCAGAAATGGAGTTATGGTGGGTTGGCTGTGCTCAAGTTCCATCTGAGAGCCATAAAACACTTAAATGGTTATTCTCACAGACAAACATTCCAAATGTTATCCAAGGGCATCATGCAGGAGAATTGTTGAATGTCAAAGACTACGGAAACTTTCAAGTTGAGTGGCATTTGAGTGGAGACCTAAAGACACTCAAATGCATGTTTGGTATAAGTGGGGGAGCAAATTCTAAATACCCTTGCTTGTACTACATGCAAAGCCCAAGCACAAATGGATGGATTGCTAGAGCTGAGGGTGAAGAGGCTCCTTCTAGACAAAATGTTATTCTTCGTAACTACTCATCTTCTTCAATGATTTGGGATCCCATACTTCCAATAGCATTGACAAATGTACACATATGTACACTACATGCAGAGTTAAGAATCATTGACAAGTTGGTCTGTCTTCACTTGGATTATGCATATTCTATCAAGCCTACAACTCTTGCTGATGAATGCATAAAAAAATGTGAATGTCTTCTTTCAGAAATGGGGTTTCATGGTGGTGATGTTCATCTAAGAAAAGATCCAAAGCTTTCACAAAATACAGGTGATGTTTTACAGGATGTCTCAATGGGAGGTGCAAAAGCAAGGAGATTCTTCAGCAACCATGATGGCAAACAACTTAATGCCATGTGGAATTCATGGAAAACATTTTGTGAGGTCACGACTAATGTAAAAAGCAAACCAGAAATAGCAAAAAGAGAATTGAGGTGTGGGTCAAACTAGATAATCTTTTAAAGATCATGAGGCAGTAGGTAACATCAAAAAGTTATGTGACAGATTTCAGAAAGGCGACCACAGAGCTTATAGAAACCATCATAGAGGCATGGGGTGCCAAAGACATAACATACTACTTGGTGAGCTCCAAAGATATTTTATTCAATTTATTTTTTTTTAATTGAAATAAAGATCTAATGAAATTCTTCTGCTTTCCAGCATATTCTTCTTGTGCATGGTGCATTCTTTGCAAAAAAAGAACCACTTGCCATGTGGAACACCCAAGGCATGGAAAAATCTCATTATCAAGCAAGGACAAGCTTCTTTAGGTGTACAAGGAAAGGAGGAGGAGTAACAAAGAGCAATGCCTTCAGAGAGCTTTTTGATTGGTTCTTTAGAAGACAATTACAAAGGACCTCATGCCAAATATAATCAGAAGGATATGGCTATCTCCAGACAAATCATGTATCAATATCACAAACTGAAAAAGACCACATTTCAAATAGAGCTTTAATATTTGCAATGTCTTTTATTTCTTTGAGAAATAAAAGATGTCATGTATGTATATTTCATGATGTATTATGCTTTGAAAAGAAATATGTCTACTACCATCAGATGACTTTGACCAGAGAATCAAAAACAATTACACCAAAAAAATTTGCAATGTCTTATATCACATTGGGCAATTTCTGTATATGTACATTTGTTGAGATATAGAATTTGAAAAAATCAAGTCATTCCTTGAGCCTTTTTAAAGAGCTTGGCTCTGGCAAATCACCTCTATATCTCAGGAACTCTTTTCTCCTGTATCCAGCAATGCTTTTTAAATCTGACACCCCTGCAGCCATTGCATAGCTTGAATAACAAAGAAAGTACCCTGCCCTTGAAGCATTGAGTCCTGGGGCATATCCAAAAATTATGAATGCAGTTGCTTTTTCAAGCAATAAAACTCTGAAAGCATTAAAGGGTATTGGAGTAAAACCCATGTATTTTGATAGAGTCCTCAAGCAGAACAATGCAAAGTCTGGCTCCTCACTATAGTGCTTGTGAATAACACAAAAAGTGTCTGGGTTCAACTTTGGAAGATAGTGGATAATAGAATGAATATCCACCTTTGCTTTTCCTTTCTCTTCTAAGGCTTTTCTTGTTCCCTTGCCCCTGCCAAGGTAATTGTCTTCATCCAATAAAGTTAACTGTGATAAAAATGAAAAACATGGTTAGATGAAGTGCAAGCACACTTTAGGAAACATGTGAAGTAACTTGAAACTATTAGAAAGAAAAGCAAGAGACACGACTGATGCAAGCGATAAGGGCCTTCAGAGAAATTCAGACAGTCGTTATCGCTTGCATCGGTCGTCATCAATATCTATTTGCAAACTGCCTAGAAACATCTAATGTTTGATAAATGAGGGGAATTCCCACAAGCAAGACATGTATTATCATTGCTGCATGCAACTCCTAGACACGACCGATACAAGCGATAAGGCCCAGCGGAAAATATCCGATGGGCCTAATCGCTTGCATCGGTCGTGATCCATTTCTGACACTTCGAATGGAGAACTTGGACAAATCTGATACAAGAAAGAGATTTTGCATTGGTCCCATCTCATATCCTTAACCTAAAGTTCTTGAGAATATAGTTAACTGTATACCTTGACGTCATCTTCCTCAAGTCCAAACACGACCGATGCAAGCGATGAGGCCCGACGAAAAATATCTGATGGGCCTTGTCGCTTGCATCGGTCGTGATCGACTTCTGACACTTCTAATGGAGAACTTGGACAAACTTACACAAGATAGAGATTTTGCATCAAGCCCATCTCATCTCCTTTGCCTTTAAATCATGAGAATATATTTTACTACATACTTGACCTCATCTTCCTCTTCAGGTCCGAACACGATCGATACAAGCGATAAGGCCCAACGGAGATTATCCGTTAGGTTGTATCGCTTGCATCGGTCGTGGTCATTTTCTCACTTAAAAATGGAGATCTCGGACAAAAACTTTAATTGATAGAATATATCAAACAACGTCTTCCTCCTCAATGAGCTCTTTTAAGTCAATACAAATTGTTCCTTTGTCCTCAGCGACATCCAAGAATGAATAGCCGCGTCCAAACGAGTATATTCCAAGTTGCTTCTGATGCTCATCAAACTCTTCATCAGCAAGTTTTGGCTTCTCTGAGATAGCTTTCTCAAAGCATTTTGAAAGAGCTTGTGATGAATCTTTGAATTTTTCATTAGACAAATCCAAATCAAGACGCAAAAATTCCTCTCTTCTTTCTCCTTTCTTATTGATGAATCTCCTTGCAACTTCTTCTGCCTCAGCTATAGCTGCAAGACAGTAGTCCTCCCTTAGATTGAAAAGTTCCTGAATGTAAAATAGAGGTATGAAGTCTTTCCCAGAGATAAAGTAAAAAGGTAGATTTGGGAGAAGTAGGGACTTCTCAGACACTTGAACTTCTTCAGTTGGCTCCCTTATTGCAGTCTCTGCTTTAAAAGTGGCCACATCAAAATCTTTGACCTGCTCTTCTTCTGCTTGGAGATTGATCTCCTCAATAATCTCCATGACACCTTTCATAGTTTTTGAGCTAGCCTCAAGTGTCAGCTCTAAGCAAGGCTCGTCTTCATCATGAACATTTTCCTCCCTTTCAACTGAGATATGATCAAGCCATATCAAGAAAGCAATGTTTAAAGGGAGCAAGTAGCAGTCCTTTTCATGCTCTGGGCATAAATCAAGCTTCCCTGACAAAGGGGATATCCTTTTGCATTTTCTTGTGATTTTAGCCCTATCTATTGGATCCTTCCCAAAGATGTGAGGATGGACATAGGTTTTCTGAGAAATAGAAAGGATCCTCCCATTGACCAACCCCAAGAAAATCTCCCACTCATCCTTAAGAAAACTTTTCGAGTTCTCTAAGAGTTTTTCAAAATCAATTTCGGGGTTGAATATGGTCATTGCATCAGGAAAATAATCTACACTTAAACCCTCTTGAACCATGAAATCAAGAAGTTTCTCTGATGGAGAGACACTAAGGATCTCATTCATTCCCTCCATCTAAGCTGCAGCTTCTCCTGTATGTCTATTAGGAGAACACAACCGATGCAAGCAACTAGAGCGAGTCAACATAGGTCAAACGGCGAAAATCGCTTGTATCGGTCGTGTCGTCGACGAAAGAAAAATACACATGTAGGTGAGACAAATTCTCTGAAGGTTGAAAGTTTATTTTGTGAAGAAATAGGTATTTATAGGCGAGGAGGGAAGAAACGGTCGAATGAGGTGGACCAATCACAGAGTGCCACATGGCAAAGTGTACGTTGCCCGATGCAACGGATAGATGACGTGGATCAATCAAATCATGCCACGTGGCAAAAGACGTTGGAATTTGCAACGGGAATCTGACGTGGACCAATCGGGGCATGCCACGTGGCACAACGGTCAACTCAGCTTTGGGACCTATTTAAGCTTCCCTATTCATTTGCTTCATTTTTTTTTGTCAACACTTGCCAAGCGTGGAGGTTCCATCGCCACCAAGTTTTTTGGCTACTTCACAATTTCTATAGAGAGCGCTCTCTCCGTAAGGTAATGTGGACACGACCGATGCAAGCGATTAGGGACATCCGAGATTTTTGGATAACCCTAATCGCTTGGATCGGTCATGTTTTTTAAATAGCATCGAGTCCTTCATCATACCTTGCAAATTTTGGTTTCTTTTGTGTTGCTTGAGTATAACGCATTGTTACCTTTATTTTAACTTCTATTTATTGAAATATGATGATGAATTCAGGGACGACCGATGCAAGCAATGAGTGACATCCGGGCATTTACGGATGACTCTTATCGCTTGGATCGGTCGTGTCTCTAGTGAGACAAGTTCTCTGAAGGTTGAAAGTTTGAGTTTGTGAAGGAAGTAGCTTTCTATAGGCGAGGAGGGAAGAAACGGTCGAATGAGGTGGACCAATCACAGAGTGCCACGTGGTAAAGTGTACGTTCCCCGATGCAACGGATAGATGACGTGGATCAATCAAATCATGCGACGTGGCAAAAGACGTTGGAATTCGCAACGGTATCTGACGTGGACCAATCGGGGCATGCCACGTGGCACAACGATCAACTCACTTTTGGGACCTATTTAAGCTTCCCTATTCATTTCCTTCATTTTTTTCTGTCAACACTTGCCAAGCGTCGAGGTTCCATTGCCACCACGTTTTTAGGCTACTTCACAATTTCTATAGAGAGCGCTCTCTACGTAAGGTAATGTGGACACGACCGATGCAAGCGATTAGGGACATCCAAGATTTTTGGATAACCCTAATCGCTTGGATCGGTCATGTTTTTTAATATCATCGAGTCCTTGATCATAGCTTGCAAATTTTGGTTTCCTTTGCTATGCTTGAGTATAACGCATTGTTACCTTTATTTTAACTACTATTTATTGAAATATGATGATGAATTCAGGGACGACCGATGCAAGCGATGAGGGATGTCCGGGCATTTACGGATAACTCTTATCGCTTGGATCGGTCGTGTCTCTTACAGTGGAACAAGTCATTGATTATAGTTTTCCAATTATCTTTTTCTTAGTGGTAATTGAGTATTTTGCATTGTAAGATATATTTTATTGATATTTGATGATAAATTTAAAGACGACCGATGCAAGCGATCAGGGACATCCGAGCATTTCCAGATGACTGCTATTGCTTGCATCGATCGTGCCTCTGATAGTGGAAAGAGTCATTAATTATAGTTTTCCAATTATCTTTTTCTTAGTGATAATTGAGTATTTTGAATTGTAAGATATATTTCATTGATATTTGATGATAAATTTGAAGACGACCGATGCAAGCAATCAGGGACATCCGGGCATTTCCGGATGACTTCTATCGCTTGCATCCGTCGTGCCTCTGATAGTGGAAAGAGTCATTGATTATAGTTTTCCAATTATCTTTTTCTTAGTGATAATTGAGTATTTTGCATTGTAAGATATTATTTATTGATATTTGATGATTAATTTAAAGACGACCAATGCAAGCGATCAGGGACATCCGGGCATTTCCGGATGACTGTTATCGCTTGCATTGGTCGTGCCTCTGATAGTGGAAAGAGTCATTGATCATAGCTTTTTGAGAGTAAGTTTTGACAGTGGAAAGAGTCAGTGATCATAGTTTTTTGAGAGTAATATTCCACTTTTCCTAATTCCTTGCCTAAAGACTGATTTTTTGCAGAGTATGGCTAGAACCAAAAAGACAACAAGGAAGTTGTACCCTGAGGGTCATGACAGAAATGCCCAAGGGGAAAATGTCCAGGAGCAAAATTCCCAGAAGGTTCAAGCCAATGTGCCAGACAAGCCTTCAAAGAAAAGGGTCAAGTACCATGTAAAGTCCTTGAGGGAAATTAGAAGAGCTCAAAAGTCTGTGGGATTGTTGATCCCAAGACTTCCATTTATGAGAGTTGTCAAGCAGATCTCAGCCAACCTCTGTTCTTTGATGAAGACCTCATCCTTTGTTAATGTGAGGTGGCAAACTCAAGCACTGCTATGCCTACAAGAAGCTGCAGAGGACTTTGCTATTGATTTTATGAATGATGCCTACTTATGTGCTGCTCATTCTCATAGGGTAACACTAATGGCAAAGGATTATGTTATTCTTTCAAGAATAAGATATAAGTTTGATAAAAATCTGGTTCCTATTGATCACCACGATAAAAAATTCTTCGATATTTTGAATATACCTCCAGCTCGAGCACCTAAAACAACAGTTGTCATTGAAGAGATCAACGCTCAAGTCACTCATGATCATGAAACTAGAACTGCAGCAAATAGTGAGGAGGAGAGGAAAAAGCAGGGATTATTTACAGAGGAAAGTGCCATCTTAACCCAGATTCAAAAGTTACAGAAAGCAAATAAAGAGCTCCTCAAGAAAGGAGATGGGCAGGTAATAGTTAATGTTGCAATGCCATGGCAAAATGAATTGTTTCTTGACATTAGACCTGAAGACAACAAAATGTTGAGGGAGCTTCATGTTGAAATATCAGATAGTGTGGTACAACATTTCACTCAGGTATATCTAGAGGCCTTAAAATTCTTTTGTTTTGCATAATTTCCTAGTTCCTTAACTGCATTTTTATTTCTTGATTTGTAGGGTTCTTCTTCAACAATGTGAGGAAGCGGTTCAAAGAAAATTATTTATTTTAGATCCTCTGGTGACAGTGTTTTTTGCATAAACATGGAGATGCCAAGTCCTTTCTACAGGATTTTACAGAAGAAGTAGAATGTGTTATTTACCCATATATTGAAAAGTAAGTATTCATCTTCATTTTGGAAACATATTTGTTTCATTTAAGAAAGTATATTTACATGCAACTCATTGATAGGGGCCATTGGAGTTTGATTATTGTGGACTTCAATGCATATTAAGCTCTTTTCCTCAATTCTCTTCCATCACAGCATGGGAATTGCAAAGTGTAAGTTACTATACATTTTGTTGTTCTCTATTTTAAAGCCATGCCATCCGTTCTGATTTTCACTTTACAATGCAGTGCTGCAAAGCTTCTCAAGATGCATATTGATCAGAATTTTCCAGGAATAGCTAAAATGAATGAACAAAAGCAATTTGGATACAGCCAAATTCATGTGCCATTGTAGAGAGACTCAACATCATGTGGCTCGAGAGTGATTGCAAATGCTGTAAGATTCTTGGAAAGAAGGTTCCACAGTCCTGAATTGAATTTATGAGACTACCCAGATGCATGGATCATCTTGATCAGAGAGAGAGCAATAAATAGTATCATGAAACATGCAATCTGCCCATATGATCCAGACTCACCTCCACCCCCTCCACCTGATAAAAAACAGTCTCAAGATAAAAAGAAAGGGCTTCCTCTTCACTCACCACTAAAGCATGGGAACAACATAAAGAGTCAAGCTGAAAGCTCCAGAAAGGGACAGAAGCAACAAAGAAAGCAAGGCTCTAAAAAGGATAGAAAGGGTTAAATCAATTTTTGAGTCTTAGATTGAAATCAATTGTAAAACCAACCAAGGTTGGAAGATTTATTTATGTACAAATTGTATGTAGTTATGCCAATCTTCATCTGGAAGATGGTCACAGTTGTATTGAACCTCTTGAGAGTTAAACAAAAGTTCATTGGATGGTCCAATTAAGTTTATTAATGTCACAATTATGAATGCATTGTGGGTTTCTTACTTCATTCCTGTTGGAAAGTGTTTAAATTGGAGAAGTTACAGAAGGACCTAAAGAATTAAGAGGACACGACCGATACAAGCGATACGGGGAATCGGAGAATCTTGGATTGCCCCTATCGCTTGCATCGGTCATATTATCCATTTCATCGTTGTTGCTAGTTTTTATACTCGTGAGTCAAATCTTTACGCAAGGTCACTTCTTGAAGTCTCTCACGGTAGTTTGCTAACACGGCCGATGTAAGCGATAAGAGCCATCCGGCAATTTCAGATTGCACTAGTCGCTTGCATCGGTCGTCTTCACTTATCTCGTCTCCTCTGCTTTATGCCTTAAGACATGCTCTTCTAATATTGAAATACCAAACCTTGGATTGGAATTTGCACCAAGTTCTCCACACTCTCTTATATTACTTGTTATGTGTACCATGATAATTTCTCTTGCATTACTTGAGGACAGAAAAGTTGGATAGAATCAAATTATTTAACTGAGACTAATGTGCACCTTTGATAAACTATAATTATTAAATTGAAATTAGATATTGAATTCTAGATCTCTTCTTCATCTAGAATTAACTTATGCAAGTTCGTATATAATTATTTCTTAGTCATCAATTCACTCCTGCAAAAAAAAATCAATGGAAATATGAAATTAAGGACCTAAAAAATATCTAAGACATTTAAAATTAATAATTTAACACACATTGTTTGTAACCATCCTGCCAAGAAAATTCAATGGAAGTATCAATAGAAGCTTCTATTAGATGAAGATACATTATGTAAGAATGTCAGGGTTAACTTGTTACAATCTTAAAGGTTGGAACTTAATCACCCTTGGTGGCAGGCAGCTTATGCAAGATAATGATTTCTCTGATCTTATGTTAACTATTGCATCATCAATTGAGAATCTACACTGAGATGATACCTCATCAAGGTATTCTAGAAGCTCCCTTACATTTTTGAGATTCCAATTTGCAGTGACAATTATTTTCCTTGATTGAAAATCTGGATGAATCAATACTTCTAACTCAAATTCTGGACAGCTCTCCTCTGAGTCCAAGGCTATCCAAAGTCCAAGCTTTTTTTTCCACCTTCTATAGTCATATCCTAGAACCAGAGATTGTCGACATATCTGATATGAGATTGAAAGAGAATTGGGACTAACTTTACATAAAATAATGTCACCTAGCTTTTGAACTTCTTTGCTATCCCATTCCCTACCTAAAACATCATCAATCTCTAAATAGGGACTCTCCTATTCAACCACATTGTTTTTGTTTTCTGTAATAACATGTTTTTAAAGCATGCTACAAAGACATGAATAGGCAAAAACAATTGAATCTTTAGCCTTCTCGAAATTCGGCCTGCTGACATTGCCTTCTGGATGTCAAATTTAATTTTGTAGAGAAAACTTGAAACTGTTGAATGATCAAGAGCATCCCAATCTAATGAAGAGATGCAAGGACTAGGTACGTGTACAAGAATTCCATAAGAACTCCTCCCTGACGGCACTTGATAATCTCCATAATGGACAAATAACTCTATGCTATTGAAAAATTGAACAGATTTCTTTGCATACATGAGTTCTGCATATTCCTTATGAAGAACTCTGAATGTTCCTGTTAAACATTCAACAAGTTGCCATTCCACAATATTGGAAGGAAAGATATCTGCAGTACAAAAACATATGTTTCATTATACAAAATCAAATGGAATGATAGAAGAGCATTGTCAAACTTCACTTACAGTACGAAGGGAATTGCAGATGATTTTCTAGAACAAGATCCTTAGCGGTGTACACATGCTGTACTCGTGCAAACCAACCGCATCTCTTCAATTTGAAACTGAGAATACGTCCCTTCCAATGGTTTCTTGTGTTGTCTCTTTTGGCACGCTTGACTTTATGGGCACCTCTACAACTAGGAAGCATAGTTAGCCAGTCATTTACTTTCACGGAAAAAGGTTTCCACAAAGAATCCTCTCTTCTGTTGTAAACCTCACATGAAGTTACGCGATTGGAAGGACGACAAGAAGAAGAAGCCATTTGAACTTAGGAGAAGAAGAATGTTCAAAGCGAGAAACTGACGTTCACAAATTTTGGCAGTATTTATAGAAAAAAAGGCTTTGTACACGTGGAAACTTTTGATTTGATGTTAACCCTGCCGTTGAATGATCATGACATTTTGTGAACCCAAAAATATTTCGTATCTTCAAAAATCAATTCCTTCTTGGAAATTCGAGAATATGCTTTGTGTAGTGTGCAAAAGTATCTTTTTTTGCATCAAACCAAAAAATTGTACACTGAATACGAGACTCTTCATCACTTTAGCGGCGCTTTGAAAGAAAATTGTATTAAAAAAAGAAATTTTTCATACGGTTAAAAGAGACAGCAATGTTATATTCTTGTACACGTGGAAAGACGCTATTTGTCAATTTCCTTAATCTCTCATTAGCAAACAGCCCCTTTTCGGCCGTTTTTCGCCCTAATGGTATCTGAATGTATCCCAAATGAACACAAGTCCATTGCTTTTATAGGCTCCAATAGGCCAAGAGGGCCTTGCCGATTCCTCACGTCCACTGATCATGTGCCAGTTGATTGCCCAAGATTGGAGGGGTAAATCAAATTTGCCACAAGTCTTGAATTGGGTCCTCAAAAATATGCAGTGGTCATGAATGGTTGGCGGCAACAGTCATTTCTCCACTTTCACTTTTATCACTTACATTTTTACTCTTACTTTTCCATGCAAGCTGAGATCCTCATTTTGTGCCGCGCGTGATATTTGAATGATCATGAGAAGCACATCCTTCACCTAATTTTTGTAGTATCTTTTGATCCTTACACATGGGAGGTGAGTTGTGGGGGTTTACGGGGGGTGTGGGAGGTTGTGGGTGGGAATAGGGGGTGAGCTATGGGGAGTTGTGGGGGTTTTTGGGGGGTGGTCAAAATTGATCCAAGATTTCAAAATTATCATTGCACCATTGGAAATTACTCGTCGAGAGCTTTCCAACAATATATAACACTGTAGGGGTTGGTTAAGAAATGATCCTCCAAATATCCATCAAAAACTGCATGAGAACTTTTTGTGGGAGGTCGTCGGAAATTGTGGGATTTGTGGGGTTTGTGGGGTTTGTGGGGGGTTGTGGAGGGGTGTGGGGTTTGTAGGGGGTCATGGGGTTTGTGGGATTTGTGGTGTTTGTGGGGGGTTGTGGAGGGGTGTGGGGTTTGTGGGGGGTCACGGAGGGGTGTGGGGTTTGTGGGGGGTTGTGGAGGGGTGTGGGGTTTGTGGGGGTCGTGGAGTGGTGTGGGGTTTGTGGGGTTTGTGGGGGGTCATGGAGGGGTGTGGGGTTTGCGGGGTTTGTGGGGAGTCGTGGAGTGGTGTGGGGTTTGTGGGGTTTGTGGTGTTTGTGGGGTTTGTGGTGTTTGTGGGGTTTGTGGGGGGTCGTGGAGGGGTGTGGAGGGGTGTGGGGTTTGTGGGGTTTGTGGGAGATTTTGGAGGGGTGTGGGGTTTGTGGGGGGTCATGGATGTTTGTGGGGGGTCGTGGAGGGGTGTGGGGTTTGTGGGGGGTTGTGGAGGGGTGTGGGGTTTGTGGGGAGTCGTGGAGGTTTGTGGGGTTTATGGGGGAGTTGTGGAGGGGTGTGGGGTTTGTGGGGGGTTGTGGAGGGGTGTGGGGTTTGTGGGGGGTCGTGGAGGGGTGTGGAGGGGTGTGGGGTTTGCAGGGTTTGTGGGGGGTCGTGGAGTGGTGTGGGGTTGGAGGGGTGTGGGGTTTGTGGGGTTGGAGGGGTTGTGGAGGGGTGTGGGGTTTGTGGGGTTCGTAGGGCGTTGTGGAGGGGTGTGGGGTTTGTGGGGGGTCGTGGAGGGGTGTGGGGTTTGTGGGGGGGGGGGGGGTTGTGGAGGAGTGTGGGGTTTGTGGGGTTGGAGGGGGTCGTGGTGATGGTGGGGGCAGCGGGGTGGTGGGGGTCATGGTGATGGTGGGGGCCGCGCGGTGGTGGGGGAAATGAGGAGGGGACGGTGGGGTTGGAGGGGGTTGTGGTGATGGTGGGGGCCACGGGATGGTGGGGGAAAAGAGGAGGGGACGGTGGGGTTGGAGGGGGTCGTGGTGATGGTGGGGGCCGTGGGGGTGGTAGGGGAAAAGAGGAGGGGACGGTGGGGTTGGAGGGGGTCGTGGTGATGGTGGGGGCCGCGGGGGTGGTGGGGGAAAAGAGGACGGGACGGTGGGGTTGCAGGGGGTTGCGAGGGAGAGAGAGAGAGAGAAAGAGAGAGAGAGAGAGAGAGGGAAATGACGCGATACAGACCCCCACATCAAGTCTTTGCACCGTCCCGGTGCAATTCCCGAAGCTGAAAATAAGATAGTGAAGGAAGTTCTTCCTCCTTGACTTAATTTAGGTAATCCTTCACCCTAGAGATATTGACCAGTTTTTGTTTTAATTTTTTTTTCAATTTTATTTTCAACTTTTTTTTTTTTATTGTTTTTTTATAATATATATAATAAAGTGCAATCATTGAATGAAATACGGTAGGTACGGTGAATGAAATGCTTCGTATTTACCTTAATTTAGGTACTTCTTCACCCTAGAGATATTGACCAGGGGTATCCTCTTACCTTGCAAATCCTCTAGATGTACTACTCCATGAGGCAATACCTTTACCACCGTGTAAGGTCCTATCCATTTGGGTGCCAGTTTGGTTGAAATTGCTGGGACCTAATGCAGTAAAACCATGGATCCTTCCTGTATCTCATTGGACCTCAGATACCTGTCATGCAGTCTCTTGCGCTCTTCTTGTGTTACCTGAAGTTTTTGCATTGCTCCTTCTCTATATTCTTCTAATGCCACCAATCTCTCAAATATGGGAGGTTCAATTCCAATGGTTTTGGCTCCCATTTCCTTTTTGATAATGAATTTGAATGGGGCCAATGCCTCTTTTCCATATACTAAGCGAAATGGACTCTCACCAGTGGTTCCCCTTCTTGTAGTTCTGAAAGCCCAAATTGCACCAATCAATGCTTGTGGCCAAAAGCTTTGATGATCAAAAGATAATTTGCACATCAACCCGATCAAAATCTTATTGGAGCTCTTTGCTTGGCCATTTGCCCTTGGATAGTAGGCACAAGATTTTTTATGGAAGACCTTGTACCTGTCAAATATAAATTGGAGCAGCTGAGTTACAAAATGTGTTCCCCTATCATTAGTGATTTCCAGTGGGCAACCAAATCTTGAGAAAATACGTTTATACAAGAACTTAGCTACTGTTAACGCCGTGCAGTCCATAGTGGCTTTAACCTCTATCCATTTAGTTGCATAACATGTGGCCATCAAAATATACTTCCTACCCCCAGGTTGACCAGTTGGACTAATTGGTCCTATGAAATCATGACCCCATCGTTCAAATGGGAGCCATCCTGTAGATATGACTAATGGTTGGAAATTCAATCTGGTTGGCATAGGAGCACATCTCTGGCAAATGTGGCATTCTTTAGCAAACTTGATCCGATCCTTGTAAATATGAGGCGTATTAATGCATCTTTCAAGATATTCGTAAAAAATTTGATTGTTTGGATGGCAGGATACGATTGTTTGTTTTGGAGGATATGAAGTATGTACCTTCATTGAATGATTTGTCGATTCACGCATATGTTCAGTTTGAAAGTGTGAGAAGCGGATTTATAATTTGTATTCAAAGAATTTGGCACTGTTTATAGGCCATACAATGGTGACCTGGATGCATCGCATGCACAGAGGTTACTCAAGATAGAGCAATCTGATTATAATGGACTAGTGCCAGCAAGATTCCTAGGGTATGCAGTAAACCTCTTGCATGTCAATGATGAGCATTTGAACTTTAGGATACAAAGTGGAAATCATGGTGGCTTGAGAGGATCACACATATACATGCAAGAGGTTTACTGCATACCCCAGGAATCCTGCTAGTACTAGTCCCTTATAATCAGGTTGCTCTATCTTGAGTAACCTCTGTGCATGCGATTCATCCAGGTCACCATCGTATGGCCTATAAACAGTGCCAAATTCTTTGAATAGCAATTATAAACTCTCTTCTCGCACTTTCAAACTTAACATATGATAGAATCGACAAATCATTCAATGAAAGTATATACTTCATATCCTCCAAAACAAACAATCATATCCTGCCATCCAAAACAATCAAATTTTGCGGAAATATTTTGAAAGATGCACATAAGCATACACATATATAAAATTATATGCATATATATATGTATATTTATTTATTTACTTTCTTTAATATATCATTTTTTTGATAAACTTACAGGTTATTATCTGAAAAGTTTTTACCAAGTCAAAATATTCTTCCTACCTCACATGATGAAATGAAGAAGATAATCAACAATCTTGGTATGGATTATCAATGTATACATGCATGTCCTAACGATTGTATTTTATATAGAGGTGAATATGCAGACTCTTTGACATGTCCCAAATGTCAATCTCCTCGATATAAGGGTGAAGAAGGTAAAATCCCGAATAAGGTATTGAGACATTTTCCATTGGCTCCACGGATTAGACATATGTTTCAAAGCCCCGAATTATCAAAGCTTTTGACTTGGGGACATGATCACAAAAGTACTGATGGAATAATCAGAATTCCTCATGATAGTGTTGCTTTTCAGCATATTGATTCTACATGGCCTGAATTTGCACAAAATCCACAGAATCTAAAGTTAGGAGTTGCATTAGATGGGGTTAATCCATTCTCCATGAAATCCAGTAAATGGTCAACATGGCTAGTGGTAGTCATAAACTACAATCTTCCGCCATATCTTAGCATTAAAAAGGAACATTTAATGCTTTCACTTTTAATCCCAGGCAAAAGACAAGTTAAAGATATGAATGTATATCTTGCTGCTCTCATTGACGATCTTCAAGAGTTATGGAGAGGTATTAATGTCATTGATATATCAAAAAGCATCAATGAAAGACATATTACGATTCGTGGTATTGTGGCTTGGACTATTCACGATTTTCGTGCATATGGCGTTTGTTCAGGTATTGATGTAATTTTTTTATTCAATATGCATGTAAATAAATATGATTTAATCTAATTATATTTTTATCCTTTTCCATTATGCAGGAATATCTACTAAGGGTTATAAAGCTTGTCCATATTGTGGTGATTGGTTGAGATCAATCTATAGTAAGAATCTCAACAAAAATATTTATCTTCGACATCGACGATTCTTGCCTGATGATCATCCATTAAGATCTAAAAGAGAAGCGATACATTTTAATGGAAAGCTTGAAACAGGCCAGTATCCAAAACCTATGACGCCTATGGATTGGTATAAAAAATGGACAGATGGACCTCTGATAGATCCAGAAGCAGAAATCTTCAGTGATGATTCAGATAATGAGTATGTGAACAAAGGTAAAGGGAAATTGGCACTCGCAGAGAACATATCAATATGATATTCTTTGGAGTATTGGAAAGAGTTAAAAGTATGTCATCTTCTTGATCCTATGCATATATTCAAAAATATTGGTTATTCACTATGGCAGCATCTTCTTGGACTAAAAGATACCACAACATCAAGGAATGATTTGAAAGATCAAAAATCCAAACCAAAGTTATGGCTAGTTTTTGATAGACATCGACAAGAAACGACTTATGCATCTGCTCCTTGGGTACTTACGACAAAAGAGATACAGACTATCAACAATAGAATTCAATTGATCAAGACTCCTACAGGATATGGAGCATCGTTTCAAAACATGTTTACTATGGATGATAAGAGCTTATCTGGATTAAAGACCCATGACTGGCAGAACTTTTTGAAACATATTTTACCTTTGGTTATCGATGGATGTACAACGAAAGGAGTACGAGATGTGATCTATCGTCTTGGATCACTTATAAGGTAATTATGATACTTTTATATTTAATATGTATGAATATTGGATATCTTTTATTTTTTAATTAACTTCTTTACAATTGTTTTTATGATTTGTATAGGTGGATTACATCCAAAGAGATCGATAAAAATTCGATCCCACAAAAAAAACGTGAATGCAAAGAGCTACTATGTTTGATGGAAAAAGAACTTCCTACTTTATTTTTTGATATTCAAGTTCATTTACTAGTCCATCTTGTAGATGAGATAGAGATTGCCGGTGTTGTCAACACTCGATGGATGTTTTGGGTCGAGCGATTTATGGGAATACTAAAAGGTTATGTGCGACAAAGAGCAAAACCAGAAGGATCCATGGCAAAGGGTTGGATGCTTGAAGAGTGCATGTATTACGTTAGTGAGTACCTTGAAAGAGTTCATGAAGAAGCTCCACGTGCATGGACCAACGAGTCTTCTTCAAAAATAACAGATGAGGTATTATCAGGTAAGGGGGTTCCATTCTTATTTACATTTCAAGAAAAAAATGATGTTTCTACTTTTGTAGCATATAATAGCGAATGCATGCAAGCATTCGTTAGCGAGTACGAGGAACTTCAAAGTCTCCAAAGTAAAAGGCGAAAAAACAAAAGATCTAGACGTAATCTCGATAATAATGAGATTACAGATATACCTTCTTTCACGGATTGGCTATATAGTCGTTTGCAACACGCCAACGCAAATAATGAGGAAATCTCAGATGAGCAAAGAGAGTTAATGATAGGTTGTGAACAAAAGGTAATTTTATTAAAATATATATTTTATTTTTTTCATATATGTATGTTAGTTTCTATTTACTAATTCAATTTATTTTGCAGGCTCGAATGTTCACTAATATGTGGGCTTTTGGACAGCATATTAGAATCAAATCCATTGATTCTTTACGTAAAATAGAGGATTCTAGTATTGTTGCTTGTTTCAAGCAACTATCACGTGCTAGCTCAAAAGACACGAACCTTATAGATAGCGAACTTGGTTACGTAGGAACTATTGTTGGTATCTACGAAATTTCATTTCGTACATTCAAACAGGTAGAAAAAATTATATATATTTTTTTTAGAGTTAGTTATTTTTTTAAGCACCTAATAATGGGACGTTTTTGTTGTTATATATTGTGATAGGTCATTTTGAAGGTTGACTGGTATCGAGCGGAGTATAAAGGTAGTAATTCTACAATAAGAAAGGAATTATCTGGGTTTTGGGCAATTGATTCTTCCAAGGTAATGCGATCTACTAAAGAACCATATATTCTTCCTAGGCATATTGAACAAGCATTTTTTTATAAAAACCCAGATGCTCATCCTTGGTGGCAAGTCATTCATGTGCAACCTAGAGGTAGGTCATTGTTTGAACAGTTTATTGTTAGAGAGATTGAAGAAAGTCCTCTTGATGATTCAGCATCAGATACTGATACATCAACGTCTGGAATAGAAATTAGACTCATTATACGTGATAATGATACTAATCTTTTTGATGAAGAGGATAATTCTCTACATGCTGATTCTACTGATGAGGAAGAGGAGTTACCAGAAATAGATATTAATCCACCAATAGATGATGTGATTCATGAGAACATAGATTTAACAATAGAAGAAATAAATGAAATCAATAAGGATAATGAAGATGAGACTATATTGATGTCTTACCAAAATGATGGCAATAATGAAAACATATGAGCAGATTAGATAGTAACTTGAAGCTTCTGAATGGATATCAGATAATAGGTTTTTTTTATTAACTTGAATAACGATGAATCCTACTAGAGAGATGAAATCATGTTCTTCTAAGTTAGAACATGAAGCTCGGGGGTATGCCTAATTATTTTATATATAGCTTTATCTTCGAGGAGTAAATTTTTATCATGTATGTATGCATATGTGTGTGTATTCATGTGTATTATATGTATACATATATTACTATGCATATATATGTATTTCATGTATATGTATGTGTTTGCATGTGTGTGATATATGTATACATGTATTCATGTACGTAATATATGCAAGTGTTTATAATTGTGTACATGTATATATGTATATGTGTCTATGTGTAAATATGTACATGTAAATATGTATGCATGTATATATATGTTTATGTGTGCATGTAGGCATGTACATGTATGTGTAAATATGTACATGTAAATATGTTAGTATGTATATATATATTTATGTGTGCATTTAGGCATGTATGTGTGAAGCATAATATATCTACTCCATTTTATATTTATGTATCCTATCTACATGATGTGTATATATCTTTACATATATTATGAATCATGATCCTCGTTGGTTCGAGTAGCTATATATAGAGGCATAAGGTTGGGAGGAGAGACATCTCTCTAGTAGGACGTCGGAGGTGTACATATACTTCAAACATATGGCTAAAAGGTTGAATTAGAGTTTTTAAATTAGGGATTTCAAAACCCTAATATCGAGATTAGTGCTCTCTGTCTCTCTCATAGTGGTTAACAACGGGATGGCAACGTCGTAGGCAACGGGTTGCTAACGCGTTAGCAACGGGTTGCTAACGCGTTAGCAACGGGTTCAAGTTGCGAACCCCAAGTTGCGATAAAGTTGCGTACAAATCAATTTTTATTTTAGATTTTTTTATATGTATATGTGTGTGTATATATATATATATATATATATATATATATATATATATATATATATATATATATATATATATATATATATATATATATATATATATAGATACATAGATACATACATACATATATACACACACACATACATACATACATGGATTATATTATATTACATACATAGCAGTAAATATATACTACATACATACGTGTAATGTAATACACACATTTTTATGTATATATACACATAGTATATACATATTACATTTATACACAACACATAGATGTATACATACATGATACACATGCATACATACATACTACAAAAATAGAAACATGTATATTAGATACATATATAAGTTAATATACATGCCTTTCAGTAAACATAGAGTAATAGATTTTAGGAATGACATCATACATACATAGATGCATATATAGATACATACATACGTACATACATACATAGCTCTCTCTCTCTCTCTCTCTCTCTCTCTCTCTCTCTCTCTCTCTCTCTCTCTCTCTCTCTCTCTCTCTCTCTCTCTCTCTCTCTCTCTCTCTCTCTCTCTCTCTCATATACATACATACCGTGCATTGTCGCGACGATGAGCCATAAGTGTCCGCATCTCTTTTAAACACCACTTAAGGGACCATCCTGTCCCAAACTCTGTCTCAAGTGAACTAAGCACGTACTTTTTATCCCTCTCATCATGCTCACTACAAAAATAAAAAACATAATGTAAATAAAACATAAGATATACATTTCAATTTATATGTAAAACTTTTACTTACTTCCATGGTAAGTGGATAAAGCGCAGGTAAGAGTCGCATAGTGCCCGCATTCTTCTCTTGAACTCCAATCCATTCCCTATGTACACAATGTTCCCCTCCGGCTCTATGTCGCACTCTAGTCCTAAGGTGCCTATGCATGTCCTCATAGGCAACTCTGCTCTGCTATCACGTGCTGGAGGTGGTATAGGTGTCCTAAAAATAGATAGATAGAAATAAATAAAAATATGTGCTATAATATCATTAAAAAAAATTATGAAAAAAAACATACCTATGAGCAGATAGCTCTCTTCCTGCATGTGGATCCGCAGAAGAGCCCTCGTCTGATCGCGTAAGCATCTGGATCGTATAATCCAGCTCCTCATCGGACATGTCTGTGTAGTCCCGCATTATGGCCCCTAGAGTATCTGACGGAACTCTTGCTCTCATAAGACTTTTTATGAGAGTGAGTTTCGCCTTTCTCTCTTTACTGGGATCCATAATACCTAACATATAAAACAAAATGGTTAGAAATCAATATATATATACGTGTATGTGTGTGTATGCATGTGTATGTGTGTGCATGCATGTGTATGTGTGTGTATGCATCTGTGTGTATGTGTGTAGGTATATGTGTGTGTTGTCTATGTGTATGTGTGTGTGTCTATGAGTGTGTATGTGTTTATGTATATTTATGTATCTACGTGTGTGTATGTATCTATGTGTGTATGTGTATGCATGTATGTATGCATGTGTGTGTATGCATATGTATGTGTGTGTATGCATCATTATGTGTGTCTATGTATGCATTTGTACGTGTGTATGCATCATTGCATGTGCATGTGTCTATGTGTGTATGTGTGTGTATATGTGTGTGTATATGTGTGTGTGTCTATGTGTATGTGTGTGTGTTTATGAGTGTGTATGTGTTTATGTGTATGTATGTATCTATGTGTGTCTATGTGTCTAAGTGTGTATGTGTATGCATGTATGTATGCATATGTATGTGTATGCATATGTATGTGTGTGTATGAATTATTATGTGTGTCTATGTATGCATGTGTATGTGTGTATGCATCATTACGTGTGTATGTATCTATGTGTGTATGTGTGTGTGTATATGTGTTTGTATGTGTGTATGCATGTGTGTGTGTATGCATGTGTATGTGTATATGTGTATATGTGTGTGTATATGTGTGTATGCATGTGTGTGTGTATATGTGTGTATATGTTTGTATGCATGTGTGTGTATGCATATGTATGTGTGTGTATGCATTATTATGTGTGTCTATGTATGCATGTGTATGTGTGTATGCATCATTACGTGTGCATGTGTCTATGCGTGTATGTGTGTGTATATGTGTGTGTGTCTATGTGTATGTGTGTGTGTCTATGAGTGTGTATGTATGTATCTATGTGTGTGTATGTGTATGCATGTATGTATGCATATGTATGTGTGTGTATGCATAATTATGTGTGTATGTGTCTATGTGTGTATGTGTGTGTGTATACATTATGACAGTGTATGTAAGCATGTGCATTATGTATGCATATAAGTATGTATGTATGCATATGCATATGCATTATGTATGCATATGCATATGTATGCATATGCATATGCATTATGTATGCATATGCATATGCATTATGTATGCATATGCATATGCATTATGTATGCATATGCATATGCATGTGTATGCATATGCATGTGTATGCATATGCATGTAAGTATGTATGTATGCATATGTGTGTGTATGCATATGCATGTAAGTATGTATGTATGCATATGCATATGCAATATGTATGCATGTATGTATATGTGTGTGAATGTGTGTGAATGCGTGTGTGAATGTGTGTGTGAATGTGTGTGTGAATGTGTGTGTACATGTGTCTGTATGTGTGTATGCATGTGTATGTGTGTGTATGCATCATTATGTGTGTATGTGTGTGTACATGTGTCTGTATGTGTGTATGCATGTGTATGTGTTTGTATGCATCATTATGTGTGTATGTGTGTGTATGTGTGTGTGTCTATGTGTATGTGTGTGTATCTATGAGTATGTATGTGTTCATGTGTGTGTATGTGTCTATGTGTGTATGTATCTGTGTGTGTGTATGTATCTATGCATGTGCATTATGTATGCATGTAAGTATGTATGTACATTATATGCATATGCATATGCATTATGTATGCAAATGTATGCATGTATGTGTTTATGTGTGTATGTCTCTCTATGTGTGTGTATGCATATATGTGTGTGTATGCATATATGTGTGTGTATGTGTGTGTATATGTGTCTGTATGTGTGTATGCATGTGTATGTGTGTGTATGCATGTGTATGTGTGTATATGTCTATGTGTGCATGTGTGTGTATATACTATATGTGTGTGTGTCTATGTGTATGTGTGTGTACCTATGAGTGTGTATGTGTTTATGTGTGTATGTGTCTATGTGTGTGTATGTGTTTATGTGTTTATGTGTGTATGTGTATGCATGTATGTGTATGTGTGTGTATGTCTCTCTATGTGTGTGTGTATGCATATGTGTGTGTGTGTATATGTGTGTCTATGTGTGTATGCATGTGTATGTGTGTGGATGCATCATTATGTGTGTATGTGTCTGTGAGTGTATATGTGTGTGTATGTGTGTGAGCGTCTATGTGTGTGTATGTGTGTGTGCGTCTATGTGTATGTGTGTCTGTGTGTGTATGTGTGTGTATCTATGAGTATGTATGTGTTCATGTGTGTGTATGTGTCTATGTGTGTATGTATCTGTGTGTGTATGTATCTATGCATGTGCATTATGTATGCATGTAAGTATGTATGTACATTATATGCATATGCATATGCATTATGTATGCAAATGTATGCATGTATGTGTTTATGTGTGTATGTCTCTCTATGTGTGTGTATGTGTGTGTATATGTGTCTGTATGTGTGTATGCATGTGTATGTGTGTGTATGCATGTGTATGTGTGTATGTGTCTATGTGTGCATGTGTGTGTATATACTATATGTGTGTGTGTCTATGTGTATGTGTGTGTACCTATGAGTGTGTATGTGTTTATGTGTGTATGTGTCTATGTGTGTGTATGTGTTTATGTGTGTATGTGTATGCATGTATGTGTATGTGTGTGTATGTCTCTCTATGTGTGTGTGTATGCATATGTGTGTGTGTGTATATGTGTGTCTATGTGTGTATGCATGTGTATGTGTGTGGATGCATCATTATGTGTGTATGTGTCTGTGAGTGTATATGTGTGTGTATGTGTGTGAGCGTCTATGTGTGTGTATGTGTGTGCGCGTCTTGTGTATGTGTGTCTATGTGTGTATTTGTGTGTATGTGTGTGTGTGTCTGCGTATGTGTGTGTGTGTCTATGCGTGTATATGTGTGTGTGTGAGTGTGTGTGTGCGCATACCTTGTGTATGTCTCGCTTCTCTCTCTCCCTCTCGCGCGCTGTATGTCTCTCTCTCTCTCTCGGTTTGTGTTCTTCCTCGCGTTCAAGGCCCGGCACAAATGTGCCGGGAGAATTGAATTTTTTTTTTAACATTCCAGAGCGTCGCATATGCGACGCTCTGCAGTTTGCCATCGTCGTTAAGTGCGTCGCTAACCTGCGACGCTACTAGCGACGCTTCTGGTTTAGCGTCGCTTATGCGACGCTATCGTCGCTTATGCGACAAGGCTCGGCCAAAAAAAAAATCCGAAATTTCTACCGTCGCTTATGCGACGGTTTCGTCGCATAAGCGACGGTTTTCGTTTTTTCCCCGATTCGGGGGCATCACTACGCCCCCCTTTTTCTTGTAGTGTTTTTTTGCAATGAAAGTCCCCCAAATGCAAGAAAATGCCTTAAGCTTAGCATATGTGGAAGTAAAAGAATCATTTAGAGCTACTTTGTTATGATGAATCTGTTGAGAATATAAGAGTGCATCTGCCTTTTGTATGTTGGAGTCACTTTATTTCTATTCCAGTTCCATTTTATATTATATCCTTTATATTTTCACTAGACATTTTTAGTACACAAGGAATGGAGAAGTCTCATTACAGGGTTAGAGTTGTTTACTTCAAGAAATGCTCATCATGGAGGTGGTCTACTACAATCAAACTATTTAGATGAAATGTTCAACTGGTTTTTTTGTACGACATTCACTAGAAAATATGTAATGGAATGAGCATGTGTGTCATGAATAGCAATGATTACAAGAGAGATACAACATGATATTTCAAGAGAGAAGTGGATGTCATCATCAAGACTGGTACATCATGCCCAATGGCGTGCATAAAGTGTCTGTGATAGTTCTTCTTTTAATATTTTAAAACTAATTTTAATCCATTTAAATGTGACTTGGATAATTCTTAAGTGAAAGGCTATAAATAAAGGTGTCTTTCTTCATTTTACCACTTTACTTCCGAAGAGAACGGCACGCACAAAGAATACTATTAGAAAGGATCATGTCATCTACCCTCGCCATGTGCAAGGTATTCCATGCCCACCATGGGTGACACCCCACAAGAAGCGTCGAACCACAAGCCCCTCTTCTAGAAAAAACTTGGATGCAGGGACATACTCTGGCAGCATTCCATCACAACAAGAGAGAGATGTAGCACAAGAAATGCAATATTCCCCTTTTATATCTGATGATGAGCCCCCACAGAGGACATCACTCAAGGCAAAGCCCAAACAATGAGGATGGAGACTAGTTGCATTAGAGAAAACATCAAATTTAGAGAGTTCCTCGAATGAAGAAAGTGTTAACAAGCTACCATGGACCCATGATCATATCCCCCGGAACCATCGAGTAAGACAAGAAGGCAAGACACTCCCCGCAAGACAAGGACAAAGACCAAACATTGAAGAAAGAGAGCAAGGTGGGGTAGAGCAAATAAATGATGAGGCAGGACCATGTAGGCATGCTCCAAGAAGAAAGAAGAACTATCAACGGCATCCTAGACCACAACGACCACAACCCAACATGCCACCAAATGCAAGAGCACTGCAAAGGTGCAGAAAGCAAACCAAACCCTTTGCAGACATTTGACATGATCAAAACTATGTGGAGCTTCTTATTCCATGAAGGTCATGTGCAAGAGTTATGAAGGTAGAGATCGAAAGCTATTGTGCTAGACTTTGTATCCAAGGGATAGCCATTGAAGCCCTCCAAGAAGCTCCAGAGGCATATCTTATCTCAATGTTGGAGGACTCTAGCATGTGTGTTATCCATGCAAAGATAGTGTTAATACAACCTAAAGATATGCAGCTAGCTAGAAGAATTAAAGGGAATAACTCTTAACATTTGTCCTGTCTTGTTTGGAGAACTTTTTATATATCCCAAATGATTAATATAATCTTTTTCTTATTATATTTGCTCTCCCAAGTGTTTGTCTCTTAGTGTACATTTTTTGAAGTCTCTTTCACCTACGTATCTAAAAGTGTCTTTGAAGTCATATCAAAATCTCATAAGTTTTGCACAATTTAATCTATCTTTTTCAAGTAGGTCTTTAAAGTGTTGTTGCCCAAAATGCATGCAATGGCCTAGGAATGCAGAAAAAAAGGTGTGCCACAGAAACGCGGGGATGGGCCTTGCAAAACTTTTGCAGGGCCCATTCCCATGTTTCTATGGCAGGTCTATTTTTTTTTTTTGCATTTCCAGGCCATGAAACCATATGCCATGCACATTGGAGCATATGAAGATAGGGTGCAATTCATGCAAACCCTCTCACCAATAGATAAACAATCTTGATGAACATTCAAATGTCCTTATAAATCGGTGCATGCTTATATGCACCCAAAGGAGTCTAGATATTCTCTAATCATTGCACATACGAAGATTCTTCCACACTTCCGCAAGTTTAGGTTGTAATTGAGGGACATATACTTCCAATATTGGGCAACTAGTCCATGATGGCCTAGGAATGCACAAAAGAGGCCTGCCAGAGAAACGCGGGGATAGGCCCTGCAAACGTTTTACACGGCCCATCCCCGCGTTTCTATGGCAGGCCTTTTTTTTTGCATTCCTAGGCTAGAACAAGCATTTTGGGCAACAACACAAGAAAGGATGCATGCAATCTCCAATTGACAAGGCTCATATGGGCCTTATATAGGCCTACTATGAGGCTCAAAACTTTTATGTGGTATTAAGATGAAGTGAAGGGCCTTCAAGAAAGGTGCAACAAATATGGTTGAGGTGGGTTCCAATTCCCAAACCTCATGAAGTTGTTAATTATGATACTTATTTCTACGTTTTCCATTATATGTAATCGCATGGCATTTTTGAAAAGATCCACTCAACAAAGAGAAGAGTCTAAAACTAATTAGTAGAGACATCGCAAAGTAGCAGCCTCCATCATTATCTTCACCAAGTGACTTTTTTGTAACTTGCTATATTTTAATGCACATTTCTTTGTAGAGTGATTAATTTGAGTGATCTTTATCTCCTTAGAAGACTCAATTTTTAAGCTTCCAATGGAGAAAATTTAAGACAATAGTTATGCAATATAACACAGGAGCAACAGGAGAGAAGATAATAGATATAGGAGAATCTCAACAATTTTCTACTAGTAGCAAGAACAAAGATGATGGCATTGTCCACCTGTGCACTCTCAAGGTAGAGCTTAAATGGTGATCTAGATAACTCTAGATAGGGAGATATAAGGTAGAGGTATGTTGGCTACATTCGATGTCTCAAGTAGTGCAGAAGTCATGTATATATAGGATCATGGGTGGCCTTCCGTGGATGGCTATACATGGGTGGTAAAGCGTGGGCGGCCACCGCCCATGTCATTGCCATACACGGCTTAGAATAGCTGAACCAACCTAAAAAATATAAATGATTTCTGACTCTGATAGGGAATATTACATGGAATATTCCCTTTCCCTTCATGCCAGGGGGCCCACTGGCCCCAGCTCACAAATGTAATGGTACTGTACTTCTATGTGCTTGGTGCGAGAATGAAATACTGGGTTCTTTGCAATAGCCATACACCTTTGGATTATCACACTTGAGTATAGTCGACATATTTGATGGAAAGCCTAGATTTGTAAGAACTCTCCTTAACCAGAATGCCTCACAAGAGGCAAAACAAGCTGCTTTGTACTCTGCTTTAGTGGAGGAGAGAGAGAGTTGGTTGCTTTCTACTTACCCAAGAAAATATTCCTGAACCAAGTGAGAAACAATATCCAGAAAGTGATTTTCTAGAATCACAATCTCCAGCCCAATTTGAATCACAATATCCTTGGAGTGTATCACCTGTGGTATAAAAAATAGCAAAATCCAAGGTTCCTGCAACGTACCTTAGAATTCGCATTCCAACATTCCAGTGACTCTCCTTAGGTTTTTTGGAAAACCTACTTAATACCCCAACAACATAGCAAATGTCTGGTCTAGTGTTGCACAGAAAAATAAGACTTCCAACAAGCTTCCTATACTTCTTAGCATCTACATGAGGCACGTTATCATCCATAGATAGCTTATGATTTACCTCCATAGGTGTGCTAGTTGGTTTGCAGTCCATCATTCCAAATGCCTTGAGAATTTATTTGGCATATTTTTTTTGTGAGATGAAAATGCCATCCTTCCTTTGACATACTTCAATTCCCAGACAAAAATGGAGTAGACCTAAGTCTGTCATTTCAAACTCAGTTCCCAAGCTCATCTGAGTTTGATTGATGAGTTCCTGATGATCTCCTATAATGATCAAATCAGCTACATATACAATGACACAAGTAGCTTGCTATCCCTTTTCCTTACATACAAGTTAGCATTAGAAGTACTTCTTTCAAAACCCATATTTTTGAAAACTTTATCTATCCGTTGGTACCAAGCCCATGGATCTTGCTTAAGTCCATACAAAACTTTCTTCAACGTGCAAACTTTATTTTTTGAATTAGGCACCTCAAAACCTGGTGGTTGAGATACATATACCTCCTCCTTGAGGTGACCATTCAAAAATGTAGATTTGACATCCATCTGGAAAATAGGCCAAGCCTTTTGTGCAGATACTCCAAGTACCGTCCGAATAGTTGTCATGCGTGTTGTTGGTGCAAAAGTTTCTTGAACATCAAATCCTTCGATCTATGAAAAACCCTGTGGAACTAATCTTGCCTTATACTTTTCTAATGTTCCATCTTCTTTATACTTAGCTATCCAAATCCATTTAGTACCTATTACTTTCTTCTTTGGTGGCAAGTCCACTAGATCCCATGTATCATTTTTTAGTATACTATCATACTCATACTGCATTGCTGCTCTCCAACATGGATCATCAAGGGCTTCTTCAATGGTGCTAGGTTCCTTTATCGAGCCCATGATATCTGCCATTAGAGCCATGCTCTTCTTTGCTCCTCTATTCTCTTTGATCTTTGTAATCCATCTGAGGATGATTCTGGTATATCTACATGTGGATTGTGATCATCAAAGAGCTGTTGTGCCCACTTTGGTAGTGGCTTACACTGTGCAGCTACAATTGGTTGGCTTTTTATTGAGGAAATTTCTCCATCAGATGTTTCCTCCTCCTCAACTTTGACATGTCTTTTGATAGCCACAAGGTGAGATATTTCTCCGTTTGATGAGATAGTAGATTTACATTTATCTTCTACTAAGTGTGGTCGTTCATCAAACACCACATCTCGGCTGACAAAAATCTTCTTTGCCTCAGGATCCCACAACCTGTATGCTTTAGACTCTTCAATATATCCTAGGAAGACACACTTTTTGCTTCTTGAATCCAACTTTGATCTTGTTGAATCAGGAATATGTGCATAACAGAAACAAACAAAAATTTTGAAATGCAAAACTGAAGGCTTTTTAAGAAGAAGAATGACACATGAAGACATGGATTGACTAGATGAGCTTTATATAGGTAGATGATATGTGCCTACAAGGGGAAGAAAACTCTAGCTAGCTCTACACTAAGAAAGTGCCTATGTACAACGCTTCACATCAAAGCTTCAAGGAGACATAAGTGTAGAAAACTCTTACTGAAATGATCATTTTCCATAAAATACTCACAAATTATTTCTGGTTTATTATTTTCTTATCATCTTTGTCTTTTTTCTTTGATATTAAAGCATTAGGAGGTTTTGGCTTATTAATAGAGGAGCTCCATTTACCTTTGCCCTTATTAAATCCAAAAGCTTGCTTACAACACACGTAACTGAAGTCTTTTCCTAGATAGATATTCTCCCAACAAACTATAGATTAACTCCTAAAGGATTCAACCATTGGATTGCTCTTCATCATCAACTAGAGAGTAGATACAAAAATCTGATGCAAATCTATAAGAACATTAGGAAAAGTTTGCAAAACTGAACGATAAGGTGAGATTTCATAAGCACAAATCAATAGTTCTTTAAAACCCTTGATCCTTATCAAAATCATTTCCATTGAATCTTGTTGGTTCATATGCTCACTATCCAACTATTTTTGGATGTAAGCAACATAAGCATCAATTCTTGCCTAGTATCATGTATTAGAGTATCTCAAGTATTTTTGCTATTTTGTAAGAGTGAATGTGAGGAATGATCACATGTTGGATAGAAGAAGCTACTAATGTATGTGCTTGTGTCCCTCTACTATCTCAATAAAGTTGCTCTATAGTAGTTGCAATAGAAAATGTAGTAGAACCTAGTAATTAAAGATCATCATGTTCAACACTATGTACATCACCCTCAATCATTCTATTTGCACTTATAGGAAGATATTTTCAACACCTTGCTCAATATTGGTGAAGCCCTTTTCTATCAATACCTGATGCATCATGTATGCTGACAATTGGTAATTAGAACCATCCAATTTCTCCTAAACAACCAACATACTGAATATATAATTTTTTTCAGCCATGGCCTATGAGTAAATACCTTGATGCAAAAGAAAACTGATTTTTATATCAAAAGATTGTACATAAATACCCAGTTCAGCTCACTTAGATATGTAGCACACATTTAAGCCCTTTTATTGGTGAACCAAAATCAGTATATATGTTTTTGACAAAATAAAAAAATACCTCCCCAGTCACTCCCAGAGTGCATTTGGATGCCAAGTTGACTTCAAATCAACATTTGCATGCCAAAAAGTGAAAGACTTTTGAACTAATCATACCAAGTATGCTCACCAATTTTTGTGTGATTCAAAGAGTGTGATAGTAAGGGTATAAAAAATGCCCTAAAGAAAGGAGTTACCTACTATGATACAGATTGATGGACTTCAAGTATTGTGGAAGCACATGAAAAACATGAGGAAGAAGAACTTTGGAGAATAATATAATATAAATTGTACACCAATTGAATGTACAAAAGTTACGTGACCTATAGGGGTTATATGCTTGTATAGAAGCTGCGGGGAAAGGCATGTGAGAGAGGTAGAGAAGTACCTCAATAGTTAGAAGCTTGTTCACACATATCACTTTGGACATATATCCACACACCCACACACATACATACATACATACATACATACATACATACATACATACATACATACATACATACATACATACGTACATACGTACATACATATATACAAACATACCTACATACATACATACATACATACATACATACATACATACATACATACATACATACATACATACGTACATGCATACATAAATACATACATACATACATAAATACATACATACATACATACATACATACATACATACATACATACATACATATATACATACATACATAAATACATACATACATACATACATATTGTTGTACTACAAAAATTATTGAAATATCTTTGTGAACAATGTATAAAACTAATTTGGGCATTATTTAGCCCAAAATAGGCGTTAATCATATATGCATCCTTATTCCATTATAGTTTAAGGTGTTGAAACCATTCTTCATGAAATAATTATATTAAGAATAGTTATAAATACTTGTATGCATACATACATGCATAATTTTTAAGGTAGGGAAGTAAAGTGTTATATTGACTAGTTTGGAGCGTATCCCCTCATTTGTTGAAATTTGACACTATTCAAAGGTGCATACTTTGATACATACACACATATGATTAAAAATGTCTCAATATGGTATAATTTAAGATGAAAATCATAGTAGTCATATTAGGATTTTGCAGGTACCTTGTTATTTTATCTATGAAACCATGGAATTGAAAGTGCAACAATACAACTTGGTTGCATTTTTTGGTAGTGTGTTGTATTTACCAATTTCCTTTCCTGAACCTCAAGCATGATGTCTTTTTCTTGTTTGGGAAATTAAAAACTGTATGAGAAACTTTACTTTTGTAGATCATATTTTTCTTCATATACATACAAAGGTAATGGATGATTTCTTAAAAGGTATGACGCATGGTAGCACACTCTGTTAGAGTATGGTGTCATGTTCTCATGTATTGTAGCGGTTCTTTCTATTTCTTGAGTCACCTTAAAAGAATATATGGATGGGCATATGTATTGTAGGGTCTCAAATGTATTATACACACTCAAGTGGTATAGGCACCTTGAGTCGTGGCCTTTTCCAACAAGCTTGTGGGCAAATGGATGGTTAAAGATTAGTGTAATTAGAAAGCGTTCTACACCAACTTAAGTTTTGGAAACAACAACATTATTTGTCATTAGGATCCGTAAATGGAAAGAGATTGATCTATTCATGGTCTATTGTTCCCAAGATTCTGGATTTGGTGTGCTTTTTATGGAAACAATACAACACAATGAAACACTTTTGCACCATTCATGTTGATTGGAAGTGGGAGTCTTGTACTAGGTAGGTCAATGCTATTAGGCTCCCAATTGTAGGTATGATGAGAGTGAAGAAGGGGTATATTCAAAAGAAAAAGATGGTCTAGAACAAAGTTCTCTTTGTGGAGGACTTCTTATAGGATGTTCTATTTTTCAAAATCATCATTGACAAAGGCAAGTGGGTTTCTTTTGTTGAATATTTGAAATACCTTGCTTGTAGCTTGAAATTTATCAAGATGGTGTTGACACTAATGCCTCTGCTCCAATCCATAGTAGCCACAAGCTTTCCAAGTGGATTGGATTAAAGTGGTCAATCACACAAGGCTTCCAGTTAGATTCATTACTTTCTTGTATGGCTACAAATGGTCTTAGTTTCTTGGTTAACCATCATGCCTATATTGGCCAAATCCATGGACTTTTCTAGTGACTAACCAAAGATAGATGATCATCAGAATGTTTGTTGATGAAATGAATGCTTTCTTACATAATGATCTAGAAACTATGCTAGCCTTTTGGTATTGTCTCAATAACTTTTGTTTTGCTTCAAGATGGAATAAAATCACTTGAAAGCGGCATCCAAGGCTATAATTGGGGATTTATCTAATATGTTGTAAACTAGATGGTGCTCTTACGTTTATTTTTCTGCCATGGTGGAAGGGTCAAGACTTACTAAATCTTATTTTCTACCCTTTATTGTTAATCCCACACTCCTGCATATTGTTTGTTTGTTATCTAAGAATTGCAATAAGATGATATTTTACCTCAAGATCAATGAAGGTTGAAAATGGACTGGCCATATTAGACGTAACGATTGTATCTAGTTCCCAATCAAGGGAATAAGGAAAGGTAAGGTATCAATTTTTCTTACCTCTAAGGAGCAAAACGTTTATGGAATAAAGAGGTTATCTTTGTGAAATCATCTCTAGGGTCATGATAGAAGACTATAGATTAGATAAGAGGACATTAACTGAACTTCGAGAGTGGACTATGAAGATTGGTGTATTAAGAAACAAAATCAATGCTTATGATACCATGATTTCTCCCTTAAGTTCTCAGCCATGATCCCCTAAGATAGAAGGTATAAAAATAGAAAATTATCAAAAACTTTGAAAAAATTTCCTAATTTAAAGATGAAATTGATTCTTAATGTACCCATTAATACGAAATCGTGTCACAATTGGATGAGTATCGCATATAAGTTCCTTGAAAAATGAGAGCCCTTCGTTGAGTACAAGGAAGGTTTTTAAATGTGGAAAATTCAGCATCTAAGAACTTGTTCTCATGTGAAAGCTCTCAGTTGTTTAAGTTTTGCCTTAATGGTAGAGAAGGCTTGTGAAATGTCTCTTTTGCTTGCTTTGAGAAGCCATTTTAAAGTTAACACAAATTGTGGTAGCCCTTCATGGTGTAAATGTTGCCTCAATGGTTGAGAACACTAAAGACACCTCTTTTTTTGTGTTGAAGGAGTCCTTTGGGCTAGCAATCCTTGGTGAATGTGGTCTATTTAAAGACTCAAATAAATTTGAAACAAGCGTTACTTGGAGAAGCAATAGGTTTTTATGTGGTGTTGTGGAATTTGATTATCAAGCTATTTGGAAGATTTGGAAAGAAAGATGCACTAGCAAGTTGAAGGACTATGAGTAGGCCATTGCGGTATTGAAATTAATGTAAAATTAGTTACAAACCTGGAAGAGCTATCAAAAATTTAAAAAGATTTGTCATGTGGAAAAGAAACGTTTGTAACTACATGGGATGTAGAATGAGATGGTTGCTAATGTTATCATGAGTTTTACAAAAATGGAAAGAGAACATGTAGTGTACACAACTTATGGTTCTCCTTGGGGTCCAAAGTCTAGGATCTCAATGTCTAATAAGGGAGGACCAAGAGAGGGCACAATGGGTTTTGGGATTTTTTGAGCTCTACTGTATTATATGTTGGCCATGCACTCACTAGAGATTTGAGGAGAAAGTGGGCTAGAGACCCTAAAACATTGAGTGAAGTGGTTAAAAATCAATGTGCCATTATCCTCCTTTGTCATTCCTAATTTCATGGCCCTTAACATGATACAAACCGATTGTAGGCAGGCAGACAAACATCCACAAAGCTTTGCTTAACAATTGCATGAATACTTATTCTAGGCAAGCAATATTTCTATTATGACTATGTGTAAGTTCATGCTTGGGATGTGTGTTTCTAAACCTTTGATCTTTTCACATGGATTAAGAGTTTC
>CM035412.1:110383859-110413859 GCA_020310875.1 Ceratopteris richardii | reverse complement strand
AAGCCTTACTTGGAGAAGCAATAGGTTTTTATGTGGCATTGTGGAATTTGATTATGGGTGAAGCTACTTGGAAGATTTGGAAAGAACGATCCACTAGCAAGTTGAAGGACTATGAGTAGGCCATTGTTGTATTGAAAATGATGTAAAATTAAATGCAAACCTGAAAGATCTATCAACATATTAAAACTACTTGTCATGTGGAAAAGAAAAGTTTGTAACTACATGGGATGTAGAATGAGATAGTTGCTAATGTTATCATGAGTTTTACAAAAATGGTAAGGGAACATGTAGTGTACACAACTTATGGTTCTCCTTGGGGTCCAAAGTCTAGGATCTCAATGTCTAATAAGGGGGAACCAAGAGAGGGCACAATGGGTTGTGGGATTTTTCAAGCTCTAATGCTTTATATGTTGGCCATGCACTCACTAGAGCTTTGAGAAGAAAGTGGGGTAGAGACCCTAAAACATTGAGTGAAGTGGTTAAAAATCAACGTGCCATTATCCTCCTTTGTGATTCCTAATTGTATGGCCCTGAACATGATACAAACCAATTGTAGGCAGGCACACCAACATCCACAAAGTTTTTCTTAACAATTGCATGAATACTTATTCTGGGCGAGCAATATTTATATTATGACTATGTGTAAGTTCATGCCTGGGATGTTTATTTCTAAACCTTTGATCTTTTCACATGGATTAAGAGTTTCGTAGACGCTAGCTGGTGGTTGGCATGTGGCTTAAAACTGCAAGGCAAAGAATAAGGTGTAGAGGAAGGTCGTTGGTGCCATGAGATTTTAATTGTCTGATGAGTTTAAAGACTAAAGCATTCAAGATTTTGGAGCAGTATTGAGAGAAAAGTTGTATCCTTGGAAAACATTTATAGCAATACATTTTCTGGGTGAAGAGATAGAGGAAGTTGTTGTGTCTAATTCAACATGGATTTCGAATGTTATTTCATAGGGCAGTCTCCTAATCATTGAAAGAGTTCTCTCGGACTACCTGTAGAAAAGAGGTCAGCACTCAAAATTCTATAATGTCTCCTTATCCTTACAATGACAAATTTTTTTTTTTTTAAATGGAGGTTCAGCCGAAGCCTACTCCCCCAGACTTTAACTTTGAAATTGCAACTGTATAAGTGAATGGGCATAGCACCCGCGGGACCCCCCGTATCCCACAAAGCACGGGTTAGACAAGGTTACAACTGAGGGACATGGTTACAACTGGGTTTAATTGGCCTAAGCCATAACATGTCCAGCCTGGGACTTGAACCTTGGACCTCCGCCTCAAGAGGCCAAAGCTCAACCAACTGTCCTACAGGACATGGAATTAATGACAACTTAAATATGTTAATTGCTTATTTAATTACGTCAACCCAAGCATGTACTCGTGCGATCCAAGCGTTTATGATAAACCCAACATTCCATGCCACGAGCCGAGAGATTCGCTATCATTTCTTTGATACTGCTTTCTGTTTTCAAAGTATAGTTTGTTCTCATGCTAATAGGTTAATAGAGGAAATCGACCTCCGTATCCGCACAAAAGTGCAGCTCGCTTCAGTTGATGGTGATGATGACGATGATCTTCTTCCTGAATTGTGGGCGGACATGGCCTCCCTCAAGATATAAAGGGCTTACATGACTAACAGATGCGGTGTGCGCGTCATACTTGCAGATAGAGAGAGATCAGGAGACAAATAAGCTTCTAACTTCTAAGTCTATGACAAGCGTTGATGAGCATAGGCCGCCTCCTCGCAGAGGCCAAGTGAAAGCCGCCATCGCTTCTAGCCTCGTTCGGTCTTTCACAAACACCGTCAATCCCTCTTTTATGCCCCGCCGCTCCAATGCGGATACACCGTCTTCCCTGTCTATGAGTGCAGGAAACTTGTCGAGCAGCAGTACTGCATCATCTAGTCGCTAACCATCTGAACCATGCCACCGTAGGCTGGTTCGGGTATCCCGTTCAGCGTCTGAGTTATGGCATCATAGATAGGTTTGAGTCCTTCTACATGTTCATGGGCTGTAAGGTTCGAAGTGAACTTCGCATTGAGTTATGTACTCTGTCTATCTTCTGTTACTGGTTGTTTTCATCTACTACATTAATCAAACAGTCCATATGCATTTGATCTTTGCTTTCTGCTAAACGTCATATATCCTTGTTTGAGCGTCTCTAAAATCGATGACTATTTCCCCTCCGTTACAATGATCAGCAAAAGGTTACAAGCAATATGTCTCGCCTTCCTATAACGTTTTTCATACCGATGAACAGTAGAAATCTATAACGTTTTTCATACCGATGAACAGTAGAAATCTAATGTGAACAATTACTCAAAGAAGCCGAAATGAAGACTTACCTCACCTTTTCTTTTGCTATGAGAGAGCAGAATACTCGTATGAGAACACAATAATCATAGGAGTTTGTATACTAACCATATCAATGTGATTGCATTCAGATTCGTTGATAGATTTTATGTCTGATCCTTCTAAGATGTAATTCCTTCCTAAATAGTGGATGAGCTATTTCATGACTGTAATGCCAAGTGCATCAAGATATACCGGCATTGAAACCACGTTCAAACACATAAAATTTCATCAAAGTGACTCTTTGAGTTTCAACCTTGAGAAAATCAAATGTTCATGTTATATTATGCCCATAAAAGACATAAGCCGCAGCATAGTAAATTACCTAGTCATGCAACATTTCATGTAACATGCATTCACACAAATTGTGTAGGAAATATAAGAATGATTGCATAAGGAAGCCACATGACATGTAAATTTTAGGAAATCTCATAAGCGAAAAGAAATAATCCCTTTGAAAAGATTACAAATGTTTATGGCATGATGCCTTTTCTAGTAGCATCATCTATGAAAGAGACAAAGTAAAGAGAGCCACGTAATGAACTTGTGGGCACTGGAACACACATATCTATATGAAGGAGTTCTAAAGGAAAAATTGAATCGTCAATGTGCGTTTTATGCACATTTATAGATCTCCTATGGCGAGGATTGGTAAGTCTTCCACTTGCAATATCATTGAAGATACTCCAATCTATGGGTGTCTCTGAGTTAAGAGAACCTCACCATCACACTTTTATTGAACCTAAAATGCTTTATGCAGAAGAAGTAACCATTATATCAATGCCCACATGGACATACATAAGAAATATCTAGAGAAGCATACATAGTGTGTATTTGCTCAATATATGCAGTAAAATGGAAATGAAAGGCTGAATTCTTAGCCCAAACAGTAGCTAACAAAACTTCCAAGTGTCTATCAACTCTATGTGATTGCATTTAGATTGGTCGATCGATTCTATTTCAAATCCTTCTAAGATGCAAGTCCTTCCTAATAAACTAGATGAATTATGAATGTAATGCCAAGTGCTCCAAGAGGTACCGACATTGAAACGAGGTTCAAACACATAGAATTTCATGAAGCTGACTCGTTGAGTTTCAAATTTCTTCTAGGTGAAATTTCAGCTTCAAAGTTGAGAAAATCAAATGTTCATTTTATATTATGCCCATAAAATACATAAGATGGAGCATAGTAAATTACCTACTCATGCATTTCCATGTAACATGCATCCACATAAATTTTCTAGGAAATATAAGAATGATTGCACAAGGAGCCTCTTCACTTCAATGCATTTGCATATGAACATGGAAAAGGCTCAAACCATCTTATACCAAACCAATTCATGGAGAATCAACACATTCCCAATCAAATTGAGGATTCTTGGTGTGTAGAATCTTGCAAGATTTGTTTTAACTTTCAAGATTTAATTTTATGTAGTAGCTCATCTACTTTTATGATTTTATGTGGTTAATTGAATACGCCTTTCACCAAATGAATCTAATTTCTACTATTATCACATAACATTTTGTTTACATTGATTGAATTTGTCTTTCACGAGATGAATATGATTTCTACATAGATCATAGAACCTTGTGTTTCTATTCATCTAAACTAGAGCATCGTGATATAGAACTCCTAGTTAGATTGAATATTAAAGAGGTAATCATTTAGAAAAAAAAAACGTATAACCAAATTGGACTTTTGACGAAAGATATACATGCATAAACAAAGGGTGCATGGAAAAGGAAATCTTAATGGTATCACTGAGTGTCTAATCTGAGAATATGAGAAGCATATTCTAATTATTTCCATACATAGATCTAAGCAAATGGAACTTACATAAATGGCAGAGAATAAGCATGTATATCGACATGTTTTCAGAAATAGAAGTAAAAAAACTGATTAAGCAATCATCCTTATGCTTTATGAGGTGAAATTAGAAAAAGGAACCAATCATGAATAAAGAAGCTATAGGAAGTCTCAAAAGCAAAAAGAAAAAACCCTTTTGAAAAGATTAAACATTCTTATGGTATGAAAACCTTTCTAGTAGCATCATCTACGAAAGTGACAAAGTAATGACCAACACGTAATGAAATTCTGGGCATTGGAGTGCACATATTTGTATGAAGGAGATCTAAAGGCAAAACTGAAGAGTCCATGTGCCTTTTATGCACATTAGTAGATCTCCTATGGCAAGGTTGGGTATGTCCTCCACCTACAATATCATCAAAGATACTCCAATGTATGGGTGTCTCCTAGTTAAGAGAACCTCACCACCATTGTTTTCATCTAAGGTAACATGCTTTATGCACAGACATTATAATAATGTCCACATGGATGTACATAAGCAGTATCCACAGAAGCCTGCATAGTGTGTATGTGCTCAACATATGTAGTAAGATGGAAGTGAAAGATTGAATTCACAACCCAAACACTAGTTAGGAGAACCTCCAAGTGTCTATCAAACCTATTCGTTAAGCTTAAAAAAACTTCATAGCCATTTTAAGGGAGCTCCAAGGGGAACAATACTGGGATGGGTGACCTCCCGAGGAGTACTCAGAACCTCTCTCTTCCTCGATTGGTGAGGTCCTCCCTCATGGGAAGCCAACAGATCCAATGGTGATCTCAGTGATTTGAATGGCAAGGTATGCCAAGGTATATGTGTTGGTCAGCACCTTAGTCATAAGCTTTGGGTGCATGGGCACGTGCTCGCTTCCCCCACACAAAAGGAACAAAGCTTTTGCATCAAAATTCTCTAAAACTAGTGAAGTATCTGGATAGTGATGCATGACACTGACCTCTTCTTCTCGAGAGCTCCAAGATGATATCCTCCTAGTAGAAAACCAAGTTTTAGATGCCACATATAGTACTTTGCACAAAAGCTAAAAAATATGCAAAAAAACACATAGTCAACAGACCATGAACATAGATTTCTTAGGTTATAAAAATTAAGTTAAACATAGCATCTGTGGCTAACCAGGCCAATACATGCTTTATTAAAGAGCACATAAAAAAGTGTCCAGAAACCATTTGACCTTTCACATGGGCACTGACACTAACATCTTGGAGGTGGAATCTACTCACGTTCTTTGACGATTGGAGCTATGGGCATTGATCATGGTGGACACATGAACTATCGATCATGGTGTTAGAGCATGTATTTAAAAATATGGTTTCACATTAAACATTTTTGAAATGTATGAGAAACTCAAATTTCATTGATCATATACTGAAAGAATTGGTAGACCCCCTAACAAGGACAACACATGTGCATAAATATGTGACTACGAATAGAGTAGTCAATTAAAATCACCTACTTATGTTCATAAGAGTAAGGGCTCTCTCTCATTGATATTCAAGATATTCTAAGACCCCAACATAGTAAGCTTCTGTAGAAACTAGAAAATAGACGAACACAAAATCCAATAAGGTTGAAATTGGATACCTCTCAACGGATCATTTGCGATCCTCATTGATTCAAGTAGCTATATATATACACATAAGGTTTGGAGAAGAGTCATCTCTCTAGCATGTCGGGGTGGTCGTATTTGTCTGTCTCTTGCATGGGGAAGGTATAAATTCTATCTACATGTATATGAGTTTTTCTACAAGATATCCCATGAGAGTTATTATCTGAGAAACTCAATAGGATTTTGGTATCCAAGTCTAATACTCAACCTCTTCACATCCACTTGCAAAAGAAGAAATACCCTCTTGACCTCTCCTTCTCCCCTCCCACCTTGGATACATGTTGCCCTAAACATGTAGGAGTCCAAGACAAGGCAGAATTCGACCCCTAATTCAACCATGTGGGGAAAGAAGGGTGGAGATTCCCTCTCTCAAATACATGAGTCGAGAAAGGTTGCATGCCATCTCTAATTGACAAGGCTTATATGGGCCTTCTATAGGCCTACTATAAAGCTCAAAAATTTTATGTGCTATTAAGATGAAGTGAAGGGCCTTATCTCGGTGCTCTTTTCTACCTCCTAGACCCACAAAAAAACTCTTTTAAGGCTCCAGGTCAACAGATCTCTTCATCAAGAAAGGTGCAATAAGTATGGTAGAGGAAGGTTCCAACTTCCAAACCTCTTGGAGTTGCTAATTATGATACTTATTTCTACGTTTTCTATTATATGTAATCGCATGGAGTTTTTGAAAAGATCCACTCAATGAGGAGAAGAGTCTAAGACTAATTATTAGAGACCTCCCAAACTAGCAGCCTCCATCATTATCTTCACCTAGTGACTTTTTTGTAACTTGCTATCTTCTAACGCAAATTTCTTTGTAAAGTGATTAATTTGAGTGATGTTTATCCCCTTAGAAAGGTCAATTTTGAAGCTTTCAATGGAGAAAATGTTAGTGTCAATAGAGTTAAGCTTTTCTTTTTATGTAAGTAGATATTGTGCCATCGTTTAGTAGTGTTAGAGGTGTCATCTCAATCAAGGCCTTGGGTATGCTAAGAATGGATGAAAATAACTCTCATATATCTTTTGGCCCATTCATTCACAAAATGATTTTGATTCTTAGTGAGTGCCACTTGATCCATATAAAATTTTCCTCTAGTTCGAGTCGAAAGTCTATAGACGCCCTATTTCATGAGGACATAGGAAATCCTAAATTTCGATGGTTGATAGTCTATAGACGCCCTATTTCATGAGGACATAGGAAATCCTAAATTTCGATGGTTGGACTTGTCTAGCTTCTCTAGCTTCTCAATCTAAGTGCTATAGTCCAGGTAGATAGCTCTATTTCTCGTGATTCTCCCATAGCTATTAAAGTGGATATGAGGGGATAAATTTTGGAATTTTACCTTGAATTTATGCTTTCTAATAATAGAAAATCTTGCATGCTCCCCCTTGTCCTATCTGATAGTTGATTTCCTTCACCACTAGATATCGCACTTCAAATTAGCTAATAAAAAACTTCAAGCACGTCTCCTTGGTGCTCTAGTGCACTTAGTGGAAATGCTCCTCGAGTGTTCATCCTTGTACTTCTATGCTCCAAGAGCAATTTGTAATCTAAAGGGTGTGAAAAACACCAAATACAATAAGCAACATGTTTAGAAGGATCGTAAATTATTGTAACACCATACTTGGATGTGCCATAGAGTAGGAAAGAATGAAAAAAAGCACACACAAAAGCCAAGAAGAAGAATTACACATGAAGACATGGAATGACTAGAGAAGCTCTATATAGGTAGATGATCAATGGTATGGAAATGAGTCAAGTTAGAGTTATAAGTGAGTCCTAAGTGCTATATTCAACCACATATGAGCATAGCATGTATATGAGACTACAAAGGGAAGAAAAATGTGGATAGCTTAACACTAAAAAGTGCCTATGTACAACGCTTCACATCAAAGCTTCAAGGAAACATAAGTGTAGAAAAATCTGAATGAAATGATCATTTTCCTTAAAACTCTCGCAAAAATATTTTTTCTTTATTACTTTCTTATCATTTTTGTCTATTTTCTTTGATAATAAAGCATTAGAAGATTTTGGCTTATTAACAGAGGAGCTCCATTTACCTTTGCCCTTTCAATTAGCTCCAAAAAAGCTTGCTTTACAACACACGTAAATGAAGTCTTTTCCTAGATAGATAATCTCCCAACAAACTATAGATTAACTCCTAAAGGGTTCAGCCATTGGATTCTTCTTCATCATCAACTATAGAGTAGATACAAAAATCTGATGGAAATCTATAAGAACATTACGACAAGTTTGCACAACTGAACTATAAGGTGAGATTTCATAAGCACAAATCAATAGTTCTTTAAAATCCTTGATCTTTATCAAAACCATTTCCATTAAATCTTGTTGGTTCATATGCTCACTATCCAACTATTTTTGGACGTAAGAAACATAACCTTCAACTCTTTCCTAGTATCATGTATTAGAGTATCTCAAGTATTTTTGCTATTTTGTAAGAGTGAATGTGAGGAATGATCACATGTTGGATAGAAGAAGCTATTAATGTATGTGCTTCTGTCCGTCTTCTATCTCAATGAAATTGCTCTATAGTAGTAGCAATAGAAAGTGTAGTAGAACCTAGTAATTGAAGATCATCATGTTCAACATTATGTACATCAACCTCAATCATTCTATTTGCACGTGTAGGAAGATATTTTTCAACACCTTGCTCAATATTGATGAAGCCCTTTGCTATCAATACATGATGCATCATGTATGCTGACAGTTGGTAATTAGAACCATCCAATTTATCCTAAACAACAAAAATATTGAATATGTAATTTCTTTCAGCCATGGCCTATGAGTAAATACCTTGATGCAAAGAAATTGATTGTATCTCAAAGGATTTTACATAAATACCCAATCAAGCTCAATTAGATATGTAGCACACTTTTAAGCACTTTTATTGGTGAACCAAAATCAGGATATATCTTTTGCACAAAGTAACAAAATTACCTCCACAGTCACTCTCACAGTGCATTTGGATGCCAAGTTGACTTCAAATCAACATTTTCATGCCAAAAAGAGAATGAATTTTGAAGTAATCATACCAAGTATGATCAAAAATTTTTGTGTGATTCAAACACTATGATAGTAAGGGTACAAAAAATGCCCTAAAGAAAGGAGTTACCTACTCTGATACACATTGATGGACTTCAAGTATTTTGGAAGCACATGAACAACATGATGAAGAAGAACTTTGGAGAATACTATATTATAAACTGTACACCAATTGGATGTAAAAAAGATACGTGACCTATAGGGGTTATATGCTTGTATAGAAGCTACGGGAAAAGCCTTGCTAAAGAGGTAGAAAAGTACCTCAATAGTTAGAGGCCTGATCACACATATCACTTTGCAAATATATCCACACACCCACACACACACACATACATACATACATACATACATACATACATAAATACATACGTACATACATACATACATACATACATATATGTGTACATACATATATACATACATATATACATACATACCTTCATACATACATACATACATACATACTTACATACATACATACATTCATATACATACATAAATACATACATACATACATACATACATACATACATACATACATACATAAATACATACATACATACATACATAAATACATACATAAATACATACATAAATACATACATACATACATACATACATACATACATACATACATATATACATATATACATACATACATACATACATACATACATAAATACATATATACATACACACATACATACATACATACATACACATGCACAAACAAACACACACACACACACACACACACATATATATATATATATATATATATATATATATATATATATATATATATATATATATATATATATATATATATATATATATATATACATACATACATATTGTTGTACTACAGAAATTATTGAAATATCTTTGTGAACAATGTATATATATATATATATATATATATATATATATATATATATATATATATATATATATATATATATATATATATATACATACATATTGTTGTACTACAGAAATTATTGAAATATCTTTGTGAACAATGTATAAAACTAATTTAGGCATTACTTAGCTCAAAATAGGCGTTAATCATATATGCATCCTTATTCCATTATAATTTAAGATGTTGAAACCATTCTTCATGAAATAATTATATTAAAAATAAACATAAATACTTGTATACATACATACATGCATAATTTTTAAGGTAGGGAAGTAAAGTGTAATATTGACTAGTTTGGAGCCTATCCCCTCATTTGTTGTAATTTGCTACTATTCAAAGGTGCATACTTTGACACATACACACATATGATTACAATGTTGGAAATGATGGATGGACACTCCAAGAGAATGAGTAGGTACTGCCAAATCCTGCTTTGTACCAGACCTTTGATGCTTCAGAGTTGATAAGTAGACCTCCTTAGCTTTTCAATGACACCATAAAATGGCCTATGTACTTTGGAAATGATGTATGTAAAGATTGAATCAAAACAGACAACTTTGAACATCAAGCTTCCAAGAAAACCTTCTATTTTTTACTTGACATCTATTGGATCTTTTGCTCACTATGACCAGCACAGTAGGAATTCAAAAACTTTCTTTTAGGGGTATCTAAGTAGCTTAGTAACCTAACTATTCCAAGTGGAATGATATAAAAAGATTAACTGTGCTCAGAGAAATCAATTTAGCAAGTAAACCTTTACCCTCCATTTTTTAGGACTTTTGCAAACTTTGACGAGTGATCACCTCGACAAGCGTTTCTCTGAAATGGCTGAATAGAATTCCTTCAAATTTTGACAGCATGTAAAGAACTTTGAGCGGGTTCCAGCAAGCTACAGATTTTTGAATTTGGTGAAGAAATAAGTGAGATATTCTCTCCACAAGTTGATAGACTTTCAAGTACTATGATAGAGAACTGAGAAATGAACAATGTAGATATATGTATTAATGAACACTTGTATACAATGCCATAGGCATGAATATCATTGGCTAATGGTGTAGATAGGTGTGAGCTAGAGTGCAGGCCTCACACACACTCAGAATTGACAAAGATGAGCTCGGGAATGATGAGTCTTGACCATGACTTTTTCAAGATCAGTTTTATAGTAGTTATATTAAAGTTTGAATTTGAATTCAAACTTTTAGCTCTCTCTAATCATGTTCCTACATCCTAGGAGATATTCCATCAATCAAAGCTAACTTTTTCTACGATTTTCGTTTGGTAGGTGTTTACAAAGATTCCAAGTCAAATGTGACTTTTAGAAAAGAGTAAAGTGGTAATTAACCACTAGCATTGGTTCCTATGCTTCTCCAAATGTGTATGAACTTCAAGGTATTCTTCAAGCCAAATGTGTAGGCTTGTGAATTGCACCAAGAGCTCCCCCTCAAGCCAAACATTTTGGCTTGGTCTTCATCCTTCAGTCTTCGTGTATATCCTGCAATCCAATCAATGCTTTGAACCTGCAAAGTTTGGTTCCATCCAAAGCTTTTGTTAACAAATCTGCACACTGCATGTTGGTTGATACATATGTTAGTTGAATGTCCTTGCTCAATAGTTTCTCTCTCACATAATGGTAATGGACCTCTATATGTTTGGTCCTAGCATGATAGATAGGATTAGCTGCAAGGTGAAGTGAGCTTGTATTATCTCCAAAGATCAATGGTGACCTAGTATATAAACCCAATTCTATATACAATAGCTTGATCCGTATGGCTTCTTAAGTGGCATTTGCAAATCCTCTATACTCTACCTCTCTGGAAGATAAAGCCACAGTAGGTTGCTTCTTTGAAGACCATGATATTGGTTTATCACCTACAAATGAAATGTATCCAGAAGTGCTCCTCTTATCATCCTTGCATCCTGCCCAATCTGCATCTGAATAAATTTTGATATCTAAATCTGAAGTGTAAGGGAAATACAAACCATGACTTTGTGTACCATTGAGATACTTCAACATTCTCTTGGGAGCCTCCATGTGAGGTGCTCTAGGCTTGTGCATAAACTGACTTAGCACACTAACTCGATATGCAATATCTATCCTTGTCAAGGTAGCATAGTTCAAGCTTCCAACTATCCTTTGGTAACCTGTAATATCATCAATTTCATCATCTTCATGGGCACTTAGTTTTAGATTTACCTCCATTGGAGTACTTGCAATTTTGGCATCCTGTAAATGAAACTTCTTCAACATATCTTGTATGTATTTTTTCTGAGTAATATAGATTCTAGAGTTAGTATAGACTAACTCAAGTCCAAGAAAGTACTTTAGTAGACCAAGATCATTGATCTTGAACTCCTTCATCAACTGGTTCTTGATTTGTCTGATTCCATTGAAATCACTACCTGTAAGTATGATATCATCTACATATACACATATGTATATTACCTCTGAATTACTTCTCTTGATGAATAGAGAAGCGTCTACCTTGCATGACAAAACCTTGGTCTTGAAGGTATGTGGTCAACCTGTGATTCCATGCCGTAGGTGCCTGCTTCAATCCATAAACAGCTTTGTTCAATTTGCACACATATGTTACCTTGTTTGGATCCTCATAACCAGGAGGTTGTGACATATATACCTCCTCTGAAATCCATCCATTAAGAAATGCATTTTTGACATCTAATTGATACGTGTTCCAATTTCTTGATGTAGCCACACTTACCAACACTCTAATGGTTGGCATCTTGGCCAGAAGTGAGAATGTCTCTTCATAGTCAATGCCTTGGGTTTGTGCAAAACCCTTGGCCACCAATCTGGCTTTCTACCTGTTAATTGACCCATCAGAATTTCTTTTGATTTTATAGATCCATCTGGATCCTATTAGCTTCATGGACTCTTTCTTTGGTACTAGTTCCCATGTGTCACTTTCCTTGGGTGCTTCAATCTCCTCATCCATAGCTTCTCTCCATTCTATCTTAGTCTTTGCTTCTTCATATGATCCTGCTTCTTCAATTGAGAGGTCTTTGGCAAGATAAACATAGTGTTTAGTAACAAGAGATGTATCATACCCATATCTGATAGATTTTTTGCTCTCCCTTTGTGATCTTCTGATTGATTGATTTGAAGATTCAGGTATGTCTTCAAGCTTCTTCATTTTGACTTTGCCCTTGGACTTCCATGCCTTGAACTCTTCAAGGTTGATAATATCTTCATCATGTGAATTTGAGTCTTCATTCTGAGTAGGTTCCTCCTTAGCAAGACTTGGAAACTCCTCCTCCAAGTCATAGGGTAGTTTGAACTTCCTGCATTCATTCTCATACCAAGAATCATTTTCATCAAAGAAAACATCTCTACTAACCATGAATCCCTTATTGGAAGGGTTGTAAAACCTATATCCTTTCTCCAATAAAGATACACTTCTCAGCCTTAGGGTCTAGCTTACCTGTTATCTAAGAAGGAATGTGTACATATGCTACACATCCAAATATCTTGCAATGATCAATTGAGGGTCTCTTCCCATGCCATGCTTCATAAGGTGTCATCCCATCAAGGGACTTAGATGATAACATGTTTATGAGGTAAGTGGCAGTAGAAAAACTCTCTGCCCATAGGTAATTAGGTAACTTTTTTTCATTCAACATAGACCTAGTTGTTTCAACAATCAACCTATTTCTTCTGTCAGCTACCCCATTCAGTTTAGGAGTATACCTTGTAGTGATTTCTCTCTTAATGCCTCTGTCCTGCAAGAATGCTTCAAACTCATTGGAGAAGTACTCATCTCCTCCATCTGACCTTAGCCTGTTTAGATTCTTCCCTGTCTAATTCTCAACAAGTGCAAGATATTTTTTAAAACAATTGAACACTTCATCTTTGTGCTTCATGAAGTACAATACAGTCCATCTGCTATAATCATCAATAAAAGATAAATAGTACCTTGATCCTAAGATTGAGGGGTCTTTGCTTGGTCGCCATACATCTGTATGGACAAGCTCTAGGTAGTCCTCATGCATGTAGCCTTTCCTTGAGAAGGGTAACCTATGAGACTTCCCAAACTGACAAGCACCACATTTATATATCATGTGTTGTTTGGAAACATTGGGTATTCCAATTACACATTGATCCTTGCATATCTGTTTCAAGGTTCTTTCTCCTACATGCCCTAATCTTTTATGCCAAATCTCTAGCTCTGAAAGTGTTTGATCTTTATAAGTGTAGAGTGCAATATTCTTTGTGTCTTCTAGCTCAAAAGTAAAAATTCTACCTGATTTTTCTCCTTTTGCTATTCTCTTGCACCGCTGCTTGGGATCCTCCACAAATGCTCCAAATTGGTTGAATCTGATCTGCAAACCTTTCTCCACAATCTGTCCAACACTCATCAAGTTTTTGGTAATGGTTGGTACATATAGTACCCTACTCAACAAGTTCTGATTTCCATCACAAGTCCTAACATTTCCAATTTTAACTACTGAGTGCTTGGTATCATCACTTGTTTGTACTTGATGCTTACCTTTTGGTTCTTCAAGGTCAAAGAGTAGAGCTACATTGCCAACCACATGATTTGAGCATCCTGAGTCAATGTAGAATAGGTGGTCATCGTTCTTACCTGGTTTTGAAGTCATATTCGTGATCAGAAAAGAATCATCCTGCTCTTCTATATAGTTGTTGTAGTCCTTCCTGGATTTGAATCCTCCTTGGTAGTTGCCATTGTAGTTGTTGTTGTTGTAGTTATTGTTGTAGCCTTCGTGATGGTTGAATCTACCTCTTGACTGTGAGTATCCACCTCTTTGATATCCTCTTCCTCTCTGATTCTTGTAGTTCCTGAAACACTCATCTGTAGTATGATTTGATAAACGACAAATGTTGCATGGTGAGGAGTTATAAGATCTCCCCCTACCTTGCTTAACTCCTTTGCCCCTTCCTCTTGATGATCTACCTCTTCCTGCATAATTGGCTTGAGATGTAGTGCCTTCATCCTCTATCTTCTTGTTCTTGCCTTTATCTTTAGCTTTACTTTTATCAGTGTATAGGGCAGAAGAGATATTACCTTTGGATGTATCTCTATTCTTGTTGAGCTTTGCTTCATGAGTGAAAAATTGTCCCATGAGAGTTGTAAGATTTGGAATTTGCATGTCCATGTAAAGGTCCATGGCAGTGGTGAAGCTTTCCCATTTGTCATCAACTTTGATCCCATTGATCACTTGCCTTACTATCTGCTCTTCTTCAATCTCTTCTCCTATGCTTGCTAACTGATCTGCTACATCTTTGATCTTAGTCACAAACTCTTAAATAGCTTTCTTAGATTGCTTCCTTAATGTAAATTCAATCCACAACTGATTTTTTCTGGCCCTTGTGTTGGAAGAGAAAGAAGATGACAAGGTTTCCCAAGTCTCTTGGGATGTCTTACAGTTTCTAATATGTGGCAAAAGAAAATCAGAGATGGAGTTGAGTAAGTAAGACCTTGCTAATGCATCCTTGGCACACCATGTGTTGAGCTTTTCATGTTCTTCCTTTGTTGGTAGTCCTCTGGTTTTGAATGAGGGCAATTCCTCATCTCCTGAGATGTATCCATAAAGACTTCCTCCTTGTAGGTATGTCTTCATCCTTAGAGACCATGCATGATAGTTCTTCCTGTCCAATTTATCAATAAATAAAGGAAAACCATCTCCCATTTTACCTTAACTTGCTCTAATGCCACTGTTGGGAATGATGGATGGACACTCCAAGAGAATGAGTAGGTACTGCCAAATCCTGATTTGTACCAGTCCTTTGATGCTTCAGAGTTGATACGTAGACCTCCTTAGCTTTCCAATGACACCATAAAATGGCCTATGTACTTTGAAAATGATGTATGTAAAGATTGAATAAAAAAAGACAACTCTGAACATCAAGCTTCCAAGAAAAACCTTCTATTTTTTACTTGACATCTGCTGGACCTTTTGCTCAGAACAATTCCTTTTAGGGGTATCTAATTAGCTTATTAAGCTAACTTTACCAAGTCGAATGATATAAAAAGATTAACTATGCTCAGAGAAATCAATTTAGCAAGTAAACCTTTACCCCCAATTTTTTAGGACTCTTGCAAACTTTTACCAGTGATCACCTCGACAAGGTTTTCTATGAAATGGCTGAATTAAATTGCTTCAAATTTTTCCTGAATTTAGAAAACTTTGAGATGGTTCTAAAAAGCTATAGATCTTTAAATTTGGTGAAGAAATGAGTGAGATATGCTCTCCACAAGTTGACAGACTTTCAAGTACTATGACAAAGAACTCTGAAATGAACAATGTAGATATATGTATTAATGAACACTTGTATACAATGCCATAGGCATGAATATCATTGCCTAATGGCGTAGATAGGTGTGGGCTAGACTGTAGGCCTCACACACACTCAGAATTGACAAAGATGAGCTCGGGAATGATGAGTCTTACTCGTGACTTTTTCAAGATCACTTTTACGGTACTTATGTTAAAGTTTGAATTTGAATTCAAACTTTTCGCTCTCTCTAATCATGCTCCTACATCCTAGGAGATATTCCATAAATCAAAGATAACTTTTTTCTACGAGTTTCTTTTGGTAGGTTCTTAAAAAGATTCCAAGTCAAATGTGACTTTTACAAAAGAGTAAAGTGGTAATTAACCACTAGCATTGGTTCCTATGCTTCTCCAAATGTGTATGAACTTCAAGGTATTCTTCAAGCCAAATGTATAGGCTTGTGACTTGCACCAACATACAAATGCCTCAATATCATATAATTTAATATAAAAATCATTGTAGTCATATTAGGATTTGGTAGGTACCTTGCTATTTTATCTATAAAACCATGGGATTGAATCATATAATTAATTGAAGTTATTTTTTTAATTATGTCATTTAAAGTGAAACAATACAATTTTTTTGCATTTTTTGATAGTGTGTTGTATTTACCAATTTCCTTTCCTCAACCTCAAGCATGATTTCTTTTTCTTAGTTTGGGAACTTAAAAACTGTATGAGAAACTTTGCTTTTGTAGATCACATTGTTCTTCATATATAGACAAAGGTAATGGATGATTTCTTAAAAGGTATGATGTATGGTAGCACACTCCATTAGAGTATCATGTCATGTTCTCATGTATTGTAGGGGTTCTTTCTATTTCTTGAGTCACCTTACAAGAATATATGAATGGGCATATGTATTGTTGGCTCTCAAATGTATTATACACAGTCAAGTGGTATAGGCATGCTATGTATTGTAGCGACTTAGGTAGTCTAGGAACCTTAGAGTTGTTGCCTTTTCCAACAAGCCTGTGGGCAAATGGATGGTTAAAGATTAGTGTAATTAGAAAGCATTCTTCACCAACTTCAATTTTGGGAACAACAACGTTCTCTATCATTAGGATCCCTAAATGGAAAGAGATTGATCTAATCATGGTCTTCTTCTCGCCTTTCCTAATTCTTCCCAAGAGTCTGGATTTTGTGTGCTTTTTATGGAAACAATACAACAAGATTAAACACTTTTGCACCATTCATGTTGATTGGAAGTGGGAGTCTTGTACTAGGTAGGACAATCCTATTAGGCTCCCAATTGTAGGTATGATGAGAGTGAAGAAGGGGAATATTCAAGAGGAAAGGATGTACTAGAACAAAGTAGTCTTTGTGGAGGCATTCTTATAGAATGTTATCTTTTTGAAAATTACCATTGAAAAAGCCAAGTGGTTTTTTCTTTGTTGAATCTTTGAAATACCTTGCTTGTAGCTTGAAATTTATCAAGATGGTGTTGACATTAATTGGGAAATGCCTCTCCTCTAATCCATAGTAACCACAAGCTTTCTGAGTGGATTGGATTAAACTGGACAATCACACAAGGATTCCGGTTGGATTCATTAATTTCTTCTATGTTCTTAGTTTCTTGGTTAACCATCATGCCTATATTGGCCAAATTGATGGACTTTTCTATTGAAGAACCAAAGAGAGATCACCATGAGAATGTTTGCTGATGAAATGAATGCTTTCTTACATAATGATCTAGAAATTATGCTAGCCTTTTGGTATTGTCTCAATACCTTTTGTTTGGCTTTAAGATGGAATAAAATCACTTGAAAGCGGCATCCAAGGCTATAATTGGGGATCTAGCTAATATGTTGGAAACTAGATGGTGCTCTTACGTTTGTTGTTCTGCCATGGTGGAAGGGTCATGACTTACTTAACCTAATTTTCTCCCCTTTATTGTTAATCCCACACTCATGGATATTGTTTGTTTGTTATCTAAGAGTTGCAATAAAATGATATTTTATCTCAAGTTCCATGAAGGTTGAAAATGGACTTTCCATATAAGACATAATGATTGTATCTAGTTCCCAATCAAGGGAATAAGGAAAGGTAAGCTGTAAATTTTTCTTACCTCTAAAGGGCAAAACGTTTATGGAATAAAGAGGTTTTTGGAATAAAGATAGAAGACTATAGATTATATAAGAGGACATAAACTGATCTTCGAGAGTGCCCTATGAAGATTGGTGTATTAAGAAACAAAGTCAATGCTTATGATACCATGAATTCTCGCTTAAGTTCTCAACCATGATCCACTAAGATAGAAGGTATAAAAATAGAAAAATGTCAAAAACTTTGAAAAAAAGTCCTAATTTAAAGATGAAATTGATTCTTAATGTCTTCATTAATAGGAAATTGTGTCGCAATTGGATGAGTATCACATATAAGTTCCTTGAAAAATGAGAGCCCTTCATTGAGTACAAGGAAGTTTTTCAGATGTGGAAAATTCCGCATCTAAGAACTTGTTCTCATGTGAAAGCTCTCAGTGGTTTAAGATTTGCCTTAATGGTAGAGAAGGCTTGTGAAATGTCTCTTTTTCTTGCTTTGAGAAACAATTTTAAAGCTAACACAATTTGTGGTAGCCCTTCATGGTGTAAGTGTTGCCTCAATGGTTGAGAAGACTAAAGACACCTCCTTTTCTGTGTTGAAGCAGTCCTTTGGGCTGGCACCCTAGGTGAATGTGGTATATTTAGAGACTCAAATAAACTTGAAAACAAGCCTTACTTGCAGAAGCAATAGGGTTTTATGTGGCATTGTGGAGTTTGATTATGGGTGAAGCTATTTGGAAGATTTGGAAAGAAAGATGCACTAGCAAGTTGAAGGACTATGAGTAGGCCATTGTTGTATTGAAATTAATGTGAAATTAAATGCAAACCTGGAAGAGCTATCAACAAATTAAAACTACTTGTCATGTGGAACAAAAATTGTAAGGGAACATGTTGTAGAGGAGGTACTGGGGTATCCGCTTTTAACAAGAGTAAAGATTAAGGATTAACACTTCCAGTACGTCGCCTACTCAAGGGGGTTCTCTTTAGGGAAGTATACCCTTTAACATTTCTGTGAGCAGGTAGATAACACGGATTGCACAGAGTGGTAAATACTTCGGAAATATGGACAACAAATGACCAAGAAGACCGTACACTTCCTGATTCAAATAAGGTGATTACAAGGTTGGGCAGAGTGATGCTAAAAAGTGCAAACTTCATGCTAACGAGCCACAAGCTTAGGGCTAACAAGCCACCCTAAAAGTAAATAACTCTAACACAACAGATTCTTCCCATCAGCATAAGGGGCCACTGATACGCAGACTAACTCAAAACAATACAAAGAATTTTCTCAAGAGGATAGAACCTAATCAACAACACTGACTCACAGAAAAGAAGAATCCAAGCTACTCTCTTACACTATAGTGCTCATAGCCCTCCACTGAGAAGCCTACCCTCTGCATACACACTATAGAGTAGCTCCTACAATAGGCTTGAAACCACCAAGTGCAAGAGAGGACTTCTGCACGTATACACGAACCACTGTATCTCTAAAATTGTTGTACCCTAATGAGCACAAATCCATTGCTTTTATACGTCTCAATAGGCCAAGAGGCCTTGCCGAATCTTCACGTCCATTGATCACGCGCTGGTGGAATGCCCAAAATTGGAGGGGTAGGTCAAATATCCCTTGATTTGAACTGGATCCACAAAGATAGGTAGTCGCCGTGGATGGTTGCTGGCAATTCCACTTTCACTTTTAACAATTCACTTTTCATCTTCTTTCTTGCAATTAGAAGCCCGAACATCTTTGCTACTGATATTGTCTACCATCACCAATATAGATTTTAGGATTGAACCGTTTGGTACATGTGCATCCTGGTAAGGGGTACTCTTTCATCCTTTCCACTTGTCGGAAGAAAGTGTAAGGTACTCCAGGAAAGCTCCTACCTGCAACACCCTCGCCCCAAAAAGGCTCTCTCAATATATCGAAGCGCAAATGAACCTTGGCTCCCACTGGATGTAGACCAACATGCTTGTTTGCAGATCAATCATCTGATTTCCCTCGCGCGTCTGTGTGTGTGTGTGTGGGTGTGAGTGTGCATGTGTGTGGGTGTGAGTGTGCATGTGTGTGGGTGTGAGTGGCATGTGTGTGGGTGTTTGCAGATCAATTATCTGATTTACCTCGCGCGTCTGTGTGTGTGTGTGTGTGGGTGTGAGTGTGCATGTGTGTGGGTGTGATTGTGTGTGGTTATGTGCGTGCATGCGGGTGGGTGTGTGTGTGAAAATGTGTGTGTGCTTGTGTATGTGTGGGGTGTGTGTGTAGGGATGTGTGTGTGAGAGTGTATTTGTGTGTGGATGAGGTTATGTATGTGTTTGTGCTTATGTGTGTGCGTGCATGTGCTTATGTATGTATGAGTGTGTGTGTGTGTGTAGGGATGTGGAAGGGGGTGTGTACATGTGTGTGAGGATGTGCATGTGTGTGTGTGAAGGGTGTGTGTGAGTGAGTGTGTATGTGTGTGGTGTGTGTGGGGCAGGCGGGGCTTGCGGGGGGGGGAACTGGGCGGGTGGCGGGGTGGGGGCAGCGGGTGAGGAGGCGGGAGGGATGGCGGAGGGGGGGGGGGGTGGGGTGAGGACTAGGCGGGGAGCGGGGGACTGGGCGGGTGGCAGGGTGGGGGCAGCGGGTGAGGAGGCGGGAGGGATGGCGGAGGGGGGGGGGGGCGGGGTGAGGACTAGGCGGGGAGCGGGGGACAGCGGGTGAGGAGGCGGTAGGGATGGCGGAGGGTTCGGGGGCTATGGCGGAGGGGGGCGGGGTGAGGACTAGGCGGGGTGCGGGGGACAGCGGGTGAGGGGGCGGAGCTATTTGGCGGGGAAGGGGGAGAGAGAGAGAGAGAGAGAGAGAGAGAGAGAGAGAGAGAGAGAGAGAGAGAGAGAGAGAGAGAGAGAGAGAGAGAGAGAGAGAGAGAGAGAGAGAGAGAGAGAGAGAAAGGGAGAGAGAGAGAGAGAGAGAGAGGAAGGGGGGGTCACACGCGGGGGGAGAGAGAGAGAGAGAGAGAGAGAGAGAGAGAGAGAGAGAAAGGGAGAGGGAGAGAGAGAGAACGCGGAGGGCGGGGTGAGGACTAGGCGGGGTGCGGGGTGAGGGCTAGGTGGGGTGCGGGGTGAGGACTAGGCGGGGTGCGGGGTGAGGACTAGGCGGGGTGCGGGGGAGGAGAGAGAGAGAGAGAGAGAGAGAGAGAGAGAGAGAGAGAGAGAGAGAGAGAGAGAGAGAGAGAGAGAGAGAGAGAGAGATAGAGAGAGAGAGAGAGAGATAGAGAGAGAGAGAGAGAGAAAGAAATAAAGAAAGAAAGAAAGAAAGAGGGGACGGGAGAGAGAGAGAGAGAGAGAGATAGAGAGAGGAAGGAGGGGTCACACGCGGGGGGAGAGAGAGAGAGAGAGAGAGTCTACTTCTTACTGGTGCGGCTCCCTCAACTAAGGGTATCCGATGTAACCCAAGCTCTTCTGGTATCCCTGTTAGATCTTTGTAGGACCATGCAAAGACACTTTTGTAAGTAAAAAGCAAAGAAGTTACCTTCTGTAGTAAATTAGGATAATGCCACAACCAGGATGCCAAATGGACTACTTGAGGGTTCTCTTCATCCCCTAAATTTACTTCTTGAACCAATGTTTCAGGATTAGCCTTGTTTGATAAAACATCTCCACTATATGCAGGAGTGGAGTTTAATTTATATTCTGCAACATGTTCTTCCATCCATCCTTGAGGTATATCTGAGAAAGGAAGATCTTCTCTGCCCTTAGGTTCAAAATCTTCTACCTCTGATACTTTTATCTAGGTTGCTTCCTCAAGGCTTGTGCTTTCCTGCAGTTGCTCATTCTCCAACACCTTGTGGTCTTCATTGCCCTTTCCTGTAATTACCTTATCTGCAACTTCTTCCTCAATTTCATTAATCTCCACTGTGCATCACTCTGCACTTCCCATCATCCAATTTAACAATGTATCATCTTCTTGGGGTATAGAGGGCATTACCTGAGTATCCATAGTATATCCAGTGGTTTTTCCTGAGTCGAATCCCTCTTCCAAATGTAATTGTAGTTGGCTATTGGTGCTTGTTGAAATCCATAGTTTGTTTTTCCCCCAATCTTGCAAAGCTTTTGCTTGTCTCAGCCAAGGTCTCCCCAGGAGCAAAGGATAGGAAGTCTCCTGTGGAAGTGCAATAACAACAAAATCCAACACAAAGTGGCAACCCTGTACTACCATCAATACCTTTTCGATAATGCCAAGTGGCGCAACCCGATGTTGATCTGCCAATGTAACCGTGAATGGTGCCAACTTGGTGGGGTTCAATTTCAGCTTCTTCATTGTAAAATCTGGCATCAAATTGATACCAGAGCCTCCATCTATGATCACACCTGTAAGAGCTTCATCCTTTATACAAACTGATAATCTCGAACTTTGGTAGTCTGCTAAGGGTGCAGGAGGAAAATCAACCATGAAACCATCTATACTAGGTGATTGGACCAAGTGAGCAGAGTGTATAATCTTTAATAAATCACTTCTTATTTGTGAATCCATCCTTATAAGATCATAGAGACTAATCTTGTGATGAATACCTTTCAAGATTTGTTCAATGTTTACCTCCTGAGTATTTTCTTGTAGACTTGTTGGTTGGCCCCTTAGAGAAGTAGTCATTTCTTCATAAGCTCCTTCAATTTCCACTTGGTCCTTCCATCCAGACTTCTTTTCTTCCTCTTTATACTGAATTCCTTGTTGTTCCCCACTAAGGTTTGCTGCTGCTTGCCTAGCTCTCGTCATCATGGGCATAGCAGAGGATGAAACAGCATAGGATTGAGTAGTCATACCTTCTACTGGTGGGGAGACTGCAATCATGTGAATTGGAGCAGGACGACCTCTTGGGCAATCTTTGGTATAATGATCCTTGGCCTCTGGACAATGTTGACAGGGAGGTGCATCTTCTGGAAGAGAACACCTATTTTGCATGTGGCCGTACTCACCACAACGATAGCACATCAAAGGTCTATTATATCTAGGCCTTGCAGGCCGATTCTCCTCTCTATTTGAAGTATTTGATGTACTAGCATAATATGAATCCAAATTTTGAGGGTTACCTCTCTGCTGTGTACCCTTGAGGTAGTAGCAATCTCTGGCTTCATGACCATCTTTTCCACAAAATTGACAGCTTACCTTGTTGGAGTTAGACGTCTGCGGAAGCATGCGAACATCACAAGGAAGAAGAAGAAGCTTGGAGCACAACACACAAGACTGAATGTATTACTAGAGAATGTACAAAGATAAGTAGCCCATTAGGGCAATAGGCGTATATACAAGCCGGGGGAAAAAAACCTCCTAAAGAGGGAAAAAAGTGCCCTGGCAGTCCTAGAGTGTTCACACACATCACTACCTAAATATATCAACAAATCCCCCCTGGGAGTGATGCGGTGAACAAGGAGCTGGCACTCATGTATAAGGAAGTGCCAAGCTATGTGGAAGTCACTCCACAAAAGGAAGTAAGCCCAAAGCTTTGCGGAAAGCTTCAAACTTCTCCCTAGGCAGAGCCTTCGTGAAAAGGTCTGCAATGTTCTCCTGCGTGGGCACATATGCCAAGCTGATCTCCCCAGCAGAGAACCTCTCCCTGACATAGTGATAATGCACCTCAATGTGCTTAGTGCGAGCATGGAACACAGGGTTCCTCGCAACTGCCAATGCGCTCTGACTGTCAGTGAAGATGGTGGTGGCAGAAGACTGGCCAACACCCAAATCAGCCATAAGGCGTCTGAGCCACACACACTCAACAGTCGTTGTGAAAGCTGCCCTATACTCAGCCTCACAACTGGAAGTGGCCACAGTAGGCTGCTTCTTGCTCAACCAAGATATACATGAGCTACCAAGCATGAAGCAAAAACCATTGGTGGACACACGAGTGTCATAGCAACCAGCCCAATCTGAGTCAGAAAAAGCATGCAAATCGGGCGGTAGTGATCCCCCCTTGGGATAAAACAACCCAAGTAGCCGAGTACCACTCAAGTAGCGAAAAATGCGCTTAACCGCTTTCCAATGCATGACTCCTGGGCAATGCATAAACCTGCTCATCTGTGAGACAGCAAAGTGAATATCTGGCTGAGTAATGCATAAGCAAATCAAGAATCCAACAGCGTGCTGATAGAGAACAGCATCAAATGCATCTCCAGCATCATGAAGACTCAATCGTAAACCTGTCTCCATAGGAGTGGCAATAGGCTTACAGTCTTCAAGGCCAAAACGCTGCAATAATGTGTCAATATATTTCGTTTGACACAAAGCCATTCCACCATCAACGTGCATAAACTGAATGCCCAAATAGTGATGCAAATGCCCCAAATCTGACATCTCAAATGAGGCATGCAAATCAGCCTTGAAATCAGCAATATGCTTCTCAAGAGGACCAGTGAGCAGCATGTCGTCTACATAGACAACAATGATCAAAAGCACATCATTAGCATGCTTAACATATAAGGTGCTTTCAGTTGGACTGTTCTCAAAACCATGTGCAATCAGATAGGCATGTATTTTCTCATACCAAGCACGTGGTGCTTGCTTTAAACCATATAACGCCTTCTTTAACCTGCACACCTGGTTTTCATGCCCTTTCTGCACAAAGCCACGGGGCTGAAAAACATACACTTCTTCATGCAAGTCACCATTCAGAAATGCTGTTTTAATGTCCAACTGATGTACATTCCAACCATGATGGGCTGCAAGTGCACAAATGCTCCGAACAGTAGTCATACGGCATGTAGGTGCAAAGGTCTCATCAAAATCAATGCCTCTTTCCTGCGCATAACCCTTTGCAACAAGCCTAGCCTTATACCTGTCAACTGTACCATCAGGTTTACGCTTCAGCTTGTATACCCACTTAGTGCCAATGGCCTTCTTGCCAGGAGGCAAGTCACATAAAGACCATGTACCATTCTTCATTATAGCATCATATTCAGATTGCATAGCAGCCATCCAATTTTCTGAATTTTGTGCTTCATCAAAAGAAACAGGCTCATTCTCATCACAGAGACTAGATGCAGCCATAGCATAGCAATCTGATGCAAAGGAGGTACTATGAGAGCCTGAACGAGTACGATATGACAAAGGTGCATCTAATTTGCTGTCACGCAAAGTCTGCACCAGCCATTTTGGCATAGTTTTTGCCTGTTCAATATCAGCTCTCTCATCAAGAAGTGCATCATGTAAATCTGCATCAGAAATGGAATGATCTGCATCATCATATGAAACCTGCAAAGGCTGAGAAGTTGCCTCATTAGGACCAGCGCTAGTCTGTCCACCTGTAAAAAGAGGCATCAAAGTATCATACATGTCTTTGGAGCTAACAGATGTCTCCTTTATACATGAAAGCAATGGCTGAATAGCATCTTCCACAAAGACAACATCACGGCTAACCAGAATGCGTTTAGTCTGTGGATGATACAGACGATAGCCTTTACTTTCAGAACTGTACCCAACAAAAATACATTTTACTGCCTTATCATCCAATTTTCTGCGATGTTGTTCAGGCACTAATGCATATGCCAAACAACCAAAAACACGCAGATGAGCAACAGATGGCTTGCGGTCATGCCAAGCCTCATATGGAGTGATAGACTGCAACGCTTTAGTGGGACACCTGTTCAGTACATATGCTGCACACATGACAGCCTCAAGCCAGAAACTATGTGGTAAAGCCTGACTTTTGACCATGCACCTCGCCATCTCCATGAGTGACCTGTTCTTTCGTTCAGCAACTCCATTCTGTTGAGGTGTATACGGCACTGTACACTGGTGTTTTATCCCACGTTCAGCCAGAAATGCATTAAAATCTGAAGACATATATTCCCCCCCTCAATCAGAACGGAGGGTGCCCATTTTACATGCTGACAGATTTTCAGCTAAAACCAAAAACTGTTTGAAGCACATGAACACTTCGGACTTTGCTTTGAGTGGATATACCCATGCATGCCTGGAAAAATCATCAATGAAAGTCACGAAGTAAAGGTAATTTCCAAAAGAGGGTGTCTGCATAGGACCACAGACATCACTATGTACAAGCTGCAATTTCTGCATAGCCCGAACTGAACCATCTTTTGGAAAGGAAGAACGCTGCATTTTGCCCACAATACAGCCTTCACAAACATGTTTTCCAGGTGCCTCAAGTTTGGGCAAAGAGGACACCATTTCAGATTTCTGCAGGCGTAACAAACTAGCAAAATTCAGATGACCAAAGCGTGCATGCCAAAGCTTTGCATCTGACATAGCCTGAGAATCATGAACTGCACATGCCGAATCATTCACAGATTTTTCATAGTCTATGAGCTTATACAGCCCACGACATAAAATGCCAGAAGCAATAATCACATCGCCATTTGAGAGATCATGGACTGTACACCTGTCATCAACGAATTTCACAACCAAGCCAATCTTGGCTAATGCAGAAACTGATAACAGGTTCTTTTTGATCCCTGGCACAAATAAAGCATCTCACAAAGTGAAAGAACTACCATCAGCAGTAGTCAGAATGATCTTACCAACTCCCATAACAGGATAAGAGGAGTTATTGGCGCATGTGACAGTATTCCTTGTAGGGGCAGGCTCGAGTGAAGAGAAGAAACTGCGCTGCGGGGTAATATGTTTGGTTGCCCCACTGTCAAAGTACCAAACATCTGAGTCTACTGCAGACATGCACTGATCATGAGAAGATGGGTCAAAACTGCAGACAGTAGTAAACGCCCATTCTTCTTCCTGCACAAGATTTGCAGACTCTATTTTTGGTGTAGAGGCCTCTGCAACAACCATTCCAGCCTCTTTCTTCTTTGCCTCTTTAGCAGCCAGTTTTGGACAGTTCTTTATAATATGATCATTTCCTTTACAGTACTTGCAGAACAATTTCTGCTTTTCTGATTTCTTCTCATCTTTATCCTGGTTCTCCGATTGTGCAGCATTTGCAGATTTCTGCTTACTAGTAGAAGAGCTCCGTTTTCCTTTGCCCTTCTGACTAGCCAGGAAAGCTTGATCTGCAACACGCATAATGGACCTGTTCTGCCTGGACTGATCTTCCTGCAACAGAACAGAGACTAATTCCTCAAATGACAAGGCATTCGGATTGCCTTTCATCATCAATCGAAGAGTAGAGGCAAAACTCTGATATGAATCAGGAAGGCCATTCAGAACGGTCTGCACAAGTGAGCTATCTGGTATAACCTCATGAGCAGAAATCAATTGTTCCTTCAGGTCTTTGATCTTTGTAAGAAAATTGTCCATCGAATCACCTTCATTCATGTGCTCACTCTCCAACTGTTTTCGGAGGTAAGCAACACGAGCCTCATTCCTAGCCTGGTACAAAGTGGTAAGTGTATCCCAAGCATCCTTTGCTGTTCTGCAAGAGCGAATGTGAGGAATAATGGCACGTTTGACAGACAAAGCTATCAATGCATGTGCCTGGGCATCTCTGCCATCCCAATGAATCTGCTCTGCAGTAGGTGCAACAGAAACAGCAACACGAACAGGAATCTGCGGAATATCATCTTCGACACCATCTTCATCAGCTCCAACACCTGTATTTGCAGTACCTAGCGTTACAGGTGTAACAGGACGTCTTTCAACACCCTGCACAATGTTCCACAATCCTTTTGCAACCAGTACATGTCGCATCATATAAGCCCATAATGGGTAGTTGGTACCATCCAACTTATCCTCAACATCCAACATACGGAATACATCACTGCTTTCAGCCATGGCCGGTGACTAAAATACCTTGATGCAGAAAATTGACTGTATCTCAAAAAGTTGAACAGAACTGCCGAGACGAGTTCTGCTAGACCTGTAGCAGACTTCGAGACGCTTAAACTGGCGAACAGAAACTGGTATATACCTTTGGCACAAAAGGACGAAATAGCCTGCACAAGCACTCCGATAGTGCGTTCGGAGGCCGAAACGAGCTCAGATCGCGATTTCGAAACCACAAAGCGAAGTTGTTTTGATCTCGGAAACACCCTGAGTATGCTCACCAAATTTTGTGCGAATCTGAGACTGCAAACGGAGGAGTGTCGAGGGCGCCCTAGAAGAAGCAACGACCTGCTCTGATACCAATTGTTGGAGTTAGACGTCTGCGGAAGCACGCGAACAGCACAAGGAAGAAGAAGAAGCTTGGAGCACAACACACAAGACTCAATGTATTACTAGAGAATGTACAAAGATAAGTAGCCCATTAGGGCAATAGGCGTATATACAAGCCGGGGGAAAAAAACCTCCTAAAGAGGGAAAAAAGTGCCCCAGCAGTCCTAGAGTGTTCACACACATCACTACCTAAATATATCAACATACCTTAATAGGGCAATTAGCATTGGAATGTCCATTGTTGTTACAGATTGTACACCAAATTTGTCTCCTTATATCCTGAGTGGTCTTCAAATCTTCTAACTCTCGGCGAAGTTGAGCTACTTCATCATCAGTGCGACGCAGTGGTGGCAAGACCTTCTCTTCTTGTTGATTTTGTTGCATCTTCAATGCTTCCAGTTCCCTCCTTAGTTGCTCAATAGGATCCAGATCTGCAGCATACTTTTGTTGTGTATCCCCTTCAAAATGTTGCCTTGCTTTTTCAATGCGTGATGCCGCTGCAACAAAATCATTGAGGGTCGCATCCAATCTAAGAGATTCACGAAGCTTCTGCTGAGATGACCTAGGCAGAGCCTTTTCGATCCCCTTTTTAACCAAAAAGTCACCTGGGGCGTGTGGCAGACGTGCAACAAGTGCTTTTGTTCTAGTGTGAAGTTCATGAAAGGATTCACCTGGTCTTAGCTTCAAATTCTCTAGCTGATCTAGAGCTCTTTCCGAGGAATCACTTGGTCGGAATGTCTGTGAGAACGCCGCCTTCAAAGCCTCCCATGTAGTGAAATGGCCATCTGCATATTGACTATACCATTTATCTGCAAGACCCTCCAATGTGGATGGAAAGAGTGCCAGCATTGCATCCTCTCTATTTTGCAAACCTCGTCCACGGCATAAAGAGATGAATCTTCTCACATGATCATCAGCATCCTCATAGGCTTGTCCCTTGAAGTTAGGGAATTTGATATTTAATCTGGAGAGTAAATGCGAGAGATCCTCCATTTGTACTGGTGTTTCTTCGGACGTATCTGAGGAGAAGTCTAGAGTCTCCTATACCCTTCTTTTGACAATGGTGTCGCACCCAAATCAATAGATAAATTTAGGGAGGACAGAGGGGAGGTAGACTCACTAGCCGTGGTTATTGCTAACTTGTTAAGGCTCCTTCGAACACGAAGAGATTCCTTCTCTGCTTGTGTATGGGTCATGTACCTATTCGCAATTGCAATAGGGCAAAACACCTCTCACAAAAATGCAAAGGTCCCACCGGGCGTGCCAAACTGTAGAGGAGGTACTGGGGTATCCGCTTTTAACAAGAGTAAAGATTAAGGATTAACACTTCCAGTACGTCGCGTACTCAAGGGGGTTCTCTTTAGGGAAGTATACCCTTTAACATTTCTGTGAGCAGGTAGATAACACGGATTGCACAGAGTGGTAAATACTTCGGAAATATGGACAACAAATGACCAAGAAGACCGTACACTTCCTGATTCAAATAAGGTGATTACAAGGTTGGGCAGAGTGATGCTCAAAAGTGCAAACTTGGTGCTAACGAGCCACAAGCTTAGGGCTAACAAGCCACCCTAAAAGTAAATAACTCTAACACAACAGATTCTTCCCATCAGCATAAGGGGCCACTGATACGCAGACTACTCAGAACAATACAAAGAATTTTCTCAAGAGGATAGAACCTAATCAACAACACTGACTCACAAAAAAGAAGAATCCAAGCTACTCTCTTACACTATAGTGCTCATAGCC